>OY728119.1:606175286-607375286 GCA_963277665.1 Viscum album | reverse complement strand
ACAAAACATATGTTTAGTGAGATTGGAACTTGACTTTTATTCAGAGTTCATTTGTATTTTGTTGGCAGTTTAAAGTCATGCACGTCGGACATAAAAAGGCTAATGTTTATGGTCGAAATAGATTTGACCGAATAAATTAGAATTGACTTAATTCCTTGACAAATCATCTAAAAACATAGTACCATACTCACGTATGAGGGAAAAATATGTAATCAATGACTTAAGAATATTTGAATATGTTGAATGATATGAAAAATATCTAAAAGGAATTAGAAGAAGTAGTTACAAAGAATGAAGTTACCATTATTTAACAAACCCGTTAGGGGGTTGAATTATGCAGGGCCACCTAAGCGCATTGGATGCATAGTTAAATAAAATTGTATCTTTTGGATAACAAGTCTGTTATGTAGACTGTTTATGCAAGGCCGCCTATGGGCATGTGCTGCATAGTCAGGCAAAAGAACTCTCAGAAATTTACGTTCCTAGTGCTAAACGCTAGTGAATGTTTATGGAGATTCAAATTTTCCAATGTATAGAGTTTGCTGTATGGAAAGAGGTACTTGAATATGGAGAAGATATTTCCAAACTAGATTATCGAAGAACTGAATAGATATCACTCCTACGAAGGTCTGACCCAAACGTATGGAAGGAGAATATAAACCATATACTTGAATACTTTTAGATCATGAAAAAGGATATGGGACAAATATGACAAGGATGGTTGTTTTTGCGGATCCCTACATACTGTCATTTACGACAATTAAAGACAAAAGAGGCATTCTTCCCAATAATGAAGTTACCACTATCTGACAAACCCGTTAGGTGGTTGAATTATGTAGGGCCACCTAAGGGCATTGGTTTTATAGTCAGAAAATAGTATCTTTTGGCTAACAAATCTGTTATGTAGACTGTTTATGCAAGGCGACCTATGGGCACGTGCTGCATAGTCAGGAAAAAGAATTCTCAGAAGTTTGACATTTTTGAGACTAGAAGTCATAAAAAGGGTTATGAAGATCTGAAAATATTTACGGTTAGGATTATGACACATAAAGATTGGTATTGTCAAATGTATACAGAGATACACAGATCAATGATAACCATAACCATGTTGTGGCTGGGTCCTAAATTGAAATGTTGGACTTCACTACGTATCTCATAAGGATGAGAATCAAGCCATACATAGTTCTTAAACTACAGTTTAACATCATGTGGGACAAAAGGATTAGAGATCTTAGTTTAGGGTCATAGATCTTGGACCATTATAAGAAATACACAGTGTGTGTTTTCATGGGGACTATTCAGCCAAGGGACTGAAAGTGGAATTTGGGATTAGGCCCAAAGACTTGGGGCTGGATTCGAGGGACACTCGAACGTTCCTATGTATCCTATAAGGATGGGAATCAAGCCCACATAGTTCTAGAAATACCCTCCGTACAAATTTGGTTCAAACTTGTGAAGGGTGATAGGGGAATTTAGTATAATGATGGTTTAACACAAGATAAAAGGTTTGGGCATTTCCATGTATGCATGTAGTCTTTGAAATGAAACATGATTTAAAATCAATGTAAATAATGATTCCCTCTCAAGTGAAGGTATCAAAGAATATTGTAGTTTATTGTCATACTGGAAAAAAGTGTTGTATAGTTTAACGTCGTATAAAAAGGATGAAAGTGAACCAATGTGAAGAGATTGATTTTGGGCTTGAACCTTGGGAGGTTTCCTACGTACCTAGCCTGAAAGTCAAGGATCAATGTCCGTGTAGTTCAATTAAAGAATGAATTAATGATCAAGTTGTTCTTGGGGAAAAAAATCTAAAAAATGATGTTGGGACTTACACATGGTTAGTAACCCAGAGAGAGTGTTATGGTTGATGTTTTCTCTACGCTCACATGAGTCATACTCGATGTGAGAATCAAGAGGTTGCAACAACCTTAACGATACACAGTTTAACGCTATGTTGGATGTATGAAGGGACTATGCAGTTTAAAGTCTTACAGTTAGGACTATTGGCGCTGCACAGTTTAATGTCATATAGCAGGGACAAAGTACAGTTTAATGTCATGTAGGATGTATCAAAGACCTTATGTATAGTTTAGCGTCATGTAGTTTGAACGATAGGGAAAATATAGATTAACGTCATGTGGGACGAAAGGGGGACTTTGCAATTTAATATCATGCAGTGAGGACAAAAGCGTATACCGTTTAACGTCATGTTGGACGCATTGGGGACTTTTTTCAATAGTTTAACATCATGTTGGACGAAAAATGGACGATACAGTTTAACATCATGTTGGACGAAAGTGAGAATTATTTAAGGTCATATACATAGACCGCTGATAGTGCAGTTTAATGTCATGTTGGACGGTGGTGTAGTTTAAGGTCATACAGGACCTTTGATGATTATGTAGTTTAACGTCTTTCCGGACGTAAGGGAATTTTATACAGTTCAGCGTCATGTAGTTAGGAGGTCACAGTTTAACGTCTTTCTAGACGTAAGAGACTTGAAAATAGTTTAGGGTCATACGTATGGACTGTTGCTGTATAGTTTAACATCATATAGCAAGGACGATGAAGGGGACACAGTTTAACATTTTGCTGGACGATGGTGCGGTTTAAGGTCATACAAGACCATTTAGGGATTTTTTTAGCAGTTTAACGTCGTGTGGGACGATGGTGCAGTTTAAGGTCATACATGACCATTTAGGGAATTTTTTTTGTGTTTATAAAAAATACTTCTTAAAAAATCTGGCATTGGTTGGAGTAGTGATAAGTTCTCCATCCATCGAGATTAAGGAATAAGCTCCATTGGAGTAGACCATATGTATTGAGTAAGGTCCTTCCCATTTTGGATCAATCATGGGAGGTTTCTTTCCTGGTATCATTGGAGTTCTAAGAACTAATACCAATTCTCCCTGAGTGAATGAACAAAGACGAACCTTTTTGTTAAAAGCTCGTGCTATTCTATTCTGATAGACTTCCAAGTGGTGCAAAGTGCACGATATTTTCTCATATAACCATTCCAATTCATTCAATCGCTTTTGAGATTTTTCATCTGTAGATGACTGATCACAAATGGCTACACTGAGTGAGGGCAATTTAACTTCAATGGGCAAGACGACTTCCGTTCCATATACCAGTGAATATGGAGTAGACCGAGTTGCAGTGCGGGTGGTAGTCCCATAAGCCAATAAAACATGAAAGAGTTTATCAAGCCATGAACTCTTATCTTTATCCACCATCTTTTGTATTATATTTGAATGATTCTTGTTAAAGTCTTCTATCTGTCCATTGGCCGCTTCATGATATTAAGATGAATGGTTGGATTTGATGTTGTATTCTTGATACAACCTTTTCACCTCGGATAAACAGAAGTTGGAGCCATTGTCTGTCAATATGGTATGAGGGACACCAAATCTGGTAATGATGTTAGACTTGATGAAGCTAACAATGCATTTAGAACTGACTTACTTGAGATTTATTGCCTCTGCCCATTTGGAAAAGAAGTCAGTAGTAGTAAGAATGTACTTAAACTTCTTGGTCGTAGCCAAAGGGTAAGGTCCCACCACATCCATTCCCCACGTGGAAAATTGCCATGGGTATTTTTCTGTATGAAGAAACTCTGGAGGTTGATGAATGATGCTAGCATGTATTTGGCATGAATGACACTTCTTTGTGAGATCGACACAATCTTGTATCATTGAAGGACAAAAGTATCCAAGACTTCGAATCTGATCAGACTGTCTATGTCCAGGCTGGTGGGCACCACAGACTCCTGCATGAACTTCTTTAATGACAGCCGTTGTCTATTCACCATCAATACATTTGAAGAGAACTCCATCAAAACCACGTATGTAGAGAATTTTCTCTAAGTGATCTAGGCTATCATAAAGAGTAAAATTGACCACATGTCTCCGGATTTGTTCTTTCTCAGCTCTATCAGGTGGAAGTGTTCCATTTTGAAGGTATTCACTGATTGGTGACATCCATCCTGTAGTATGACCATACAGTTCAGGAATGGGACTAATTTAATTAATTTCTTCTATTCTGATTCGAACATAAGGTGAAATTTCATGATGGTGGGCAATACTGATGGTTGTCTCATCCCGATTTGGATCTTCCAGATTTGTAGCTATATTAGCCAGTCCATCAGCTTGAGCATTTTGTGATCTCGAGACATAAGAAAATGTCGGTTCCGAAGGGAATTCTGCCATTAACTCTCTGGCATAATCATATAAAGGGATTAGTTCTTCTTTTCTGATGGCATAATCACCATTGACTTTTTTGATTACCAGGTCTGAATCACCTTTCACTTTTAAGTGATTCACATGTCCTTGAAGCGCTAATTCCAAGCCTACGATGAGAGCTTGGTATTCAGCTTCATTATTGGTACCACCTTCCCAAAATAAAAAGGAACAAGGTAACACCTCCTTTTCTGGATAAATGATCACAATTCATTAGCCAACTTTGTTGAATTTACGATTTTCCATTTTCCTCCCTATTGGACTTCTAGAAGACCATCAAAATACATTTCCCATGCCTAAGGACGTTCTTGAATAGAGAAGATTCCTCATTAGGGAGTTCAATATCTGAAGATGTGTCTTCCACTGAAGGGTGTTCAGCTAGGAAATTAGCCAGAGCTTGGCCCTTTATCACCTTTTGAGACACATACTGTATGTCAAATTGCAGCAAAATAACTGCCCACCTTGCCAGACATCCTGTAAGAATTGGAAGACTAAGGATGAATTTGAGCGGGTCAATGTGAGATACCAATTGGACCTCGTGATGTTACAGGTAGTGTCTCAAATTCTGAACTACAAAGATTAATGCCAGGCAACACTTCTCAATACTTGAATACCAGGTTTCTGCTTCAAGCATAGTTCGACTGAGATAGTAGAGGTTATTTTCATTCCCAGCATCATTATTTTGAGCAAGAAAGGAACCCAATGATCGATCTAGAACTGTCACGTAGAGGATAAGTGGTCTTCCTTCAACAGGTGGAATGAGTACCAGTGGACCGAAGAGGTATTGTTTGAGAATATCGAATGTTTCTTGACATTCTTCAGTCCATTGGTAAGTGACTACCTTCTTCCTCAATTTGGTGAAGGGTTAAGTTTTGCCTACCAAATTGGCATTGAAACGCCAAATATAGGCTAAGTGTCCTTGAAGTCCTCTTAATTCTATCAAATTTCGAGGAGGTGACATACCAAGGATTGACTTGGCCATCTCAGGATCAACTTAAATACCACGATGGTGTAAAAAAAAGCTGAGAAATATTTCTGAGGTTACCCCAAAAGCACATTTCAAGGGGTTCATCTTCAAATTATGTTGTCGAAGCTTGCGGAATATGACATCCAAATCATCCAAGTGATTAAAACTGTGTTTGGATTTAACCACCAAATCGTCTACATATAATTCAAAAAACTTCCCTATGAAGTGTTTGAAGATATGATGCATGACACGCTGATATGTTGCACCTGCATTCTTTAATCCAAAAGGCATTAACAAGTAGAAAAACACACCCTGAGGGGCTCTGAAGGATGTGGATTCTTCGTCTTCTGGGGACATTTGGATCTGATTATATCCAGAATATCCATCCATGAAGGAAATTTCTTCATAGCCACTTGTTGCATCAATTAAAAGTTATGTAATCGGAACTGGGAAATCATCCTTAGGACAATACCGATTAAGATCTCTGAAATCGACGAAAACTCTAATTTGTCCGTTATTCTTCTTTATAGGGACAATATTAGCCAGCCACATGGGATATTGAACTTTTGTGATGAAGTTAGCTTTGACAAGCTTATCCACTTCAGCCTTAATTTTGGAAGCATAAGTTGGGTGTGTTCTTCTCGCGGCTTGCTTAAATCCTCAATGTTCTTCTGGTAAACCCAATTGATGAGTAGCAACATCAGGATCAATCCCAAGCATTTCTACATAGTTCTAGGCAAATATATCTCTATTTATCTTTAGAAAAGAAATATACATCTCTTTCTCTTCAAGAGTCATGTCCGCACTGATTAAAGTGGGGGGTGGATCTTTTTTTGTACCCAGATTTATTTCTCCGAGTTCATCCACAGTGGTAGAGATACCCTCTTCAAATACTAGAGGAGCATCTCTGAGATATTCCTCTTCTTCTTCATCATGTTTTATTTCTTCCATTTCTACTTGCATAGTAGACGATAAAGCAGAATTTTCATGATCAGAAGAGATGTCACAATTTGCACATCTTGAAGAAGAAGCTTCCATTTCCGACCCGATTGATGATGAAGGGTCTTCTCTTGGGTATTAAAGAGGAGACAATGGATTTATAATTGACATCATTGTTCACCTATGATGTTTCTATAACTTCTTCTGGCCTAATTGGAGATTTATAGACTTGTGGGATTTCAGCAGATGAAATGATGACGCCACCATTTGTGCTTTCATCACTACATGGTGGGTTACCAATTTCTCCCATGTAGTCTGGATCGATTTCCGTAATTGACATTATGGATCTTTTTATAAGAGTATTTTGATTTGGGTCTATCTTGTAAATTTGACTAATAGGAAACACATAATCTGTACTCACAATTGTAAATGGATTTACTGGAATCTTCTCCAAACAATACAGAGCATTAACTTTGGTAATCTCCTTTGTTGTGGATTTCTCCCTTCCCTTCAGGTGATAGAATTCCACCTCAATATATTGAGACTCACATTTCATGAACGGGTCCTTATCACCATACAATGTCCCAAATTCACCATCAAATCAATATTTGAGACATTGAGGTTAGGATGAATGGATAACTACATGTTGATGTAGCCAAGGTCTTCCAAGAAGGATGTTGAAGGCTGAATCTTGATCAACAACCATGAAATCTGAATTGGATACAAGATCTCCAAAATGAGTCTTGAGTGTAACTCCGCCCAGTGGCTGTTGTTCATTATTATCATATCCATGTAAAATAATGGTAGAAGGAGATAAATCAGATTTCGTGAGACCCAATAGACGAAGTGTACGAATGGCCATGAGGTTGACTCCTGAACCATTGTCATGAAAGATCTTTGAACTTATTCACCATTGACCTTTCCAGATAAGTATAAAGGTCTAATATGCCCATGCACAACATCATCTCCTTCTTCATTAGTAAAAGATATTATTGCATGGAATTCTGCAAGATTATTCTCAATGTGATAGACTTCAGTTGCAGCAATTTCAGTTTCAAACTCTTGAGGACTTGACAAAGCTTCGATGAGTGCTTCCTGAATATCTTTTTCCAGATTCAGAGCATCTAGAATTGATAACATGGCTGGTACATGGTCCAAGTGTTTCAATACATCATACTTTTGATCCAGAGGTCTGTGTTTCCCTCCAGGAATATGTGGTTTATCAGGTACCTTGGAAGCAGATGCTTTGGAAGTTGATGCATCTTGTATTGGGATAGGAGTTGGAAATATCCCTAGTTTTGGAAGATTAGACCGATTAGATC
This sequence comes from Viscum album, assembly GCA_963277665.1. Classification (NCBI taxonomy): domain Eukaryota; kingdom Viridiplantae; phylum Streptophyta; class Magnoliopsida; order Santalales; family Viscaceae; genus Viscum; species Viscum album. The sequence goes on along the minus strand of OY728119.1, from coordinate 607,367,817 downwards.
CATTTACTTGTTGAGAGGAAGAGGATGGAACCTTCAACCAGTCTTCCAAAATAACTATGCTAGGACTGAATTTGCTATTGGTAGAAGAACTTGCTTGTTCTTACTAAGCTCGTTGAAGGGCTCTACCACGAGTTTCTGTTGGGTACACAGTTCTAGCAGGGGTAGAATTGGAGTAGTGGCTTCTGAAAGATCCACGTATTCCTCTGTATCCTGAGCCTTTGGAACTTCCTCCGATTCCCCTATTTGATACAGGGATTTCAGGCTCATAGAAATCGAAACTATGACCGGAATATGGATCTATTAATTGAATCATATTAACAAAACCTAAGATTAATTCTTCGTCTGATGATGACTCTGCCTGATTAGCATGTTTAGGCTGTGCCGTTTGGTGGGGCGGTGCCCGTGGATTTGAAGTAGATGACATGAAGTCTGTCAGAGTCAAAGACAACCTAGTCTTTGACACATACTCATATTCTTCTGATTCTTTTTCTTTCATTGAATCATGTTGTTTTTTTGAAGACTTTCCCTCTGATGAAGAGGGGTTTTCCGCAACATTCACGGCCGATGACACAATCAGTTTCTTTAATTATGTTCGAAAAATAGAATGAGTTCGGTTGATTGTCTTTCTGACCATCCAGTCATCATAATTCTTTGCATTTTTTCTTTTGACTTCATGATATTCACCTTTCTCCTCTGGAACTGTAAGAGTGACACATGCTACCCGGGCTGAATAGCCTTTCAGTTTAACTTGTCCCGAGTTGACCATCTTTTACAGGAGGTCTTTGAAGACAAAAAACTCATGGATATGATGCCCCAACATTTGATGAATGAGGAAATAATTAGGACAATCTTCAAATCCTTCCTTGTTTAGCCTCTTGGGCTTTGGCAGCTGAACCAAATTATTCTCTAGGGCCGAAATGAAGTAACCAGAAACTTGTTCATTTCGAAAAGAGTATGCTTTTCTCTTAAAATCCTCAAATTGTTTTTGTCTTTGATCTCTTTGATCATCTGGATGAAACTATGTTTGTTTTTGGAGCTCAGGAGGCGGAGCCCTTTGAGAAGATGAAGTTTTTGATGTAAAAATAGGTACATGTGCTTGTTTAAGCATAACTGTAGAAGTTTCTGCTTTACCCATTCTCCTTCGTGGAGCTGATGGAATTACACGAGATTTAGCCTTAGCCTGTATAAGGGAATCTTCAATCTGCTGAGCGATTGAAGTAAGGTCTTGAAACCCTACTGTGTATTTCACAGGGATTAACGGCATGCACAATTCATCAAGTAGATTTTCCACATAGATTGGCAACATTTCCTCTTGAGGGAGTGCTAAGCTTAGGGAATATATTAATCCCTTCTAGTGAGCAATGAAATCAGAGACCCTTTCATTCTCTCTTTTCTTACAATTTGTAAGATCGAAAATTGTTGTCTTTGGCAAAGTTGAGCTGAACTGAAGAAGGAATTTTTTGCGATGATCCTCCGATCCGGTAATTGACTGGGATTGCAAGCTTTTATACCAGACAAAGGCTGGACCTTGCAAGTTCCGTACGAAGCATCGGATTTTTACTGCTTCTTGCTACTCTGGAGTTCCCATCATAGGATCACAACAAGACATGTAATGCGTCAAATGCTATTTTGGGTTGCCTGATCCATTGAAAATAGGGAAGACAAGGTTTCCAAAACTAGATGGAGGAGATATTGAATCTACCCATTCATGGTAATCTTTTTTTTCTGGTTTAACCTGTGCACTTTTCCCGTCCATAGTATCTAACCGAGCTATTAATGACTCAATATTGGTTATTAACTTTTGAGAAACATTCGGTTGAACATGGACTTGGGTAGGTGCAATGACTGGAGCATGGAAAGATGTGGTGGTTGGTGCTGCAACTGATGGTAGCACTGCCAACTATTGTTGCACTTGACCCATGGGATTAGACCTATGAGGGTGTACTGATAGAGGAGGATATTATTGATCCATCTCAATAGCTGCAACAAATTCCCTTTGCTGACTGACTACAGCACGCTCACGAAGAAGACTACCCTGAAGTAGTTCTTCATTCAACCTCCTTAATTCCTTCATTTCTTCCTCCTGTTGTGCAAACATTTGCTCTAGTGAGAGAAATTGTCCTTCTCCAGAGGGAGGATATGTAACCGGATTCTTTCCCCTCCCTTTTTTGGATCCTTTTTGGAGAGGGGGAAGTGGGTTACTCAAAGGATTACCTAGGTTCTGAGTAATCCTTTGATTTCATTTCCGCACACCTTCTTCATTTGTGTCAGTGCGTACATCTTCTTGAGCAGGAACCTCATCATCTGAGTCCCCTGAGTGAGCCTCATCTAGTGGATTATCAACAACAGCATTGATGAAATTGATTGATGCATAACACATTACATCCCTTCTATCAGCATTTCTGTGATATTGTCTTATTTCCTGTCTTTGATGAGACATTGCCATTTGTTGATTTGATCCCTCAGGAACTTCTAGACGAACCATAATTTGGAGGGAATCTCCTGATAATTTGGCTATTCGTTCCTCTTGAGGATTTTTCCCCAATCAAGAAAAGACCGACTTTCTCTGAGGAGGGGATTGATGATTTGAAAAGGTCCCATGTCCGGTGGACTGGGGCAGTTCCTGCTGTTCCCTCTCAACTCCTCGAAACCTATTTGTTGATTCTGAGGGTTAGTTTAAAAGAGTCCCCAGTCTGGCGGGCTGGGATGGATTTTGAAATGCTATGTCTGAGACTTTCTTTAAAGCTCTCCTGATCTTGCGAACCAAATTTCGGAAATTAGCTGGATGCATTAACCTGTATCCACTTTTATCACCTTGTTCAAAAGACCATTGGATGATTTCTGACACTTCTGTCACATGATGATTTGCTTGCACTATATGAGAGGCTTGTTCAATATTCTCGTATTCTTGATGCATGAGTAATTCAACAACTTTTTCCATGTATTATTGATTTTGAGAGGAACTAGTTGAAGCATGTTCTTGGGTAATCTTTCGATTACAAAGAAAGCCCATTGACTGTGGCCGACCATGGACAATAAAATTGCATGAGACCATTTTCGGAGGGCTTTGCTGATTGGAGAGCACCGTGAAATGCAGTGCTCCATGAACACCCCATCCTTTGACATGAAAATCGGATGGGACATTGGAAATTAACTGATGCAATTTTCTTAGTGCACCAAGGCATGAACGTTGAAGGGCTCTCTGATTCTTTTCAGCCTTCGGATATCGATAGACTGATAGAGATTCCAAATCAATCTGACGTTGTAACCCTTCTATTATCTTACTATGATTTTCATATTCATCATAAGACAATACTTTGTTTTTCAAATGACAAAGAGTTTTCCATATCTTTAGACGAATATCATGAATTCCATCTTCCATAAAATTTTTTGGAATGTCATACTGAGAGTCATCTAGAGGCCAAAACATTACTGTAACTTCACCTTTTGCCAGTTGTTTTGTCATGTCAAGAATTTCCTCTTTATCATTCAATGAAGATTCTTCTTGCTGATTTGACCAAAGTTGGTGTTTGCTTGTTGGTTCATCAGATTCAACAATATTGGTAGAGAAATCATTGATCAAACTAGAAGATGCATGACTTAGGGGTGGCTCGGAGAATGACCTACACCCTGGGCTATCTTATGATTGAGAAAGTATTTCACCTGCTAGCGATGAAGCATCAGACATGACTGGTTTCACATTTGCAAGTTCCTCAAGATAAGAGGGCTTTCTCGGCACTACATTGTCCACTGGAGAATTTTCCGGGAAATGTACATCACTACTACGGAGAGGACTTTCGCAGAGAAATTCATCATCATGGGGAGGACCACCATAATGGGTTATAGAAAAAGATGAAATCTCTTGCTCCATGGTCTTCTGACCACATAGAGGGTTCCTGTGGCTCTCATTTGAAGATGAAACTTCGAGATCGACTGAATTGTCATGAAGAAATCCTTCATGAGGATGTGTCTGTTGAAGAGCTTCAGAATTAATGTTCCCATTATTGGGAAATGAGAGGGTAGAATATTGAATTCAGACAGATAACTGTTTGAGGGCTTCAAGAACTCCAGCATTGAGCATGGACCTGTTACAGATTGGCTCTTGATCTCCTGACTGGGATGGGTGGGTCTTTTTCTTAGACGCCTTATTACTCACCTTGGAAACCACCTATTGACGATAGTGGCTGCTTTGAGCAGGTGTATGAGCCTGATCAGGAAAGATGGCTAGGTTAGGTTGAAGATCTCCACTCAAATCAGGTGTATGTGCCGAACTTGGTTGTCCGTATAATATGGAGTATGCCCCACAACCCTCTTGTACTAGAACAGATGTCTGTGTCTATTCCGGAGTGAGCTGTTGATGTGTCACTCCAATGGTAGGGATAGATTTATGTGTCTTTCCCTGAGATGTTGCTGAAGCTGTTATAATATCCTGGCAAGCATCAAAAATATGAGCAGGGATTTTCTTATACTCATTCACCATTGATAGAATATGCTTGGTGACTTCACCTGCCGAAACGGGGATATACGTCTATTATATGCTTGGAGTAGGTGTATGTGCCTGCTCTTATCCTCCTTTTCCTATCAGTGAATCCTGACAGTACTCATGTGTGGGGGAAGAGAGTTGAGTCTGCCTCCTGTTTGTCACCGGAGCATTCCGACTGACCTTTCTGAATGCTACCAACCGAGACTGTTGGTAGGCTTGATTAATATTGTCATGTGTATGTGCAAGCTGATTGAACTTTTCCAAACGTGGATAAAGAGCTCCATCATATGTAGTATGATGAGCCTACTGACTAGCTGATGATGTATAAATTGGTGTATGTTCCTGCCTATAGTACACCGCCGGAATTTCCTGGCGGGATTGGCGTGATGCTTCCAGATTAGTCTGCTGGACATCGAAATTAAAACGGGCAGGTGTATGTGCCCACTCGTTGCTTGCCACCATGTTAGGTTGGTGGACTTCTCCGGAGATGGAAGAGATGAGAACCTGCTCACTATTGAATGGATTCCGTCTCTGTCGGTTTGTCTTGCCTGCTCGGGTTCGAGGAACCTGAGTCGAATGCCTAGATTCGGTACCCTCATCATGTTGAGGGCGCACTGCCGCACGAGTCTGGCAGCGATTGTTGGTGGGAACCCTCGGGAAGGACTCACGTCTACTTGAAATAAGGCCCTGAGGGACCTTCTCATTTACCTCCTCAAAATAAGGGAGCGAATGGTGATTGCGTTCTGGGGATAACGACCCGAAATGGTTAGAGACGGTAGTCAGCACCGCCTGCTTCTTGATCACTGGTCGTCATTGTCTAGATGACCAATGTGAGTTGTTCACTTGGAGGGCATGTCGGGCAGCCTCCAAATTTGGGATGGTACAGTGTTGACGGTGCTCCTTAGCCAGCGCATTTGATACCCAGCGTTGAAGGCACCGAGTAGGTGATGTAATCCTCGGAGCGGATGACGATCCAGTAGGAGTATCAGTAGTGCCATTTGCAGCAACAATATTCACAGGTGTGAATTTGAGAGCATCCATTCTAGAAATGCAGAAGATCTTGGAAAAGAGTGCATGTTTGATATAACAGACGTAATCAAGATAAATTCAGCTACTACATCTTTGGGATGAGCACATATGTCAATGATTGTTTTTTTGTCCCTCTCATTGAGTATTAAATAGGGACCTAACAAATAGGTAAACCATCATTTTAACTTGGTTAAGGATTCACGTCAGTTTCACCATTTTTTGTTTCCCTCAGAATTCGGGGATGACCGCCTTGATGGGAGGTTCAAACATTCTGATCTGTTTATAATGGGTTTGTTCATAGAACCGGAAACATACAATGATTCCACATCCATTTGGTCCTAATGTCCAAAGGTAGGTTCTCATTAGTTCATGGAATGATGAGGATTGGGAATTTGAATTGGTCTAGAGGATATGAGGTTGGACTCATTACAACTTTTTGAGGGGAATTGTTGTCTACTCCGGGACTCTATTTATAGATTTAAGTTATGTTCGTGAATCCTTATTGCATTACAAAGTATAAAATGAGCTTTCCTTCAGATTTGAAAATCAGTGATTAAATATGTAGGAAATTTAGAGAATGTTGTATATGTATTTGAGGTACTTCGTCAATAGAGAATCATATGTATTTATTTAGAGATTCTTGGTCAATGGTATCCTTCAAAAAATTTATATAGAAGTCTCTTGGTCATTATGATGACCAGGTTGGTTTTAATTCCACTTAGTGTGGGAACATGATGTTTATTGTCATTCATAAGGACATGGATTACTTCAGAGTTGGGATCGAACCCACAGATAGGCTACCTATGTGTCCTTTGTTTAGAAAAGGAATTAGAACCCACATAGTTCGAATAAGGGATTATGATGTTTATGATTGATGGCTCAAAGAAGGATGTCATAATTACTATTACACTCTAAGATCACTTGAGTCCTGATTGGTGTGAGAAACAAGAGGTATTGGTAAAAATTAGACAATTGTGCCCTGAAAAATTCAATCATAAGAAATAATGTGGGACTTATGTATGTATGACTGCCCAGATAAATGAATATTATGATTTACTTCAGGGAAGAAATCCAGGAACATGGTCCATAAAGGTATATGTGCCTCATGGAGATTTGAATACTCTAACATGGGGCTTACTCCTGAAAAGGAGGCCAAAATTAGGATAGGACTTATTATTGGGTTTTACTCCTGAGAAAGAATCCTTGATCAAAGGTAAATTAGGACCGGTTAAGAGGATTTAAGACTAGGGCTTACTCCTACAAAGGAGGCCCAGGTTAAGAGACATGAACAATTAAGGGACCTGAGGATTACTTATGAAGAGGATGCCCATATTTGAGACTGGGTCTTACTCCTGAAAAGGAGGCCCAAGTTTAAGAGAATTATGGTTGGGGCTTACTCTTAATGAGGATGCCCATATTAGGGGACTGGGGCTTACTCTTGAAAAGGAGGCCCAAGTTAAGAATTATGGCCAGGGATTATTCCTGAAAAGGAGGCCCATGTTAATGAGTTCTCTCATCGTAAAGGATGAGGTTGAATGAATGAAATCTCAATCTTTAGTGACATAAAGATGTGTAAATCACTAGGTTTGAGAGATATAACTTGGTTTGAGAGAGATTCCACATAATTCCTTTCAGATAAGGAATTCAAATCCAGAAATCATGCCATAAATGGCTTTGTAGAGTGTCTTGAAGACTGAATCCTGAATAAGAGAGGTGGAATGGAATAAGAGGGGTAAAGTGGGAAAGAAGGGCACCCAAAAAGGAAGGGGTGCGCAAGTACTGGAAGGCACATAGGTACTGCGTGGGCGCACAAGTCCGGCCGCATAGGTATACCTGCGCAACACATGGGTACATGCGCGACGGTTAACCAGTAGGGTAATACTTGAGAGACTCTTGGTTAAAGCCTCTAGAATCTTCTTGAGGTTCTTCCAGAATAGGGGTGCGCAAGTTCTATTAAAGGAGTAAGGCCTTGCGCAAGTGTGGTCATTTCCCTTAAGGGCTGGCCACTCAGGCACGCAAGTGTTGACGAGTTTCAACACTTAGGCATTCCTCCCCCTCTTTAGATCATCTGTTCTAGGTGAGAAATTACCAAAGAAGTGTTTCAGAAGCATTGGGAAGAGACTAGGGCGTCAGGAGCTTAAATATGAGTTTCTAGAAAAATTCATCCCCGAATGGGGGGCCCACAGGGTCTATTTATAGGCAGGACAAGACCCCGGGTGGTTATCAAATAGGTCGTGCAAGTCACTTGTGCGACCAGTAGACATCGCGCAAGTGGACTTGCGTGATAGTGATAGAACTTGCGCGGCACATGTGAAATGTTCTCCTTGTTCATCCCTTTGTCGATTTTTTATTTTTTCTTCAAAGGATGCATGAATTTGTGCTATGTCATTTCCCTTTACATTCCTTTGGACTCTGTGACGAAAATGAGTGTCAACAATTACCAACATGGCAGTGAGATTTAGTCTACCTTCTCAGACTTCATTTTTCGAAAATGGAAGAAGATGATACTTGAAATTGAACATCGTTGTTTTTTGAGCTCTGGAAATCCAATGTTTTCTCATCGCATCCTCTTACATGGTCATCAAAATGTTCAAAATCATTGATCATAATCTTCTTCCCATATATTTTGCATTACATTTCAGGCATGGATTAACAATATTTGTGTAATATATATTTTTCATGTGAAAATGAAAGAAACATCCATTCTAAAGTTCGTTAATTTTTAGAAACATTAAATTTGAAGAGATATTAGAAGATTGTACCAAAATTATATAAATAGAGGGAGGTATCTCAAAAATATCATCTTGATGGTCACCAATCATTGATAATTCAATGTGGTCCACATCCTATATAAATAATTTGAATGTAGTTTATGTTAATATGTGAATAAAAACTGAATAAATATAAATAGATAAAACATTATAGAGATGTGAAAAAATATATTAATGTTTTAAGAACATGTTTTCATACAATTTGGTAAACTCAATGTTATGATTTATTATTGAATCTACTATTGTAGAAATTCGCATTATAATGGAAACATGTGAGGGAATAAATTGAAGAACTAAGAAATTACTACATATTATATTCTTTCTAGGGTTGTTTTAGTAAAATTCATGATAAATTGGAAATAGAATGTGAAAAATGAAACACACCCTATTAAATAAAAATCTACTATCTGTAATGTAAAAAAATGAATTTGATTAAATTGAATCACATCACACATGTTTCACAAAATAGAGATCTAACTATATCTTGGATAAAAATCAATGCGAGACTTCATTTCTTTAGAGGAACCTACACATTTGTGAAATAAAATAATTTAGAAGAACAAATCAGGATATTATTATAAATAAAAACTATGAAGCTAAAAAATTAAGCAATGTGAAAAAATACTAATTACAATATAGGGACCAGGGAGGAGGAGAATCCATGGAAAAGACACTTAATTTCCCATAGTTAGAGTTCATTCAATGATGCTGAATTCAAGCTATAAAAATCACATCATATAAAATGAGAAAAACATATATATATATATATATATATATACCTATACTTGCTGAGATAAATAAAAAATAAGACCGATTAGGGTTCTTCAGTCCCATGAAAATGTTGTTAAGATCATTGTAAAATGAAAAACATTAGACTCATACTCACCTATAGAGTTTTGGAACACATGTGAGTAAATTAATTAAAGTATATAAAAATAGATAGAGAATAAATAACTGTAGATGTTTATTCAAAATACCCATTAAATGCATAAAGAATTTTAAGAAAATAAAATAAAAATATTTAAGTATTAATGACAATTGATAAGAAATAAAGTCATTAAAGGAATAATGAATTTTAATTAATTCGACCAAATGGAATATTCTAAAACCTTAAATTAAAACACATTGATCCAATAGGCCAAAAAAAGGGAATAGAAACCCACATGTTATCTTTGGATGACAAATTGACCGGTAGTTACAGGCCCCTTGGGTTCCTTCTCTTATTGGAATTTCTTAGTGAATTATCTCATTTATTGCTATCATCAATTATATAAACTAAATGAGAGAGTGGATATTTTAACATAAAACAACTGATAGCATGAAAAAGAATTGGGAACATGAACCAGAACACCACCAGTGTGGATCATTCCCTTCTGGCTAGCAATGTCTGGATGGGTAAAAGAACCCTTAATTTCATAAGACCATATATTTTAGTATAATATCCTGAAACAGATGATTATCAAAAGAAAAAGCAGGTTTGGAGGGTACCTAAAACATATATTCCATGATTTCATAGACTAAAAATTATAAATAGTCATGTACTATAGAGTATAATAGGGAAATAATGAAAGATGGAAAAAGAGAAAATTGAAACATAGAAACATACATGTTAACATTGGAAGATAGATTGATCCATAGTTACAAAACACTTTTATTATAATATCATGAACCAGATGATAATAAAAAGAACAAGCCAGTTTGGAGGGTACCTGTAACATATATTTCATGATTTCAAAGCCCAAAAATTAGAAGTAGTCATGTTCCATGGATGAGAAATTGTAAATAATGAAAGATGAAAAAAAGAGAAAATTGAAACATAGAAACTTACATTTTTTAATTGGAAGATAGATTGATACATAGTTACTGGACCCTTGAGATCTATCTCCCGTTGTCATTTTTTATTTCCATTTCGTACTGCCATCCATTATATTAAATAAATGAGAGAGTGGAAATTTTGACTTAAATCAAATGATAGCATGAAAAAGCTGTGGGGACATGAACCTAAACACCAAATGTGTGGATCATGCCATTGTTTCTAGAAATGTTATGATGGATAATAGACCCCTGAATTTTCAAATTTTTTGTTGTCATCCATTATATAAAATAAATGAGAGAGTGGATATTTTCCCTTAAAAAAATTAATAGTACGAAAAAGTTGTGGGGCCATGAACTTGAACACCACAAGTGTGGATCATTCCCTTCTGGCTAGAAATGTGCTGATAGATAAAAGACACCTATATTTCAGAAGACCATATCTTTTAGTATAATATCATAAAACTGATGATAATTAAAAGAACTAGAGGGTTTGGAGGGTACCTACAACATATATGTCATGGTTTCAAATCCTAAAAATTAGAAATAGTAATTTTCCAAGGAGGAGAAATGGGAAATAATTAATGATGGAAGAAAGAGAAAATTGAAACATAGATAAAAAACTGTTAGGTGGGTGATTAGAAAACCACACAATAAGAGAGAAGATATAAAGAAATGGAAAAAATAGGGTTCAGGCACTACAATTTTAAATTACAATGATGGATATCATAATTCAATTTTCAATTACATGAATATTTATCCAACTTGAGAAATGGATCCAAATTATTTAACGCAGTCCTGTTCATTGACATGAAAATGTTAATAAAATATACTAAATTTTCCACATCCCAGATAACCAAATATTAATTGATAAAGAACACATGAATCAAAACAAACAGATGAAGATTCATGAAATTAATGATGAAATGATAGTTAACATGAATGAGGGAAAGCACTGTCTGATGATTCCACTGAAGATTCTAAACTCATGAATATAGTGGCATAGTCGTAGGCCCAGATGATGTCGAAGGTATAGGCTGATCCAAATTCAAAGGCCGAGTAGGAGAAGAAATCGATTGAGATAAAGGTAGACAATGACTTAGTGCATCGAGAACCCAATTTCCATAGTGTGATCAGGACAAGAAATCGAGTGTAACGTTGCAGTGAAGAGGGATGAAGCGGAAATCGAGGTGAAGTAAAAGGTCGAGCAAGACGAGAAACTGATTGAGAGGAAGTTTGAAAATGACTCTGTGCAGCGAGAATCCTAGTTCGACTACGCAAGCGGAAGGAGAGACTGAAGGAATTGTAACTGCGAAAAGATATATGTAGTGAGAGTAGTGGCTGGACAGGGAGGATAGACATGGAATATAGGCCGCGGTGTAGAGTGGAAGTTTGTAGGAAGGACACGTGGAAGGAAGTAAACCTAAGATTAGTATATATAGAGTACATTCCCATGCATTCTCACAGTGATATAAATAAATTCTTATATTATGCATTCACACGTTTATACGGTTCAATGATTTTTTTTAAGAAGATAATACTACATTTCAATGTTAATAATGAACTTTAATATTGAATATTTTGAAATCACAAAATAATGATACTTGTTATTTTAATACAATTAGACAAAATATATAAATATCATTATGATATTAGATTAAATTTTTGATAAATACAAGTGAAAATATGTAGAAGAATTTATAAGAAATAAAAAATTATTTAAAGTATCAATATTTGAATTAAATGAATGATAAGAAAATTGAAAATTGAAATATGATATACTTGATAATATAATGATGTAAATAACAAAACATGGAAGAAATAATTAGATTAAAAAACATATTATCTTATAGTAATAACATAATAAATATTAGATTACAAAGCAACCTGTGTGGGAATTTCCTTCTTCTAATGATCAATACAGGGAAAATGACCTCAAAATTGATGAAATTGATGGGCATGGTACTAAATATAATGTCATCATGGTTGTTTTGGATTCTGGTATGCATCTTATAGGATAAATTCTAAGGAGACAGACATGTAATTTTATATCCTTAACTAAAGACATCCTTGATGCTATTAGTGGTTTGTGAAGAACAATTGTCCCTTATTGTAGGGCCTATGTTGGGTTCATATACTTATACATGCAGTCTTTATATACTTGAGTCTATTAGAGAGATCATGTTCTGTAATTGTTTAATATTATTTTAGTATGTTCATGTCGTCTCCCCTCCTTCTCTATGTCCACCCCCCTCAAAAACATTTTTATGATCTTGAGTTAGGATAATGATAAACACATTATTACTGAAATTGAGCGGGTATTTTGAGAAATGGAGTAGAGAAAAAGTTGAAAGTAACCATCAAAATGGAGAAAACCTGCTGAAACTACTTAAATAAATTACTAAATCTCTATGTCAATGAAAAAAAACTTCTGGACTACTTATTATGACTCAACATTCTAAGAACTAAACCACAACTGGATTAAACTACAACACTAACACAATAAATTTCTACTGAAAAGACTCAATTCCCCCAATAGTAATCAACTTGTTACCATTTACTAAGATAGATCCATTATAATTCAATTTACAAATCCAGTGAAATAAATACTTCAATGCTTAGCTGTTGAGTTTTTTCCCTCACACAAACCATCCAAATAGTCAATACAAATTCAATACAAAAGAAAAAAACAGTTAGAATCACTATTGTGGCTGCTGCAATATAGTTCGGGATGCTTTTTGAACCACTGGGTATTTGTATGAGCCTTCATGAGAAGCTACCAGTTTAAGACCTTCATGTCTATTGTAATCTGAAAATAGAAGCGGTGATATTAATTAATGAAATGAGTTTAATGATTTCTTCAATGAAGATCGAATTGATGTAGAAGAATGTTTGTATGTAATCATAAAAAAATTATCTTAAATCTTTTTATTTATTTTATGAGATCAAGCATCATCAGTGGATTCAATATATTAAAAGTGGACATTATATTTAGTGTGAATGGAAATACATATAGATAAATAATCATATTATAGTGAAGAAAATAGATTAGAAACACATAAACAATGATGTTATTAAAAAAAGAATTTTTATTTTTTCAAACAACAGATCAGATGTAATAAGTACTTTTAAGGATTAAGGTGAAAAAACTTATTGAAAACTATTTTTAGTGGTGTTTTTAAGATAAGTACCTTCAAACGCTACCTTAACAGTTCAGAAAATAAAAATGGTGACTTTATACATTTCCACCAATGATGCGTCAGATGAAGAGGATGAACTCCTTGGTGCTGGATCTCTAGAAGTAGAAGAAATGGTTTGTATCCAATGAAGATGATAGGATGATCAGAACTGATCCCATGTTCGTAAAATATTTCAATACAAGATTCTCTATAAACATTTGCATGGAATTCATAAAAAGTAAATATTGATAAAATTAATGTTACAATGAATGGTAGATATGTAAAAATTTTCATTAAATGATTGTTTCCCTCAGAATCTGGGGATGAACGCCTTGATGGGAGGTTCAAACGTTCTGATCGGTTTCTAACGGGTTTCTTCGTAGAACCGGAAACATCCAATGATTCCACATCCATTTGGACCTACTTTCCAAAGGTAGGTTCTCATTAGTTTGTGGACTGATGAGGCGTAGGAATTTGCATTGGTCAAGAGGATGTGAGGTTGGACTCATCACACCTTTTTGAGGGGAATTATTGTCTACTCCGAGACTCTCTTTGTAGATTTATGTTATGTTCGTGAATCCTTATTACATTACCAAGTATAAAATGAGCTTTCCTTCAGATCTAACAATCAATGAGTAAATGTGTAGGAAATTTAGAGAATCTTTTGTATGTATTCGAGGTTCTTCATCGATAGAGAATCATCTGTATTTATTTGATATTCTTGGTAAATGGTACCCTTTGACACATTTATAAAGATGTTTCTTGGTCATTAAGATGACCATGCTGGTTTTAAAGCCACTCAGTGGGGCACTTGAAGTTTATTTTCATTCAGATGGACATGGATTATTTTAGAGTTAGGATTGAACCCGTAGATGGGCTACCTACGTGTACTTTGTTTAGAAATGGAATCAGAACCCACGTAGTTCGAGTAAGGGAGTATGATGTTTATGATTTATGGCTCAAAGAAGGATGTCACAATTACTTTTATACTCTGTTCTTATGTTAGCCATGCTCGGTGTAAGAAAAAAGAGGTATTGGTAAAAATTATACAATTGTGCCATGAAAGATGCAATCATAAGAAATAATGTGGGGCTTATGTATGTATGACTGCCTAGATAAATGAATTTTTTGGATTTACATTAAAGACAAAATCCATGAACATGGTCCATAAAGGTATATGTGCTTCATGGAGATTTCGAATACTCTAACTTGGGGCTTACTCCTGAAAAGGAGGTCCAAATTAGGAGAAGAATTATGATTGGGTTTTACTCCTGAAAAGGAATCCCAAATCAAAGGTAAATTAGGACTGGTTAAGGGGATTATGACTGGGGATTATTCCTGAAAAGGAGGCCCAGGATTGAGACTGGGGCTTACTCTAGAAAAGGAGGCCCAGGTTAAGGATTAAGGTTTGGGGCTTACTCCTAAGGAGGATGCCCAGATTTGGGAATTTTATGAATTGGGGCTTACTCCTAAGGAAGATGCCCAAGCTTGAGACTGGGGATTACTCCTGAAAAAGGAATCCCAGGTTAGGGGATCTGGGGCTTACTCCTAAAGAGGATGCCCATATTAGAGGACTTATGACTAGGGATTATTCTTGAAAAGGAGACCCAGGTTAAGGATTCTCTCATCTTAATGGATGAGGTTTAATGAATTAAATCTCAATCTTTAGTGACATAAATATGTGAAAATCACTAGGTTTTGAGATATATTCCACAATATTCCTTTTAGATAAGGAAGTCAAATCAATAAATCATGCCATAAAATGGCTTTGAAGAGTTTCTTGAAGACTTAATCTTCAATAGGAATGGTGTAATGGCTTAAGAGGGGTGAAATGGGAAAAAAAAGTACCAAAAAAGGAAGGGGCGCACGAGTCCTAGTAGGCACGCAGGTACTGCGTGGGCGCGCAAGTCCTGGTCGCGTAGGTATGCATGCGTGACACACGGTGTACTTGCGCGACGGTTAACCAGCAAGGTAATACTTTAGCGACTCTACATTAAATCCTTTAGAATCCTCTTGAGGGTTTTCCAGAAGAAGGGCGCGCATGATCTAATGAAGGAGTTAGGCGGTGCGCAAGGGTGGCCCTTTTCCCTTAAGGACTGGCCACTCAGGAGCGCAAGTGTTGATGAGTTTCAACACTTAATCCTTCCTCCCCCTCTTTAGATCTTCCTTTCTAGGTAAGAAATTACTATAGAAGTGTTCTAGAAGCTTTGAAAAGAGACTAGGGCGCTAGGAGCTCAAATATGGGTTTCTGAAAAAAAAACTCCCTCGAATGGGGGGGCCTACAGGGTCTATTAATAGGCTAGAAAAGACCCCGGGCAGTTATAATTTAGGGCGCGCAAGTCACTTGCACGACCAACATCGGCGTGCAGGTCACTTGAACAACCAACATCAGCGCGCAAGTGTACTTGCACGACCATTAAGGCGCGCAAGTAGACTTGCGCGACCATTGTAGAACTTGCGCGACCATTGCGCAATGTTCTTATTCTTCCTTCATTTGTCAATTACTGATATTTGTTCATAGGATGAATCTTCTTTGTTCAAGGTATTTCCATTTTCATTCATTTAGACTCTGTGACAGAAAGGAGTGTCAAAAAAAGTCCCCCCTCAGATTTGGATCCAGAGAGAAAAGAGGATTTGACTCTGAGGTGAGATGAAATAAGGAATCTGGAAGTTTAATGTCATGCATGTCAGACATAAAGAGGCTAATGTTTAAGGCCGAAATATCTTTGACCGAATGAATTTAAATTGACTCAATTCCTTGACTATTCATCTGAAAACAATGTACCATACTCAAGCATGAGGGAAAAAATGTTAACTATGTCTTAAGAATATTTGAATATGAGGAATGATATGAAAAAGAGCTAAAAATCATTAGAAGAATTAGCTTCCAAGAATGAAGTTACCATTATTTAACGAACCTATTAGGGGGTTGAATTATGCAGGGCCACCTAAGGACATTAGCTGCATAGTTCAATAAAATAGTATCTTTTGGCTAACAAGTCTGTTATGTAGACTGTTTATGCAAGGCCACCTATGGGCACATGCTGCATAGTCAGGAAAAGGAACTCTCAGAAATTTACTTCCGTAGTGCTAAAAGCCAGTGAAAGTTTATGGAGATTCAAATCTTCTAAAGTATAGAGTTTGATGTATGGAAAGAGGTACTTGAATATGGAGAAAATATTTCCAAACAAAATTATCGAAGAACTGGATGAATATCACTCCTATGAAGGTCTAACCCAAACGTAGGGAAGGAGAATATAAACCATATACTTGAATACTTTCAGATAATGAAAAAGGATATGGGACAAATATTTTAAGGATGACTATTTTTTGCGGATCCCTACATACTGTCATTTAAGACAAATAAGGACAAAAGATTCATTCTTCCCACGAATTAAGTTACCACTATCCGACAAACCCGTTAGGGGGTTGAATTATGGAGGGCCACCTAAGGGCATTGGCTATATAGTCAAATAATATTATCTTTTGGCTAACAAGTCTATTATGTAGACTGTTTTTGCAAGGCCGCCTATGGGCACGTGCTGCATTGTCAGAAAAAAGAACTCTCAGAAGTTTGACATTTTTCTGACTAGAAGTCATGAAAGGGGTTATGAAGATCTGAAAATATTTAAGGTTAGGATTATAACACATAAAGTTGGGTATTGTTCAATGTGTACAGAGATACATATATCAATTCTAACCATAATCATGTTGTGGCTGGGTATTGAATTGAAATGTTGGACTTCACTATGTATCCCATAAGGATGAGAATCAATCCACACATAGTTCATAAACTACAGTTTAACGTAGTATGGGACAAAAGGATTAGAGATCTTAGTTTAGGGTCATAGATCTTGGACCATTGTAAGAAATACAGAGTGTGTGTTTTCATGGGGACTTCTCAGCCAAGGGACTGAAAGTGGAATTTGGGGTTAGGTCCAAAGACTTGGGGCTAGATTCGAGGGACACTCGAACGTTCCTACATATCCCATAAGGATGGGAATCAATCCCACGTACTTCTAGAACTACCCTTTGTACAAATTTTGTTCATACACGTGAAGGGTGAAAGGGGACTTTAGTGCAATGATGGTTTAACCCAAGATAAAAGGTTTGGGTGTTTCCATGTATGTACGTAGTCTTTGAAATGAAACATGATTGAAAAAATCAATGAAAATAATGGTTCCCTCTAAGGAGAGGGTATCAAAGAAATTTTTAGTTTATTTTCATACTGGAAAAAAGTGTTATATAGTTTACCGTCATATAACAAGGACAAAACTGATCCAATGTAAAGATATTGATTCTAAGGGAGGTTTCATGAATTATAATCGTATGAGATAGAGATGAACCAATGTGAAGAGATTTGTTTTGGGCTTAAACCTTGGGAGGTTGCCTACATACCCAGCCTAGAAGGCAAGGATCAAAGTCCATGTAGTTCAATTAAAGAATGAATTAATGTTCAAGTTGTTCTTGGGGACAATGACAAAAAATTGATGTTAGGACTTACACATGGTTAGCAGTCCCGAGAGAGTGTTATGGTTGAGGTTTTCTTTAAGCTCACGTGAGTCATACTCAGTATGAGAAACAAGAGGTAACAACAACCTTAACAATGCATAGTTTAATGTCATGTAGGACATATAAAGGGACTATGAAGTTTAAAGTCTTGCAGTTAGGACTATTGGTGATGCACAGTTTAGTGTCATGTAGAAGGGAAAAAATACAGTTTAATGTCATGTAGGATGTATCACGAACATTCTGTACAGTTTAGCATCATGTAGTTAGGATTATGGGGAAAATAGAGTTTAACATCATGTTGGACGAAAGGGGGGGACTGTGTAGTTTAATATCATGCAGTGAGGACAAAAGAGTGCACCATTTTAACGTCATGTTGGACGCATTGGGGATTTTTTCCACAGTTTAACGTAATGTTGGAAGAAAAAGGGAAGATACAGTTTAGCGTCATGTTGTACGAAAGTTAGTATAGTTTATGGTCATATGCATGGACCGTGGATAGTGCAGTTTAATGTCATGTTGGACGGTGGTGTAATTTAAGGTCATTCAAGACCTTTGATGATTAGGTAGTTTAACATATTTTCAGACGTAAAGGACTTTTATACAGTTTAGAATCATGTAGTTAGGACGTCACAGTTTAACGTCTTGCTGGACGTAAGGGACTTGCAAATAGTTTAGGGTCAAATGCATGGACTGTTGAAGATGCAGTTTAAGGTCATATAGGACGTAGTTGTAGTTTAAGGTCATACTGGACCATTTAGAGAACTTTTTTCATAGTTTAACGTCGTGTGGGACGAGGTTACAGTTTATGGTCTTACTGAACCATTGCTATATAGTTTAACATCATATATCAAGGACGAGCTGGTGCCGCACAATTTAGTGTCATGTTGAAGGGACAAAGTGGTGAATAGTTTAAGGTCATACTAGACCAAGGAGGAGTTTAAGGTCATACTGGACCATTGCTGTATAGTTTAACGTCATATAGAAAGGACGAACTGGTGCTGCACAGTTTAGTGTCATGTTGCAGGGACAAAGTGGTGAATAGTTTAAGGTCATACTGGACCAAGGAGGAGTTTAAGGTCATACTGGACCATTGCTGTATAGTTTAACGTCATATAGCAAGGAAAAACTGGTGCCGCACAGTTTAGTGTCATGTTGCAGGGAAAAGGTGGTGAATAGTTTAAGGTCATACTGGACCAAGGAGGAGTTTATGGGCATACTAGACCATTGCTGTATAGTTTAACATCATATAGCAAGGACAAACTGGTGCCGCACAATTTAGTGTCATGTTGCAGGGACAAAGTACAGTTTAATGTCATGTAGGATGAATTGGTGCCACACAGTTTAGTGTCATGTTGCAGGGACAATGAAGGACTTTGTAGTTTATACAAAATACTTCTTAAAAAATCTGGCATATGGATCTGTTAATTGATTCATATTAACAAAACAAAAGATTAACTATTCTTCTAATGAAGACTCTACCTGATTAGCCTGTTTAGGCTGTGCCGTTTGGTGGGGCAGTGCCTGTGGCATTGAAGTAGATGGCATGAAGTCCGCCAATGTCAGAGACAACATAGGCTTCGACACATACTCATCTTCTTCTGATTCTTTTTCTTTCTTTGAATCATGCCATTTCTTTGAGGACTTTCCCTCTGACGAAGAGGGTTCTTCCACAACATTCATGGCAGAAGACACAATTGGTTTCCTTAATTGTGTTCACAAAATAGCATGAGTTCGATTGATTGTCTTTCTGACCATCCAATCATCATAATTTTGTGCATTTTTGCTTTTGACTTCCTGCCATTCGTCTTCCTCCTCTTGAACTGTAGCAGTGACACATGCTACCTAGGATGAGGAGCCTTTCAATGTGACCTATCCCGAGTCAACCATCTTTTGCAGGAGGTCTTTGAAGACAAAACACTCCTGGATGGGATGCCCCAATATTTGATGAAAAGGGAAATAATTAGGATGGTCTTCATATTCTTTCTTGTTTGGCCTCTTGGGTATTGGAAATTGGACCAAATTGTTTTCCAGAGCCGAAATGATTCCACA
This sequence comes from Viscum album, assembly GCA_963277665.1. Classification (NCBI taxonomy): domain Eukaryota; kingdom Viridiplantae; phylum Streptophyta; class Magnoliopsida; order Santalales; family Viscaceae; genus Viscum; species Viscum album. Next base: position 607,347,982 of record OY728119.1, on the reverse strand, counting down.
TCCATTCGGACCTACTTTCCAAAGGTAGGTTCTCATTAGTTTGTGGACTGATGAGGCGTAGGAATTTGCATTGGTCAAGAGGATGGGAGGTTGGACTCATCACACCTTTTTGAGGGGAATTATTGTCTACTCCGAGACTCTCTTTGTAGATTTATGTTATATTCGTGAATCCTTATTACATTACCAAGTATAAAATGAGCTTTCCTTTAGATATGACAATCAATGACTAAATGTGTAGGAAATTTAGAGAATATTTTGTATATATTCGAGGTTCTTCATCGATAGAGAATCATCTTTATTTATTTGAGATTCTTGGTCAATGGTACCCTTCGACACATTTATACAGAAGTTTCTTGGTCATTATGATGACCATGCTGGTTTTAAAGCCACTCAGTGGGGCACTTGAAGTTTATTGTCATTCAGATGGACATGGATTATTTTAGAGTTGGGATCGAACCCGTAGACGGGCTACCTACGTATCCTTTGTTTAGAAAAGGAATCAGAACCCACGTAGTTCGAGTAAGGGAGTATGATGTTTATGATTGATGGCTCAAAGAAGGATGTCACAATTACTTTTATACTCTGTTCTTATGTTTGTCATGCTCGGTGTAAGAAAAAAGAGGTATTGGTAAAAAATTGACAATTGTGCCATGAAATATGCAATCATAAGAAATAATGTGGGGATTATGTATGTATGACTGCCTAGATAAATGAATTTTTTGGATTTACTTTAAAGTCAAAATCCAAGAACATGGTCCATAAAGGTATATGTGCTTCATGGAGATTTTGAATACTCTAACTTGGGGATTACTCCTGAAAGGGAGGTCCAAATTAGGAGAAGAATTATGATTGGGTTTTAATCCTGAAAAGGAATCCCATATCAAAGGTAAATTAGGACTGGTTAAGAGGATTATGACTGGGGATTATTCCTGAAAAGGAGGCCCAGGTTTGAGACTAGGGCTTACTCCAGAAAAGGAGGCCGAGGTTAAGGATCAAGGTTTGAGGCTTACTCCTAAGGAGGATGCCCAGATTTGGGAATTTTAAGAATTGGGTCTTACTCCTAAGGAAGATGCCCAAGCTTGAGACTGGGGCTTACTTCTGAAAAAGGAAGTCCAAGTTAGGGGATCTGGGGCTTACTCCTAAGAGGATGCCCAAAAATTAAGGGACTTGGGGCTTACTCCTAAAGAGGATGCCCATATTAGAGGACTTATGAATGGGGATTATTCCTAAAAAGGAGACCCAGGTTAAGGATTCTCTCATCTTAAAGGATGAGGTTAAATGAATGAAATCTCAATCTTTAGTGACATAAAGATGTATAAATCACTAGTTTTTGAGGGATATTCCACAAAATTCCTTTCAGATAATGAAGTCATATCAAGAAATAATGCCATAAAATGTCTTTTAAGAGTGTCTTGAAGACTGAATATTGAATAGGAAAGGTGTAATGGCTTAAGAGGGGTGAAATGGGCAAGAAAAGCACCAAAAAAGGCAGGGGCGTGCATGTCCTAGTAGGCGCGCAGGTACTGCATGGGCGCGCAAGTCCTGGTCATGCAGGTCCTGGTCGCGTAGGTATGCCTGTGCGACACATGGTGTACTTGCGCGATAGTTAACCAGCATGGTAATACTTGAGCGACTCTTCATTAAAGCCTTTATAATCCTCTTGAGGTTTTTCCAGAAGAAGGGCGCGCAAGATCTAATGAAGGAGAAAGGCAGCGCACAAGGGTTTCCCTTTTCCCTTAAGGGCTGGCCACTCAGGCGCGCAAGTGTTGATGAGTTTCAACACTTAAGCATTCCTCCCCCTCTTTAGATCTTCCATTCTAGGTAAGAAATTACCTTAGAAGTGTTCCGGAAGCTTTGAGAAGAGACTAGGGTGCCGGGAGCTCAAATATGGGTTTCTGAAAAAAAAAATACTCCCTCGAATGGGGGGCCCACATGGTCTATTTATAGGCTAGAGAATAACCTGGGCGGTTATCATTTAGGGAACGCGAGTCACTTGCACGACCAACATCGTCGCGCAAGTCACTTGCATGACCAACATCAGCGCGCAAGTGTACTTGTGTGACCATTGAGGCGCACAAGTATACTTGCACGACCATTGTAGAACTTGCGTGACCTTTGCACAATGTTCTTCTTCTTCCTTTTCTTGTCAATTACTGATGTCTGTTCAAAGGATGAATCTTCTTTATTCAAGGTATTTCCCTTCTCATTCATTTAGACTCTGTGACGGAAAGGAGCGTCAACAATGATCTATCAAAAAAATCTCCTATTACTTTGTGCTATGAGTCAACACCAAGTAGCATGGATGATGGAAAAAAAGATTGTAAAATTAGAAAAAAAGAAGTTAAGGAATGAATCTATAAAGATAAAGGAATCATGACAATGAGAAGGGGGATGTTTTCCCTATATATTATAATACATTTAAGACAAGTCAGTTGATAAGAAACACATTGACATCATTGAAAAATACTTATCTGAATGGAATACCTGGAGGTAGCCTTTTCAGGAAAATGTAACAGAAGGAATTACAAAATTACATTGGTAATATTTATTTTTATTGGGTCTCCATTGGGAAAGTTTAAGGAAACCATGAAATGGTAACAATGAAATTAATGTGACCCAAGAGGCGCTGATGTCTATGTCGACCCATTCTCTAGCAATGAAGAGAAAAATAAATGTTTGGTCGATGTATTTTCATGGAGTGGATGTAACATGTTTCTCACATCTGAAAAATCAGGTGGTAAATTAGGGAAATGTTGATGATATGAAACTAAGGGGGATTGGGGAGGGGTTAAAAATGATTAGAAAATCATAATGGAGTTAGATAAGAATCTAAATATGGGAATATTTCAATGCCAGGGAGGGGGTGGATCATGTTTTTCTACATTCTAAAAAACAACCATTAATAAATCAAAGCATATCAAAATGAAAACATAATCAACATTTCCGAAGACAATAGTGAAAAATAAATAATATTTTTAATGTCGAATAGGAAACATACAATTTTTTTATTATGAACGTGAAAATAATTATATATTAATGTAGATGCATTACCTTCCAGGAAAAGAGGGTTAGTATACCTTCTCAGACTTCATTTTTCCTGAAATAGAGGAATATGAAACATGAAATTCAACATCGTCATTTTTTGAGCTCCAGAAATCCAATGTTCCCTCATTTCATCATCTTATATGGCCATCTAAATGTTCAAAATCATTGATCATAATATTCTTCCCATATATTGTGTCTTAGCTTTAGTGAATGGATTTACAATATGTGTGTAATGTATGTATTTCATGTGCAAATGAAGGAAAAAAACTTTCTAATGTTCATGAATTTTTAGAAACATTAAATTTGAAGAGATATTAGGTGATTGTACATAAATTGTATAAATGGGGGGAGGCATGTCAAAAATATCATCTTTCTCATCACCAATCCTTGATAATTATATGTGGTCGCATCCTACATAAAAGAATTGAAATTAGATTTATGTTAATATGTGAATCAAAACGAAATAAATGTAAATAGATAGAACATTATAGAGGTGTGAAAAAATATTAATGTTTTAATAATATGTTTTGATACCATTGGGTAAACTCACTGTGATGATTTATTATTGAATCCACTTGTATATAAATTCGCATTATAATAGACACATGTGTGGGAATAAATCACAGGACTAAGAAATCACTGCTTACTATAATCTCTTCAGGGCTGTTTTAGTAAAATTTATGATAAATTGGAAATAGGATGTTAAAAATTAAACAAACCGTATTCAAATAAATATCTAATGTTTGAAATTTAATAAAATTATGTCTATGTTGACCCATTATTGAGCAATATTGTGAATAATAAAATATTGGTCAGTGGATTTTCATGGATTTGATGCAACGTTCTGATCAGATGATAAAAATCAGGGGGTAAATTAGGGAAATGTTGATGATATGAAACTGAGGTGGATTGGGGGGGGGGTTAAAAATGATTAGAAAATCATAATGGAGTTATATAAGAATCTGAATATGGGCATATTTCAAGGTCGGGCAGTGGGTGGATCATGTTTTTCTACAATCTAAAAAAACAACCATTAATAAATCATAGCATAGCAAAATGAAAATACAATCAACATTTTCGAAGAGAATAATGAAAAATAAATAATATTTTTAATGTTGAATAGGAAATATTCAATTTTCGGTTATTATAAACGTGAAAATAATTATAGATTAATATAGATACATTACCTGCATGGAAAAGAGAGTTATTCTACCTTCTCGGACTTCATTTTTCCTAAAACGGAGGATGATGATACTTGAAAATGAACATCGTCATTTTTTGAGCTCTGAAAATCCAATGTTTTATCATCGCTTCCTCTTTCATGGTCATTTATATGTTCAAAATCATTGATCATAATCTTCTTCCGATATATTGTGTATTAGCTTTAGGGAATGGACTCACAATATTTGTGTAATATATATTTTTTGTGTGAAAATGAAGGCAACATACATTCTAATGTTCGTGAGTTTTTAGAAACATTAACTATGAAGATATATTAGAAGATTGTACCAAAATTATATAAATAGAGGGTGGCACGTCAAAAATATCATCTTGCTGATCAACAATCCTTAATAATTCAATGTGGTCCACATCCTGCATAAAAAATTGAATGTAGTTTAAGTTGATATGTGAATAAAAGTTAAATAAATGTAAATAGATAAAACATTATGGTGATGTGGAAACAAAATTATGTTTTAAGAACATTTTTTCATACCATTGGGTAAGCTCACTGTGATGATTTATTATTGAATCCACATTTTTAGAAATTTTCATTATAATGGACACATGTGATGGAATAAATCGTTGAACTAAGAAATTACTGATTATTGTAATCTTTCCAGCGGTGTTTTAGTAAAATTAAAGTTAAATTGGAAAAAGAATGTGAAAAATTAAAGAGACCCTATTCCAATAAATATCTACTGTTTGAAATGTAATAAAATGAGTTTGATTAAATTGAATCACATCACATATGATTCACAAAATAGATAACATAACAGTATCTTGGCTAAAAAATTATCGGACTTCATTTCATTAAAGGAACCTAAATATTAGTGCAATTAAATAATTTAGAAGAACAAATCATGATATTATTATAAATAAAAACTATAAAGCTAAAAAATTAACCAACGTGAAAAAATAAAAATTACAATAGAGGGACCAGGGAGGAGGAGAATCCATGGAATAAAAACATAATTTCCAGTAGTTAGTGTACATTCATAGAGGCTGAATTCAAGAAATAAAAATCACATCTTCTAAAATGATAAAAACAAATATATGCACATCTACCAATAATTGCTGAGATAAATAAAAATGAAGACCCATTTGGGTGCTTTAGTTCTAAGAAAATGTTTTTAAGATCACAATAAAATGAAAAAATTAGACTCATACCCACATATGGAGTTTGGGAACACATGTGAGTAAATTAATTAAAGGTTATCAAAATAGATTGAGAAGAAATAACTATGGATTTTGATTAAAATTTCCCATAAAAGGAATAATTAATTTTAAGAGAATATAATAAAAATATTTAATTAGTAATGAAAATTAATAGAAAATAAATTCATTATAGTCATAAATAATTTTAGTTGATTCGACCAGATGGAATAATCTAACACATTAAAATAAAACTCATTGATCCAGTAGGCCACACAAAAATGGAATAGAAACTTACATGTTATCATTGGAAGACAAATGGACCCATAGTTAGAGGCCCCTTGGGTTCCTTCTCCTATTGGTATTTCGTAGTGAATTATCCAATTTCATACTGTCATCCATTATATAAAGTAAATGATAAAATGGATATTTTGACAGATAAAAACAGATTGCATGAAAAAGAAGAGGGGACATGAACCTGAACACCACCAGTGTTGATCATTCCCTTGTGGATAGAAAAGTCATGATGGGTAAAAGAACAATGAATTTTAGAATACCATATCATTTAGTATAATATCAAAAACCAAATGATAATCAAAAGCACAAGCATGTTTTGAGGGCACCTAAAACATATATGTCATGATTTCAAAGCCTTAAAATTAGAAATATTTATGTTCCATCTAGGAGAAATGGGAAATAAGTAAATATGGAAATGTGAGAAAATTGAAACCTAGAAACTTACATGTTAGAATTGGAAGACAGATAGATCCATATTTATAGGAATCTTAGAATAATATCATGATCCTGAGGATAATAAAAAGAAAAAGTAGGTTTTGAGGGTACCTGCAACATATATGACATGATTTCAATGCCTGATAATTAGAAATATTCATGTTCTATGGAGGAGAAATGGGAAAAAATGAAAGATGGAAAAAAGAGAAAATTGAAACATAGAAACTTACATGTTACCATTGCAAGACAGATTGATCCATAGTTACAGGACCCTTGGGATCCTTCTTCCGCTGACATTTTTGAATGCCACTTATTTCTATCATCCATTATATAAAATAAATGATATATTGAATATTTTTACTTATAACAACTGATAGAATGAAAAAGTTGGGGGGACATGAACTTAACCACCACAAGTGTGGATCATGCCCTTGTGTCTAGAAATGTCTTGATGGTTAAAATACCCCTAATGTATCCAATTTCATACTATCAACCATTATATAAAATAACTAAGAGAATGGATATTTTGACATAATACAACTGATAACATGAAAACATCGTGGGGACATGGAAATGAACACCACAAGTGTGGATCATGACCTTGTGTCTAGTAAAGTCTAGATGGATAAAAGACCCCTAAATTTCAGAAGACCATATCATTTAGTATAATATCATAAACCCGATGATAATCTAAAGTATAAGTGGGTTTGGAGAATACCTACAACATATATGTCAAGGTTTCAAAGCCTGAAAATTAAAAATAATCATGTTCCAAGGAGGAGAAATGGGAAATAATGAAAGATGAAAAAAATAGAAAATTGAAACATGGATAAAAACCATTAGGTGGGTGATCAGGAAACCACAAAATAGGAGATAAGATAAAAATAAATGAACAAAACAGGGGTCAGGTTCTACTGTTATAAATTACAAAGATGGATATCATAATTCAATTTTCATTTACCCGAAAAGTCATCCAAAATGAGAAATGGATCCAAATTATTTAACACAGCCCTTATCATTGTCTTGAAATTTCTATGAACATATAAAAAATTTTCCACATCCCAGATTAGGAAATATTAATTGATAAAGAACCCATGAATCAAAACAGACAGATAATGATTCATGATATTAAAGAAGAAATGATAATTAAGGTGAATGATGGATAGCACCGTTCAATGATTCTACTGAATATTCAAAACTCCTGAATTTAGTGGCATAGTCATATGCCTAGATGAAGTCGAAGGTGGAAGCCGAGCCGAAGTCGAAGGCCGAGTAGAAGAAGAAACCGATTGATGTGAAGGTAGATGATGACTCCGTGCAGTGAGAACCCAATTTTGATAGCGTGATTGGGAGGAGAAATCGATTGTTATGTCACGACGAAGAGGGATGATGCGACAACCAAGACGAAGTCAAAAGTTGAGTGAGAGGAGAAACTGACTAAGAAGAAGTTGGACGACGACTCCATGCAGCGAGATCCATAGTTTGACAGTGCATTCCGGATGAGAAACTAAAGGTATCGTAATGGCGAAAAGATATTTGTAGTGAGAGTAGTGGCCAGATGTGGAGGGTAGACGTGGAAGATAGGTCACGGTGTAGCATGGAAGTTTTTAGGAGGGGCACATGGAATGAAGTAATCCTAAGATTAGTATATATATAGATATCATGTATTTTCTTTTAGTACTCTATGATACCCCAAAGAATACTAGAAACCTATTCTCGATATTCCAAAGTTTCTCATAATAAAGGAAATCGTAATATTCATTAGTATATCATCTAGATTAAATTTAAATTTTATTATCACTACCTTTATTATTATTTGAAACAATATCTCCTTGACGATAATAATATTATCCTGTATCCTTACATTCAAGCCTCTTCCATATAAATTGCATATTTGGTCCAACTCCAAATAATTTTCCTCCAAAAAGTGTTTACTTTTCTAATAAAATTAAATTTTAATAACCAACGTGATCATGTAACAAAAAAATGGGTTATATCAATTGTTTTAACTAAAACTAAATGATTCTCAATGATTTCTAAAATGTATGATGAATTTGTGTGGTGAGAATCATTTCTCAATGGTTTTCAAAATAGTTGGGAATCATATAACATTATTTTATGCCAATGTTAAATTATCAGATATGGATTTTTTTTAAAACAAATTAATAGATATTTTTTATTTTTTATTATAAACTAAAATATTTCAAATTTTAAAATTTTTAATTATTTAAATTATTTTTTATTTATTTTCTACTTGTTTAAATGACTCTTTCATTATGGCACATCAACATCATATATGGACACTGATAATTACAGTACTCCTACACATACATACTAAACGTTCAAAGTACTAACCACTCCACCAAATGCATTTTACATCTAATAATGTATTAATACATATAATTTTCACTAGTTTTCTCCATTATATAATGACTTCACTCATCGTTATACCACTACCACCCATTCTCACATAATTATCTAAGTACCAACAAATCCACCAAATGAATTTACATGTAATAAAATGTTAAATAAATTTTAATTAATCGAATTTCCAAATAATATAAATTATATAAATAAATGATGAAAAAATTATGTATTTATAATTATTTAATAATTATTAATAACTATTAATAATAATGTAATAATTACTTAGTAATTCATTAATTATTAACAACAAATTCGTTACTAAATAAAAATTATTAATTAAATAATTATTAAAAATAAACAAATAATGATTAATAATTTAAAATAATGTTAAATATTAATTATCATGTAATTAATAATCATAAATAATTGATAGTTAATAATTAATAATTATCAATTTGGAAAATAATAGTAAACAACTCACTATTAATATTTAATGATTAATAATTAATAATTTATAAATAATTATGTTTTTAAATAATTTATATATGATAATTATATATATTTAAAAAATTTAAAATTTAAAATTTAAAATTACTGATCATTTTAAATAAAAAATAATAAAAAATATTAAAAAATATTAATTAAATAAATAATAATAATTAATAAATAATCATTTATAAACATGTAATTAATTTTTAAATAAATTATTAATAATTATCATTAATTTCATTGATGTTTTAAAAAATTACCCAAAATATTATATGAAAAGGTTTTAAAAAATCAGATTTAGTGATGATTTTTAACAAACTGTGGAAATTTTTGCGATGATTTCTAAAAACCTAGCACCAAAATTATATAAAAGGTTTTTCTTATTCTTAGTATTTATTAATTATTTTTATTAAACCAGTGTTAATTAGTAATTATTTTCATGGTATATTTTAAAACAGTACTAGTAAAATTATAAACAAAATGGTAAAAAAATTTATATTTAGCAATGGGTTTAAAAAAAATTGAAAAAAATTGAAAACTTCAGTACTAGTTTTCATAAAAGCCTCAAAAAAGCACAACTAAATTCTATATTCTTATAGTGTGTCCTATATTATTACTAGGTTTCCTACCATCCACCTTATTTATCAAAGATGAGATTCCATTTTCCTAATTCTTACAATTAATTCACTAAAGATTCACATGAGTATCCAAGGATTTCTACGTTAACTCGATCGCATTGAGTTCATTATTTTATACTAATATAGTTTAATGTATTTAAAGATAAGTTTTTTCCAAAAATGATTTTCCTTTTTCTCATAATAATTATCCCTACATCAAAAACATGTTTTCTTAAACTAGAAGTTGTTTACCATAGAATATATAGTAGTATTGTGATAACTTTGTTAAAAATGAGAAATGGATGAATTCCTATATCCCCATGCTTTGATACCATAATAATCTAAAATAAATTAACAAAATAAATTGGTATTTTTTTGTCTTTTCAATTATTTATATAATTAAATTGTTTTAACATATAACACATGTCATGCATTAAGATATAATATATGTTTTTTAAAAAGATTCACTATTTTATGATACGTCTCAATATTTTTCATTTCCTTTTATTTTATTTTAATCACAAATTAAATGTTTTATTTATTTATAATAATAATAATAAATAAATAAATATCATTTATTTATATTGATATTTAATATTTAAATCTAAAATAATATTTTATTTCTTAAAAATAAAAAATATTGAGAAATCATTGAGGATCATTTCCATGAGGTAAAAATAAAATTAATCTCATTAACTAGAATTCATTTTTGAAATTATATTTTATTAAAATATTAGTTTTAAATAATTTTAATTTAAAAAAATGAATTTCTAATGTTTTAATACATTTACATCCTACTAAATTATTTTTTTCACTTGAATTATTAGTTCACTTTCCTTATTTTACTTATCTAAATTTCTAGGCTAAAAATTTTTAGCCATAATATTGTTGTCCAATGTTATTCTATCCAATAAATATTTCTTTTTAAAAGATTTTATATTTCATAACAATATATGAAAATAATTAACAAGCATAGAAATACACATATATTAATAATTTTCCAAGATAATCACTATAAAAAAAAATACAGAACATTATTCTCTAAAAAAGAAAAAAAGTCTTCAAAATATTAAACATAACATGTTCATAATATAAAGAATGAGGTTTAATTTAACCAACTATATCCATGTTTGAACTATAAAAAGAAATTTATTAAAAATAATATAATAAAATCATTTGTCTAAAGAACCATTAATTCTTTTTTTTTCCTTCAACAAATCACAAACAACAAATCAATTATGTCATTCAGTGAAGAAAATCAAGTGCTAAATCAGGAATCACTTATGGTCTACAGTAAGAAAGTAATCCACTACAATTATTATAAGAAATTTTATTCCTATGTAGACTTTATAATATGAATTAACTTTAATGAACCTTAAGAATAATGAAAAACATGAAGCTACCCAATAAAAATTATAACAATAGAGTATTGAAAATATGGAAGATTCTAATCCAAATTATAAATTATAATCTCGATATGAAATTGAGACCATAAACAATGGGATCTTCCAAAAAAACTCTAAAATAATAAAACCATGATATTATTCCCATTTCAACAAGATGATTAAGTATTAATAAGTTTTTAAATATTTTTGGAATTGAGGTTAATAAAAAATATGATAATATTGTATCACATTGTTAGAGTTTTTTTGAGTCTAATTGTTTATAATTGATGAAACATGGTATTGGTAAAGAAAATAAATTTTTTTGGGGATAGAATATGTACATGAATTTTCATGAAAAAGATGATAATTTTTTTGAAGATTTTTTACATTCAATTAATGGATGATTTGGATGTTTTTAAAAATTTAATTTATCCTATTTAGGTAGTGTGTAATGTATTATGGTATCATTAAGAAGTGTATGAAGGTAGAGAAGTGTTATTGATGTTATGAGGAGAATTTAACTAGATAATTGATCATGTAGATCATTTGAAACCTTCAAACCTGTTTATGGATTTGAATGTGAAAATGATTTATGTCAACCTTGATATCTATATAATCTATAATATAGTGTATATAATGCTTACAAGTATAAACGTACATGATTAAATGTAGTTATTTTTAAATTATTTTTAAGTGAAGGTTCCCAAAATAATCTGGCACCAAAGTATATAGGAATTTATATATATGAATGAAATCTATTTTTCAATTGGTTTTATCATAGTGAATATATAAATGTGTGGATATTTATGTGCGAATCGTATTTTTTCACTATGTATTTTTTAGTGATGAATTTGTTTTCATGTTTGGGAGTAAAATTAGTTTTCCAAGGTTGTATATATTAAGGATTTGGAGAAAATTACTTGTATCTAAATTTTTTGTAAGAGTAGAATATTGAAAATAATAGGAATATTTCAAATGTTTTAAATATTTAATTTCATAGAAAAAAATAATCTAGATATATTAATAAATTTTATAGATAATTTTGATCAATATATATATAAGTTCAACTTGGATGATTTGTTTCCAAAATATAAAAATTGAAGCTATGATTTCCCTACGAGTTTTTAAATAAAATATCTTGTTATATTTTAATGTATATTTAATTTACATGCCTTCAAAAATATTCAATAGATATTTATTTATAATTGTTTTATAAAATTAAATTTTTTGGTAGTTTCATAATTTCAGGACTGTATATTTCAATCATGAAATGTGATTTTTGATCTAATGATAGATACACAGTCCGGTGTTTGGTCTAAGGATCATTTATAGAAACAATGAATCATTAAAGATTCATTGGAAAAAACATTTTTCATTTAAAACATCTTGATACATGGAATAATTAATTTATTAGGTGATACTAGGCTATTAGTTTATGTTTATTATGATTTAGATTGATGAGTAATGTTTAATATCATTTTTTTATATTTTCATAAAATAATACTATTTCAAGTTGCGTGTTAATATTTAACTACTATACCTTTTATTATTATTATTTAAAAAAAATTAAATAGTGGTTACAATATAGGAGAGTATTATTATCATTATTTTAGTCAAAAATATTATATTTGTTTTATATTACTATATAGAGATGTTATATTGTTTTTTTGTTTTCATTTTTATATTATCAATTTTTTTAGTCAGAATAACAAGAAAAGGGAGACTCTCTTCATCCTCTCATCACATATGCATGGTTATTAAAGAGAATTTGTGGGTACTATTCTCTTCTCAGCTTCCCCTATGGAAGATCAACTATTTAAAGTGAGGTATAATTTTGCTTTTCCATTTATCTTTTTTCCCTTTTTACCATATCTCTTATTTTCGTCCATACTCGTCCCTCTATGACATGTTTTTTATATAGGGATTTAAAAAATTTATAACATAACTATGTCACTGAAAAAAAATTATGGATGAATGGACTTTGAAAATTGGAGTTAGATGAGTCTTCTATGAGTCCTCCACCCCTCTTTGGAGCTTAGATAACTATTTTACCAAATTTCATTATGATTTTTTTTATTTAAGTTTTTGGTAGATTACATGAATTGGGTTTTTCATTTTAAATTATTTAATTATTATTATTTTATATCGATAGAAAAATAGTATAATGGTAATAATACTTAGTGACTATCATTTTTCACTAATGAGGTTAGTGATTTTATCCCATACCCATTCTATTTATGTAAACCTATATTCTAGTACATTCTAAATAAGATTTAATGAGTATTTCATGCTTAAAAATTTTATTTAGTTGTTTTCTTGATTCAATAGCATTAAATACAAATGGTTTAAGATGATATTTACCTTAGTTGAGTACGTTGACGATTTAAAAGTTTTATTATGAATTTTAATGTTGTTATTAATGTTACATAAAGTTATTTTGATGATAAGAATGTATTTTTTTGGTTTTGAAGTAATATAAATATGGAAATATATTTATTTCCAATTAATAACGTTATATTTTTATTTTATAAACTTTTAAAATAGTAAATTAATTTTAATGGATTTATTAGTTTATAAGGTGAAACTATTTTATAATTAAAGAGTAATTATTAAAAAAATTATAGTTAATTTTTTCTATTATTGTTGTCTTACTAGAGTATAATTTTTGGTAAAATTCCATGTATATATTTAGTTTCAAACATTTTATTGTTTTATACCATTAACATTAAAAACAATTAATTTAATGAAAATTTGTGAAATATTTAGTACATAGTTGAAGCATCTTCTTTGAAAATTTATAGTTAATTTTTTTTCTATTATTGTAGTCTTATTTGAGTATAATTCGTGGTAAAATGCCATGTAAATATTGAGTTTCACAGATTTTAGGGTTTTATACCATTAACATTAGAAACAATTGATTTAATGACAATATGTGAACTTTTTAGTACATAGTTGAAGCACCTTCTTTGAAAAGACATATATTATAACTGAACACATTGGATAAATGATTCTAATCTTGTAACTTTTGTGTTTTATAATTTTTAATTAATTATTACAATTAATTTATTCATTTATTAAATTACATTCAAATTGGAATAACATATATAATTATGTAATTCAGGGGATCCAACACATACAAAATTAGCCTGACAATGCCCTCCTTGCCAACACGTGAGAATGCACCAATACGCCAATGGATCCTTGTGAAGATACATGAGTGTGAATTACTGATAGAATTAAATCATATGATATACCCTACCATTATGTGATGTTTTCAATGTAGCCTCATAGAAATTCTGTTGAAGGCATTGCAACATGAATGAAACCTTGCATCCACACATTAGAATTTGTCGATGCTAAAATTTTACCACACAATAAATCCATGATATATAACACATGTAATATAGAATAATTACCCAACACACATTAATAAATCCATTAATATTACTCCATTTTTCAATACTATAATTTTGGGTAAACCAAAATTCCATGGTGATAGATCTTATACCAAATGCGACATAATCTCATGCAAGCACTTGAAACTATGTCCAACCACCATTATAACGCCAGGTCCTGATGCCACCAGAACTTTATTCCAATGTTTTATTTTGTTAAATATTCATATTACACTAAATTAAAAAATATATTCTAACATATAGCCTTAATAATATGTTATATTTCCACCATAATTTTCATCTCGTAAAAAATTTCATAAACAACCAGAATTATCAATAGATTCCTCTTATTGTATCCATTATCATTACTTAAGGGAGACGAAGATGTGAAATAAAAAATAATATCTTGAAAATATTAATAATACCTTTGGATTTTAATTAAAATTATTTTCTATGTGGCTTGAATTCATACTCTATGGTGACCAAAATTAAACTTATTCTAACTATCTAACCAAATATTAAAAGACCCCAAAAAATCCACATGGTGGAAAATTGGATGGTGGTAGAGAATAAATAATATTATAGATCCCATTGATTAAATAGTTGATGGATAATGTCTATTATCAATTATGAGGCACCTATCAAACATTCAATTCCATGTGGTAGTGATATATGAGCTTTAGGAAGAATAAATGAAAGAGATTCATATTTATTGAGGAAAAATATCTCGATATATGGATCAATATTCGATATACCTAGTATAATACATATGATATTAGTCTAGGGTTGATTACATACCATATTTTAAGAGTGAGATGAAGTTGAAGAGGAATTTATATTTTTTGTGGAGATGTCTAGGAGACTTGAGTGTTTTACTAAGACTTATTCTCCATTGATTTTACTATTTAATTTAAATGCAGCTTACCTTGGGCTATAATTCATATTTATATCGGACAAATATTTTATTATATTTTACAGTGTTCATATTTAATGTTAGTTTCTTTTATAATTCCATCTAATCCCATAGTAACTACATATATGGGATGTGTATGGGTACCATGTGACTGTGAGGGACATAATGAATGTGGAATCTCACATTCTCAAATAAGTAACTATAAAAATATTTCTATGTGGAGTTTTGAAAAAGTGGGGAAAGAAGAAAAAGGTGAACCTACATTATGAGAATTATTTAAATAATTATTAAACATGATGTGGATGGTATAGAGGAGTGAAATTGGGAACAAATTTCATTCATAACCATTGTATTAGGGGCTTGGAAAACTCATGTTGAGGTAGATAGTGTAAATAGAACACCATAATGTAACATCCCCTAGAAGAAGACCACTCACTAGTGTCTCAATGCATGGATACATGATATCGTGGGTGTGCCTCTCTATACTATAGTGGATACCATTGAGTATTAATAGTATAACATGATAATATGATGAGGCTACACCCTTATATAAAAGAGAAATATAAAAAAACAAAACAATACCCATATTAGTAATAATTAGATTACATAGAAGTCATAAAACTACATTTCTATAATGATGATAATGTAATCTTAATGCTACATGGTCATAAAAGCATACATAAACTATAAAAAAACTATAATAATCATATATAAATATAACCAAGTGATATACATAAATAAGAGGATCCACTATATTCCCCGAGCATCACCACATCTTTGTATCTAAGAGATCATGCTTAAACTTATAAAAAGAGTCCACAGATCTACCTAAGGCTATGAATAATGAAGGTTACTTAGGTATGGATGCTTTAGTGGGGTGTGAGTAATACTATCTTGGGAAACCCCAATGGGCCTCCTAATGTAATTAATAAATAATTTATATAAACATTTGATATTAATATCTAAAAAATAAAAAGGGAATAAAAATTAACATCGATCCTTTGTTTCTAAGTGGAACATGGGATCTACAATGTCTTTTTTTATCTAGTACCAAATTTATCAAATCATCACACCATTCTCTAGAACCTGTTTGGTATATCCTCCCTATTAAGAAACAAGTTATAGATTTCATAAAACTGAGGGTAAGACTCTCCCTTTTCTGAAAATAAGAAGCCTCATATGGAGCTGAGGGGTGTTAATCTCCCCTATTGGAAAATAGATTATCCAGAATATAAGAGCAGTCTCTCCCATATAAGAAATTATTATCCTCAACTAGAAAATAGGTTAGAGACACTCACCATCTAGAAAACAGATCTCCAATAAATCATAGGAAGACTATCCCTACAAGAAAACACATATATTTTACATCACACACATTGAAACACTATATAATGAACGAAATCATATCAAACCTCATTGGTTGAACAACTAAACAAATCCATCATATATCTCCAAGGCTGGAATCTAAATCTCACAACCCATCATAGTAACAAATAACCATGATATACTATCCTTATTGATCATCATATAAGAAGGTAAAACCAAATACTGGCGACCCATTCCTCCCGACACTAAGCCTCCATGGGGTTAACATAACACCAATGCACCCTATGATGTCCTATAAGTCACCTCATAACCTTAACGCCCAAAATATATTCCCTTATATCTCTACCATCTCTTATGAAGAACACATAACTCATAGGAAATAACATCCCTCACTATTGCCATATTCACATCATGGACTCACTGGCCTCACGGTAAAACCCATTTTAACATCTCTCTAGGGATATGAAAAAAATAAAATCTCACATCCTGGATAATACTAGGTTGGTCCTCACACAACCAAATAATGTATAATCTTCATAGGGTATTGTTTCCCTCGGAATCCGGGGATGACTTCCTTGATGGGAGGTTCAAACATTCCGATCAGTTTCTAATGGGTTTCTTCGTAGAACCGGAAACATCCAATGATTCCACATCCATTCGGACCTACTTTCCAAAGGTAGGTGCTCATAAGTTTGTGGAATGATTAGGATTAGGAATTTGCATTGGTCAAGAGGATGGGAGGTCAGACTCATCACACCCTTTTTAGGGGAATTATTGTCTACTCCGGGACTCTCTTTGTAGATTTAAGTTATGTTCGTGAATCCTTATTACATTACCAAGTATAAAATGTGCTTTTCTTAAGATATGACAATCAATGATTAAATATGTAGGAAATTTATAGAATCTTCTGTATGTATTCGAGGTTCTTCATTGATAAAGAATCATCTGTATTCATTAGATATTCTTGGACAATGGTACCCTTCGACACATTTATACAGAAGTTTCTTGGTCATTATGATGACCATTCTGGTTTTAAATCCACTCAGTGCGACACTTGAAGTTTATTTTCATTCAGAAGGACATGGATTATTTTAGAGTTGGGATCAAACCTGTAGACGGGCTACCTTCGTATACTTTATTTAGAAAAAGAAACCAAGTCCCACGTAGTTCGAGTAAGGGAGTATGATGTTTATTATTGATGGCTCAAAGAAGGATGTCGCAATTACTTTTACACTCTATGATTACGTGAGTCATGCTCGGTGTAAGAAACAAGAGGTATTGGTAAAGATTATACAATTGTTCCATGAAAGATGAAATCATAAGAAATAATATGGGGCTTATGTATGTATGAATGCCCAGATAAATGAAGGTTTATGATTTACTTTAGAGAAGAAATCCAAGAATAGGGTCCATAAAAATATATATGCTACATGGAGATTTTTAATACTCTAACTTGGGGCTTATTCCTAGAAAGTAGTCCCAGGTTTGAGACTGGGGCTTACTCCTAAAAAGGAGGCCCAAGTTAAGGATTAAGGTTTGGGGCTTACTCCTAAGGAGGATGCCCAGATTTGGGGATTTTATGAATTGGGGATTACTCCTAAGGAAGATTCCCAAGCGTGAGACTGGGGCTTACTCCTGAAAAAGGAATCCCATGTTAGGGGATCTGGGGCATACTCCTAAGAGGATGCCGAAAAATTAAGGGACATGGGGCTTACTCCTAAAGAGGATGCCCATATTAGAGGACCTATGACTGGGGATTATTCCTGAAAAGGAGACCCAGTTTAAGGATTCTCTCATCTTAAAGGATGAGGTTGAATGAATGAAATCTCAATCTTTAGTGACATATAGATGTTTAAATCACTAGGTTTTGAGAGATATTCCAGAAAATTTGTTTCAGATAAGGATGTAAAATAAAGAAATCATGCCATAATATGGCTTTGAAGAGTGTCTTGAAGAATGAATCTTGAATAGGAAAGGTGTAATGGCTTAAGAGGGGTGAAATGGGAAAGAAAAGCACCAAAAAAGGCAAGGGCGCGCAAGTCCTGGAAGGTGCGCAGGTACTGCGTGGGCGCGCAAGTCCTAGCCACGCAGGTCCTGGTTGCGTAGGAATGCCTGCACAACACATGGTGTACTTGCGTGACGGTTAACCAGCAGGGTAATACTTGAGCGACTCTTCATTAAAGCCTTTAGAATCCTCTTGATGTTTTTCGAGAATAAGGGCGCGCAAGATCTAATGAAGGAGTAAAGCGGCACACAATCGAGGCCCTTTTCCCTTAAGGGATGCCCACTCAGGCGCGCCAGTGATGATGAGTTTCAACACTTATTCTTTCCTCACCTTCTTTAGATCTTCCGTTCTAGGTATGAAATTACCTTAGAAGTGTTCCAGAAGCTTTGAGAAGAGACTAGGGCGCCGGGAGCTCAAATATGGGTTTCTAGAAAAACAATCCTCCCGAATGGGGGGGCAACAAGGTCTATTTATAGGCAGGAGAAGACACCGGGCGATTATCATTTAGGGGGCGCAAGTCACTTGCACCACCAACATCGGCGTGCAAGTCACTTGCACGACCAACATTTGCGCGCAAGTGTACTTACGGGACCATTGAGGCGTGCAAGTATACTTGCACGACTATTGTAGAACTTGCACGACCTTTGCGCAATGTTCTTACTCTTCCTTCCTTTGTCAATTATTGATATTTTTTCAAAGGATGAATATTCTTTGTTCAAGGTATTTCCCTTTTCATTCATTTAGACTCTATGACGGAAAGGAGCGTCAAAAAAAGCCCCCCCTCAGAGTTGGATCCGGAGAGAAAAGAGGATTTGACTCTGAGGTGAGAAGAAATAAGAAATATGGTATTTTAATGTCATGCATGTCCGACATAAAGAGGCTAATGTTTATGGTCCAAATAGCTTTGACTTAATTGATTAGAATTGACTCAATTCCTTGAAAATTCATCTGAAAACATTTTACCATACTCAAGTATGAGAGAAAATATGTAAGCTATGACTTAAGAATATTTGAATCTTGTAAAATGATATGAAAAAGAGCTAAAAGGCATTAGAATAAGTAGTTTCCATGAATGAAGTTACAATTATTTAACATACTCGTTAGGGGGTTGAATTATGAAGGGCCACCTAAGAAAATTGGATGCATAGTTTAATAAAATAGTATCTTTTGGATTAAAAGTCTATTATGTAGAATGTTTATGCAATGACACCTATGGGAACGTGCTGCATAGTCAGGAAAAAGAACTCTCAGAAATTTACGTTCCTAGTTCTAAAAGCCAGTGAATGTTTATGGAGATTCAAATCATCCAAAATATAGAGTTTTCTGTATGGAAAGAGGTACTTGAATATGGAGAAAATATTTCCAAACAAAATTATCAAAGAACTGGATGAATATCACTCTTATGAAGGTCTGACCTAAACATAGGGAAGGAGAATATAAACAATAGGCTTGAATACTTTCAGATCACGAAAAAGTATATGGGACAAATTTGTTAAGGATGGCTATTTTTGAGGATCCCTACATACTGTCATTTAAGACAAATAAGGACAAAAGAGGCATTCTTCCAATGAATGAAGTTACCACTATCTAAAAAACCCATTAGGGGGTTGAATTATGCAGGGCCACCTAAGAGAATTGGGTACATAGTCAAATTATAGTATCTTTTGGCTAACAAGTCTGTTATGTAGACTGTTTATGCAAGGCCGCCTATGGGCACACACTGCATAGTCAGACAAAAGAACTCTCAAAAGTTTGACATTTTTGTGTCTAGAAGTCATGAAAAGGGTTATGAGGATCTGAAAATATTTAAGGTTGGGATTATAACACATAAATATGGGTATTGTTCAATGTGTACATAGATACATAGATCAATTCTAACCATAATCTTGTTGTGGCTGGGTCCTGAATTGAAATGTTGGACTTCACTACATATCCCATAAGGATGATAATCAAGCCATACGTAGTTCTTAAACTACAGTTTAACGTCGTGTGAGACAAAAGGATTAGAGATCCTAGTTTAGGGTCATAGATCTTGGACCATTGTAAGAAATACACAGTGTGTGTTTTCATGGGGGCTTTTCAGCCAAGGGACTGAAAGTGGAATTTGGGGTTAGGCCCAAAGACTTGGGACTGAATTCGGGGGACACTCAACTGTTCCTATGTATCCCATAAGGATGGGAATCAAGCCCACATAGTTATAGAAGTACCCTTTGTACAAATTTGGTTCGTACATATGAAGGGTGAAAGGGGACTTTAGTACAATGATGGTTTAAACCAAGATAAAATGTTTGGGCCTTTCCATGTATGCATGTAGTCTTTGAGATGAAACATGATCGAAAAATCAATGTAAATAATGGTTCCCTCTCAGGTGAGGGTATCAAACAATACTGTAGTTTATTGTCATACTGGACAAAAGTGTTGTATAGTTTAATGTCGTATAAGAAGGAAGAATGTGAACCAATGTTAAGATATTGATTCTCGGGGCGGTTTCACGAATCAACATCGTTTGAGATGGAGGTGAACCAATGTGAAAAAATTGGTTTTGGGCTTGAACTGTGGGAGGTTGCCTACATACCCAGCCTAGAAGGCAAGGATCAAAGTCTGTGTAGTTTAATTAAAGAATGAATTAATGATCAAGTTGTTCTTGGGGACAATGACCAAAAAAATGATGTTAGGACTTACACATGGTTAGCGGCCCAGAGAGAGTGTTATGGTTGAGGTTTGCTCTAAGCTCACGTGAGTCATACTCGGTGTGAGAAACAAGAGGTAACAACAACCTTAACGATGCATAGTTTAATGTCATATAAGACATATAAAGGGACTATGAAGTTTAAAGTCTTGCAGTTAGAACTATTGGTGTTGCACAGTTTAGTGTCATGTAGTAGGGACAAAATACAATTTAATGTCATGTAGGACGTATCAAGAACTTTTTGTACAGTTTAGATTCATGTAGTTTGGACTATGGGGACAATAGAGTTTAACGTCATGTTGGACGAAAGGGGGGGGGACTGTGTAGTTTAATGTCATGCAGTGAGGACAAAAGAGTGCACCATTTTAACGTCATGTTTGACGCATTGGGGATTTTTTCCACAGTTTAACGTCATGTTGGATGAAAGAGGGACGATATAGTTTAGCGTCATGTTGGACGAAAGTGAGAATAGTTTAAGGTGATATGCATGGACCGTGGATGGTGCAGTTTAATGTCATTCCGGACGATGGTGTAGTTTAAGGTCATACATGACCTTTGATGATTATGTAGTTTAACGTCTTTCTAGACGTAAGGGACTTTTATACAGTTTAGCGTAATGTAGTTAGGACATCACAGTTTAACATCTTTCTGGACGTAAGGGACTTGCAAATAGTTTAGGGTCATATACATGGACCGTTGATGATGCAGTTTAAGGTCATATAGGACCTAGTTGCAGTTTAAGGTCATATTGGACCATTTAGGGAACTTTTTTCACAGTTTAACATCGTGTGGGACGAGGTTGCAGTTTAAGGTCATACTGGACCATTGCTGTATAGTTTAACGTCATATAGCAAGGACGAACCGGTGCTGCACAATTTAGTGTCATGTTGCAGGGACAAAGTGGTGAATAGTTTATGGTCATACTGGACCAAGGATGAGTTTAAGGTCATACTGGACCATTGCTGTATTGTTTAACGTCATATAGCAAGGACGAACTAGTGCCGCACAGTTTAGTGTCATGTTGCAAGGACAAGGTGGTGAATAGTTTAAGGTCATACTGGACCAAGGAGGCGTTTAAGGTCATATTGGACCATTTCTGTATAGTTTAACGTCATGTAGCAAGGAAGAACTGGTGCCACATAGTTTAGTGTCATGTTGCAGGGAAACAAGTGGTGAATTTGTAGTTTATACAAAATACTTCTTAAAAAATCTGGCATTAGTTGGAGTAGTGATGAGTTATCCATCCATTGAGATTAATGAATAAGCTCCATTGGAGTAGACCCTATGTATTGAATAAGGTCCTTCCCATTTTGGCTCAAGCTTGGTAGGTTTATTTCCTGGTGTCATTGGAGTTCTGAGAACTAATACCAATTCTCCCTGAGTGAATGAACGAAGACGAACTTTTTTGTTAAAATCTCGTGCTATTCGATTCTGATAGACTTCCAAGTGGTGCAAAGTGGAAAATCATTTCTCATCAAACCGTTCAAATTCATTCAATCTCTTTTGAGATTGTTCATCTGTAGATGATTGATCACAAATGGAAACTCTGAGCGAGGGTAGTTGAACTTCAATGGGCAAGACAGCTTCCATTCCATATACCAGTGAATATGGAGTTGACCGAGTTTGCAGTGCGGGTGGTAGTTCTATAAGCCCATAAAGAATGAATAAGTTTATCAAGACATGACCTATTATCTTTATCCACCATTTTTTCAGTATATTTGAAAGAGTCTTGTTAAAGGCTTCTATCTGGCCGTTGGTCGCTGCATGATATCGAGATGAATGGTTGGATTTGATGTTGTATTCTT
This sequence comes from Viscum album, assembly GCA_963277665.1. Taxonomy (NCBI): domain Eukaryota; kingdom Viridiplantae; phylum Streptophyta; class Magnoliopsida; order Santalales; family Viscaceae; genus Viscum; species Viscum album. Next base: position 607,324,841 of record OY728119.1, on the reverse strand, counting down.
GATACAACTTCTTTATCTCAGATGAGCAGAAATTGGTGCCATTGTCCGTCAATATGGTATGAGGGACACCAAATCTGGTAATGATGTTAGGCTTGATGAAGATAACAATGAATTTAGGACTGAATTCCTTGAGAGGTGTTGCCTCTGCCCATTTGGAAAAAAGTCAGTAGTAGAAAGAATAAACTTAAACTACTTAGTCGTAGTCGAAGGGTAAGGTCCCACCACATCCATTCCCCATGTGGAAAATGGCCATGAGTATTTAGCTGTATGAAGAAACTCTGGAGGCTGATGAATGAAGCTGGAATGTATTTGGAATGAATGACACTTCTTTGTAAAATCGACACAATCTCGTATCATTGAAGGCAAAAAGTATCCAAGCCTTCAAACCTGATCAGATAGTCTATGTCTAGACTAGTGGGCACCACAGACTCCTGCGTGCACTTCTTTCATGATAGCCATTGTCTCTTCACCATCAATGCATCGGAAGATAACTCCATCAAAACCACGTTTTTAGAGAATTTTCTCTAGGTGATCTGGGCTATCATAAAGAGTAAAATTGACCACACGTCACCAGATTTGTTCTTTCTCGGCTGTATCATGTGGAAGTGTTCCATTTTGAAGGTATTCCCAGATAGGTGACCTCCATCCTGTAGTATGACCATACGGTTCAGGAATGGGACTAATTTCATTAATTTCCTCTATTCTGATTCGAACATAAGTTGAAATTGCACGACAGTGGGAAATAATGATGGTTGTCTCATCCCGATTTGGATCTGCCAGAGCTGTGGCTATATTAGCCAGTGCATCAGCTTGAGCATTTTGTGATATTGGGACATAAGAAAATGTCGGTTCTGAAGGGAATTACGCCATTAAATCTATAATGTAATTATAAAAAGGGATTAATTCTTCTTTTCTGATGGCATAATCCCCATTGACTTGTTTGATTACCAGGTCTGAATCACCTTTCAACATTAAGTGATTCACTTGTGCATGAAGTGCTAATTCCAAACCTACAACGAGTGCTTGGTATTCTGCTTCATTATTGGTACCACCTTCCCACAATAAGAAGGAATACTGTAACACTGCCTTTTCTAGATAAATGAGTACAATTCCTAAGCCAACATTGTTGAATTTAAGATTTTCCATTTTCATCCCTATTGGACTTCTAGAAGCACCATCAAAATACATTTCCCATGCATGAGGAATTTCTTGAATATAGAAGACTTCCTCATCAGGGAGTTCAATATTTGAATATGTGTCTTCCACTGAAGGGTGGTCAGCCGGGAAATCAGCCGGAGCATGGCCCTTTATCGCATTTTGAGACACATACTGAATGTCGAATTGTTGTAAAATAACTGCCCACCTTGCTAGACGTACTTTAAGCATTGGACGACTAAGGATGAATTTGAGTGGGTTATTGTGAGATACCAATTGGACCTCGTGATGTTGCAGGTAATGTCTCAACTTCTGAACTGCAAAGATTAATGCTAGGCAGAACTTCTCAATACTTGAATACTGGGTTTCTCCTTCAAGCATAGTTCAACTGAGATAGTAGAGGATGTTTTCATTCCCAACATCATTCATTTGAGCAAGAAAGGCACCCAATGATTTCTCTAGAGCTGTCACGTAGAGGATAAGTGGTCTTTCTTCAACTGGTGGCATGAGTACCGGTGGACTCAAGAGGTATTTCTTGATAATATCGAATTCTTCTTGACATTCTTCAGTCCACTGGTAGGTGACTCCCTTCTTCATCAATTTGGTAAAGGGTAAACATTTTCCTGCCAAATTGGCGATGAAACACCGAATATAGGCTAAGTGTCCTTGAAGTCCGCTTAATTCTATCAAATTTTGAGGAGGTGACATACCAATGATTGAATTGGTCTTCTCAGGATCGACTTCAATACCACGATGGCGTACAACAAAGCCGAGAAATTTTCCTTAGGTTACCCCAAAAGCACATTTTAAGGGGTTCGTCTTCAAATTATGTTGTCGAAGCTTGCAGAATATGACTTCCAAATTAGCGAAGTGATTAGAACGTTGTTTGTATTTAACCACCAAATCGTCTACATAGCATTCAACAAATTTCCCTAAGAAGGTTTTGATGATACGATGCATGGCGCACTGATATGTTTCACCTCCATTCTTTAAGCCAAAGGGAATTACCCAGTAACAAAACACACCCTGAGGGGATCTGACGGCTGTGAATTCCTCATCTTCTGGGGCCATTCGGATCTGATTATATCCAGAATATCCATCCATGAAGGAAAGTGCTTCATAGTCAGCTGTTGTATCAATTAGAAGTTCTGTAATCAGAACTGGGAAATCATCCTTAGGACAATGCCGATTAAGATCTCTGAAATTGATGCAAACTCTAATTTGTCCATTTTTATTCTTTACAAGGACAATATTAGCCAACCACTTGGGATACAGAACTTCTCTGACGAAGTTAGCTTTGATAATCTTATCGACTTCAGCTTCAATTTTAGAAGCATAAGTTGGGTGTGTTCTTCTCGCGGCTTGCTTAAATCCTCGATGTACTTCTGGTAAACCCAAATGATGAGTAGAAACATCATGATCAAGCCTGGGAATTTCTGTATAGTTCCAAGAAAAAATATATCTATTTCTCTTTAAAAAAGAAATATACATCTCTTTCTCTTCAAGGGTTATGGCTGCACTGATTAAAGTGGGGCGTGGATCATCCTTTGTACCTAGATTTATTTCTCTGAGTTCGTCCAAAGTGGTAGAGATAACCTCTTCAAATGCTGGAGGAGAATATCTGAGATCTTCTTCTTCTTGTTCATCATGTGTTATTTCTTCCGTTTCTACTTGCATAGTAGATGAAAAAGCAGAATTTTCATGATCAGAAGAGATGTCAAAATTTGCACATTTTGAAGAAGAAGCTTCCATTTCCAACCCGATTGATGATGACAGGTCTTCTTTGGGTAATAAAGAGAAAATGATGGATTGAGAATAGGAATCATTGTTCACCATTGATGTTGCTATAACTTCTTCTGGCCTAATTGGAGAAGCATAGACTTGTTGGATTTTAGCATATGAAATGAAGACATCACCATTTGTGCTTTCATCACTGCTTGGTAGATTACCAATTTCTCCCATGTTGTCTGGCTCGATTGCCGTAATTGACATTATGGATCATTCCATAAGAGTATTTTGATTTGGGTCTATCTTGTCAATTTGACTAATATGAAACACATAATCTATACTCACACGTGTAAATGGATTTACTGGAATTTTTTCCAAACCATATAGAGCATTAACTTTGGTAATATCCTTTGTTATGGATTTCTACCTTTGCGTCATGTGATAGAATTCTGCCTCAATGTATTGAGACTCACATGTCTTGAACGGGGCCTTATAACTATACAACATCCCAACTTGACCATCGAAACAATATTTGAGACAATGATGGTATGAAGAAGGGATCGCCGCATGTTGATGTAACCGGGGTCTTCCAAACAAAATGTTGAAGGCAGAGTCTTGATCCACAACCATGAAATATGAATTGGATACAAGATCTCCAAACTGAGTTCTGAGTGTAACTTCACCCAGTGGTTCTTGTTATTTTTTATCATATCCATGTAGCATCATGGTGGAGGGAGATAAATTATATTCTGTGAGGCCCAATCGACGAAGTGTACGAATGGGCATGTGGTTGACTACTGGACCATTGTCAATGAAAACTCTTCGAACATCCACACCATTGACTTTTCTAGACAAGTACAATGGTATAATATGTCCATGCACAACATCATCTTCATCTTCATCAGTAAAGGATATTATTTCATGGCATTCTGCATGATTATTCTCTATGTTATAGACTTCAGCTGCAGCAATTTCTGTTTCAAACTCCTGAGGACTTGACAAAGCCTCGATGAGTGCTTCCCAAAGATCTTTTTATAGATTCAAAGCATTCAGAATTGATAACCTGGCTAGTACATGGGCCAAGTGTTTCAATATATCATACTTTTGATCCAGAGGTCAACGTTTCCCAATAGGAATATGTGGTTTAGTAGGTTCCTTGGAAGCAGATGCTTTGGAAGTTGATGCATCTTGTATAGGAGTTGGAAATATTCCTGGTTTTGGATGATTAGACCGATTAAATCCATTTACTTGCTGAGAGGAAAAAGATGGAACCTTCAACCTATCTTCCAAAATAACAGTTCCAGGACTGAATTTACTATTGGTAGAAGAACATTCTTATTCTTGTTGAGCACGCTGAAGGGCTCTACCACAGGTTTCTGCTGCGTACACAATTCTAGCAGGGGTAGAATTGGAATAGTGGCTTTTGAAAGATCCACGTCTTCCCCTGTATCATGAGCCCCTGGAACATCCTCTGATTCCTCTGTTTGATAGAGGGAATTTAGGATCATTGAAATCGAAACTGCGACTGGCATATGGATCTTTCAATGGAATCATATTAATAGAACCAAATATTAAAACTTCATCTGATTAAGATTCTGCCTGATTAGCCTGTTTTGGCTATTCCGTTTGGTGGGGCGGTGCCCGTGGATTTGAAGTAGATGGCATGAAGTCTGCCAAAGTCAGAGACAATTTAGGCTTTGACACATACTCATCTTCTTCTGATACTTTTTCTTTCTTTTAATCATGTCGTTTCTCTGAGGAATTTCCCTCTGACGAAGAGGGTTTTTCCGCAACATTCATGGCATAAGACACAATTGGTTTCCTTAATTGTGTTCACAAAATAGCATGAGTTCGATTGATTGTCTTTCGGACCATCCAATCATCATACTTTTGTGAATTTTTTATTTTGACTTCCTGCCCTTCATCTTCCTCCTCTGGAACTGTAGTAGTGACACATGCTTCCTGGGCTGAGGAGACGTTCAATGTGACCTATCCCGAGTCGACCATCTTTTGCAGGAGGTCTTTGAAGAAAAAACACTCCTTGATGGGATTCCCCAACATTTGATGAAAAGGGAAATAATTAGGATGATCTTCATCTCCTTTCTCGTTTGGCCTCTTGGGTATTGGCAATTGAACCAAATTGTTTTCCAGAGCTGAAATGAAATAACCAGGAACTTGTTCATTTCAGAAAAAGTATGTTTTTCTCTACAAATACTCAAATTGTTTTCATCATTGATATTTTTGATCATCTGGATGAAAAGGCCTTTGTTGTTGGTGCTCAGAAGGTGGACCCTTCGAGAAGATGAATGTTTTGAGGTAGAAATAGGTACAGGTGGTTGTTTAAGCATAACTATAGCAGTTTCTGCATTACCCATTCTCCTTCCTGGAGTTGATGGAATTACACAAGATTTAGCCTTAGCCTGTATAAGGGAATCTTCAATCTGCTGAGCGACTAAAGTAAGGTCTTGAAACCCTCCTGTGTATTTCACAGGGATTAACGGCGTGCGTAATATGTCACACAGATTTCCCACACATATTGGCAACAATTTTTCTTGAGGAAGTTCTAAACTGAAGGAATATGTTAATCCCTTCCATCGAGAAATGAAATCAGAGACCCTTTCGTTCTCACTTTGATTACAGTTTGTAAGATCTAAAACTGTTGTCTTTGGAAAAGTTGAGCTGAACTGAAGGAGGAATTTTTGGCGAAGATCCTCCCATCCGGTAATTGACTGGGATTTCAAGCTTGTATACCAAACAAAAGCTGGTCCATGCACGGTTCGCACGAAGCATCTGAGTTTCACTGCTTCTTGCTGCTCCGTAGTTCCCATAATTGGATCGCAACAAGACACGTAATGCGTCAAATGTTGTTCTGGATCGCCTGATCCATTGAAAATAGGGAATACAGGGTTCAGAAAACTTGATGGAGGAGAAATTGAATCTACCCATTCAGGGTACACATTCTTTTCTGGTTGAACTTGCACATTCTTCCCTTCCATAGATTCAAACCGAGCTGTTAATGACTCAATTGTAGTTATTAACTTATGAGAAACATATGGTTGAACATAGACTTGGGTAGGTGCAATGACTGGAGCTTGGACATATGTGGCGATTGGCGCTACAACTGATGGTAGTACTGCCAAATGTTGTTGCACTTGACCCGTAGGATTAGACTTGTGAGGGTGTACTAATAGAGGAGGATATTCTTGATCCATCTCAGTAGCTTCAACAAATTGCTTTGGGTGACTGACTCCAGCATTCTTAAGAAGAAGACTACTCTAAAGTATTTCTGCATTCAACTTTCATAATTCATTCATTTCTTCATCCTGTTGTGCAAACCTCTGCTCTAGTGAGAGAGATTGACCTTCTCCAGAGGAAGGATATATGACCTGGTTCTTTCCCATCCCTTTGTTTTATCCTTTTCGGAGAGGGGAAAGTGGGTTAATCGAAGGATTACTTAAGTTCTGAGTAATCCTTTGACTTCGTGTATGCACACCTTCTTCATTTGTGTCGGTGCGTACATATTCTTGAGCAAGAACCTCTTCATCTGAGTCCCCTGAGTGAGCCTCATCTGGTGGATCAGCATCAATGGCATTGATGACATTAATCGATGCATAACTCATTGCATCCCTTTTATCAGCATTTCTATGATATTGTCTTCTCCCATGTCTTTGATGAGACATTGCCTTTTTTTGATTCAATCCCTCAGGAACTTCTCGATGAACCCTAATTTGAAGGGAACCTCCTAATAATTTGGCTCTTCGTTCCTCTTGAGGTTTCTTCACCAATCGAGAAGAGACCAACTTTCTCTAAGGAGGGGATTGATGATTTGAAAAATTCCCCAGTCCAGTGGACTGGGGCTGTTCCTGCTATTCTCGCTCAACTCTTTGGAACCTATTTGTTGATTCCGAGGGTTGGATTAAAAGAGTCCCCAGTCTGGCAAGCTGGGGTGGTTCTTGTCATGCTATGTATGAGAGTTTCTTGAAAGTCATCCTCATCTTGCGAACCATAGTCCGAAAATTAGCTGGATTCATTAATCTGTATCAGCTTTTATCACCAGGTTCAAAAGACCGTTGGATGATTTCCGATACTTCTGTCATTTGGTGACGTGCTTGCTCCGAATGAGAGGCCTGTTCAATATTTTCGTTTTCTTGATGCACGAGTAATTCAAAAACTTGTTCTCTGTATTCTTGATTTTGAGAGGAACTAGTTGAAGCCTGTCCTTGAACAAGCATTTTATTACAAACAAATCCCATTGACTGTGGCCGACCATGGTCAATAACATTGTATGAGACCATTTTGGCGGGCTTTGCTGACTGGAGAGCACCGTGAAATGTAGTGCTCCATGAACACCCCATCCTCTGACACGAATATCAGATGGTGCATTGGCAATTAACTGACGCAATCTTCTTAGTGCGCTAAAGCATTAACGTTGAAGGGCTCTCTGCTGCTTTTCATCCTTCGGATATCGAGAGACTGATAGAGACGCCAAATCAATATGACATTGAAACCCTTCTATTATCTTAATATTATTTTCATATTCATCATAAGATAATACTTTCTTTTTCAACTGACAAAGAGTTTTCTATATGTTCAGACGAATTTCATTAATTTCATCTTCCATCAACATTTCTGGAATATTATACTGAGAGTCAGCCAGAGGCCAAAACATAACTGGCACCTCACCTTTCGCCAGTTGTTTTCTCATGTTCAGCATTTCCTTTCTATCATTTGATAAAGATTCTTCTACCTGATTTGACTAGAGTTGGTGTTTCCTTGTTGCTCAATTGGATTCGACAGGATTGGTAGAGAAATCATTGATCAAACTAGAATATGCATGACTTAGGGGTGGTTCGAAGAATGACCTACACCCTGAGCTATCTTCTTATTGAGAAAGTATTTCACCTGCTAGTGATGAAGCTTCAGACATGACTGGTTTCACATTTGCAAGTGCCTCAAGATAAGAGGGCTTTCTCGGCACTACATTGTCCACTGGAGCATTTTCTGGGAAATGTGCATCACTACTGCGGAGAGGACTTTCGCAGAAAAATTCATCATCATGGGGAGGACCACCATAATGGGTTACAACAAAAGATGAGATCTCTTGCTCCTTGGTCTTTTGACCACACAGAGGGTTCCTATGGCTCTCATCTGAAGATGAAACATTGATATCGACCGATTTTTCATGAAGAAAGCCTTCATCAGGAAGTGTCTGTTAAAGACCTTCAGAATTAATGTTCCCACTATTGGGAACTGAGGGAGTAGAATCTTGAATTCGAACAGATAATTGTCTAAGGGATTCAAGAACTCCAGCATCGAGCAAGGCCTTGTTACAGATTGGAACTTGATCTCTTGACTATACTGGGTGGGTCTTTTTCTTAGACGCCTTCTTACTCTCCTTGGAATCCACTTGTTGACGAAAGTGGCTACTCTGAGCAGGTGTATGTGCCTGATCAGGAAAGATGTCAAGGTTAGGCTGATGATATCCTCTCAAATCAGGTGTATGTTCCTGACATGGTCATCCATATGATATGGGGGAGTATGCCCCATAACCCTCTTGGACTGAAACAGATGTGTGTGTCTGTTCCTGAGTGAATTATTGATTTATCACTCCACTGGTAGGGAAATATTTATGTGTCTTTCCCTGAGATTCCACTGAAGTTGTTATAATATCCTGGAAGGCATCCATAATATAAGCAAGGATTTTCTTCTGCTCTTTCACCATTGATAGAGTATTATTGGTGACTTCAGCTGCTGGAACAGGAATATATGTCCATTCCGGGCTTGGAGAAGGTGTATGTGCCTGCTCGTGTCCTCCTTTTCCTGTCAGTGAATCCTGACAGAACTCAAGTGTGGCGGAAGAGAGTTGAGTCTGCCTCCTATTTATTGTCGGGGATTTCCGACTAACTTCTCTGAATGCTACCAAGCGAGACCATTGGTAGGTTTGATTAAAACTAGCAGGTTTATGTGCCTGCTTATTACACTTCGCCAAACGTGGTTGACGAGATCCATCATATGTAGTCAGAAGAGCCTGCTGACTATCTGATGATGTATAAAAAGGTGTATGTTCCTGCCTATAGTACTCCGCCAGAATTGCCTGGTGGTATTGGCGTGATGCTGCCAGACGAGTCTGCTGGATAGCGTAATTAAAATGGGCAGGTGTATGTGCCTGCTCGTTTCTTGCCACCATGTTAGGTTGGTGGACATATCCGGAGATGACAGAGATGAGAACCTGCTCACTATTGACCGGATTCCACCTATGGTGGTTTGTCTTGATTGCTTGGGTTCGAGGAACACGAGCCAAACACCTGGAGTTGGTACCCTAATCATGTTGAGGGCACACTACTACAGGATTCTAGCGGCAATTGTTGGTGGGATCCCTCAGGATGGACTCCTGTCTGTTTGAATTATGGTCCATAAGGACCTGCTCATTCACCTCCCCAGAATAAGGGAGCGAATGGTGATTGCATTCTGGGGATAATGACCCGAAACGGTTAGAGACGGTAGTCAGCACCGCCTGTTTCTTGATAACTAGTCATCGTTTTCCGGACGACCGATGTGAGTTATTTACTTGGAGGGCTTGTCAGGCAGCCTCCAGAGTTGGGATGGTACCGTGTTGACGGTACTCCTTAACCAGTGTGTTTGATACCCAGTGTTGAAGACGCTGAGTAGGTGATATCATCCTAAGAGCGGACGATGATCCAGCAGGAGTAGCAGCAGTATTCAAAGGTGTGAATTTTAGGGCGGCCATTATGGAAATGCAGAAGATCTTGTAAAAGAGTGCCTGTTTGATATGACAGCTGTAATCAAGATAAATTCAGCTACTACATCTTTTGGATGAGCACATATGTTATTGACTGTCTTGTTGTCCCTCTCATTGAGTTTAAATAGGGGCCTAACAAATAGGTGAAACATCATTTTTAATTTTGTTAAGGATTCACGTCTGGTTCACCATTTTTTTCCCTCAGAATCCGGGGATGACCACCTTAATGGGAGGTTCAAACATTCTAATCGGTTTCTAACGGGTTTTTTCGTAGAACCGGAAACATCCAATAATTCCACATCCATTCGGGCCTACTTTCCAAAGGTAGGTGCTCATTAGTTTGTGGACTGATGAGGCTTAAGAATTTGCATTGGTCGAGAGGATGGGAGGTTAGACTCATCACACCTTTTTGAGGGGAATTATTGTCTACTCTAGGACCCTCTTTGTAGATTTAATTTATGTTCGTGAATCTTTATTACATTACTAAGTATAAAATGAGTTTTCCTTCAGATATGACAATCAATGATTAAATATGTAGGAAATTTAGAGAATCCTTTGTATGTATTCTAGGTTCTTCATCAATAGAGAATCATCTGTATTTATTAGGGATTCTTGGTCAATGGTACCCTTCGACACATTTATACAGAAGTTTCTTGGTCATTATGATGACCATGCTAGTTTTAAAGCCACTCAGTGGGGCACTTGAAGTTTATTGTCATTCAGAAGTACATGGATTATTTTAGAGTTGGGATCGAACCTATAGATGGGATAACTACGTATCCTTTGTTTAGAAAAGGAATCATAACCCACGTAGTTTGAGTAAGGGAGTATGATGTTTATGATTGATGGCCCAAAGAAGGATGTCACAATTACTTTTACACTCTAAGCTTACATGAGTCATGATCGGTGTAAGAAACAAGAGGTATTGGTAAACATTAGGCAATTGTGCCATGAAAGATTCAATCATAAGAAATAATGTGGTGATTATGAATGTATGACTGCCTAGATAAATGAAGGTTTAGGAATTACTTTAGAGAAAAAATCCAGGAAAAGGGTCCATAAAGGTATATGTGCTTCATGGAGATTTTGAATACTCTAACTTTGGGCTTATTCCTGAAAAGGAGGCCCAGGTTTGAGACTGGGGCTTACTCCTGAAAAGGAGGCCCAGGTTAAGGATTAAGGTTTGGGGCTTACTCCTAAGGAGGATGCCCAGATTTGTGAATTTTAAGAATAGGGGATTACTCCTAAGGAATATTCCCAAGCTTGAGACTGGGGCTTACTCCTGAAAAAGGAAGACCATGTTAGGGGATCTGGGGCTTACTATTAAGAGGATGCACAAAAATTAAGGGACTTAGGGCATACTCCTAAAGAGGATGCCCATATTAGAGGACATATGACTGGGGATTATTCCTAAAAAGGATTCCCAGTTTAAGGATTCTCTCATCTTAAAGGATGAGGTTGAATGAATGAAATCTCAATATTTAGTGACATAAAGATGTGTAAATCACTAGGTTTTGAGAGATATTCCACAAAATTTCTTTCAGAAAAGGAAGTCAAATCAAGAAATCATGCCATAAAATGGCTTTGAAGAGTGCCTTCAAGACTGAATCTTGAATAGGAAAGGTGTAATGGCTTAAGAGAGGTGAAATGGGAAAGAAAATCACCAAAAAAGGCAGGGGCGCGCAAGTCCTGGTAGGCGCACAAGTACTGCGTGGGCGCGCAAGTCCTGGTCGCACAGGTCCTGGTCGCGTAGGTATGCCTGCGTGACACATGGTGTACTTGCACGACGGTAAACCAGCAGGGTAATACTTGAGCAACTCTTCATTAAATCCGTTAGAATCCTCTTGAGGTTTTTCCAGAAGAAGGGCGCACAAGATCTAATGAAGGAGTAAGGCGGCGCGCAAGGGGGGCCCTTCTCCCTTAAGAGCTTGCCACTCAGGCGCGCAAGTGTTGATGAGTTTCAACACTTAATCCTTCCTCCCCCTCTTTAGATCTTCCGTTATAGGTAAGAAATTACCTTATAAGTGTTCCAGAAGCTTTGAGAAGAGACTAGGGCTCTGGGAGCTCAAATATGGGTTTCTGGAAAAAACATCCTCCCGAATGGGGGACCCACAAGGTCTATTTATAGGCAGGAGAGGACCCCGGGCGGTTATCATTTAGGGCGCGCAAGTCACTTGCACAACCAACATCGGCGCGCAAGTGTACTTGCGTGACCATTGAGGCGCGCAAGTATACTTACGCGACTATTGTAGAACTTGCGCGACCTTTGCGCAATGTTCTTCCTCTTCCTTCCTTTGTCAATTATTGATATTTCTTCAAAAGATGAATCTTCTTTGTTCAAGTTATTTCCCTTTTCTTCATTTAGACTCTGTGACGGAAAGGAGCGTCAACAGGTATACCCACCTAGATTCTCCATTGTCTCTGGGGGAGAAATAAACATCCCACTCCTTGGTAAACTATCAGAAAGGAAACATAATATATCATGGTCGATATATGGTCTATACATAGGGAAATCATTCCCGATATATTACTCACCCATACTCGAAATAATTAAGTACCTTTTTACTAGGTCCACCAGGATTATACTTCACACTAGTACCATTCCAAGGTTCCTGCATCTCATTTTACAACATTTATATTAAGGACTCATACATTGGGGAATAGCACATTGATCTACTATCCTATTCCCCCTTGTAAACATTAAAACTCCATATATCCCCATGTGTTTTTCATTAATGAAGAAATTAATTTAATTAAGAATGTCTCTAAGCCTAAGTGGAGATAACACAAATCAAATCTTACTATGAAAACATTTATCAAGGAGAGATTATCGTGGGACCAATTACATTAATAAAATCTATTTCATTTAAAATGAAGCATGATCATTATATCCCAATCTCTTATAATTAAAATTATTCATCACCCATCAATTTGAGACACTATCTAAATCAAAAATACACAATTCACATAATTATAACAATTAATAAACAAATATAACATTTCATTTTATTTGTAATAGTTTCATAAACATTTTCTTTGCATCAAAAAAATTCTGAAACCGCAAACAACATGGTTTGTCCCACTACTAATACACAACTCAACTTATTCCACACAAAGACCTAAAATATACATATAATTCAATGGGAAACTTCATCTAATTACGTCAATTTAAATTTAAATCCATAGCAAAACATTTAATTTCATATTCCTCAATGAAACTAGGGAAGGACATTGTATGATCATACACCCAGTACATCCTCTATCAAAACTAAAAAAATTAGCCATTAAACTGGAAAATTTACACCATTAATTAGGGAATATCATCAAAAAAATCTTTATGCATAACACTATAATTGGTGATGATTATGGGAACATAAAAACATAAATGGAAGGGGGAAAAACCTTAAATCACCATTAAAATTACTCCAGAACCACCCCTCTCAAGAGGGAATCACATGTGAGGAAAAGGGGGGATCCATCCAAATGGAACTCCCACATGTGGTTGTTTTCCAAAGAACAAGTGGGGGAGGACTAGAAAATTACCGGCACTCATGTTCTAAGAAAACCTATCATGGGAAGTAATCATGTCATGAACTTAAGGTCCACTACATGAATAATCCTTACCTATCACTGTTGTGGCATGGACCTCTTGGACCACAGAATGACCTCCCTAAGAAGAGGGGTTGGCCATTAGAATGTCTCTAGTATAGTGCACCATTTATAACTCACAACATGACACACCATATTTAAAATCCACCACTGCGGCCCCTACACATCATGATGTGGCCCTAGGAACAGATGGTGTAACCGGTTATCTCTTCATTCGTGGAACAAAACTCTCACTATAGTATGTCCCAAAATTATGCGATACACCTACATAATTCCAAAAAAGGTCTCAATGACATGATTCAATGCATAACTAAGTACAAGAAAACACCTTCATTGCCACAATCAATTTTTAAAAACATATCATTGATTTTATAACCGTCATAATCATTATTTGAATCCCAATTGTCAAAATTAAAATTTATCCATATCTAAAATTAAAATTCTTATTGAAATTTATTATATATAATTCCATAGTGTTTTAAAAATTCCCTGCCATACCAATTATAAACCCCAATAATCCTTGACAATCATTTAATAAATTATCTCGACATACCCCTATCACAAATTCATGATTAAATCATTTATATCTCCCTGAGAAAATCTAATGATCTCCCAATACACAACTCGAAACCTGATCACACATTTCAGTAAAACCCAATCCACCCCTAGTCACCATCACCAAATTACAGTAACCTTCGTATCCATACATGTTTATCCTAAAACATGATAATATAATCAGTCAATCCATTTACAGTATTAAAGTGTTTCCCACAATAAATATTTACCCATAAGTGTTAATTTTGACACTCAATGCTCACCAGTATAGCAATCACCCACCGAAACACTTTTCCAATGGTCCAACCACATGTTATGTGAAGTTTCCACCTCATCACACCCAAATCATACTCCAAAAACCCATTGTTTTTCTTTTGGATTACATCTTCTGAAAACAATCACGAAAATATACTAATGTGCTATCATATCAATTGATCATGTTATGTTAAATTTTGAAGTAATTTTAGATTTTTATCAACACCTAAACCAATGTTCAAACATGATATTTGGTTCAACTCAGTGGTTGGATCAGCAAAACACTATATAACCCTTCATTCTGTCACCCATAGAATTGATGAACCTCCAATATAAATCACACTCAGATCACACGAAAACCACCCCAAGGAAAATGTCAGTTCATAGACTCCAAACAATATTTCATTTGAATAATGGATATGGTATTCTCCAAGGAACATGATTAGGCCAAATCCACATTTTCATCATAATCATAGTGTTATCTCAACCATCCCTCAAGCAGTCTCACTTTATCAATGACACTACCAATGGGTATCCTACCTCTATAACCCATAATATGTCCAAAACAACATATACTGACAAAAATGGTCATACCAATATTACATTTGTGTTAATATAAAACATTGATCACCATCTTTTCCTAACTCGCTACGAACATCATACTCAACGTTATCCAATGTTCAATATGTAACAAATGTGAAACCCTCCAACAAAAAATGGTTCATGTCCCACTATATGGATTCCCTTATACCACTCCTTGATCTAAACTCATAATAGGAACTAATATCAAACACATGTAGTTCCTTTTGATCTACACACACACATAATGTCATAATTTTTACTATCCATCCATGGTTTCATCACCATCATAGAGGTAACACAAATAATTCTCATCAAAACCTCTTGAAACTAATTCCATAATAATTCCTTCCAAACCAACAGTACTTGACATTCACATGACTGTTCATTTATTCAAAACCCAAATTGAATAGCATGTAACTAGAGCGTACTAACTTGTCCCCATATAAACCATACAGGTGTACTCTCATCTTGAATATTAATCTCATTTAACTAGAATAACCCCTATTATCTTTCCTAAAAATCCATTGTATATAAATTACATTCAGACTTGTCCCATGATCACCCACCATTCATGTTTTATCCCAAACCATGAGGCATCCATCCACATGCCCTCTTCTCCACGTAGAAGCACATCCAAAATACCTATGGGTAGGAATCCCATTGATCCTACGCACAAAATCTATACTTGATAGCCACAAATTAGAACGTAGATTGGTATAACTAATCAATTTCAATTTCATATCCACGCATGTATGGATATATAATAACCCCACCCATGCACTAATATCATAAACTAAAGCATCTTTCATGGTTACAATTTCTATGACACTGACAAGTTTAAGGTAACCCTTGTCTTGATTTACCCTAATGTGTGTCAACCATTCCAGAAATATCCTATGGTTCATCCCAAAATACTAGGATCTTTCACATATACCATAAACCACATATCTCATATATCAATAGACATAATACAATTTATCCATTCCCGTCTCAAATATCCTAACAAAGCATTTATTCCAAAATAATAATTTATGGTTTCTTAAACAGGTATACTTGTTAGGCATCATATTCCATGACAAAATCCTAATTGGGGACTGATACTAACAATTACTCTACATATAATAATTCCATTTTGAGGACCAAAATCTAATCAACACCTACATAATGGCATCATCCCATTAATCTATGTTGAGTATAACCATAGTAATATGGTTTGGTTAATTATAATCCCACTAATAATATATATTTTAAAACACCATATAGGGTTTTTTGAGTCTTTAGTTAACCAAATACACATCCTAATCACCCACAAGGGGTTCACTTTTACGGCATCCAATGCTTGTACTGAACCACTAGGGGTCGTTCTACATACCTTACAGAGTGGGACTATATATTCACTACCAAGGATAATCCTTTAGTAAGATCCATACACCATTTCATTATAATAAATACTCTATGATTCCACTTAGTAGAATGTCATGAAAAATTTATTTAGAAAAAATCACATATTAGTTATTATTAAAAATTTAAATAACTAGGCCCATTGTAGTAAGTTATATCAACAACACAAAATCAAAAGATCTAATTTGATCCATAGTGATAAAAATGATGGATGTATAAATGAAACTTTCTAATGGGATAAGATCAATAAGAATAATAATATCCTTAATACACATATCATATTGAAGAATTATCTCAACATCAACATCCAAAACCGATAACAACAATCCTATATCCCTGATCAACTATATTTATACTCCGGAACATTGTTCACAATGCAGGAGTCTGAGGTCCATCACAAGCTCCAACACATCCTTAATCCAAATCAACAATATCCAAAAATAATATTATAAAGAATAAAAATATATTATGATAACATTTTCTAATGACCCCTTGTTGGACATCACTAATCGATATCTCGGTTTTTGGATCCTCATGACCTTAATCATACCTCCCCATAAACCAAAGGTTGTCGAATAATTGTAGGGGTTTATTGTGACATCCCAACCTGGATGCTACATAAAAAGTTCCCCGTGCGGATGGGACACATGGTATCAAGTGAATCTTCCAAAATTCCAGAGGCTACTAACTAGAAATGAGGTCCTAGTGTGTGTATGTGGGAATACTATGCCTCCATTATTAGAGTGGGGAACAATAGATGTATAATTACTAGATAAATAGTGGAATCATATCAATAATGGAAAACATAGAAAAATCATAGACTATAATGATTAGATTAGTGAACCTTCATCAAAGAATTAGATATAAACATCCAACAATAGATAATAATAAAAAGTAATAAAATACATAATATATAAAAGTATAAAATAATGTGATGTATATTTAAATCATGAAAAAATGGATACAAAAAGTAAGGAAAAATTATTATACATGCAATACACAATAATCCATAAGGGGAAAAATATATTCAAGAATCCCGATCTCTAACCTGGTTATCTGCTACTAAGATCCCATCCTAATTCATGAATAGAACCATGCATCTAAAAGATGACACATCCCATTATATAAACATACAAACAATTAGTCTTCTCAAGTACTATAGGAGGCCATGATATGGTGTGAGATAATTTCAGTAGGCCACCACAACCTACATCAATAAATATATAGTCTTTGTAAATAACATGGAAGTGTGAAAATATAATAATTAAAGGCAGTAATAGTAAATGGGTCATATCTGGTACCTGAATGAAACATGACTATTAATACCGGCTTCGGCCCATGCTGAAATATCTCAGAATGAGTATTAAAGGTCGCAATGCCTAGTATCAAAGTAGTAAGGGATTTTATTTCCAGAATCATAGTATAAGGATTCCATGCCAAGTGTCCCAATATTGGGATACCTTTTCCATTATCATAGAATAGGGGATTCCATACCCAATATCATAGATTTTCAGATTCCATGCCCAGTTACACATAATTTGTGATTCTATGACTTGTATAATATAATAGGTCAGTCCATGCCCAATATCACATTTAGGGATTCCATTCCCATGTCACCCATTAGGGGCACAAAGACTATATCATATATATATATATAATCAAAAGGGTCATCATTCCCATTTAGATATAACAAGGGTCATCATGCCAATTTAATGCAATTATAAATGGTCTTCATGCCCATTTGACATAAAGTGGAAGTAAAACCATGCCGATTTATTTATAACATGCATTAAGGTAATCATTCCAATTTACAAAAATTAAACAAGGTCTTCATTATTATATATAATTTGTGATTAGTACTCATTGTCTTTAAATTGAGCCAAAGTAAAATCCACAACTCATTATCTTTAATAAGGGCATAACATTTCTTCATTTTTAAGGGTGATGCAGTCATTCCACTCACATTAAATTAAATTGATTATAATTTGAAAGGTGATTAGTCATGCTATAAAACTATATAAAATAAATTATTAATAATATATAATCATTTTGGAAGAAAACTGAACACAAAAAATGTATTTTGGGTATATGGTATTGAGGTATAATTATGTATATGAAGGTCACACCCAATGGAATGGCTCACTATAAAGCTGAAAATATCAATAAGTATTGGGTTCTAACAAGTCATCTGTTTCCATGAAAAGAAACCAATTCAATGAATATATATATTATGTGAAATTCATGGTGAAACCAGTATATATCACATATCACATATTAGAAAACATCAAGACTTGAAGGGATAATAAGAAAACCTCCTACCATGTTCTTGTACAACTCTCCTAATCCATTGTTATCCCTCCATTAGTTATAGATCAATAGAAAACATATGAATGGATCAACACCCTGAATATAGGTCATGTGATCCTGCACCTCAATAATTTCATCGAGTATAAGATAAAGGGCCAACCAATGAAATTGATTATAGCTCTTACATAGAGTAATTCAAAGAGATGAATGATACTTCAATCAGACACGAAATGAAGATTTGGGACAAAAATTTATCACAGAGGGATTTTAGGAGCCCAAACGCGAAGAAGGAGGGCTCCCTACCCACTAGAATGAGTTATGGAAGGAGAATAAACATATAAATCATTAAGTGTATTTTAGTAATTTTTCCAAATAAATTAAGTGATGTAGGGTTTGGCCGCATTGTTAGGACAAATCGTGCACCAACTATTAATGGCTCACTAACTTGGAAAGGTACCCACATGGTTAGGCTACATGGATGGATAAATTGTGTGACCACTCTGATAAGTGGATTTCCTAAAAACCGAATACGTTCTGCTTGAGTGTGATGTACAATATCCATTATTTCCTAAAACCATCAACCCTCTACTACTCACTATCAATCCCCATATGGTTAGACGTAATTCTGTGGCTTGCCCTGAATGTTTTCTCTTAACAGTCTGACCGGTTTGTTTCTTCCAAAATGTTGGGTTTTGGCAACCAAAAAATATCTAGAAATTCATGAAACACCCGTGACATTATTAGGCTTCCGCACTACGTCCAAATAAAAGGATAATATTTAAATTAAAAGGATCCATACCTCAAATAAATACCGGGTTCTTACAGTATTCCCAAATTAAAGTAAATTAGCACCGAGTTCACCTTCCAAGGGAAGAAAAACTTCATCTGATAACAAATATGGACATTGAGCATGTACATTGGCCTCCCACTACCAATTATCATCATATACATGTTTGTGATACCATAACACTGGTACAAAAATGGGACAGACAAGCCATAGAGATCCTTCATGCTCTGGTCAATGATTCATATAAGATACTCCTATAAAGAAGCATCAATATCTTCCTCAACATACACATGATCAAATATATTTGATGGATTAACATCATTTCAGCCAATATGTTAAAAAATGAAGATGTCGTGCTTCACGTGGTACCTCTTAGGTAATAGAAACAAATCGGTATTTAGCCTGACTATCTATATAATCTCAGATGTCATGAAAAATCATGGTGATAACTTACCTTTCCTCTATATCTACATATTCCCAAGTTTGGGTGATACTCGTAAGAAGACATGATTCCCCACCTCAAACTATAGAGGTCAATGAGGATTATCAGGATATGATTTATATCTAGACTGTATAGTAGAAATCAAATTCATGATCAGATGAACCTACACCAAAGTCTCCTGAATGGGATAATGAACCAATAGCACTAACTCACCGACCTTTAGCCAGTACTATTGTGAAGGAATGACATAACATATAAAACCTCATTGGGAGCCACTTGAATTATCTCTTGAGAATTGTAATTGTAGGAAAATATGAAGACAGGGATATGATTATCCCAATACCTATAAAAATCAAGGATTCATTCTCAGAACATTTCCTCTAGAACTTTTATAGTCCATTCTAACATACCATTTCTATGAGGGTGATAATTTGTGCTTAGATGTACCTATGTACCGAATTCCTTCTACAACCCCAACTGGAAACTCGATGTAAAATGGGAGTCTATATCATACATGATAGTATGAGGGACCTCTTGTAGCCATATGATCTCATAAACATACAATCTTACCATCTTATCAATCGATAAAATTTACCATATATTAAGGAATTGATCAAATTACACCAATTGATCCACAACTACCCAAATTCCATAGACAACATCATTGCCTTTCCTAGGCATAAAAGAATTCCTTACGTCAAAGTAATGTTAGTATTAAACTGATATTTGATTCCTAATATTAATGTATCATTGTTTAAAGATATACTTTATTTTTTTTGGTTCGTAAACACCACAAAACACAATCCTAGAAGGTAATCCCTCATACAATGAAATGTGTGTACAACAACTACTAACTCGAGATCTTATGTCGGTAATTCTGCTCATGAACCCTAAAAGTTTTCGATGAAAATTTAATGACTAAATATTCCTATATAATAAATTCCCCTAGCCCGATACCTGATGCATCACAATAGGTTTTATAGATCCTTCCCGGCTCCAGTAGAGTCATGATCGATGCTAAAGTTAATCTTCCTTCCATCTCTTTAAAGGGTGTCTCACAGGATTCATACCTTCTAAACATGATTCCCTTCATTTTCAATCCCATATGAAGTGTTTCAAACTGTGTTATTTACTTTAGAAAAGTAATGTAGTAACCAGTTATCTCCAATAAACTATATATATTAAAAATGTTCTTGGGATGATCCTAGGTAACCACAACTCTCGCCTTCTCTAGGTCAATAGAAACTCCTACCTCTGAGATAATATGACCTAGGAAGTAATCATTTTCATTATATAAAATAAATTTACTGATCATAGTATAAAACAGATTCTCTCTTAGTGTATTAAAAATTATCTCAAGATGAGTATCATACTCTCTTTGAGTATGAGAGTGCATTAGGATGTCATCTATCCAGACAAAAATAGGATTCCAAATAGGGATGGAAAACCCAATTCATCAATTCCATGAATATGGAAGGTTAATTTTTTAAAACCGAATGACATCACAAGATACTCATATAAAGAATATAAACAATAGAAAACTGTATGTAAAATAATCAAATGCCTTAATCGAAGCTAATGATATGTTGATCATAGGTTGATCTTAGATAATTCCATCACTCTTCTAATCTGGACAAAAATATCATATATATATATATATATACAAGGTAAGGGATACCCATTTTTTGTTGTAGGCATGATAAAATATTTAAAATCTCCACAAATACTTAGGGTTCCATCTAAATTCTTGGTAAAAAGGAATGGAGAACCCCATGGAGATGTACTAGGACACATGGAAATCCCTAGCATAAATCAGTATCCAATATCAATTATATTTATAGTATTCGATGAACTCATAGAAATCACATGAAATAAAAACACACAGTTTTTCCATATGTCATGGCATATACATGGCATGTGAATTTCCTAAAATTTGACAAAATGATAGATGATAAATAATTCATTATTCTCATCACATCAGGGCAAGGATAATGGATAAACATCAATTATATCAATATTAATATCATAATTCAAGTGCATCAACCAATGATAGAATCAAATCAATGGTAATAAGCATAATACTGAAAAAAATTCATATTTTAGGAAACCTGGTTATACCCCATATGTGAGTTATCTACTCCAAAAAAGGACTACAACCATGTCCATAAGAGTTCATAATTATCTATCTATTTTCTCATAGTAGTAAAACCATAAATTATAGACTCTTTGATTCCACATTGTGACATATTGAACCATATGCCACTTAAATGGTGCCCCATGATGGTGGGAAGCATGACCTCAAGCTCTTCACACCAAAATTATGAGGATGATAACCAGTAGTGAGGTCCTAGGTTGTGTTCTTGGGGACATTATTCTCTCATTACCTGAGTGGAGTACAACATATGTAGAATCAATTGATAAATATTGGAATCATATCAATAATGAAAAAGATAGAAAATGCAGCCACTATAATGAAGGGACAAGTAACCCACCACAGTAAGAGTGTATATTAACATCCAACAAAAAAATAATAATCATAACTAGTAAATTGAATCATATACAAAAAATGATAATAAAATCATGAATCTATAAATCAGGAAAACGTGGAAACAAGAAGTAGGCAACACAACTATACATGCTATACAAAAGAATCCAAAAAAAGGAAAAATATATCCATGATACCTGATCTATTGTTCAGTTATATAAAACCATGATCCCATTTTAATTCATGAAATAAGTCATGAATATGTTATAATATGCTTCCCCTTATCTAAAACTACAAGCATGTAGTCATTTCAAGCACCGTAGGTGGTCTGAATAGGGTGTGGGACAAATCATAGTAGGTCTCCATGAATGGAATATATAAATATCCATACTATGTATATAACATTGAACTGTGAAGATATAATAATGGAAGGTAGTAATAATAAATATAAATAAGTTGGATATGGTTCTTGATGGAAACCAGGATTACCCTACCTACTTCTTCCCATGATTAAATATCTTTGAACGATTATTAAGGGTTGCAATTCCTAGTATCACGGTAGTAGGGAACACTAAACCCATTATCACATTATATGGATTCCACGACCTATATCAAAGTTTAGGGACTCCATGCCTCTATATCACAAAATATGGGACGCTATGGAAAAACTTACAGATTTGGGGATGATGTTCCCAATATCACAGAATAGGGGATGCCATGCCTGGTATCACAAAATAGTGCACGCCATGCCCAGTATAACATAAAGGTTCCCCATTCCCATGTCATGTATTAGGTACACCATGACCATATATATATATATATATATATATATATATATAATCATAAGGGTCTTCAATCCAATTTATAGGTAACAAGGGTTTTCCTGCCCATTTTGTATAATTATATAAGGTTATCATGCCTATTTGATAATAAGTATATGGGGAACCATGTCCATTCATTTATAACATTCATAAATTTCATCATGTACATTTACCATAATTAATGTGAGTTATCATGCCCAATTTTTTTTTTACTCATTGGTTTTATATGAAGTCAAGTTAGAATCCTTAACTCGATATAATTTAATAACAACATAGGCATAACCATTGTTGTATTTAGAAGGGTGACATGAGCATACCACTCCCATTAAATTCAATTAATTATAATTATACAGGGAACTAGCTATTCTATTCCACTATATCAGATCCATTATCAATCTGATATCACAATTTAGGATTACAACAAAACACACCAAATTTGTTTTGGGAATATGGGATTAGAGGATAATTTCATATTTTGATGGAACAATCAAAGGGATGGATCACTCTATGTTTGAAAATATGAAATGTATTTGGTTTCTAACAAGTCATTTGGTTCTAAGAATGAAGTCCAATTTTATGGGAGATACAAATTAGGGGAAATGCATGGTAAAAACATTGTGGGGGTACATATTACATATTGTAAAACATCAATACTTGAAGGGATAATTCATCGACCACCTACATCATTCTCATAAAACTCTTCTCATCTAGTATATTCTGTTTGTTTTTCTTGGATTGAAACAAAAAAGGATGAATGGATAAAACCCCTAAAAATAGGTCATATGAGCCATCATCTCGATAACATCATCATGGAGAAGAGAAATGATTAACTGAGCCAGAGGGTTGTATCTCTTACCTTGTGGAATCCAAAAAGATGAACGATGCTTTAATCAGACACCAGATGGATAGTCTTGAGTAAACTAAATCAAAGAGGGATTTGGGGAGATAAAATGTGAAGAGGTAGGTTTCCCTGACAACTAGAATGAGAAATAACGGAATTTGGTAAAATATATAAATCATTAAGAGTATTCTATATAATTTTACCCAAGAAAATAGGGGTTTATGGTTTGACCACTTGTGTTGGAAAAAAATTGCACCCACCATGCTTATCTCACTTCCTTGGAAAGAGTCCCACAAGGTTATGCCAAACTATTTTTAAAAACAGCACATATCAAGTGAAATGTCTCTTATAAAAACATCAGTCACCCCAAATGGGCGTTCAGCTGAATCTACATGGTTTCCTCAAATCGAGAATCTCCTTGCTGCACTCTGTAAATCCCTACATAGTTTGTGTTAACCGTGAATCATGCCCTGCATGATATCTCATAACCATTAGACCAGTATTTTTCTCAAAAAATGATGGATTATGGTCTCTAATCAATCTCTAAGAACCCCAAAAACACCTATGACCTTTTTATCCATCTATATTAGGTCTAAAGAAAAGGATAATACTGAAATTAAATGGATATTTACCTCAAATATAAATCAAGCTCATACATTTTGAGTTTCAACATTATGAGACTATAAACTGATATAAACATGTTCAATTATAGAATAAACAAGAAAATGATTTATATAATAGTAATAATGATATTATATAGAAATAATAATTCATTACTGCGAAAATAATGAATTTGTAATCATAAAAACACATGAGAATACAAGAATTTATCAACTGACCACCCACTAAGATGATAAAATACATAAATAATATAAAAAAACAAATACATAATAGGTTCCTTTGCTATTCATAATCCTCAAATCATACTGTTCTTTATCTCCATCTAAGAAATTTTTCTCAATCATGCCACATTGGGTCATTTCCATATATAAACCTGTGAACACTGATGTTTTCTTTATTAGAAAGGTTCCATGGAAACCTAAGTAGGTTGTGAGTATAACATAGTATAGAACCACCAAAGGGGACCCTAACATAATCAGAAAATATAGAGCTCACAAATATGATATGCCCAGATGAACAAATAATCCATGGAAAAATGATAATATAAATCTTCATTGATCCTTGGGTTATAACATGGCAATTTAGATATACCATAACTTCTTTAACCTGTGTCAAAATCCATTAAGAATAATATTATGACATTTAAATTTTTATCGTACATGATCCCTACTAAGAAACAAGTAAATGATAATCCAAATCACAGGGGAATACTCTCACGACCGGGAAAATATGTGACCTCATCTAGAACATAGAGGTGTGCCTCTCCCCAAATAGAAAAATGATAATCCAATACTCAAGATAAAGAAACAACTTGAAAGAAAAAAATTAAAATCATCTATAAATCAACGGTGTGACTCTTCCATATCAATAAATTTATCATCAGGAACATAGGGTGAGACACTCCCTATTTGAAAACACTTATATGTCACACTATACACTAGGGGAAAACCATATCCCTGAAACTATCATATTAAACTACACAAGTGAACGAACCACTAAAAACTATTGTGTTTCTATTTGGATAACCTCTCAAACACACAACCCTCCACTTTAACTATAAGTATACTAGGAAATCCCCATTGATAATTGGGTTCTATGGTGACATATAGGATTGACGATAGCATCATCCTTGGTCTAACCAACCATAGACTTAATATAACATTTGGTTACCCACTAATTTCCCATAACTCACAAAATATCCCAAAATATATTACGGGGTCCTCTATATATTTCTCATATATAAGGATAATCGCATCACTAAGAGGGAATAACATCCCTCACAATCAAAACATTTACAAAATGGCATGAATGGCCTCATAGGCAAAAATTATTCAAAATCTATCGAAACTGATGGGAAATTACCATCTCACAATCTGAATCATACAAGGTGGGTCCTTTTAGAACTTATTTATCCATAATCATCCCAGGGTATACCGACTAAGTTAATGACATATCCATTGGAGTGGAACCCATTCCCTACAATTTTGTAAACATTCCAAAAAGCTTCATGGAATATAATGGTCTCTATATGGATTATTTCTTGGAAAATAATTATTGGTTCATCAGTCACCCCAACTAAAGGTAACTACAGAACCCATCACCATGTCTACTACATTTATACATCTCACTAGAACCCCTATAGTTAACATGTATCATCGGAAAAATGTAAGATTAATCCCTTAACCATCAAGGACTGGTGGATCATGAAAGTGTACAAGGGATCTATGTGGCCCTTGAAAATAAATTTCTCAAAAATAATTTTACATTAATGATATATTTTTTAATTAAAAATTTTTATTTCCCTCAGTGGTGATACCACATATTACAAGCAGTAAAAATAGCATTTACTAAAGGGAGTTGTGTAACCTACACCCCACTATAATCGATGACAATTTTAATATAATAATGCCCGAACACTCTATCAAAAGACCATCATCATATAATTAGTTACAACCTAAAGATATATACCCAAAAGTGATCAATAATTCCCCCATTTACATAATTATAACCATTTATAAATAATTGTACTTTTTTAAATTGGAATAATTATCAAAAAACTCACACAATGGAATAACGACACTAAAACCATGTTCAATGGGGTGTGGTCCCCTCCTAAATTGATCCTAGACCTAAGAAACAAAAAATAGTCATCTTATCAATCCAATTAAATGTTCAATTTCATCTAAGTTCATTAATTTAAATTGAAATCCATCAAAAAAATTGTAGAGAAACATAAATCAACCAAAATGATGAAATATGGTTTGAGATCATTCTCTTTTAACATCCTCTATCCACCCCATAAAAAGACCCTTTATCTTTGATTATTTCCACCATGACCTAGTGGATCTAATTACCAAAATCATAGATGGATCACACAAACATTAGTAGTGATGAAGGGGTAACAAAAATGAAGGAATGGGATGGAGGAAAAGTCCATAAATATATATAAAAATTATTCAAGAGCAACCCCTATGAAGGGAAAATCACATAAGAGGTAGAATGGTGGAGGATATAGAAGAATGTACCTCCCACATGTTTTTGTTTTTATAAGAACAAAATGGGAAATAATAATACGTTTAATAGTATAACCATTCTAAGAAAGAATCGTAGGGTGAAATCATGTAATGAACTTGTTGGTCATGGTTTGGAAATTCCTAAAACAGATTTGTTATGGGGATTACCTATTTGATCTTGATTAAAAAACCCCAAACATTAAACAGAAGTTGAGGCACTAGATCGGACAAAACAATTTTTACACCCTCCATTGAATGAATTCCTTACATTAGGTCATCATGTCTTGATTGATATGATATAATGTGATGTATTACAACTGTTGAATATCAACAAGGCATATAATCCTTGCTTCGATTCCCTTTGAGAACATGAAATGCCACTTGGACCAAAATACATGTCTAAAAACATCTCATTTAGATTCTCTTACATTTTAAATATTAATCTAATTATTTTTTCTGAAAGCAATTTTTTTTACATATTCGAAGGTCAAATTAATATTGAAATTCCCAACTCATTATGATATGAGGTTTTATAGTGAATCTAAAAACTCAGTACAATTAACAAATAGAGTTAGCAAACCATAAGATGAAATGAATTCTAATTAGGGAGGCTTGATTTTCATCTATAGTTGAGTGTATTTAGGTAATTATTGAATGGTTTCCATGATATTGTTTTTGAAACATAGGTATATTATGATATTTTTGTTAATTCTCAGTTTTTCTTTGGAATAGTTTTCCAATCCAGTACAGGAGAGTTTCAAAGATTATTATATCGTTGATTCAATCCTTTAATATATTATTTTCCACTTATCTTTAAGTGTATCATTTCTACCTTTCATTTTTTATTTTAATATTAAATCCATATATTTACACTAGTGAATCACTTTGCCCCTATGGAGAGAAATGACATGGTATTCACCTACACCTATAATGAAATTACCTTATAAACTCATAAAGTAAGGAATAGGTATCCATAAATATTATCTACAATAATATTTAGGAATCATTTTTTCCAGAATTTGGTATTATTATGATTTTTGGAATGAAATAAATAATAGATTAAATTTGAAAATAAAAAATTAATAATAATTTAATTAAAAACAAATAAAAACTGTACTTAGTTATATTTTAAAGACTTATTTTATATTTTTAATTTATTATATAATTTTTCTTGTTACTCCAACACAATTATTCTTCACTTACTTATTTTTTAGTTAAAATGTGCAGACATGATTGGAATGATAAAAACAAGGTTCCCTATAACTATTTTGGATAAATTAGACACCTATTATGAATCTGTATTGGATGGAGAGAGATGAAACCCCAACTTGTGGAAGATGAGTCTAGATTTTCCTAGATCCAAACTAAAAAATTAACATTGAAATAAATCAAGCATATCAAATTGGACCAAGTAATTGGGAAATCCCAATTGGAAGAATTAGGTGACATCATCCTGACTAAAACCAAAATTTCAATTACCCTGATCATCATTCAATCAATCGAAATCCAAGATCAATAAGTAAATTTTTTTTATTTTATAAAAAAAGTATAATTGACCATTAGAATGAATAATAAATTAATAAATAGAGATTATAATGTATCTAGACTAGGGTGTCTTGAAGAAAACAGCAGAAAATTAATTCACATAAAAGTGGAAAGAATATATGTAAAACAAAAGGAGATGGGTGATAGAATATATAATCAAATACTATCATCATTTTTTTTAAAAAATCATATATATAAGGAATGTGGTATATATATTGATATAGTTTTCATAAAATGGGGAGTTCCAATGGGAAAGTTCATCTCAAAATTTTGAGGTTTCTTCCATATAAAACATTGGTCACAATGTTATAATAATGAGGAGTAGAGGATAAATCCTAGTACATATGTTCATACTATTGAAGCCACTTCTCCAACTGATTATGGATATTTTTTTTAGCGAGCATTGTATAATGGATTTAAAAGTAACATCTATTGGGAGGCTACCTATATAAAATTATAATATTTTCATTATATTTATTTTATTTCATTTTAATATTTTTGTTTTTCGTTTTAATAAATAAACCAATGAAATATTTAGAATATATTATATTTTATAGGCTCTAGTGTCCCATCGGAAGATTAAGTGGATGACACCCACATTACTATTAGAGGTAGAGCTTCATCACCATAATGGATTAACTCACATACCATTATTTTTTCCTTTTATTTTATGATTTAAAATTATTTCTATATATTATAGGATACCTCGCCTAGGAGAATTTTATAAATATACATTTTAGTTTAATTGGATGGATCATCAGATTTGGTTTTCACTTAATCGGTTTATATAATATTTTCTAGGGGACAAACCAATTTGGATAAACGAGATTCTATAAATTTACAGTCTTATTCTACGAGAATTAGATGACATGTTTATGGTTTCATTATAAATATTATAGATAGTGATTTTGATTAATATGTATTAACATGGGAGATTTTTTGTGTTTAGGAAATGAAACATTTTATTACATTATTTAAAATGTTAAACAACAATTAATATTACTCGGGGATAGATTTACCTTATAAAAACTCAATATGATATTTAAAAAAATAGATAGTCTATGTCTATATAAAAATATTTTTTAGTAAAATGCATAAATATGAATTCAGTTTAAATATGAGTGTTGTAAGTCCAATGATTCTTCTATTTCATTAATATCTCACATTATCTTGGGGTTTCCCTATTTTGGAATTTATTATTTCAAAAATGGATAGACTAATGATGAATTTGAGAAGTATGACATAAGGTTTTCCTGTTATTCTTCTATTCCCTAGTTATTTCACATAACCATATGGGATTACGACTGATTTTCATGGTTCATCTCTATAAATATTCAATTCATTTTGAAATAAATTCATTTCAAAAAAATGGGTACAAAAAAATAGAACAAATTAAAAGTGTGTTGTGTGTCACTAATATAGTAGAGAATAGAGGATAAGATATTTTTATTTATAAACGAATAATTCTAAACCTATATATCAATTTAATATTTATTCATGTAACATTATAGTGAACTATTTTATAATTAATTTAATGATTTTATCTATTAATGGGTGTTTTGAATGAGTTTCATTAAATATTTTTAAACACTTTCACTCAATTATTTTCATTTAGAGACCAATTATTTATAATATCTAATATTTTTATCATGTTATATCCTTTTTGACAATTTTTTGGTTAATTCTTGAGTACAGACACAGTTTATGTGTGGAGAAAATTTATTTTATATTGTTTCTAATGTTTCCAATTATTTTTCGATAATTTGAGTAGAATTCAAGAAAATACCATGTTTATATTTATCCTCACAAATTTTTTAGTGTTATAAATTTAATATTAAAACATTTACATACTTATTTGGGTTATGTTTATCACATAGATGAAAATATTTTTTGAAAAAAATTAATTCCATACCCAAATACACTTGATTAATGATTTTGATATAGTAAAAATGTGTTTTATACAAATTCATTTTTTAATAAATAAATTAATTATTTATCTCAGTTATATTTTATTTGTATAAAAAAATTTATTTTGTAATTTATGTGATCCAATACAAGAAATGTTATCTTGAGAATACTACCTACATCAATACTTGGTAATATGCCACCAAACTAACAAATCCAAGATATTATACTTGAATGTGTTTCACCGAGAGGATGAAATACATCACTACATAATGAAATTATGTAATAATGCCCACATGAACTCATGAAATGCTATATAATTCATTAATGTATCATTTAAAAAACACATTGATACTTGAGATGGTGTCACTGCTAATGTTGGGCCAAAAATTCAACATAGGATTCATTTTAAAACTATCATAGTGTGGTCACCCAATAGGCATTAAGAAGTCCCTAAAAAATAATCTATATTAAAATAATCTGATTTTAAGGAAATTTAAATTTCACAATTATAAATCCTAAACGATATCCAATGCAATTTCAAGTCCACATATGACACTTTGTTTTCTGGAAATGTAGCCTCAAGTCCCACTGTTGGCTGAACTAATTTATAATTCCATCTCACATTACGAGTTCACAATTACACTAACAACCCATCATAGTATTGTTTCTTAACATAAGAATATTTTGGTTCTATCCTAATTTATTCTTCTTATAAACTTTCAGGCACTATAGAAATTTTTTATAGATTCTAGGTTATCTATACTTATGAATTTTAGATTAGTGAAGAGGATGAGAAATGTTGAATCCTAGACAGATTAGTGCAACAGACTCCATGGATTTTAATGAAAAGTATTCCCATGTGAATTACATAGATATATAATTGATTCAAAATCAATATTCATTCAAAATATCAAAACATATTGTAATACGACACCCAAAACCAGTAACTTAGGGGAAGATCCAAGAAAGTGATGGGTTTTTACCGTATGAAACCCAATTTCGAGATATGTCTCCAAAAAATTTGGAAGGAATTATATTGAATGTAAAAATGTAGAACCAGATTAATATGTAGATTCAATGAGGTTTTCATTATGACTTTTCCATCCATTCATGTTTTGAAAATCACAAACACCTTATACTTAAGAAAATATTATTTTTTACCCCCATAAGGAAAATTTACTTCTTTATGGAAATTTACCCTAACCTAGATTTTCATATACATAGCCATATTTTCTTATGTACAACAACCAGATTCATACCCAAAATCCCAGAGCCATATAATGAAAAGATTTAGAGCATTCTGTTTTTTTATCCGAATTCTGGATGTGATCTGTAATGTAGTTCTAATCCGAATTTTGGACTCCGAACTTTTAAGAAGTTCAACTCCAAACTCTTAAGTAGTTCGACTCCAAACTCTGAAGAAGTTCGGCTCTGAACTCCCAAGTAGTTCGACACCGATCTCTTAAGTAGTCCTACTCCGAACTCTGAAGAAGTTAGACTCTGAAATATGAAGTAGTTGGACTCCGAACTCTGAATAAGTTCGACTCTGAACTCTCAAGTAGTTCGACTCCGAACTCTGATGTAGTACAACTTCTAACTCTGAAGTAGTTTGACTCCGAACTCTTAAGAAGTTCGACTCCGAACTCTTAAGCAGTTCGACTCTGAACTCTTAAGCAGTTCGACTCCGAACACTTAAGTAGTTCGACTCTGAACTCTTAAGAAGTTTGACTCCGAACTATTAAGTAGTTCGACTCCGAACTCTGTAAGTTCAGATTCCGATCTCTGGAAAACCAGACTCCAAATTCCTATAAAACAGAATCCAAATATTTTTTAACATAGACTCCAAATTTCATTTTGGTTAGACTCTGAACATTTGACTTTCTTACACTCCGAAATATTGATTTGCTTTTACTTAGATATGCTTCATTTCAAAATGATGTCACGAATTCTGTTATACAAGGTTTGTTATAACAAGATGTCATCTATTCTGTTTCTAATTAACCGTTTGTTGAGTTACACGTGTACAGGTCCCTCTGAATTTCATGGAAAATAGGACCCTTGGAGGAGGGATTTGACTGTTGGAAATTTTCCTATAAATAGGAGCTCTTTTGAAAGAGCTCAACAACAAGTTGATCGATCTAGAGAACACACAGTGTTAAGGTTATTTCTAGAGAGAGAAGCTTTTCATGCCTGGTTCGTACTGAACTGCTCGTTCAGATAGCTTCGTGCGACTCCGGATGTTGGTGATTACATTCGAGGACTTCCGGGGATAGGAAGACAGAGGTGCCGACTACCTTGGAGTTCGAGGGCTTCCTTGCCGAGGAAGACAGAGGTTCAAACTACCTTGAAGTTGAGGGCTTGCGGGGATAGTAAGACAGAGATTCCGATCATCACATCGAGGGCTTATCCTGGTGTGGGTAAGATAGACTTTCTTGAAAGTATAAATCAAGATACCTTTATCCAAGGTTGTTGGATACCCTTCTCTTTGGGTTACAAGATTTATTGTTTGTTACTTACAGTTTTACTACTTGTTTTTTTCAGTTGTATATCGTATTATAAGGAAAGTATAACCTTCTTATAATTACTTATACTTTCACTCTGATTAGTTTAGATTCTATACGCTTTAAGGTAGAATCTTATATCGTTAACTTTGGTTCCAATTCTCTAGTTTGTGATCAGAGGTGTTGTGAATTTTCCTAGTTTAACTTAGTTAAACCTAGATATTCCTTGTCTAAGGAAATCATTGTTATCCATAACCAACATTAAGGGTTCCAAAGGAATTTTTAAAGTATACAATTCACCACCCTCTTGTATATTGAGCATCTACATCGTTATTTTGATCCTACAATTGGTATTAGTGGAGGTCTCTAAAATACTTGTACTCACGTATATTTTTTTCTTGCTCATTTTCTTTTTGAACATTATCATCTTTAACTTTATCATTCCTAACTTTATCATTCCGAACATTATCATTCCGAACTTTATCATTCCGAACATTTTCATTCCGAACATTGTGGTTACATGATCTTTCTACTAACTAGTTTGGTTGCCATGTTTTTTTATTAGAATGGCCGGAGTAAATGTTGGTTCTATTGACAATTTAAATCCTACAAGACCACCAATCTTTGATGGTAATGACTATGAGTACTGGAGAGATCGAATGAAGACATTTGTTATCAACACTTTATTGGACAATTTCTTTATGCTTACTAGTGATTATAAAATACCTGATAAGGAAGTTAGAACTTTCATTAACCAGGAAAAGCAAGAGTATCAACTCAATTTTAAGGTACGAAATACTTTACTATGTTCAATGACTAGAAATATATATATCCAAATTTCTTCTTGTGAAGAAGCTAATTGTATCTGGGTGAAGTTAGAAGTTACACACTTTGGAACTTCTAAAGTGATTGAAACTAGGAGAGCTATGCTTAGAGATGAATACCTTGGATTCAATTTTCCGTATAGAGAACAAATATGCGAAGTTCAACAGTGGTTTATGACTATAGTCAACATATTAAAGTCTATGGGAGAAAAAGGGTTAGATGATGAATCCCTTGTAGATAAGATAATTGATATTATGCCCAATGAGTGAGAATAAAAGAGAACAGCTATAGATGAGAATAAGAAGGTCACTCAAATTTCTCTTGATGAGCTATTCGGAACTCTTCTCCAACATGAAACCAGAATGAAGAGAGATGCTGACAACATCAAAAAGAAGAATGGGAATGGTACTGTTTCTTTTACAACAACATCAAATCATATGAAATCTAAGACTCATGAGAGAGTAACCAGATCCATGTCTAAGAAGGTGGTTATTCAATCAGATTCTAGTGAAAGTGAAATATCACAAAACGAGTTAGCATATCTTTCTCGTAGGATGGACAAGATAGCTGGCCAGAGAAATCTCCAATCCAAGTATAAGAAAAAGGAAAGGAAAGAAATGAAAGATAGAGAAGTTACTTGTTACGAATGCAAGAGAGCTGGACATATTAGACCAGATTTCCCTCTACTCAAAAAGAAAGAAAGGAGAGAAAGGCATTTTGAAAGGAGCAGGTAAAAGTATTACAAAACCAAAGCTAAGAATGTTCTGAATGAAAATGACACATAGAGTGCTAGTGGTGGTGACTCTTCAGATGAATCTTCTGATTATGAATCTTAAGGAAAGAAGAATCTTGGTCTTATAGCCAGATTACCTATTGACAATCATTGCTTTATGGCTAAGGTACGGAATGCTGATTCATTGACCAATTTATCTTTAAATCCTTATTATATTAAGTATTATAACTCCTCAGATAAAGAATCCTCTTCTGATGAATAAAATACTTCACCTACCTATGAAGAAGTTTCTAGGTTTGCTGAACTTCTTGAGATTGATAACACTAAACTCAATAAGAAACATGATAAGGAAAACTATTGGAATTCTATTCTTTTAAAAGAGATATCATATCTTTCTAAAGATCGTTATAGGAAAAATTCTGATTTTATAAGTATTTCAAAAAATCTTGAGGAAGTAAGTTCTGGGAAGAACAAACATTCTAAAGAGTTAGAAAATGTAATTTCTAAGAAAAGTGTTTTCGAGCATAGCTCTATTTCTAAATATAATGATTTTGATGATAAAAACATGGTTATAAAACTCAAGTCCAAAATATTTTCATTAAAGAAGTGTTTGTCTAACATTACCCATGGTAATGAAATTTTTGATAAAATGTATTCTCAAATATGACCTTTAAGAAACAAATCCAGATTTGGTTATACCCATGCAAAACCAATTTTTAGTAACAACTACTTTTTCCACAAAGTGACCCATTTTGTACCAAGTGTAAATGTGGTGGTCACTAGGCAATGAATTTTTCTTTAAATAAAACCCAATCTCTAGGTTTTCATAAAGCATATTTTTCTAAGAACGTGTGGGTTCCTAAAATTTTGTTGTCTGGAAATCCCGGATCCAAACAAGTTTGGATTCCGAAAGTCTAATTGTTTTCTTGTTTTCAGAAATATAGAGGAAGTACCAACAACAATACATGGTACATGGATAGTGGATGTTCCTGGCACATGACTGGTGACAAAAGATATTTTGAAAAGATTATCAAAATGAAAGGAGATATCATTCTTCAGTTTATCGGAACACAAGATCAAATTGCTGATATTTTCACAAAATCATTACCCTCTAATAGATTTGAATACATTAAACAAAAGTTAGGAATGATAACTGTAAGGTAATCATTTGTCATTAACTTCTTGTTGAAAAATTATCCTAACAGTAATAAACTCCTCTTTATAGGGGGAGTACATTTGTTTGTTAGTGTAACTAAATTTTTGTTTGCAGTGATTTTTTTTTCAAACATTTCGGAACTGAACTTTCGGAATGGAAATTTCTGAAACTAAAATTTCTGGAATGGGAATTATCGGAACTGAAATTTTCAGGACTGAAATTCTCAGAATGAGAACTTCCGGAATGGAAATATTCGTACTGAAAAGTTCCAGAATATAATTTTCGTGCTGATAAGTTTCAGAATGGAGAGTTTCGTACTGAAGTTTTCGTAACGAGATTTTCATACTGGAACTTTTGTTTTTTTTATTTCTTCAAGAAGAATATTACCAATTAAAAAAAATATTTCTAGTTAATCCGTAAGCTATGATTTTCTTACTTATAGTTTTGAAATTAAGTTTTGCGTACTGGTATTTTCCATGTTTTTAAAAGTCCGGATTCTAGTTTTTCCTCAAATCCGAATGTTTTATTTAAAAACATCAAAATATTGGAGTCATGTTTTCCTTGCGGGATTGTTCTTAACCATGAAATCATATCAAAGCTTTTTCAACCGTTAGATGGATTTTGGAAGACCAACGGTCACATTCTTTGTCTATATAAAGGGGACCCCAAGACTTGTCCCACATCGGTTTTTCCAAGATTTTGCGTCTCAAAGCCCTACTGCTCTTCTTAAGGCCGGTTCCGAAATTTGTAAAGCCGATCCAAATCATTCAGATTACTTCACTTTGAATGTCTGTTGAAGCAACTTCTCATGATATGTCAACTGCGAAACCAATCTAAAAGTTTTTAGTCTTCAGGGAAAGATTAATTCATCCAGATTTATATATGCCTGATTCCGTTATTTTAAAGAATATTAGACTAAATGGATGGGAAGATGTATGCATAGCAAATTCAGATAAACAGGATTTGATTTATACTGATTTGTTGATAGAGTTTTATGAGTCTGTTTCCTTCCTGATGGAAGATGGCAGAGAATGGTTTTCTTTCAAGTCTTATGGGAAGACTTATATGATTTCTTACACTAAGGCCGCGAGCCCGGTTGGTTTATCATATGAAGGAGAAGCTGAATTCTGCTCTCACAAAATTCCTGATGTGCAAGGAAGTTTCAATAAGGAGAAGGCACTGAAGTGTCTTGGGCTTAAGGATGATTCAACAATTAAGATTTCTTGTCTAACTCCGAACAATAGAATTCTTCAGCTATGGGTGCAAGTCTTTCTGGTTCCAAGAAGAGGTGATAAAGAAAATTAAAGAAGAGTGATATCTATGTCTTATATTTCTTGGTAAATCTAAGAAAGATAAATATGATGAGGCATTTCTTGGTTATGATAAAAAATATCAAAGAAAGAAATTTGAGAGCTCATATTATCATGTTTCCTACCATGTTATCTAATCTGATAGTTCGATGCTTATAATCTTTCAATATTTCCTACAAATCAATGATCCAGAATTGCAAGCCCATGCTAGCCAGTGATGATACTCTTAAGAGGATGAAGATGAGATTTTCCAGTGAATTTGGAGAATTTTACCCCCAATCTGTGGATGATATTGAAGAAGCTAAAAAAGAAACACACTCTACGGAACTATCCAAAAAGAAAAGGAAGAAGAGAAAGTCTAAGGAAGTGGTTGCTGATGAAGAAATTTCTCACGCTATGGAAACTCAATCTGCTCCCCCCAAGCCGAAGAAGAAGAAAACATATACGGATGAAGTAGCATCTAAGTGGAGGGAAGACAAATAAATGAGAAAGGAAGGGGATCCTCAATTCGGATTGGACCCTGCTGAGGCTAAGGCCTTGAAGGAAAAAGCTGCTGAGGAGCTAGAGAGACAAACGGAGGAAAAGAAAATGAGAAAGAAGATGTTTGAAGCTAAAGTGGTGTGATCTTTGCTGAAAGATACAGAGTTGGATTCTGAAATGCTTCCAGTTCCGGAATCTTTTGGTGTTGAACCTTCTTTACCAGAAACTTCAGCCAAGAACTATGTCACTCTGGATAAGGACAAGGGTAAAGAAATAGTTGAAGAAACTGAGAAAGAAGTTGCTGAAGAAGTTGAAGAAGAAGAAGAAGAAGAGGAATGTGAAGATTTGGATACCCTAATCAAGCAAGTACAAGACATCAAAGATAAGGCTGAATCCGCAATGTTAGTTACTCCAGGTAAGAGAGATGAGGAAGCTAGCAAGAAACATCAAGAAGAAGAAGAAGAAAATGTGTTGTATGATGAAGAAAAATCCTTTGAGACGAATTTTCTTGAAGAAGGTCAAGAAAAATAGAAACCAGATGAAGACCAGATCGTTCAAGTTTCTGAATTCGAGTAATTACCTCCTAATGTTGAACCCATTCCGAAATCGAATAAGGGGATGAAAGCTCTCATAGAGACACCTATAAAAGATCTCATCAGGAGGAAAGAGGATGGTGGTACTTCTAGAAGAAAGCTGGTGAATGTTGAAGAAGAGCAATCTCAAAGAGAAATTTCTGATTTGGAATCATCATCTCATGGGCATGATTTTGTGGTTCAGTCTCTGAGAAAGTTGGTGGACACAATTCCAATTCTTCCAATAATAGATTCTAGATTCTAGATGTTGTAACAAAGTATGAATAAGAAATCAGATTCTTTATCCATGGTCATGGATAAGTTTGTGAAGTTGGAAGCTGAAAAGAAAAGTTTTATGATCGAGTATGATATACATAGAAAGTCTTGCAGTAAGGTAACAAAGTGGTCTAAGAGAGTTGAAAAAGACTTTTCTGTGTATGATAATTTTTAGAATGACGTGAAAGAAGCATTTGACACAGCAGATAAAAAGGTTAAGAATCTTGAAGATGAGCTGATTATTGAGCAGAGTACACGGAGTCAACAAGTTAAGGAACTGAATAACAAGGCAAATCATCTTTCTCAAAATCTTATAAATGATATAAATCTTCAAATTGAGCTTGAGAAAAAAGTCGTTCAGAAAGATGAGTTGTTAACATTTCAGAAAGAAGCCTTGGTCGCTTAGGCAGAAGCTTTAAAAATCCAAGAAGAAAATGTAAAATCCATGGAGAAGCAAGGTGAGGAAGATCAAAGGGACTTGAAGAATCTCAAAACCTTGATAAAGAATCTAATTCCGAAGGAAAGGAAGACAAATGAACCCACTCCGATCTTTTGTTCTAGTTGTCTTTCCTTGTAAAATCTTTTCCCAACTCTAATGAAATTTTATTTGGCTAGATATATCTTGTTATATACTAATGTTTCAGGTATCATAATTTGTTCTCCATTCCCTTCAATTATTTTTGAAAATCACAAAGGGGGAGAAGGAAAAATAACTACTCCTAAGGAGGAGAAAGGGAAAATTTCTAAGAGAAATATCCTTAAATAAATGGGGAGTTTCCCACTACGAAGTTTTTCATTCTTATAATAATGAAAACTCCACTCTGGAATCTCAGAATACAATCCTTAGAGTTTCAATGCCTAAGGGGGAGTTAGTTGTATTCACTTTTATTCATGATCAAAGGGAGATAAGTTTTAAATTATAAAGTATAATGAAAATTTTCAAAATCCTTATATGCTTTTTCGAAAGGATGTTTGTGCTTTCCAAAAGGGGGGAGATTGTTGAGTCAATAAAGTTTTCCTTATGACTTTTCCATTCCTTCTTGTTTTGAAAATAACAAACACCTTATACTTAAGAAAATATTGTTTTTTACTCCCATAAGGAAAATTTACTTCATT
Organism: Viscum album; assembly: GCA_963277665.1. Lineage (NCBI taxonomy): Eukaryota > Viridiplantae > Streptophyta > Magnoliopsida > Santalales > Viscaceae > Viscum > Viscum album. The sequence goes on along the minus strand of OY728119.1, from coordinate 607,285,557 downwards.
AAGGAAATTTACCCTAACCTAGATTTTCTTATGCATAGCCATATTTTCTTAAGTACAACAACCAGATTCATACCCAAAATCCCGGAGCCATATAATGAAATGATTTGGAGCATTCCGTTTTTTAGGATCCGAATTCTGGATGTGATTTGTAATGTATTTCTAATCCGAATTCTGGAGTCCGAACTTTTAAGAAGTTCAACTCTGAACTCTTAAGTAGTTCGACTCTGAACTCTGAAAAAGTTTGACTCCGAACTCCCAAGTAGTTAGACTCCGAAATCTTAAGTAGTTCGACTCCGAACTCTGAAGAAGTTTGACTCCGAACTCTGAAGTAGTTCAACTCCAAACTCTCAAGTATTTCGACTCCTAACTCTTATGTAGTTCAACTCCGATCTCTGAAGTAGTTCAACTCCGAACTCTTAATAAGTTTGACTCCGAACTCTTAAGGATTTCGACTCCAAACTCTTATGTAGTTTGACTCCGAACTTTTAAGTAGTTCGACTCCAAACTCTGCAAGTTCAGATTCTGATCTCTGGTGAAACCAGACTCCGAATTCCTATAAAACAGAATCCGAATATTTCTTAACATAGACTCTGAATTTCATTTCGGTTATACTCCGAACTTTTGACTTGCTTACACTCTAAAATATTGATTATGATTTACTTACATATGATTCATTTCAAAACGATGTCGTGGATTCAGTTATACATGGTTTTTTATAAAATGATGTCGTCTATTCTATTTCTAATTAACCTTTGTTTGAGTTACACATGTACATGTCCCTCCGAATTTCATGGAAAATATGACCGTTGGAGGAGGGAGCCGACTGTTGGAAATTGTCCTATAAATAAGAGATCTTTTGAAAGAGCTCATCAACAAGTTGATCGATCTAGAGAACACACACTGTTAATGTGATTTCTAGAGAGAGAATCTTTTCATGCCTTGTGCGTACTGAATTTCTCGTTCAGATTGCTTTGTTCGACTCCGGATTTTGGTGATTACATTTGAGTAATTCTAGGGATAGGATGAAAGAGGTGCAGACTAACTTGAAGTTCAAGGTCTTCCATGCTGACGAAGACAGAGGTTCCAACTACCTTGAAGTTGAGGGATTGCAGGGTTAGAAAGACAGAGATTCTGATCTTTGTATCGAGGGTTATCCTAGTGTGGGTAATACAGACTTGCTTGAATGTATAAATCAAGAGACCTTTATCCACGATTGTTGGATACCCTTCTCTTTGGGTTAAAAGAGTTATTGTTTGTTACATGCAGTTTAACTACTTGTTTGTTTCCGCTGTATATTGTATTATAAGGAAAGTATAAACTTCTTATACATCCTTATAATTGTACTCTGATTAGTTTAGATTCTATACACTTTAAGGTAGTATCTTATACCATTAACTTTGGTTCCAATTCTCCAGTTGGTGATCAGAGGTGTTGTGAATTTTCATAGTTTAAATTTGTTAAACCTAGATTTTCCGTGTCTATGAAAATCATTATTATCCATAACCATCGTTAAAGGTTCCAAAGAAATTTTTAGAGTATAAAATTCACCCCCCTCTTGTATATTGAGAATCTAAATAGTTATTTCAATCCTACATAATATGAGTGTGAAACTATATGAACATTTCAAATCATAAAAAATGGATTTTTTAGATGGTGGAGTGGTTAAGATGAAATTATGATCACGATAAGAGTAACTTAGTTGTTGTGTAATAATAACTCCTGCACTATGTAAGAGTAACACTGAAGTTATGCAAGTTAAATAATCATAAATATCACTATTCATTAGGTATTGGAAATTGAGGTGGTGAATGAAATAGGCTGCTATATATTTTCTTGATCTAGCGATGGATGATTGTGAATATTAGACGGTGGATAAACCAGATCAACTATATATAATCATCTATAAATGTGTAGGTGTGTTACTTTTTTTTGGTTTCATGACCTTTAAAAATATACATTATATATTTTAGTAGAATTATTGTAGTAATATATCTTGTAAAATAAAGGTTTCACAATTATTAAATTTTTTAGTGTTCCATATAAAGATTATGGTAATTCCAAAGTCATACAATTTTCTATGTTATTTAGCCATTTATTGATTTGTTACATCAGTTAGTTGTTTTTGGGATGTTATTTTATATAGGGGTAAATGTTTTGTAAAGATTATATATATTAGTTCTATATTTCATTTATTAACATTAGTTATTTTCCATTTTTACGTTCATGATATTGTTCTACAAGTGAGGTACTCAAGAGAATCTTCCATATTAGTGGCATCAATAGAACAAGCTTTATCAAAGTACGATTATGGATTTTGATACTTCCAAACCCTATTAAGGTGTTCATAGATTGAGGAAGAGTAACATTTTTCACTTGGTTGAGTTGGATAATTATATTATGCAATTTTTTATCCCTTTTACATTTTTTATATTTAGTGGGTGTTTTTTTATAGTATGGCATTAGAAGAGGGTATGTCCAAGATTGATAAATAAAATGGGATAGGTTTTCAATTTTTGAGGATCCATATTGTTTTATATTTGATTTATATAGGCCAAGAGGTTTATTTTAAGTGATTCAATTATAAGTAGATGTCAATGTATGAATTATAATGGATTGATCGAAAATAATTGGGTCCGATATAGATAGAACTAGACTGGAATGTAGTCTTCATCATTTGTTTGGTGAAAACTACTATTAAGATGATTTCTATAATTTGAAATATGTATGATAAATAATGAAAATAAAAAAAGTACTCATTAAGAGGTATATTTTTAGCATGAATATATTGAAAGTAAGGTTATTGAAAAATCATGTTATTGAATTTAATAGTGTTTGGAGTAATTTTGTGTTTTCGGGTGAATTACAGTGGGGCCACATGAGAATAGATACTTATGAAATTATTTCAATATTCATGGGATTATATGGTTACTATGGTGAGTAAATCCAATTGTAATTCTTAATTTGTTTTTGAGGACAGTCAATATTTGATTATGAATGAGAAAATATTGAGTAAGGAAACATTGGATTCAACAATAAATTCTTATAACACTAAAGTAAGGGGGTGTTCTAGTTCATGGATATTTCATAATATGGGGATGTAAAGGAGTTAAATGATTTGAAGTGATTATATTAATAGTGGAATAATATGTTGACATTGTGGGAAAAAGTTGTATTGGAAGAAAGATTGTAGAGATCCAAGGTTTAATTTTAGAATGTATGCTCCTGGAAGCTCATTTGAAAATAAAATTATAGAATAAATTAATAATCCTTTATTGGGGGTCACTAGTATACTTAACTGATTTATAAATGAATATTTGTATTCATTTCACTCTAGATATGAGGTTTGTATCATGAGAAATTAAACTTTTTATATTTTTAATTGGGTTCATCTTATAAGTTTTGGAACTATCATGATTTTGGGAAAGGGTGATTATTCTATTGAAACATTGAATGAATGTTTTATGGAGTTTTAAGGGGTGTGGTACATACTAGGACTATGGAAGAGCCAAATCCCTGTAGGATAGATGGATTTTGTGGGTTTTTTGTAATGTATTTATGGATGGTTTTTCGAAATTCAAAAACGTTTCGACGGAAGTGTCAAATGGTATAAAATATGGAACATTGTATATTAGAGGGAATTTAAAATGGGAAATTCTTGTCAAATAAATAACATACAGATCTATGAGGGTGTGGTTTGATCATCTAAATCACATGAGTTAAAATGGGAAAAAGTCATGGCTATCCAAAGTATACAAAATCACATATGCATGGAGTATAGAAAATGCATGGAGTGTATTATTAGCATGTAATATATGGTGTCCATTAACAAAAGTAGAAAAACCAAATAACTAACAATTAAATATATATGGGGACAACCCTAGTGCATAACCATAGATTATTATATTATTACATTACCTTTATCAATAATGATAAAAAAATATTGTATTTATTTTGTCATGAACAAGTCCACGGTTTTCAGAACCTTCATCTAATGGAAAGACATGGTGGAAGTAGAGATTATAAGCATATTCAAATGATTGTGGTTTCATAATGGTGTAGAATAAAAAATTAAGGAGTTTTCAGGTTTATGCTGGTGGATGGACATAGTGTTTAAGAAGACTGTACAAGGAATAGTGCAACAAAATAGGTTCATGGAGAGGATTAATCAAAAAATTATGATGGGAATGGAAGAATAAGGTTTAAAACATGTTTCCCTAATAAATTTCCCGAATGTGCTATAAAATATGAGGTATAACTTGTGAGTTGACGTCTTCCTATTTCATTGGTGAATGTGTTGGGCATGTATTGTATTAATAATACTATATAATTTATTATGATTTTTATTCTCACAAATAACATTGTTTGTTTTATTAATGATTTTACAATATGTTTATTTCACGGAATTAATATTATTTATAATATTTTTTCTGAAATCAGTTTAACGCTTTTAATTCATTTGGAATATTTATTAAAGTGTTTAGGATGCGTATATAAGCATTCTGGAAATATTTTTCATACCGTATGTAGATAAATGTAACATAAGGAATAAACCATATGATTTTTAAAACACATATGGATCATTAACCATATGATTGTATTAAACATTAAACTGAAAGAAGAAATTATGGGGTCTTAACCCAATGTTAATAATAGTAAATATGGTTAATCAACCCTTTGTTATTATAAAATTATGGTTAAAGAACCTTACATATGAAATAATTCTTACTTGTGTCAAGAGAAGAAAGTATGGTTAAAGAACACTATGTAAGTAATGTATATTATTTTTTAGAGAGAAATGTATAGTTCATCAACCTTGTGTTTTATAACTTAGGTTCAAATAATGAATACAACGTAGTTGAACCCCAAATTTGAATTTTCAAAAACTATGATTTAAATTTTTGATATTTTCATGATTTTTGCAATGGTCTTGATGATATTATAAGAATTTTAAAAGATTATTTTAGACTGATTTAAATATCATTATATTTGGTTCAACGAAACACGTTTAATGTATATTTTCTCTCATTTTATTATGGTATGTAATGAATCACCTATTTTATTTAAAATTTGAATATCTATGTTTTATCCAGTATATTGTGTCGATGTGGAATTATAAAGAAGAATATTTTCTTTATATATTATATCGGTGTATCGATTTTACATAAAGGGAATTTTTGAAATCGACAAATTTTCCATCTATAATCATAATATTCTAAAAATATTTTTATTGTGAAACAAAAAACAAACAACTCTATTAAAGGGCTAAACATTGGAGATATTCATGTTCTAGCTCTTTCTTCTGTAATTTTTTTCTACTTAGTTTTTTTATGATGCATTTTAATTGAAGATCTTTTTGTAACTGGTATATTTTAAAAAAGTCATTCTTGATGATATTCTATAATGAATATGAAGATCCATCAATTTTCAGTTTTCTTATGCTGCAACTGTGAAGATCAATCAAAATCAACAAATCAAACTCTTTTGATTTATTATATTTTCAATGGCTTGTACTCAGTTGTGGTGGAGTATCAGCTTATCGATTTATGATGTAGATAATAGATTCTCTAATATAGAACAAGATGTCTTTATTTATCCTTATTGTAAATGTGTTAGCTTATTTCACTCAGTTGTTTTCTTTCAGTATTTTGATAAGAGGACGATACTAGTAAAATGTAATAATCTCATAGAGAGAGTGATTGGTAGAGTTAACTGGTTGATTTTTGTGCCTCAATCCACTATAAAATGTTTTGTTCTTTATTTATATTTATCTACTAGATATTTTTATATAGAAGAAGAACACTACATACAGGCATAAATCAACATGGGTTTCAAAAATCAAAATTTTGGATGATCTTTGAAAAGAAACAATTCACCACATCTTGTGTTACTTTATATATTCCGACCCAACCGTTGGTTTCATATGATATATTTCAGATAAATCTATTGAAATATAAAAAATATATTGTCCATAAAAAGATGTAAATGGTTGATCTGAGAGAATGATTGTCAATTTTATATGCTCTATACATTAACTGTGACAATTATGGGTCTCAAAAATCAAGGATGATCATATATTTGATGAATCATGGATCCTAGTGTTCTAAAAACATTATAAATCTTTATTATATTCCTGAGAAACTAGAAACATGGGATGAAACAACATAAGTAGAATATTATTTGAATTCAAATGCAAAGAATGTTGTTATTTATAGTCTTGGACCAGATTAATTTAATCGTGTATCACAATGTCCATCTGCCTATCAAATGTGGAAAATGATTGCTATTTCTTATGAAAGAACAAACAATGTTAGAACGATGATATATTCTATTGCTAAATTAAAATCTGACATTTTAAGAATGTTTCAAGGAGAAAGAATATCAGAGATCAATTATAGGCTTACATAAATTACCAACAACATTGCATCCTTAAGAGAACCCATAAAACAATCTGATTATGTTTTGAAAGTACTTAGGGTACTTCCATATAAATGGAATGGCATATATGCTTCTATTATCCAATAATAACCTATCAAGGATTTGAAAATGGAAGAGAAAATTAGGAAACTGATGATGTATGAAGCAGAAATGCATGATAAAGCTGTAAATCATAAGAGTATAATAAAGAAAGAAAATACTCCTCTAAAAGTGACATTGTAGTACCATTGAGAAATATCAATGTAAGAAGTAAAAGAAATTAAACATTCAGATATATCATATTCTAAAATACAACTGGCTCAGCGAGCCATAATTTTCATAAAATTCTACAAAATGAAAAGTTGATTAAGAAAATCCTTCAGGTAGGATGAAAAAGAACCAAGATATGTTTAATTCTATTAATTAAAGAAAATGGGTTATATCAAACCTGGTTTTGCTTAATTGAATGATGAATGAAAAAGGAAATAAAATGCATTTCAAAAAAAATTATTTATGGGAACAAATGAAAAAGAACAATGAAAGCTATATGGATTGTATCTGAAGACTTCAATAGCTCATCAAAATCTGGTTTAAAAAAATGAGAAATCAAAAAAAAATCCAATATGTTCTTTATAGATGAAGTGGAAAAGGTACAATCATATTATTCTTATGGTTCAGATATAAGTAGTGGATCAAATGTTAAATTTTCAGACTAGTATTTTGAGAGATAATAAGATATATGGTTCCTTATTAAAGAAACATAAACCTTTGAAAAGTATTCATAATGTTGTTTTGGTTGAAGGAGAAACTATATTAGAAAAACATTAAGAGTTGATTGAAAAATCAAACTCATCTACATGAAATTGTTCTAATCCAGAAAAAAGGATAAAAATATTAGATGATGAAGTAGAATAATAGAATAGTTTTCATCTAGTTTTTACTAATAGAGAAAATACATTAAATGAAATTCTTTGAAAGAATGTCATTAAAAGGGAAATATTTGGAATATGATGTAAGGGTGAACAATCCAAACTGTATATAAACTATTTTGTGCCTAATTCTAAAAATTCTACCTGTTATCAATGTGGAAAAAAATTGCATGTAACTTATAGTTTCTATTTTAAAAATCCTCAAATTAGGGGTATTAAATGATATTTTATTTCTATTTATTTTCTAATGAAAATGATAAGAGTTATGAAAATGTAAATATGATCTTGGATCCCATATCACTATGGGATAACATTTCTGAACCAAATAAGATATGTGTACCAAAACCAATATTCATTTAAATTTCATTATAAGGAAATAGGTCATAGAAAAACAAAATCTATATGGTATATGGTCATTGGCTATTCGATACATATGAGTGGAGAACCATAAATCTTTCATATTCTCATGCAGATGGATAAAGGTCAGGTCACTTTTGGTGAAAATGCCAATGGATAAATAGTTGGAGTTGGAATTTGTATGATATTTGAAATCTATATGAATATATACATTACTGTATTTATAAGGGTTAAAGGATGACCTGATAAGTATCTATCATCTTTGGGATGAAGGATTTTTCAATGACATTTTTAACAATTATTTATTTCTGTTTATAGATAAATCACTTAAATTTAGAGCACCTAGAACTGACAATGTTTATACTCTGGACATAAATTCCTTTTATAAATAAAAAGTAAACTATTTAACTAATTTGAAAAATGAGTCATAGATCATGAATAAGAGACTTAGTCACCGTAATATATATTGTTTACATAAATTATCTAAGAAATAGTTATTTTTTGATTTTTTGAGTCTGAAATTTAAGAATGATAGATTCTATGATGCATGCCAAATTGGAAAGCATCAGAAATCTTCTTTCAAATTAGATAACAAAATTTATACATCAAAACCTTTAGAACATTATCATATAGATTAGTTCAGAGCTTCTAGAGTAGAATGTTTGTGAAGAAAATAAAATTTTTATGTATTAGTTGTTTATTATTCTTGATTTATCTATTTTGATTTTCTAAAATTCAAAAGGGAAGATTTCACTATCTTTGAAAGTTTTTATAAAATTTTTCAAGATGAAAATGTTTTTAAAATAATATCACTAAGTGGTGATCATGGTGGTGAATTAGAGAATAAAGAGTTCAATTCTTTATTCTCAAATTTTGGTACTAAAAACATCATCTCTACCCCAAGAACACCTCACAAAAATGGATTTTTCGAAAGAATATATATAACTATTGAAGAAAAGGAAACTACTGTGATGAATGAATACAATCTTCCTAACAATTTTTGGGCTGAAGCTATTAGCAAAACATACTGTATCATTAATTGAATTTTAACTAAATATATTTTTAAAAATACACCTTATGAACATTGGAATACAAGAAAATTTAAAGTAATGTACTTTAAAATTTTTAGATGCAAGGTGTATATCTTTGACAACATGGAAAATCTGGGTAAGTTTGATCGAAAACCTAATGGAGGAATAATTTTAGGATATTCTTCTTCTTCTTATTCTTATAGATAGTTCAATAAAAAGTCATGGATTGTTAAATAACTAGTTCATGTGATGTTTGATGAAACCATACCTTATATTAATGTAAAATATCATACTGATGAATTTATTGATTCTTTTGACATCATGAGACCTGAATCCCATAAAAATGATTTTGAAAATTAATATTAATAAAATTTAGTCCAGTTTAGAAGAACATGATACTGATGAACCTAAATGTGTTATGGCTAGAATGTGTAGATCCCTAAAGAACTATCCATTAAAAACTATAATTGGAGATCTAGAAATATGAATTAGAATGAGAAGAAAATGTAAGAGACCTTGAATAATTATATACCTTTTTATCCCTATTAAAACATAATACTATAGAGGAAGCTTTATATTATGAGAGTTTGATGTTAGCTATGAAAGAATATCTCATTCAATTAAAGATGAATGAAGTTTGGAAACTAGTAAAAATACCAACAAATTATCCAGTTATAGGAACCAAGTGGGTCTTTAGAAATAAACAAGATGATCAAGGGATCATAAACTGAAATAAAGATAAATTAGTAGCCAAAGGTTATAATTAGGAATAAGGAATAGATTCTAATGAAACGTTTTTCACCTATAGCTAGATTAGAAGCTTTAAGAATTATTTTATCCTTTGCACATAATCTTAATGATTAATTTTACTATATGGATGTCAAATATATATTTTTAAATGGTTATTTAATAGAGAATGTTTATGATGAACATCCCTTGGTTTGGAAAATCCTCAGCAACCAAATCCCATTTTAAACATACTGAAGCTCTCTATTTCCTTAAACAAGCACATAGATCTTGGTATGAATGTTAATGTTTTTTTATTTTGAATATTTATTTACCATTTTAAAGGGATGATTAACCAATATTTAATAAATTAGTTTGTTTTAATATTTTATTAGTTAAAATTTATGTTGATGATGTTATTTTTGGTTCAACTAATAAAAATAATTGTCATGAATTAACAAATTTAATGAAAAATTAATTTTAAAAGATTATAATGGGAGATAATAATTTTTTTTATGGATTTAAAATTTATCAAAATGATTTCGAAATTGTATTAAATCAGAGTAAGTATATTATAGATTTATTGAAATAATTTGAACATGAAAACAACAAGACATATACAACTCAAATGTGTACCAAAATAAAACTATATTTAGATGAAGCTATAAAACCAGTTAAAAACAAGTTATATAGAGGTATTATTGGATGTTTTTATATTCTACTACTAGTAGAACATACATTATGGTTTAAATATGTATTTTTTTCTATATTTCTATCAAATATATAAAAGCCCCATCTAACTGTTGTTAAAATAATTTTCATACATTTAAAAGGAAATATTTTTCAATACCTTCTCTACCCTAAAACTTCTAATTTGAATTTAATATCATTCTCAGATGCTGATTTTGGAAGTTTTAGGTTAGATAGAAAAAGTATCTCTGAAACCTATCACTTTTAGAAAAATCATTAGTTTCATGGTCTTGTATGAAACAACAGTCTCTTTTTCCCTATCAAACGTTGTGGAAAAATATGTGTCTTATAGCAGTTGTCGTACATAAGTATTACGGATGAAAATAACACGAATGGACTTTGGAATAAACTATAATAGTATTCATATTTTATGTGATAAATATAGTGCAATAAATATTTCGAAAAATTCTATAAGTCATTCCAATACTAAGCGCACTGATATAAGGAATCATTTTATAAGAGACCATGTTATTTAAAATAATAAATATTTAAAATTTGTCAATAGTTAATATCAATTGAATGATATTTTCCCTAAACCACTTTCGAGTGCCAAATTGGTTTTATTAGGGGGGTTATGTTTATTTATTTTTGAATAATTAATTTTTAATTTATTTAATTTTAATTTTAATTTCTAATAAAAATAATTACTATTTATTTTAATCTCAAAATTTATTTTCTTGTATATTTTTGTTTTTAGATGCATGTTTTCCAAAATGAAATAATTACCCTAAATAATTGGCATGGGAAACAATGCTATGTCATTATCCATTAGAAACCATTCAACTTAACTTACCACAATGTTTCTAAAACTATTTCTCTTACCAAAACCTTTGTCTACCTTTGAAACCATAAAATCCAAAATCCATCAAACTCCAGAGTCTTAGAAATGGAGAAGACTAAGTGAATGGATGAAGGATAATCTAGTGACCAAAAGATTCAATAAGTTTTATCATGAAATATTATTAAAGGAATGTTCGTAGACTTCGCGAGGTTGGATAAGACGAAACATCTTCTTAAGAAAGAAAAACAATTTCATGGTTTGGAAGTCTTATTAAGTGAGGGGAATAGAGAGTTTCTATATGAGGTAGAAGTAATGCATTTCAAAAGTAATGTGTAGCTCCACATCGGTGAAATAAATTATACTATATTTTCGAAAAATATTAGAAAATGATATTTTAGTTTCTTCTATATTAATAGTTGAGCTTTTGAGATTCCTTCATGAAGGTGTCTTTCATTTTCACCTTCTATCTACTGGAAGTAATGATCATAAGTCTACCGATATCATGTCTTTTATGTGTGGATTAAAAAATATAATGAAATTATTTGTTAAGGATATTTAGGTAGATCAGAATGTTTTGGTTGTGTTTACTCAAACTTCTATTACTCCAAGAGTATCTAAAATAGATAAAATATTATACCTTGATATGTACATATTGTTTTTGTTCATCTATGACATAAAGCTAAATTTTCCAAGGTACAAGTTGAGATATTTGTTTGATTATTTCTAAAAAGAATATCAGATGTCATTTTATCCATATGGTTGAATACTCTCTTTAATCCTGTTAATAAATAACTAGATTCGTTTATTCGATGAAAGAGTGAGGGTTCATTATAGTTATATTCCTAATGCTGGTATGAAGATTTTTTTTACTAGACTACAATGAAAGGAAAGCTTATGCTAGTTGGTGTAGACAACCAAAAGAAGTCTGGATCATTTACAATGGGGGAGACAAGTGCTACAAGAAATGAAGGAATTGGAGAATCTAGAATAGAAGGTGTCTATATGGTTTCTAATAGAAAATTCATATTTAAAGGTATAGAAAAAGACGAAGAAGAAGAAGAATAATAAGAAGTCACAGAGGAGCTTTTTATGAAACCAAGAAACAAAGAAGCACAACCACCTGAGGAAATGGTGTTAGGAATGGGAGAAGCTACCCATTCAGTTTATTTATAAGAAATATAACATAAAGAGGATGAACAAGATAAAAATAATGTTTGAGAGCTTCAAGATGATCCTCATCTGATTGATTAAATTTGAGATGAAGCTATTTGAGAAGAAGCAGTTCATGAAGGGGATTCCCCAGAAGAAGAAAAATGAAATGATCAGAAACTGAGGTCACTAATTTAATTGATCCTGAAGATATATCAGCCATTGATCAGACATCAGAGAGAGATGGATCATTCTATGGTGAATAGACAGAATTTCTAAATTAAATTTCATGTTCTAAAGAAAATTATATTGAGAATTCAGCTAATAATCCCCTAGCCATTATGGTTATTGATATATTAATCAATTCAGATGAATGGACCAATGATTCTTTGAAAAATAATTTGAAGATATTATGATTATATTCAATAAGGTATAGGGGTGAATTTTATTCTCAAATAGGATCTAGAAGATTTAAGAATGTTGTTTGATGATTTATAGAACTCATCATCACCAAGGATATTGTTTTAGACTGTTCATACTCATCTCCAAGAAATTAAATAAAATTCTATGTCAATGAATGATTTTGAGGATATTAAGATGAAGATGATATATCATATTCGAAAAATCAAATCTAAATATTTTTCCATAAAATATTTTAAACACCTAAAATTGTATCTGGGAATCTAGTTTGAGTCAATCAAGGGAAGTGTTAATCTAGTCAGTGTTTCCACCTTTTCCCCTTCATCCTTACTAGGTCTGATTAGAAGATCTCAAGCAACTACATCAATTATGGATGATATGAATGATAGGATTCAAAATCCCTTAGTCAATAGTGCCCCATTGTCAGCCTTGTTTGACAACCAATGATTTCTTATTGAGGAACTATAATAATGTGAACTAGGTATCACACTTCTACTCAAGAGGTTATGGAATCATTTGGTTCAATTTATAAATAAAGAGGAGAGTCTTCATGATCTTTTTAAGGTCAATTTAGTTGATGATTTTCATGTGAGTTAGGATTCTAGTGTTCTAATATAGAAGTTGGGAGATAATATTTTCAAAATATTATAGGTGTAGATGAAAAAATTCAATGATTTGTTTCAAGCTATTTAGGCCCCAATAGAGACTATACTAGAAAAAGATGCTGAGAAAAACCTTTTACCTTCTACCAATTCAATTAACTAATGTGTTTCCATAGCGAAACAGTTTTATATATTTGAATATATTTTATTACTAATATTTTATTATTATTATTTTTCTTTTCCTAATTTTATGTCCTCTTTTGTTTATCTCAATTTCAGAACCAATTCCTTGTTTATCTAAATAGTACATTATAACATTGATTTATTCTTCTACGGAAAATTAAAAGTGATATAAATTTAATCTATACATTATTTTTAATATCACAAAAGGGGGAGAAAATTTTGAAGAACCCAAAATTTTAGTTTTATCTATATAATACTATGAAATTTAAATTATAAATATGAATAAAAAATTATATATTATGTTAATAATTTTATGGGCTTTATGATCATCAAAAAGAGGGAAATTTTTTGTCATAATATGTATCAACAATACCTTATAATTTATTATGATTTTTATTCTCACAAATAACCTTTTTACTAATGATTTTATATTAAGTATATTTCAAGGAATTAATATTCTTTATAATAATTTTTCTAAAATTATTTCAAGTATTTTAATTCGTAAAGAATATTTATTAAAGTGTTTAAGATATGTATTTAAACAGTGTGGAAATAGTGTTCATAACCTATAGGGATAAGAATAAGATAATGAATAAATCATATTCTTTTAATAATTCATATGGATCATGAATCATATATTTGAAATTTCAATGTCAAAGATTTAAATCTGTGATATTTTTCATGCTTTATTCAAAAGTATTGATGATTTACAGGCTATTTTAATGATTATTTTGGACCAATTTAGTTATCGTTATATTTAACTCAATGAGTGGCATTCAAAAGATATTTTATCTCCTTCTCATAAGGTAAGTAATGACTCCATTATTTTTTTTAAAATTTCAATATCTACATTTTATCTCACATCTTTTGTGGATCGGCAATTCAGAAAAAGGATATTTTCTTTATTTATTTAATTGGTGTATCAATTTTACATAAGGGATATTATTTAGATGGTTTAATTTTCCATATACAATCATTCTCTGTAAAAATATTTTTACAGTGCTATAGAAAACGAACAAACTCTGATAAAGGCCTACACATGGGAGATATACATGTTCTATCTCATTCTTCAGTAAGCTCGCTACTGCTATATTTTTTGGTTGCTTAATATTAATTAAAGATATTTGAGAAACCAACCTCATTTTTGACAATTATTCTTGAATATATTCATTTATAGAGAAGAAGATCACTTACCTTTTAAATTTCTTGTTGTTGAAACTGTAAAGATCAATCCGAATCAACAAATCAAACTCTTTTATTTTTATTTTTTTGGAGTTTAAATTACTCGTACTCAGTTGTGGTGGAGTATAAGCTTCTCAATATGTTCTTTGGATAATCGGTTCTGTACTCTAGAACTAGAAGGCTTTATTTATCCTATTTGTAAAGGTGTTAACTACATACACATAGTTGTGGGTTTTCAGCCTTGTGATAAGAGGACCATACTAGTGAGATTTACCAATCATACAGAGAGAGTGATTGGTAGAGTGGACTAGGGGATTTTTGTACCCCGAATGACTATAAAAATATGTTTTTTTTATTTTTTTTATCTAGTACATATTTTCATATAGAATAAAAACACTTCAAATCCACAAAAATCACAGTGGGTGAAAAAAGCTATAATTATGAACAATTTCTGAAAATACACAATTCACACCCCTCTTTTGATTCCTTGTATATTCTGTCATAACATAAATGACATCAAAAATAACACTACTGTATAATAAAATTGGATATCTCCCAACTAAATGTATTCAGAAGCATCCCCTATATCTATGTTTATTCCATGGAGTGAGGCATGCTGGAGGAAAATTCCCATAAATATTTTTTATTGTGTTTGGAAATGAGGACATTGAATTTTGAATCTCAAATAATTTCTTTATGGAAGGTCATGAGAAGTGAAAATTATATCATTAATGAGGATATATTATGTATGTATTAGAACAAGGAAGAAGATTATGTGTGAACAAAGAATCATCTCATGAAAAAAAAATTTTGGATGCAATTATAGATGATTTGATATGTTTAGGAAGTCTATAAGTTCTGAAAATACCAAAATTTCTATAAGGATATGTTTTTTATGGAGGCCAGATTCTACAATTATCTACAATTATAGATGCACCTGAATACAAGAGTATCAATGAAGCTCATGGATGAGCTCTGAAAGGTCAAGTTATAAATGTAATTGTTCTAGAAAGAGTATAGTTCTTGTGTTAGTTATAGTGATCTATTAGGGCTATGAGTCTGTTGAAAAGGTTTAGATGTGGCATGAAATTATTTTTCTATGGATAGTGGAGGCCCAAAATGTTTTTAATACATGATACTTCTCAATGAATCAATACAATGGAAGTTATAGATGGTGGAGGAGATTGAATCCTAACATGTGTTTAAAACATGAGTGCTAAGAGAACATCCACCTATGAAAACAATACTAAATAACAAGTGGGTAGTCTATTTAAAATATAATCAAAAGGTAAGTAATATTACATGAACATAATATTTTTCCATGTTTTTTTTAAAAAGTTATGGATTATTTTTGGAAATATTTTCTCAAGATGATAAGAATTCAATAATTCATTCATTTCCTGGAAGGATTGTTATGAAGGGTCTATATCATTACTATATGAATGTGAAAAACACATTCTTTCAGTGGATTATTAGATGATGAAAGGTTTATGGATCAAAAAAAAATTTCATGGAGAATAAAATTAAATACAAGATATGTCAACTCAAACATTGTTTATCTGAGAAACAATAGGCACCAAAAAATTAGAAAGATAAGTTTAATTCCATTATAGTAATGAATACATACAGTTGGAGTAATTTGGGTCATTACAATTATCATAATGTTTTTGGTGATTAGATATTTATCATAATTTTTTCTTATGTTGATGATATACCTCTCTTAGATCCTAGGAGATGAAATATAAATTTTCTAAAAGATGTAAGATAAAAGATCTTGGATCCAAAATATGGATGTTGGGTATGATGATTAAAAGAGGATTTATTTATTCAAAATTGGTCTTAAATCAGTTAGAGTCCATATAGAAAGAGATGGAAAATTTGAAATGTTAGAAACTAATCCTTTTAACATGCCCCTAGACATGAATTTGACATTTACCAAATGATGAAAAAAATAAAGGATGGTAAATAGAAATGTGTGGTGTGGGGTAAATTTGCACTGGCGGTTGGAATATTTAAGTATGCTATAATTTTCATAAGGAGAAACATTAAATATACAATGGAATTTTTCAAATGGTTCATGAAGAATCCAATATGGGAACATTGGGAAGCATTGAAGTGGATACGCTTGTGTCTCCATGTTTAAGATCCCATGTTTTAGGGGTTAGAAAAAATTAAAAAATAATTTGAATTTTCAACTAATGGATGGGTCAAAACCATGATAAGGAATTTATAACATAATTCTAAAGGTTAGAATCCGTCAAATTTATTAATTTAGATCTATAATGAGGATTTGATGGTAGCTCTGTGGACATAGGAACATCTCGGGCAGGGGGGGTTGGGACCCAAATTTAAAGATTTAGAAAAGTGTAGACTAGGATGAATAGTTGGAGCATTCCCTGTTATAAGTGTGAAGTAAAAAAAAGGGCACATAGGTTTGGAAACCATGTGACATGATAGGGGAAACCATAAATGAGTCTACAATTATTTATTATAGAAAATTCTCATGGTTGGTTCACTGTCTGTTAAACCATGCACCATTACAATGAATGGTGTGTTAGAGTCAGATAGTAGAGGTGCATGGTTAGCACACAATCTATTAAACCATTCACCCTAACCATGAGATGTTGGTGAACCATATACATTAGAGGTACATTTTTTGGATAAAAGTATGACCAAAACATGAATCTCATTTATAATGGGTGAAACAATGAAATATCTTCACAGAAACTTAAATATTTTACCCTTTATTCCACCATCATTCACCCATCAACATCCTTCAATCATGTCCTCGTCCTTCTCCCTTCTTCCATTGGAGATATCCCAAGTTCTTGGTTAGAATCAAATTCCATCAGATGTACTGGAATACTTGAGGCATGTCTTCAACTATATTGGTCTCGATTTTGTTATTATGCTTATTCTTCGATGTTTGGATTCACTAGTTATGGGTTTTATTTTGGATCTCCCTAGAGTATAGTGGAATTATATACTAATGTTAGGGATTGTTCTCTTCCTTGGAAGAGGGTATCCCAGGATGACATCTACACATCACCACATGTTGTTTCATTGTGTAATGTGCTTACAATGTTTTTCCATAACGTCAAGCATAAAAAAAATTTGATAGGTAATTTTTTATTTCATTTCATAGAGATTGTTCCCTATTCTAGGATGGAAATGTGCCATGGTTAGTTAGTACGTGTTTCTCTAGGGTTCTAGTTTAGTGGGATTTACTGATGAGGTTTTGGGCATTAATAATTTGTAATTAATTACGTTTAGTAATTTTTAATAGGTAATTCTTAATTAATTAATTATAATTAACTTATAATTAATATATTTTGGTGGTTTGTTATTGATAAAAGACCCATTATCTCTTAAATCATCATGGATGGGCCTTAGTAATTACTTCTAACTCGTGATTTTTTTAAAGTTTCATAAATGCTAGATGGTCTACCATACATTTCCTATGGTATAATTTCATGTTTATTGTAGTATGTGTATTCTTGGGCTCTCACACTAAGTGGAATCCTCGGGTTTAGATTTATTAAAAAATAATTTTTAATTAATTTAATTAGTGAATTATAATGAAGGAATTATAGGGGTAACTAACAACCCTTAAGAGCTAGTCTCATGCCTATGCCCCTCATGGTCGAGACATAGCACCATGAAAAAACAAAATAGCCTCCAAATATCTAGTAAGGTGGGACTACACTTGGTGAGGTATTTTATTCCTTGTACATGATTGGGTGTTCAGTCCATTGGAAGATTAATACATATTTGGATGATTAGACCCCCCCAGAGAGATCTTGGAACTGAATTGGGGTATGACCCATGTGCTCATAGTTTACATAGTGGGAAAACCCCCTGTATCAAAAAACATCATGCTACCGTATTCACAATTTTTTTGTACATGACATCCTATTGCATCAAGTGTTGACCTAAGACCATGATTATGACTTAGAGCTATCCAAGAGGGATTTCGCTCGAGTGTTTTATCATAAGTGACCCTAGTGGGTGTCTATTGATTGACTGAACCAGGACGATTACATCATGGGTTTACATATATATGTTAGTGGGTCTCAACTATAACACATTCTAAAGATGTAATCCCAAGATTCTGTGGAAGTAGTGATGATTTTATTCATTCAAACAACATCAATTTTGTATTTATGCATTCTCCTAGTTACTATAGATACAATTATGATTTCTTGACGTTCTTCTTGTAATTTGGTGTATGATCCTTGTTTAATGTGATGATATGGTGAAGATTCATAGAGTAATGTCATAGTTTATTGAATATTATTATTATTAGTTTAAATTTACCTTGTGTAGAAGTCCCATTTTTCATTGGGATTCCTTCTAATTTGGGGATACATAGGAGGTTAACGAGTTTCATATCAGAGCCCATGTTCATTTGTGTCGACCAGTAGATGTTATATAACTAATATTATAGACATAATGAAGGGTTATATGTTGTAAAATTTCCACCAATCATGATATATTGATGAAATCAATGAGATTTGATAATTATCTTCTCAATTGATGAAAATGATACTACCTAGGATCAGTGGAAGCACTAATAATGCATTACCCATGCTTATCTGGGAATGGGGCCGTTGAGCTTGATATTGAATGATTTCGTTTTGTTATACCGTTTTAGAGAGTATTCCTTATGTATTTCCTATGGTTAACCCTTTTAGGGGTTTTCTATGTTGAAATTCCATGATTGGATATGGACCAAGGCCTAGTAATATGACATCAGACTTGATTACACATGGCTTAAGTGGTATGAAATCCAAAAAAATGTAATATTTACAGTATATCTTGTTAATACCTAGAATTATTCATCATAGACATTATAGGTGATAATGTGGGATCCCAAGGCTCATAAAATCATACCCCTATGGTGAGGCAGATTTATTAGATACATTAATGGTGCTGATCGAAGAAGGCATTATAAATCAAGATTATAGACCCAACGATTGATAAGACTACATATTAATTGGGTGGTATGACACCCTAATCAATTCCCTATTCAAATGATGTCTTGATGATTGGGATCCAGAACCCAAGTATTGGATATGGGTTTATTTTATTCACTTATTTACAGTTGTGCCATGGATAGGTAAAGCATAGTCCATGGGCATGTACATATGATAACAAATGTTGTATAATTTTTTATTTAGGAATTCTCATATTTTAGTTATTATTATCATTTTTATCCTGATGAGCAGCTCATATATTCATAAACTATATTTATAGGATATATATGGGACTATGTTGGCTGTTTCCTAATGGTATTTATAATGACACCTCACTTGGGCCCCCATTGTACTAGGTTTCCTAATCATATATTTACTTGGATAAAAGAACAAGATGAGATTATGACTGGGAAATATTGAGAATGATTTCTTGGATGTGTATGTAGATATGAGGTATGTGGTATATCATTTTGTGGGATGAAGATCTGTGTACATTTATTATTGTCTCTTTGATTTAATCATATATATTTTTGTCTGAAAAGTAGGGGATCA
Source organism: Viscum album (assembly GCA_963277665.1). Classification (NCBI taxonomy): domain Eukaryota; kingdom Viridiplantae; phylum Streptophyta; class Magnoliopsida; order Santalales; family Viscaceae; genus Viscum; species Viscum album. Next base: position 607,265,505 of record OY728119.1, on the reverse strand, counting down.
ATGTTTTATATATGTCATGGACGTTTGAGACTTCACTGTATTTCATTCATTATTACAACATTTTTCTATTCATTGAATTTGTAATATGATTGATTATTACTATGGTTGATGTTTGGTTATTTTTAATGATTCAGATACTCTGATATGAGGGCGTATTATTCCTACTATCACACCATATTCTCTCAATTGTAGTTGGTATTCTATGGTGTACGAGGATGCATGCATGAGTACTTGTCACAAACCTGTTTGGTTAATGTTTAATGAGTAAGTCCGGTCGGGATGTGACAATGTGGTATCATAGAGTTTCCATTATATTTATCTTATTATTTTGAATAATGTAGAACAGAGTATTAGGAATGTGTTAGATCCTATAATGGATATTAGAGTGTTGTATTGAGAACTCTTTTTCAAGTGAGAATTCATTGTTATTAGGGGTATGATATTGTTGTTCTTTATATGTGATGATATAGTTTTTTATGATTTTCACTTTATGAAAAATAAATTGGATGAGGAGGTTATTATTTGTTATGGATTTGTGTCTCTCATCTCATTATAGAGGTTAGGGGTTGATTTTGACTCTTTCTCTACAAAGGTAAGAATAATTTTTTCCATGAATCGTATTTGGTATGTTGGGTCCACATGTTGTAATCCATCTAGTGGGTGATTTTACTCTTAAAAAATGAGGTCAACTATTTATAGTGTCAACATAAAACTAAATGGTGTTTTCACATATATTTTATTAGTTAAATTTTACTCAGTTATAGTAACACACAAACACACACATATCCTTATGATTAAAGATCATGTTTATCTACAGTGAGCATTTCGATGAAGAGGATGATGACTAATTAGTCATATAGAGGAGGTGTAGTGAACAATTGGTTTAATATGTAATATTATTCCTAGTATTGGACCCATTGTGTTGTGTTGTTTCATAGGATCATTTATTTATTGATATAATAACAACATTTCTATTTTTTCTACATGTCCTAGAATTAAATTAAACTTAATCATACCATTTGAGTATTGTAAAACTAATTATTTTGATACAATACTATGTTTATACCCTTTAGCCTCATAGGTTAAAACTGGAAACAAATTCCTTTCTAGTTTACACTTTATGGATGTATCCATTTCATGGACAGTTAACTAAAAATTTGTAACAACCTACATGTAGTTTTCTTATCTATATTTCTTTGATGTTTTACTTAACCAACCATTATACATAGTTATCTAGTCTGATCATCTAGTGTGTTGTAGATGGCATGCTAAATGATTATAGGGAAATATAACCTTGATGGAAACTCTCATATCATGATACATGGTGATGGTGATTTTATCATATTTTATATGTTAATATCATGAACCTCTAAGAATAATTCCTTTATGAGGACTCTTCAAGAGGATTACGGTTAGGTAGGCTAATGCGTGGTAGGTGATGCCATTAAATTTACCTTTTACGTATGAGTTTCAAGTGTATTTCACTCAAATGGGTCTCCATTTAAAGAATATATTATGTATTTCTATAAAATATAGAATTTAAAAACTATATAATTTAACCCATGGTAACCTTTTGTTACCCTAATAGGTCGATGTTATCCTTACCTCACTTAGAGCGTGTTTAAATGAATAAACGATACTATGGTTTTTTGTGAGAATAATGGGTTATGTAGTTGTAACTAGTTATCTTGGTATAATACATGATTAGTATAGCTATATGAGACATAGAGGCCCTAAGTTGTGACTCATAACTTTATGATTTAGTATTTGGATTGATCAAGGGAAACCTACAAGAGGATTTCACTTGTGTTTACATATGCCTTTTTTAGGGGGTGATCATGGTTGTATTCTCATTTTGATTCTGATTCATGGGAGGTTCTGTGGTATTGAAATATAATAATGGTGATATAATTGGTTTTTAAGAAATTACGTAGGGTTCTTGGTTATCAGGATTGAGTTCTATGGGAGGAGATTCTTTGGTTTCTATCACTATTAATCAGGGGGGTGTGGTTGACAATTTAATTTAGGAAAACAACATCATGTGGAAGGTGGTCATGGAATAAATAATAGAATAGAAGAGGATCTAAATTTTGAAGAGTAGTCCCATGAGATCTCATATCTTTTCAATAATTACATGCCATATAGCATAACCATCGTGGACATAGTAACGTTCCACTCATTGGAGCATGGGTCAAGTTGTATATGTTTGTATACATATTTTTTCTTGAATGTTTAGTAAAAAAAATTAGGAATGATAACTGTTTAAAATGAAACATTAGTAAGGGTCTATATTTAGACGAAGAGTTAATGGTTTCAAATAAGATTCTTGAAGGGAGTGGTGACCAATAGATTTGGGAAATAATGAATGTTCCACATTATAAAAGATATAGTGGTAATAATATAGGTTCAATAATATGTGTGACCATAGGGTGGATCATGAAATAATGTCTTTAGGGATGTAGTTCCTTGGGAGATTTAAAATCATGTAAATCCGAGATTCATGTGAGTATGGCCCAGTAGGAGTGAACATTTTGTTAATCGTATGTGGGTTCTTAGGAATGATAGGCATTTTAGTCATGATAGATATTATGTTCCAAAATATTTTGGAAATGGGATACAGTAATCATGAATTTGTTTCATTGGTGTGACAACATGGATGTTCCATAGGTGGGGACCATGTAATTGGTCTCTACATTGTAACACTCACATGAAAAATGGGCGTGAAACGATGAGGCTTACTAATTTATGGTAATTTTGGTCTTTTAGGTGTTTTTTGATAAATAGAACAAGGTAATACAAGTTTTTCTCATTAAATGACAGGTATATGTTTTAATATAGATATGGGAGGATTAAAATCATAGGAATCAGGCCTAAGGGGCATATACTAATCCAAGGGTGATGGATTAGAAATTCCATAGTGTTCATGCCCTTGCACAATCAAGGAAATGGATAAAGGATGGTTTGGATAGGGAATTACACTAGTAGTTAGATACGTGATTTGATGAGAATATATAGAATGATCTCGGTGTGACATAAGATAATGGATTTAGGATCAGGTTTTAATGACATATCGAATTCTAATGAAACATATTTATGAGAACAATTTTCCAGAGGTTGTTCTGCATGATCTCTCTTGAGTAGTTATATGCATTTAATGAGAAATCACATTGGACATGGAATTGGGATGAGATTGGTGTAGTATAATGTTCAGTCAGATATTTTTAAGTTGATACTTGTGTGTCCATGTAAATATTATTTAATTGTAATTTTACCATTTATATTAGATCAAGGACCAATAATAGTTTCCTCATGTGTGAAAAGGTGTATATAGTTGAGGGATAAGAAAGGACCATCTTTAGGATTCAAGTGATTTGTTTCTATAAGAAATTACAATGGTGTATGTACAATGTATTGGAATTAGCCATCGAAATAAAGAACATATCATATGGTGTACCACAGTTTGTTTGTAGAATCAATGAATTATGTTATCGTATATCATCATATATATGATTAGGAATTTTTTTCTTGATGATTTGATAATGGATACCAATATTGGATTGGGTTTTAGTGAGCTATAATCCAGGTAATTAAAGTATATCTTTGAGGCCCATTGGGAATTCAAAATTCAATATAGCTACTTAGTTGTGAGTTTACAACCCAAATAGGTCATGTTTTTTGTTTTTATTCCCACCTATACTTCTCAAGGATGAGAATCATTAAAGTGTATAGTTTGTAACATCACATGTTTTATGAGTAGGGAAAAATTCAGATTAAATTTTATTTTTCGACATGTGGGTAGGTAAAATCATGATAATAGATTTCGAATAGAATTACAATGGTTTTAATGACTCTATTGGATGTTTTTTTGACATGGAACGAGGCTTGGAATGCATCTTGAAAGATTTGGGAGTGTAATGGGGGCTTCGGGACCGAAAATCAATGTATTCTAAAAGTGAATCCTATAGGTAATAATTGTCGCATGGTAAGAACTAACAGTGTATCCAAACTATGAGTCCATGTTTGTAAAGCCACACTGGTTTGGAAACCATATGGTAGTCTATGGGAAACCATGGCGATGTTTGAAATTAATTGAATACTTATCACAAATTGGTGAAAGGTCTTTAAAATAGTGTTTCATGACCATGTATGGTGTCTTTGCATCAGGAAATGATGGTTCATAGTTATCACATGGTCTGTTAAATTTTGACACCTAACCATTTGATTTGGGTGTTCGTTGGGTTTTAGAGGTTTATAGTTGGTACATTGTATGGCCAATCGTGTGGCCAAACTGTGTATCCCATTAAAAAGATGAAATTTTTATTTTTACACTCCAAAACATAAGTTGTTTTACCATAAATTCAACGAAAATTCACACAACATCCTACACCACAAAATTCCTACACCTTCTTCCTTCCACCGTAAGTTATCTCCCCATTACATGGTCTATATAGAACATCATCTATTGCGTTGGAAGCCTGGAGGTAAGTCTTTAAATTCGCTAACCTCTATTATGTTCTTATTGTTCTTACTCTATCATTAGGTTCTATATTTTGGGGTTTTCTTTCCAATTTCACCATATCATGGTGGAATTTGTTACAGAAGTTATGAATTTTTCTCCCCCTACGAATGGGGTAACATGTGAGGTCTTCCTTATAATGGCTAAAATATTTTAGAATAAAATTTTTCTTTTTAAAATTAAATTAATTATATATATATAACACATGCAATTATTTTATTTTATTATTTTCAATTTTATTTTCAATGATCACTATTCATCATTACCATTGATAACATAGTCATTGAATAGTAATCACATGACCAGTATAAATACATGGGTTAAAAAAACCATTTTCCACGAACAAAGTATGTGATGGCCTCATCTAGTATAATAATACCCTATAAAGCACAATTTATAGTTTTTTCAAAGGAGATATCATTTATCTTTGTTACCCTAGACCAAGACCAATCTGAGATCCTACAACTTCGTCACGAGCATAACCATTTACATTAGAAGTTCAAGCTCATTGAGATCTCAACCAAAACCATGTTCACTGAATGATCCCATAAGAGCCCCATCATCGTTCACCCTATGCTTAGGGATTATGTTGGTGTATTAAAGGGGTATAAAAAAGACCCTATGAATAATACTATGTAAATTATTTTTTATAAAATAATGAACATTTTTTTCATACTATTATATTTACATTGTACAAACTTTTAAAGAACAAATTGTATGTTTGGTTAATATTCAAATTAAATTAATGAATTAATGGAATTTTCAAATAAATAATATTTTAATGTAATATTATTATAATATAATATTTATCAAATATAAATGAACATAAAATTTTTATGATGGGAAATGTAATTTTTATATGAGTTCAAAAAATTGTAATTTGTAAAAAACCCATCATTTTCAATAAATGTATTTTTTTATTTTAAAAGTGAAAATTCAAGTTTATATAAATTTATTTATATAAAATGATTAATATTTTTGTATTCAAGTTTTTTAAATTATATGATGACAATTTTTTATTTATTTTCTAAGACAGTCAAATTTTCATGTAAAAATTAAATACCCTATAAATATGCATTGCGTTTAATGACATCATAATGGAACAATAGTGATTTAAAAGACACTAAAAAATGTATAATCGGAATGATACATGTTTTCACTTTAAAATTATGTTATTTTATGTTTATTTTATTAATTTTATAAAGCCAAAGTGAATCATGTAATGCTTCTGATATTTATTAAAATATTAAAATCATTTCATTGATAGTGTGAGTCACCTCAACATAGGAAGGAGAATTATTTTAATATGTTCATCCCTTGGAATAATAGAATAATTAACAATACTCCCACATTGAAGAAAACATTGGAAAAACCATGATATGATTTGTATTTTTGAATATTTTGTTATGAAGAGTCGAGCAATAAAATAATAATGAAATTCCCCTCCATTCCTATTTAAAATCATACAAGATCCCATTTCACTACACTAAAATTCCTTGAATCAAATCCACACACTACCATATAATCCCTAGAGGTACCCCAAGGTTCCCCTAATCTCCCAAGAATCATCTCCCTATCCTTTGGAGTCACACAACTCAATAATGGATTTCTCTCTTCTTATTTCCATTCATGACCTTCATTTATATTAGGCATCTTAAATTCCATTTTCATATATTGGATATGGTTTCCTATATTACCCATACATTACGTTGTATTTATTAACTATTATATCCCCTTTAAATATCATTTAAACCCCTATAGACATTTATGTACACCGGCTACGATGAGGAAATTTTGAAAGTGTTCTATCCTTTATCCTCTTGCATCAAGTTTCTTTATTATGTTTCGCCTTCTATTTCCAAATAATTTTGTTAGAGAATGTATTTACATGTACCTATTACATTTCATTTCATATATAAATTATGAGAGACCTATTTTCACTCTCATCAACCCATTTTTTGAATTTAAATATGACGTCGTTATCCTACCTAAATTGAACAATGATTTTCCATTCCAAAACAATCATGTTATGAATACCATACCCATGTATCTATAGAGGGTATTCACCATTATGAACATAAAAAAAATTATTTGGGATCTACAGGTATGTATTGCACATTAATTTATCATGTAATAACATATTATATTGAATGAATACATGATATATGATCTATGAAGCACAAATAAGCATGAGATTGAAATGATTATGAAGGGTCCACCTTGATAGTGTTCCAATACATTGGAGGATGTTTACTATTATGATAAGTCATGTTGGGATAGGGGTTTACATGATTAATTTATGAGACTTTTTTCACCCTGAAGTCATTGGGTTTTATCCATGAACTATGATTCTGATGCATTGTTTTTTGTTTTCCCCCATTTCCAAGTTCTTATTATCATGATATATCAAGACTTTATATTCATATTTATTTTATAATTTATTGATATTCATATTTTCAAACATGAATTTTCTGATTCATGATATTAATTTTTTTACTCACATCCTATTCTTTATTGATCACCCATTTCATATTTTTTCCCGTAGGATAACCTATGTAGTTTTAAGTAAGATGGAATATTATGAACATGTTAAGGAGGTTTTCATTATAGACAATGTATTTCATCTTTGAAGTTGTTATAAAATTTACCTAATTCTAAAAAACATTATACTTATTGATATTTTGGTGATGTGTCAAGTTTAATCACATGTACTCAATCATTTATTAATTTGTAATAAAATCAGGGTTGTTATGGTTGGTATCATAGCCAAGTATAGTTATTTTTTTGATTAATATTAGAAAAACCTAGTGAAACCCCTTAGGGATATGAGTAACTGTACGAAAACATCCCTAAATTTTTATATTTATAATGTAAGTGGCTTATCAAGAAATTATATTCATTTCTGGATACTATGATTGCATGTGCTTCTATAACATATGTACCCAGGAGTAACAACTCGGATAAAGTGTTCTGGACCGAACTTGAGTTAACCAAGTAATGGATAATGAACCTTACTGTGCACCTAGTTTGATAATCCTAGGCGATACACTCTAGTAAATTCATAATCTCATTATGAACCATTATTAAGGGAGTAAAAAAATTCTCATAAATATATATGTTTAGAGGTAGATCATTAATAACAAAGATTGAACCCTATAAATTCATCAGTTAAAGAAATAAATTAAATTTATAAGTTATCCCTTTATTTCCATTGGTTTCCCCATTAAGGGTTTAATAGTTTAAAAGTTATCCTCATTAAGGCTATATTGGATAAATTTGAACCAGAATTTGATGGAGAAATACAGTGTCTTCATCCATAGTTATACATATTCCTTTATATCATAAACGTTTAACAAAACAATCCAAACATCACCCCAAATCTTGGAAGAAAAGATATTGGTGAAAAATGTAAGTCGAAATATTAGTACATCCCATTTATATAACTACTACCCTATAAATATTTGTTGGATGAACTTATTGGAAAATCTTGTCACAATTCCTTTTGTGGAATTTTATGTAATTATAGGCATGGATTGACTTTCCCTATATAGATCCATTGAAAATTTCTTTGAGTGGTAAATCACTCCCTATATGGAGAATCAACCTATGATTCTATACAATTGAAAAGAGGAGGATTATTATTTTTCAACACCATCATCCCAAGTATATGTATTACTGCTCAATGAGCATGCATATCATACAAATTTTATTTAGTCTAACGAAAGTACCATCCTTAAATACATTCCTATTGTGAGGGAATTTATTGATGTGTTTCTCGAGGAATTTCATGGTATTTCTCCTTTAATGGTAGTTGAATTTTCAACCGAGCTTATACATGGGGAATTTTTACTATCCAAGTCTCCATATAGGATATCTGTTGTGGAACATGAGGTTTTGAAGAAAAATATATATGAGAATTTGGATAAATTGTTTACATGCCCATATACTTCAAAATGTGGTTCAACAGTCCTCTTATTCAATAAGAAGGACGAGTAAATGTGTCATTTCATTGATTATCATGAGATCAACAAGATCACGATAAAGAAAAATTAACCTTAGCCATTAATTTATAACTTGTTCGATTAGATATATAAAGCAAAATACTTATCCATGGTGAATCTATAGTTGATATATTTCCATGTTGGGGTGAAGAAGGAGGATATCCACCAAATTGCTTTTTATACAAGGTACGAGAACTATGAGTTCAATGTGATGCCATAATGACTCACTAATGCATCATAAATCATCACAATCTTTATTAAGAGCGTCTATAGAGAATACCTTGATAAATATTTAGTCATATTTATAATTGATAATCTAATCTAATCCCAAACACTATAGGATCATCAGGAGAATATGGGAATTGTTGTAAAGACCATATGAAAGGACAATCTCTACGAAAAGTAAAAAAACGTTTAGTTCTGGATGAAGGAATTCTTGTTCATGGGGCATATATTAACAAGTAGTGGGATATTTTTGGATCCTACAATGAAAAAATTAATTATGGTATGGATGGGGTCAACTTCCATGATAGATATATGTCGCTTCTTTAGGCCAGCTGGATATTATCACCAATTTATGATAAATTTCTTTTGATTTTAAAACACTATTATCATGCTAACTCGAAAGGGATTCAAGGATTATTGGAATGATGAATGTGAAGAAATATTCATTGCGTGGAAAAGGAGGCTTCTCACCGCCCCGGTGATCACAGTACCCATAAGTAAGGAATTTTAAATAATTTTCCTTGATGCTTCAAAGAATGGATTGGGATGTGCATTGCTGAAAAATGAAAAATTCATTACCTAATCCTCATGGAAGATGAATATTGAAGAGTAAAACTATATCATGCTTGATTTGGATTTGGAATTTATGATCTATGCATTGAAAATATAACATCGTTGTCTCTATGGGGAGAAGAGTGAAAAATATACTAATCACAAGAGATTAAAAAATATATTCACATAGATATATCTTAATATATTCCATCATATATGGAATGATCTCATCATGGATTACAAATACATAATCCTCTAAAATCCTAGTAAATAAAATAAGGTGGTTGATGATCTGAGTATAAAAGAGCCATTAATTATATAATTGACGAGAATTGAAAAGGATCTAATCTTTATGGATACGATGAGGATGTACATAAGAATCCAAAAGAATGGAACAACATCAATACATTCCAAAAATATTGATCAAACCTCTCTTTTGGAAATGTTAATGGATTCCTAGAATGATGATATGGGAATTCAGAAGAGAGTGGAAACTATAAGTATAAGGACCCAACCTTAAAATGTTATATAATCATGAATTAACTAAATAATTCACATTGAGGATATTTTCAGGTTTAGAGTTTTATAGAATTAGGAAATTACTATTACATCTCGAAAGATTACAAAGTAGACACTTCTATTAAGTTTCCATTTTTTCATAAAATAAAAACTCTTAAAAAGAAACATTTCAAGTTCCATGTTTTAGATAGCATGTCTTTCGTTGATCCCATCCTTGACCTTATTCAACTTTTAGTGTTGTGGAAAAAATTTCAAAAAACATTGGATGAACATAAAAATCTCAATAAGGGATACAAAAAGAATGAAAACCATTAGATTCTCAAAACAACAAATAAATCATGAATACTTCATCATAAGTAATACTTTTTACCTTTATGAATTAGTAAATACTCTTCCCATAATAAAATATCATTTCATACCCTTTTTTAAATAAAATATCACCATAAAACCCATATAATGAACAGATAACATATAAAGGTAACTTGGGACATAAAAATACATAAATGGAATAACCATACGGTCGACTTCCACACATGTAACTAAATGTAATAGCCATACGACTGACTTCCATACCCAATGCATTGGAGGATATAATGTAACCACCCATCCTTGTTTATCACAGCACCACCCATCATTTGGTTTATCACGTAACCACCTGTCAAATGTCCAAGTACCATTATAAAATTATAAAACATACAACAAATATAAGGAATAGAAAATAGTTCCACTTTTCAATCACAGTATTTCACTTAAATATATTGACATAACAAACCTATTATCAAGTCCATTTTCAATACCAAAATACATAATAGAGTATATAGTATTTATTTTTCCTTTTAAGAAATTACGAGTCTTTTAGGAATCCAAAGATCAAGTAATACTCATAGTGGCGGAAAATTCGTTGTCACCGCGTACCTTAAAAGAAAAAAATCCTTTTTGATGTTAAGTAAAACTATTCGTAGAAAAGGATTCCCTTTGAATGAAATTAAATGTCAAAGGTGTTTATATTGCATATAAAAGTAAGTCTTGTAACAAAACAAAATACGCCTCAATGAAAAGAGATTAAGACGAAGTCCCTAACAAAAACGGTATCCTTAGATTAAGGATAACTCAATGACATAATTATGTGTGAAAAATATAAATACACCCAATATAAGTAGATATTTTTTAAAAAAAATCATAGGTCATTCAAATATATTCATATCACGACATAATCAAGAAGTAGAGGTTTAACGCCATGAATTGAAATTAGGTTAAGAAGTTCCCTTACAGAAATTCGTCAGCCAAATAGTGTCACATTAAAATTCAGAAAATGAGTTGATGAGAGATAAAAAGGGTATCTCATAACTTGTACATGAAATTTACAGCAATAATGATATATTATAACATATCCCAACATAAGAATAACTGAATTAAAATTCATTACAAAATGAAGTCTTTTAAAAAAAGGATGGTGAAAGGTTCCCTTACAGATTTGGGTAACTTTTGAAAAGCACACCCCATGAAAGAAGGTTCATACAATGAAGATGTAAATACCTATAAATTATAGTATATTACACAAAAAAATACAATCCTGGTCAGTACATAAACCACACAAAAGGAAATAGTGTCAAATGTATAATGAATCTCATGGGAATAAAAATGAGATGGAAAACCCATCACGTCGTTGTAATCAATCGAGTCGTATGAAAAAAAGATAATAAACACCAAATAAATTACAGAATAAACTGAATATAAATAGAATCATGATAATATATATCCTAAGGAAGTACACAATACACCACATGAAATAAATAAGTGGAAAACAATGAAAATCTAACATAATTAAAAGCGAGATAAGAAATCCCCTTACCACGTGTCCGACTTGACTCTCACATCTGTTCCTTGTTCTTTATAAATTATAAACTTAAGTTAATTTATACATGATTAATAAAATTTATCATGTTTATTATTTCTTTTATATCACTTATTACCATGTTATAAATATTATGAAATCATTTAAGTTAATAACGGTCATTTTTTCGATATTCGGTACTTGAGTCAAAAGTGAACTTCTTATATTTACAAGTTGTTCATGTAGTAAAATATCCATTATCTCCAGAATGATATTCACAATGTATATTTCATATATATAATATATATCTAGTATATATATGTATTTATACCAGTACATAAAATTTGAAGGTAAGAAATGCAATGCACTGTTCATGGAGACACTAAGCCGTACGTACGCATAAACGCTACGTTCATTTCTATTTTGCATTTAATGGAATGAAAAAATTATGATATAAATGTATATTATAATTAAAGTATAATATCAGTTTTAATATCATTATCTACATCCTTTAAACATCCCACATATGGCATTAACGATTCAAATCACTTTGAGGGGGAGGTAGTCCGCAATTCCTAAAATGAAATTATCGCGTTTACCCATTAAAAAAACCATAATGGTATGGAATAAATGAAAAATACAGAATCATAAGGAAAAAATAAACATAATATATATCATATTTAAATACTGTTACATCTTAATGGCCACCCTGAGAGGCAGTAAGAGGTAATTGAACAATCATCATTTCGTGAGGCAGTAGTTCACCGTCCACAGAAACAATATGTTTTTCACCCATTAGATGGAGGTGTGTGTAAGTGTAGCTCAAATACCTCTCATAACAACATCCTAGTATATTGAATATTCTGGTTTTGTTAAAAAATAAAGTAATAAAAAAAGTTTAAGGGGTTGGATAAGCAAAACAAATCAAAAGAACATAAGAGAATACATTACCATTAAATCGGGAAACTCCCCTTGGTTTGAACCAGAAGGGTTTCCTAAAGTGCATTATGCCTAAGGTAAGGCTCCTAGGATGACAAGAGTGATCTTGGGAGAGTATTTGAGTAGAGTTTAGGTGATCCAAAGGGCTTTAGAATTGTGAGAAAGGGTTAGGAAGTGGGGTGTTTTTATAAGGGATAGGAGGGGCTCTTTCGGAATGTTTAAAAATATTATATTATTGTATAATTATTTTCGGTTTCTAAAGGTCCAAAAATCATTAATGTCTAATATAAGGTGTCCCATGTTCTAAATAAAATCATCCAATAAGAATTGGACAATTTTTGGCTATTATATTAAACTTCATGTTTATATTTATTTAAATCATTCATTAATGACTTAGACACAACATCATCATTGTGTCATAAATAATTTGATTTATTTGATATATAAAGAATATAAAAAAATTACCATGATTTATGAAATATTTTTATCTTTATAATTAAGATTTTTATTCAAAAATATAACTTATATAACCCCATGTAAAATTTTTTTTAGTAAACAAATAAATGTTTTGTGACATTTTTATTTTTTACTTTAAATAAAAAGTTATTAATGTCATTATCATACCCAAGTGGATATTTGGGGCCCCCAAATTGACCCATGGATTTTCATGGTCAGCCATGACTCATCCAATAATTTTTGGACATGTGTAAAGGTATTTTTATATTTTTATAATATTATTTTTACATTAAATTACCTTAACTAACTTTAATTGTTGTTAATAAAACTCAAAACATACTATTCACAGAAAATTATTTTCATCCCATTGAACCACATTTTACTTACTAATGACAACCATGTATGTTGGATTTTTGAAATTCAATTAAAAGAAGTGGTAAATTTTTATTTAAATGAGAAATTCAGTTTTTAACATCTACTTAGTGGTTTCACTATTCATCAAAAACTGATGTTTTTCAGAAAAAACCAAAAATTCACCCTAAGATATATTTGATAATCCAAATTCAAAAATGATGTCCATTTTACCAAATTCAAAACATATAAGTTGCTTTAATCAATTTTATAATTAATTTGTGTTGTCAATACAAATAACATGTTTTTAAGAAACAATATCTATCAAACGATCGACACATGTTTATGTCCAATATCAAAATGAAATTAATTCCAATGACCACCATATGAATAACTGGTAAAAATATATATTAATTACACTTTAAACCCAATTAAAAAGATAATGTTTCCATATAAATAAATTATATTAAAAGGAGTTTTTGAATTAAAATATAGCATTTTCACTTTTCATTAAAAAACATTATCGGAAAAACAATTTTTTTTACACAAAGTAAATTTTGATATCCTAATTCTAAACATGGATTTTCTTTTGAGAAATATGACATATACAATATACAAAATTTAGATTTAAAAATGGTTCTCCATGAATAGGCGGTTAATCGACCTTTTAAATAATATTAGAATATTTATGCTTAAAATTAGATTAATTCACATTTTAAGCCTCCAGCATTTATTGTATAATTGTAAAAATATTTGATAAACATATATAATCATTTTTTATTTATTTCAGTTTATTCCCATCATTACAATCTCTAGGCGTTAACTACCATTTAAAATAATATTATTATATTATTAGTGCGCAACGTAAGATTTCAAGGAAACTCGTTGTTGCGTATTGGGTACGCCTTCGAACATAACATCCCATTTAAAGCAATATTAATATTTTATTCACAAATATTAATATATATGAAAATATCATATTAATTATTTACCTAGGATGTTACATCAATCCCCCCTTTTGGGAATTGCGTCCTCGCAATTTTAAAATTGGGCTCAGACCCTTTATTGAAAGCCCCACATCGGAGGAGTAAATAAATGTATCACTTTAAAAGAAAGAAAAAGAAGTACATTGGTCTCCTGAAATAACCTATATAAGGATTCCCTAAAATCATGGATATAGAGGAGAAAAAAAACCATCAAGTTCTGATGGAGATTGATAGAAAACACGTTTAAGAGAAAGTTAACCACCATAAAATCACAAACTTATGATGGGTTAAATAGTATTTGATTACCCAATATGAAAAGTTAACAGACAACGATTTTGTCTTAAGGTACTTTTCATTAAAGAATTTATTTATGAGCTTAACTAAAAAATAAGGAATCATACTCAATTTTCATGCAGACTTTCATCTTTTTCAATATGTCTAACACAAACACATATTTTCCCCAAACGATGAGTATTTAAGATGACTTCTTCACATTAAGAGTGCTAAAATAAAATTCTAGAGAATCACATAATCAATAAAATATGAACTATATATTTCCCATTTCTTTAGAACTTAACAACAACCAAAATGGTTAGTAAAATAACAGATAATCCCAAAAAAAAAATCATTCACTAAAAAAACTACTCTTAATCTTCAAAATTTGTCCAACAAAACCCAAAGTTCATCAAAGACTATTCAATAAACTGCTGTCTATAAAATTATTCAAAGTAATCTAAACTATGATTTAAAACCAAATCTCCGAAAGATTTAATCACATAGTCTTCGAAGATAAATATTAACATTTATCTCTAAATAACATCAGTTACTCTTAATTTCTCATATTGAAAATTAATTAACCTAATCACATTTCCTCCATAATAGGTTAATCATTTCCATAGATAACCCAAAATCAACATATTCTTGATTCATAAAATCATTTATCTAAAAAAATAATTCATACTAACTAGGGAATTGATTTAGTCTAGTGGTTGGCGATAAATACCAGTCACACTTTGGTTGTGGGTTCGATTCCCATTGATTTGTCCGACGCGACGGGTTGTCATACAGTCTGTGTGTTGTCCCTTTCCCAAAACTATATAATTTTATATCATTTCCAAAAAGCTATAAATTTACCAAAAATTACGGTAAAATATTTTAACCACGACGATTATATAATAACTTTTATTTTTCATCCCAAAATGTATTAACTAGTAATTACCTCAAATTCAAGGATCATATAAACCCAAATAGTTCTTTATAACTATATCCACATAAGAAAATATAATAATTCATTGAGAAAAATTTTCATATATCAAATATCAGGGTTACACATACTTTAATTAGTCTTCTAATGTAATCCCTTCACCAAAAGAGCCATAATACTTTTATGAATTTCACCATCGTAAAATATACCATAACTCTGGAATCCCTTATATGTTGACTTCTTACTCATTAAAAATTCATCATGATCCATTAACAATTCCTTTCCAACTAATCCTAAAAAAATTATTTCCTACAGACAAAATCATGAATCATGTCCTAAGACTTCAATAATAGGAAAACATATGTTAAGAAATAATCCATACCTTTCACTAGTCATTTTTAGTTTCATCATCTTCAATCTGAATGGTATTAGGTATTGGTAAAAAAATATTTGTACGGTCCTGGTTATCCCATTCCCGAAACATCTTCATAGGACATGTGTTTGCATAATGACTATGCACACCACAGTTAAAACATTAAATTTATCCCTCAGAAAGAATTTCTTTCCCTTTCCTAGAGTCAACTGGATGCTTCCTTTTTCGATGGCAGGTTCGTTCTTTATAACATTCATTTCCACATCTATAATATCTTTTTGTCCCTTTGAATCATTTTCCTATGTGTTTCTTTCCACATGATTCCCACATAGGTTTTCGAACATACCTACCTTTATGATTATTATCTGAAAATCCCTAGGGATTTGTTTCTCGCATATATGATGCCCTGTAGAAAAAACTAAGGTTCAGGTGGTCAATCATGACTCCAAATAGATGGTTGAGAATGACCACAAGATTTCTCATTACAGCTCTCATATCATTCAGTTGCTCGTTCATAAAATTGTCACAGTTTTCTTCATATCCACTGTTACTTTGGTGCCTGCTAGATCCATCCATTTACTAAAACCAAAAAGGTTAGTGTGTGTATATCAATAAAATCATCATATAATACAAATATATAATTATTCAGGTTATCTTAAACTGATTCACTTTATCTAAAATAACTATGTCTCTTTCTGAAATCCTAACCATTATGGTAATTCCACGTATGCTTAAAGAATACCCTAACTTCTAAATTTATCTATAATGAACATTGATACCAACTATAAGGACATGGACTTAAAACATTACATAATCTTGTATTAAATAAATAATTCACATTACGAATCTTTTCAAGAGTAGAGTTTTAGAGAATTAGGACATAACTATTACATCTCAAAAGATTACAAATTAGACACTTCAACTAAGTTTCCATTTTTTCATAAAATAAAAACTCTTAAAAAGATACATGTCTAGTTCCATGTTTTAGATATCATGTCTTTTCTTGATCCCATCCTTGACCCTATTCATCTTTATGTCCTGTGGAAAATATTTCAAAAACTTGGGATTAGCAAAAAAAGAAAAGTAAGGGATACAAAAAGAAGGAAAACTATTAGTTTCTCAAAACATCAAGTAAATCATGAATACTTCATCATAAGTAATACTTTTCACCTTATGAAGTAGTAAATACACTTCACTGAATAAAATATCATTTCCTACCCTTTTGTAACCAAAATATCACCATAAAACCCCTTATACTGAACACATATCATATAAAGGTAACTTGGGACATAAACATACTTAAATGTAATAACCATACGGTCGACTTCCACACATGTCACTAAATAGAATAGCCATACGACCAACTTCCATACCCAATGCATTGTAGGCTATAACATAACCAACCATCCTGGATTATCACAACACCACCCTTAGTTTGGTTAATCACATAACCACCCATCAAATGTCCAAGTGAAATTATAAAATCAAAACATATACAAAAAATATAATGTAAAGAAAACATTTACACATTTAAATCACTATATATCACTTAAATATATTGAAATAACAAATCCATTATCAAATACATTTTCAATACCAAAATACAAAATAGAGTATATGATATTTATTTTCCATTTTAAAAACATTAAGCCTTGTTAAGGAAGCCAAAGATCAACTAATACTCGCGGTGGCAGAAAAGTCATTGTCACCGCGTACATAAAAAGAAACATTCCTTTTTGTCATTTAGTAAAACAATTCGGGTAAAAATATTCCCTTTGAATGAAATGAAAATTGAAAGGTGTTTATACAATGTATAAAATAAAGTCTTGTATTAAAACAATGTATGCTTCAATGAAAGAGATTGAGACGAAGTCCCTTACAAAGACTGTATCCTTAGATTAAGGATAACTCAATGACATAATTATGTGTGAAAAATATAAATACACCCAATATAAGTGGATATTAAGTGTAAAATAATCATAGTTAATTCACACTTATTCATAGCATGACATAATAAAAAAGTATAGGTTTAACCCGAGGAATTGAAATTGGGTTAGGAAGTTCCTATACAGAGATTCGACAGCCTAACGACTTCACTTTAATATTCAAAAAATGTGTAGATGAGAGTTAAAAAAGGTATCTCATTACGTGGAAATAAAATTTACAGCAATAACGATATATAAGAACATATCCTGACATAAGAAGATGTAAATTAAAAGACATAACAATAATAAGTCTTTTTAAAAAAGAAGAGGGTGAAAGGTTCCCTTACAGATTTGTGTATCTTTTGAAACGTACACCCCATGAATTAAGGATCATACAATGAGAATGTAAATACTCAAAAATTAATGTATATTATATAAAGAATAAAATAATGGTATTTACATACACCAAACAAAAGGAAATACTGGAAAATGTAGCATGAATCTGACGAGAATAAAAGTGAGATGAAAAACCCCTTACGTCCTTGTAATCAATCGAGTCATATAAACAAAAGATAATAATCACCAAATGAATTATATAATACCAAGAATATAAATATAATATTGATAATATATATCAAATTTCAGTACAAAAAACACCACATGCAATAAATAAGGGGCGAACAATGGAAATCACACATAATTAAAAGCGAGATTAGTAATCCCCTTTCCACGTGTCCGACCCGAATCGCTCGTATGTTCCTTGTTCTTCCTGAATGATAAACTTAAGTTAATTTATAATTCATTAAGAACATTTTTCAAGGTTATTATTTATTTTATATCACTTATTACCATGTTATAAACATTATTTAGTCCTTTAAGTTAATAACGGTTGTTTTGTCGATATTGTGTACTTGAGTCAAAATTGAACTTCTTATATTTACAAATTGTTCATGTAGTAAAATATTAATTATGTCTAGGTTGATAGTCATGATCTAGATATCATATATATCATATATATACAGTATATATATATATATTTGTATATTTATACAAGTACATAACATTTGAAGGTATGAAATGAAATGCACCGTTCATGGAGACGATAAGTCGTACGTACACATGAATGCTACTTTCATTTCTATTTCGCATTTCATGGAATGAAAACATTATGATATAATGGTATATTATAATTACAGTATAATATAATATATAACATCATTAAATACATCCTTTATACATACAACATATGGCTTTAACGATTCAAATCAGTTTGAGGGGGCGATAGTCCACACTTCTTAAAATGAAATTATCACGTTTACCCATTATGGAAACCATAAAGGTATGGAATAAATGAAATATACTGAATCATAAGAAAAATATACACATAATAGATATCATATATAAATTTAGTGACATATTAATGGGCACCATGAGAGGTCGTAGGAGATAATTGAACAATCATTGTTTCATGAGGCAGTAGTTCGCCGTCTATAGAAATAGTATGTTCGTCATCCATTAAATGGAGGTGTGTGTAAGTGTAGCTCAAATACTTATAATAAAAACATACTAGTAAATTCACGATACAGGTTTTGTTAAAAAATAAAGGAATAAAAAGAGTTTAATGGGTTGGAGAAGCAAAACAAAACAAAAGATCATAAGAGAAGACATTACCTTTAAATCGGGTAACTCCCCTTGGTTTGAACCCAAATTGTTTCATGAAGTGCTTTCTTCCTAAGATAAGGCTTCTAGGATGAAGATAGGGATATTGGGACCTTCATTTTGTGGAGTTTGGAAGATACAAATTTCTTTAGATGTGTGAGAAATGGTTATGAAGTGGGGTCTTTTTATATGGGAGAGGAGGGGCTCTTTTGGAATGTTTAAAAATATTATTTTATTATATAATGCATTTGGGTTTCTAAGGCTCCAAAAATCATTAAAGTCGAATAAAAGGTGTCCCATGTTCTAAATAAAATCATAAATTTATAATTTTACAAGTGTTGGATATTAATTTAAACATTATCTTCATATTTATTTAAATCATTCATTAATGACGTAAAAACTGCATCATCATTGTGTCATAAATAATATTATTTATTTGATGTCTAAAAATTATAGAAATATTACCATGATATATGAAATAGTTTTATATTTATAATTAATATTTTTAGTCAAAAAGATAACTTATATAACACCATGTAAAAATTGTTTTAGTAAAACAATACATGTGTGTGGCATTTTTATTTTTAATTTAAATAAAAAGTTATTAATGTCATTATCATACCCAAGTAGCTCCATGGGACCCCCAAATTGAAACATCGATTGTAGTTGTCGTCCATAAATCATCAAAATTTTTTAGGACATGTTTCAAGGAATTTTTATATTTTTATAATATTATTTTTACCTTAAATTAGCCTAATTACATTTAATCGCAGTTTATAAAACCCCAAAGTTACTATTCATTAAAAATTATTTTCATCCCATTGAACCAAATTTTACTTAATAATGTCCAAAATTTATGTATTATATTTTATAATCAATTCAAATAAGCGGTAAAATTTCATTTAAACAAAAAATTCAGGTTTAAACAACTACTTAGTTGTTTTACTATTCTTCAAAAAAATGATGTTTTTTAGAAAAATACCAAACCTTCACCCTAAGCTGTATTTAATATTCCAAATTCAAAAATTATGTCCAATTTACCAAATTCAAAACATATAAGTTTCATTATTTAATTTTATAATTAATTCCAGCTATCAAAACAAATAACATGTTTTTAAGAAACAATATCTATCAAAAGATTGACACTTCTATAGGTTCAATTTCAAAGTGAAATTAATTCCAATGACCACCATTGGATTAAATGGTAAAAATATATTTTAGTTAGACTTTAAAACCAATTAAATAAATAATCTATCCAACTAAATAGATTATATTAAAAGGTGGGTTTGAATTAAAATACCACATTTTTAGTTTTCAATAAAAAAGGAACTTTATCGAAAAAATAACAAAAAATTACACAAAGTAAATTTTTATATCCTAGTTATAAAGAAGGATGTTATATTGTAAAATATAACATATTTAATTGACAGAAAGTATATTTAAAAATGGTTCTCCATCAAAAGTCAGTTAATCGACCTTTTAAAAAATATTAGAATATTTTTGCCTAAAATTTGATTCATTTGCATTTTAGGCCTCTAAAATTTATTGGATAAATGTAAAAATATTTGATAAACATATATAATAATTTTTTTGTGAGTTCTTTTCATTCCTACCATTACAATGGCTAGGTGTTAACTACCATTTAAAATAATATTATTATATTATTAGTGAAGAATGTAAGATTTTAAAGAAACCTGTTGTTGTGTATTGGGTACGCCATCGAACATAGAATCACCTTTAAAGTAATATTATTATTTTATTCACAAATATTAATATATATGAACATTTGATATTCATTTTTTTGGGATGATACAATAAGTAAAGGTAAATCATTGGAGTTCAATGTTAATAAAGAAGGAATTGAGTGATTGCGGTTAAGACTATGTGTTCTTAAAATCCAGTGATAAAGGAGTAGCTGTTGGATGATGCACATAGTTTTAATTTCTCCATTCACCCAGGAATCAAAATGATGTATTGAGAGCTCTAAGAGAAACATTGGTGGGACAACGTGAAGAATGAGATCGATGAATATACATCAATGTTTATGGTATCTGAGAAAGTGAAGACTAAAAGGAAAAAAGTGTAAGGGGATGATGAAACCATTAACTATAACAATATGGATACGAGAAAACATAACAATGTACTTTGTCATCGGACATCTGAAGACATCCTAAAGAAAAAAAATTCTATCATGTTTTTTGTGAATGTCTTACTAAGAATTCATATTTCAATGTGATTAGATAGGATTTATCAGTGGATAAAATAAAATAGGTATACATCTGAGATGTTCTAATGAATCATGGACTACCACTATCGATTGTATCCAATAGAGAACCTATATTCAAATCAATGTTCTGAAAAACTATTCAATAAGATCTGAACATATATCTGAATTTAAATATGGCATATCATCCTACAACTAATGGCCTATCATAACAGTGTATTCAGACACTTGAAGACATGTTATGAGTATGTTATATGGGCTTCAAAGGTGGATGGGTCCAAAATCATTCATTGGTTTATTTATCTTGAAACAATAGATTCCACTTGATCATCCAAATGGAATCATTTGAAGATTTTTATGGGAATAGGTTCACAACACTAGAATGTTTGGATGATGTTCGAGAATGAGAACGTCTAGGTCCTGAAATTGTTGAGGAAATGGTGGAGAAGGATAAAACCTTTTAGTAGTGCATACAAGGTGGTTAGAGTTGACAGAAGTGTTACACTGAAAATAACCAAAGACATGTATAGATTGATGTTGTAGACATTGTATTCTCCACAAAATTACATAGATGATAGTGATTAGATTTATGAAGAAGAGAATGCTTAATTATGAGTACATAAGAGCTTTTGAGATCCTTGATCGTATTGAAGCACTGGCATATCGAATTGCTCTCCCAATGAACTTATCTCAAGTAAATGATGTATTCCATGCATCCTTCATGAGAAAGTACATACCAGACCCATTACATGTACTTGATATAGAGGTGGTACCATTGGGGAGTGACCTTTTATATGACCCTAAGATAGTTAAGATCATAGATCATAGTGAAAATGTCACGTGAAATAAGACAATCCACATTGTCAAAGTGTTTTGGAGAAACCAAATTTTTGAAGAAGCAATGTGGGAAATGGAGGAGTTGATGAAGCCCAATTATCCTAATCTATGTTAGTGTGGGAAAAGGAAATTTTGAGGGAGAAATTTCTAGGGGGGATTATAACAACCCAAAATGTTTTGAATAAAAGTTCAATTTTTTGATTAAATATCTTTTGGATATAGAAAATACATGAATTTTTTTTGTTTTATTATATATAATTTAATTTTAAATGTCTGTTATGCATCATTACCATTTATAATTTATACACTCAACAATGATCTCATGACTAGTGTAAATATAGCGTTTTAACAAATCCATTTTCCACATAAAAAATAAGTGATGGCCACAACAAGTAGGATCATACCCTATGAAGCCCATTTATTAGAACTTACAAAGGAGATAACATTACATGAATTTTACCTAGACCATTCCCAATCCTATATCCAACAATGTAAACATGTGTAGAACCGTTTATAGTAGAATTTCTAACTCAATGTGTTCAAGACCCCAACCATATTCTATGAACGACCCCGTGAAAGCCCCACCATCTTTTACATTACTCATAGGGAGTATTCTAGTGTATTAAAGAGATATCTTATAAGACCCTTGTAATTGGATTATGTAAATTATCTTCTGTAAAATATGGAATAATTTTTCATCCTATTATTGTTAATTTGTAAATGATTTTTAAAGAAAACTCGTATTATTTTAATTAATATTCAAATTAAATTAATAATTTAATTGATTTTTAAATTAAATAATACTTTAATGGAATATTATTATGAAATAATATGTATGAAATATAAATTATCATATAATTTTTATGCTGTCAATTGTAATTTTTATAAACATTAAAAAAACTATTATTTTTCAAAAACCAGTCATTTATAAAAAAATCAGTTTTTATTTGAAAAGATAAAATGTAAATATTCATAAAATTATATAGATAAATTGAATATTATTTTTTTAATCATTATTTCAAAATTAACCAATGGAAAATTTTTCATAATATTTTGAGCGAGGTGAATTTTTCTGGAAAAAATTAAAAAGCGTATAAATATAATTTCTATTTAATTACATAATAATGGACCAATAGTGATATAATAAATAAAATTAAAGGCATCCTCATCCAAATATATTTTTTACCTTTAAAATAATTTTATTTTATGTTTATTTGATTTATTTTATAAATCCTTAGTGAATCCTCTGAGACTTATAATATATTTTATGATTTTAAAATCATTTCATTGAGAGTGTGAATCACCTCCACATAAGACAAAAAATTATTTTAGTATGACAGGTCCTTGGAGATATAAAAAAAATTAAAACCAACCCCTTTTGTATAATCCACGAGAAAAACATGGGATTTTTGGTTGTTTTTTATATTCTATTATGAACAGTCCAAATCAAAAATGATAAACAAATCCCCCTCCTTTCATATATAAACCCACCCAAGATCATATTTCTCTTCACTAAAACACCATGAAATACGTCCAAACTCATCACAATCACTCCATATATTCCTCCCATGTAATATCCAGTCACCCAAGAAGTCTCCCACAATCCTTTGGGGTTACACATCCAAGTATGTTATTTCTCTCATATCATATCTATTCAAGCAATTTATTTATATTATGCATCTTAAAATCCATTTTCTTATATTGGGATATGTTGTTATATATTATAATTACTATCCAATTGATTTATAAAATATTATACCCCATTTCAATTTCATTTAAACCTACTATGAAACGTTATGTACACCTGTTACCAAGTAGAGATTTTTTTAGGGTTCTATCCTTTCTCCTATTTCATCAAGTTTAGTTTTTATGTTACGCCTTCTATTTCTAATTCCCTTTGTTGTGGAAAGTCTTTACATGTATATCTTACTATCCATTTCATATTTAAATTATGAGATACCCATTTTCTCTCTCATAATCCAATTTTATTAATTTCTGTATGATCCCATTCTGTTTTGGAAACTCCAGCATTGCTTTCCATTCAAAAAAATCGTGTAGTGAATACCATACCAGTTTCTCTATTAAGGTAAATCACATTTATTCACATATAATTTTTTATTTGGGAACTAAATATATGTATTACACATTCCATGATCGTGTAATAAATAATGATATTGAATGCATCCATGCTATATTATCTATGTGGCACACTTAAGCACGATATTGAAATGATTATAAAGGGTGCACCCTGATAGTGATCCAATAAATTGGGTATGGCATAGTATCATGATACATGATGTTGGGATTGGGGTGTACCTCATATATTTATGGGACTTTTTTACACCACAAAGTCATGGAAGTTTATCCTTGAATAATGTTTATGATGAAATGTTTTATGTTTTTTTTCACATTTCCATGTTATGATTATCATGCTATATCATGCCTTTATATTCATGTTCTTATTATGCTCTGTTGATATGAATGTTGTGTAAATTGTGTTGTCTTATTCATGTTATGACATGTTCACTCCCTTAATGGGCTTTATAGCTCATCCCTTTTCTTTGTTTTTCCCTAGGATATTCCATACCGTTTTATGTATGAAGGGATATTATGATCATGTTATAGAAGTTTTTAATAAGGACAATGTATTTCATGTTTTTCTTGTAATGAAATGTACCTAAATCAAAAATAAAATAAAAATATAGATATATTGGGGTTGTGTTTAGTGTAATATCATATATTAAATCTTGTATTAATGTGTAATAAAAGAAGGGTGATTATATTCCTCACTTTACAACATGCATTTTCATTGAGGTTTGTATCTATGGAGTTTTTTCAAATATTAAAGCAAAAATTATTTTTTTGGTAATTATTTTGATGATTTTGTTAAAGTATTGTGTTTGATTCAAGTTTGGGGATGTGTTTATGTTTGTTTGAGAGAGTTTGGACATGGTTTTAATGTGACGATATTGTCCGGTGAGGTTTTGGGCATTATGTTTTTATAATTAACATTGTTTAATTTTTTATAAACTTTTATGTTTAATTAATCAATTTTAATATAATTTTAATTAATCAATTATGATTGTTTGGTTGTGAGACATAATCATGTCTGTCTTAGATGCGCTTCGGTGGGACTTGGTCGTCTCTTATGGCCTTCAGTAAGACTTGTAAAGCTTCATGAAAGTTGGATGGTATGTCATTACTACCCTATGGTATTTAATAATTTTTGTATTAGTATGTGTATTCTTGGGATCACCCATGAGGCTGGAGAATTCTATATAAATTTATTCCATTTAATGTTTTAATCAATTAAATTAGATAATTATGATGGAGGAATATTAGGTGTCACTAAAAATCCATGGGAACATGTCTCATGAATTGGCCTCTCATGGGTATGAATTTTCCCCTTAAGACACTGAGTGGCCTCATGACCTCTGAGAATGTCATACTATACATTTTTAGGAATTTCAACCCTTGTAAATGCCTATGTGATCAGACCTTAGGTAGATCGGTACTGGGTTGGAAGTGTAGACAATCCAAGAGAGACCTTTGCACTATGATTTGTACATAACCCCTACCTTGAATGTTTTCTTAGTGAAAAAACCCTATGTAACCCATAAGGTTTGACTAACCAATTTATTATATCATATTAGGAGATGTCCTGGTACATCGAGTTTTTTCCTCAGACTGTGATTCAAAATTAGAGGATTCCAAGAGATTTAACCTTCAAATGTTTTGACATAGTGGACCCTAGTGGGTGTACAATGGTCGAGCGACCCTAAAAGAGTGTTTCATGGGTTTGGGTATATGTGGTTGTATGTTTCACCTAAAACCCATAACAAAAATTTAAACTAAATAGGATATGTAAATAGTGATGGGTTTAGGTGTACAAAAATCATCATTGTTTTATTTATTCTTTTATCTAGTTACAATGGATGAAACAATAATTTCTTGATGCTCTACGTGGTATTTTCCCTATGATCTAGATATGATTTGGTACTATGATGAGGATGATAATACGTACTTCCTAGGGTATGGTTTATGATCCTTATTAATTTAAATTTACAATTATCATAGTTACCACTTATCATTGGGATTATTCCATATATAGGTATATATATGATTTTTCTAGGTTTCTTCTCAGATCCCCTCTTTGTTGGTTTCAAGTTGGGTTCATTTTTCTTGAGCATGGGATGACAATGATATCCTTGAGGGTTTATTATAATCTCCTTGATTGAGGCTTAGGATACTTCTTAAGATAAGTGGAAAAAACATTACTACATTACCATGGATAATTTACGAATGAGTATTTTGATCCATTAATTGAGTGATTTCATTCTTATATATCATATATAGAGGTTATTACATACACATATCATAATGGTTTTCCCAATTATAGATTATTTGAGTTACAGTGTCATGATTTTTTAAGTTATAAACTACGGGATATGACGTCATAATAGATTACACATGGCATGACTGGTATGACATCCATGATAACACCATATTTATAGTTATCTAATTGATACATGGAATACTCCATAATAGTTATACATGGTGAGTATGAGTGGTCCTAGGGATAGTAAAAGCATTAGTCTTTGGTGATATAGCTTACTCAAAGACATTTCTAATAGTGGCTAATGTAGGTATCGCCAGTCGGGATTACAGACTATTAAAAATGATTTGGATAGTATGAAATCCAAATCAAAAACAAAATTCACAAGATTTATAGATTATTGGTACCATTAAACCAATGATTGGATGTGGTTATTGTTTATTATTTTATTTCCAGTTGTGTATGGGATGGGCTAATCACATTCCATGAGAATCTACTTAGGTTAATAGATTATATATCTAATTTTTTATTTCTTTCATCCAATATTTTAGTTATTATTATTAATGTTATTTTAATGATTAGTTAAAATATACCTACAATGAATTTACACGATATATATGGGAAAACATCGGTGGTTCCCTGATGAGTTTTATACTCACACCCAACTTGAACCACAATTTCACATCGGTACCTGAGAATTTCTCACTTGGTTGTTAGAACAAGATGGGTTGAGGCCCAATACTATTCTTTTAAAAATGATCAGAAGGTTTTTTGGATATCATTATTTTGGTAGGGCTCAGTGTCGGAAGTAAAACCTTGAAATTTTGTTTTGTTTTCTTTTATTTACTCCATTATTTTTGGTCGGCCCAATGAGATATCAATGATGTATGTTTTTCTAGTCCATTCGGAACACTAATATATTTCATTTAATGTTATATATTATTCATATTTATTTCTTAAAAAACTCCAATTATTTACTAATATCGATGATGTTTTATTATTTCCATTGTTTTGGGTACTCTAATAAGAGGGAATAGTCTCCCCACTATGACACCCACGTCCCTCACTACTCGTCAGTAGTTTCTGGCATATGGGTAATAATTCTTCAGGTACTATAATAAAATGAATAATGTTTATAGAGTGAGACATGTTAGGATGTGTCACAGAGGTTTAACATAAATGTCACCTTATTTTGTGTTGGATGATCCATTATAGTGTCCTTTAGATTCAGATATTTAAGGAGATATAGACACACATAGAAGTATCGCTGGCTCTGTGTTTACTTTTTGGGGAACAACTATGAGTTGTATATATAGAATTCAATTGGTAGTTACATTTTAAAAAATGAAATTGGTTATATTGAAATCACTAAATCATTGAAGAATTAAACTAAGTTTAAATTTTGTTATGAAGATATTAGAAGAAGTGAGAAAAAATGAAATTTTGTTCTATGATGGTAAGATCATGATTCTCTTTGTGAGGATTATGTTGTTTCAATCTAGATAAAGGTATGTTTAAAAAAAGTATAACTTCACATGGAAGATTTAATATGATAGACTGTTTTAGATATAAAAGTTTTATGGATTTCAAAATATAAGGGACATGTTGAGAAAATGTTGTAGTCTACAATATTCAATGGCGTCGCAGCTAATTAGTGGGGCCCAGTGTAAAGACCAGGAAATTTCAAGGAAATTTTTTTTGTAATTAATTTGGAATTTTACGTGTCTGTGGCTTCTGACGACACTTGATTATGAGGCCCGGTGTGCCCAGAATCAAGTTTAGAATTTTAGCTCAGGTAAGTTCATTGAATGAACGAGCGGGTTTTTCTTACTTTTGAACCAGTTCTCAGAATTAAAATCTGAGGGCACCGATGAACTCGCAGCGCCGGTAATTGCTTAATGAAACACTTACTGTAGATGCGTTTGCAAAAGAGGAGAAGAAAATTTTTGGGGGTTTGCATAAGCAATAAAAAAAAATTGTCGAAACAATTTTTATTTCTAAAGGAGGTTATTCCCTCCCATGGGTAATTAAGGGTGGGGCCCACAACCACTTAATTACCCAAGTGAGGAGGTTAGAGAGGTGGGGCCCTCACGATCACTACCATTTAATTCCCTCTAATACTATAACATCCCCTTATTAATTGGAAATATTCTTTTTAATGTGACCTAAATCCATTAAATTATGTCAACCCATAATTTAATGAGGAACCTTCATCTTTTCCCTTTTTTATTTTTAATTTCCAGCGCGTTTAATAATGGGGAACCATCTATCTCCCCAATTTAATGCACCACTATAGTGGATTAATTGGG
Source organism: Viscum album (assembly GCA_963277665.1). NCBI lineage: Eukaryota > Viridiplantae > Streptophyta > Magnoliopsida > Santalales > Viscaceae > Viscum > Viscum album. The sequence continues at coordinate 607,236,259 of OY728119.1, read as the reverse complement.
TGATGTCCTTGGTCATAAATCCTCCATTTATGACTTGCGTGCCAACAACGATCCCTCCCACTCCAATATAATGGAGGCTTGGGGAATAGTTCTGGACAGCTTCTTCAAGCAGCAGAACGCTGGTAGTAAAGCATGGTGCCCATCACTTGGAGAGTTTTCCTCTTCCTCCAGTGAAGAATGAATAACACTGATGCCACCCTCAGCTCCTCCCTTTCCAACATTGACGAGACGACACTGATCTTCCGCGACATCTGATCACCGCGACGTTCGTCTTCCGCGGTTCGACCACGTCCGACGTCTTATCAAGGTAGGGGTTAAGTTCAATTTTATTAAATTAAAATTGTGCTTTTTTGTCGTTGAGAATTCTTTTTCATTTGGCCATATGTTATCAACATAATGGGAGGAGGTTGGACCGCACAAACACGGCCGAATCTCCTCCCCTTCTCATGTTGTTTTTCATTGAACATGCGGCGAAGGTGGTGTGGTGCTATTGCACCGTGTGAGAACGAAAAGGACCGTGGCCGGAGTGGGCCGCGGCGGAGGTGCGCAACTCCATAACACCGTGCTAGTGAGGCCGAAGGAGGCCGCAATGAAGAGAGGGCCGCGGCGGAGGGGCGCGGCGCCGTCGCGCCGCGCCAGATCTCCAAGATACCACGACCGAGGTGGGACGCAACGGAGGGGAGTGGTGTCGTCACCCACGCCGGGAGGGTAGGAGCCGCAGCCTATGGCGGTGATAGTTCAGAGGAGTGGACTGCTGAGACGGCTGCCGGCACACCCTGGAGGCAGGACCCCTGCGGGTCCCACGTTGCTGAATTGGCCGGCCATAAAGGCTGGCCGTTACCTAGGAAAACCGGGGGTTGAAACCCCCGGCCAGCAAACGAGGTGGACCCCACTGGGTCCGTCATTCGGTTCCAAGGGGGCGACGCCCCACTTCGAACCCTGCAGCCAGCTCCAAGCCAGGCCAGGCTGCGCCGGCCAGGCCGGGCCGCGGCCAGCTGGGCCGGATCCGGACCCGGGTCGGGTCGACTTGGTTCCGGACGACCTAGGGGCTATTGGGCAGGGTCGGACTGGCCCCAAAACCCCTATTCACGGACAGATCCATTCAAACACCCGTTACATGGGATAAGGACCTCCGATCAATGCACTGTCAGCTGCTTTGGGATCCTTGGATCGAGACAGTCGTTACGGTATATTACACTCAAGGTTTCGAGGAACTTTGGGTACAACCAGGTTGGTTCGAACACGAAACCAACCAGGCCCTCAGAGTGGAAACATTTATAACATGAGCTCCGGACGTCCGTTTGACATGCCTTTGACTTTGTTGGATTCCTCTTAGTGAGAAGGTTCTTTTGGCTTACACTGCTCTAGGTTTGGACGTAGGTGGAGTATGTTCGGGTTAGTTTTAGCTTAAAAACCAACCTGGCCCCTGGGACAAAAAAGCCAATAACCCTCAGACCGGGCGTCTGATTGACACGTCGTCTGTCACGTTGAGTTCCTATTGATGAGACGGAACTTTGTGATGAATCAGCTCTGGACTTCATTGCAATTTATGTATAGACCCTTGGATCGTGGAGCGGACCCTTCCAGAATCAAGCATGCTGTGTACGGGAATCCTAGAGCTGGCTGCGACAATGACAACTGTATGTGGACCCTCTGTGGGTTTGGCAGCAAGGATGACTGAACCTGGATCCTCCGTGCATTTGGCAGCGAAGACGAATGCACATGGAACCTCTGTGGGTTCGGCAGCAAGTATGACTCTACTTGGATCCTTCGTGGGTTCGACAGCGACGACGACAATACTGGAATCCTCTGTGGGTTCGACGATGATGACTACTATTCATGTATCCTATGTGGGTCCGGATGTATCTGACTCTGTACTTGTATTCTATGTGGGTCCAATAGAGTAGTTGGCCTTGTATCCTTTGTGGGTCCGACAGCCTAGCTGGTCTTGTATCCTATGTGGGTGTGACAACTTAGATTAATCAGTGGCTATATCTAATCATCTCCATCGACTTACGGAGTGTATTCATATTTGAGCTGAGTCTTTATTCTCAATCATTATCAATGATGTGGTTGACTTGCTTTCCTATGTGGATTTGGTTTTACTTTCCTGTGTGAACTGGGTTGTGCTTTCCTAAGTGGATAATGTTTTACTTTCCCGTGTGGACTGGGCTGTGCTTTTCTAAGTGGATTAGGTTTTTCTTTCCGATGTGGACTGGGTTGTGCTTTCCTAACTGGATTAGGTTGTGATTTCTTATGTGGACTGGGTTGTTCTTTGGCTCAGGAGTTGGAGCCAAACTGTAACTGATGACATAGGTTTATGTATGGGCATATACCTAAGTAGTTTTATTGATACTTTGTGATTGTATCATTCCATTGAGGTTTATCCTTAATGGATTCTGAGAGTCCTTCGGGGGTCTCGGGGTCCCTTCTGTGTATCATATACTCACCCATGCAAAGGCTATGCCCGCACTACGTTGTGTTGGATAGAGACGACAGACATCACTGATCGAGGTGGAGCCTTTTGGAGATGGATGGTACCTGGAGGTGGGCCACTTGGTGGGATGTATATGGAGAAGACGGTCAGACCGAGGAGTTGAGGAGATTATCTGTACCCACCCTTCAGGTGGGATTTCTAGAGGATGACTCGGTGTTGTAGTTTTACTTTCTACTGCTGTACTTTCCTTTCAGTTGTACTGTACTTCCAGTTGGGTTTGTATACTGGTCCATTTACTTTTTCCGCACTTATCTTGTACTCAGTTTTTCTTAGTGTTTTCTTCTCTTGCGTACTCTGTTGTGTATGTTACTTCATAAAGGCAATTCCTTCCCTTCTTTTTGGATTTACGCCTTTGGTACTAGTCACCAGCGCCTGGCCTATGGAAAGTGGGCTTGAGGTAGTCACGGCACGAGCCCTGAGGATGGGTCGTGACAAATTGGTATCAAAGGAATTCGGTTCTACCGCATAACTCAGGACTCTGATCTTTCTTCTATTTGAAGAAATAGTGTTAAGGGTATTGAGTGTGGTTATATGTCTAGGGAGTCCAGTGTTGGTGTGGTGGCCAATGAATCCATACAAAAGGACCCTGACTTCTGATTTCCAACTCAGTGCACGAAGACACTGATTGCGTGTGTGTTTCCTTTCAACAGTTTTCCTTGTGATTACATTATGTCAGCTCACCAGGTATACTATATTAACTGTGGCGCACCTGTTTCTCTTCAGGATGGCCCCACGATGGCAGCAAGATAGGGTTCCGAGCTTTGTGTGAGATGGCAGCCGACCGAGCGATGAGGCCTCGGTGCAGGGCCCTATTTCAGCAGAGGCACCTACGGTACCTCTACCCACCGAGCCACCGATGCCACCAGCCCAAGCAGCGGAGAGTGCATGAAACCTGAGTGCACTGCATGAGTTTCAGTGTCATAGGTCATCCAGGTTATGCGGAGAGACGGACCCTTAGGCAGCCGAGGATTGGATCAAGGCTATCATCAGAGTCTTCAGACTAGTAGGTACACTAGCAGATCTTATTGTTATCCTTGCTGCAAGTCTCCTGCATGTAACAGCAGCTAGATGGTGGAGCCTAATGCTCTAGGTGAACGATGAGGCATCTCTACCTTGGACTGACTTCGAGGGCCTCTTCCACTCGGAGTTTGTTCCAGCCACCCTCCATGAGGTGTGCATCCATGATTTACTATAGCTGTGGCAGGGAATCATTTTAGTAGCTCAATACTTAGTGAGGTTTACCGACCTCTTGCGCTACTCCATGGACATGGTACGAGACCCATTCTTCCAGGACCGAACCATCGAGCAGGGAATGAGGCATGATATCAGGGCCTCAATGATCTCCCTCAAAATCTCGACGCAAGCGGGGGTACTGGAGAGTTCCCTTCTAGTAGAGAGTTTTGTCGCTGAGCAGTCATGAGCGGTGAGACCCTCCGTAGGACGGCACATAGCGGAGTCTTCTACAGCTGGCTGTAGAAAGCAGATGCAGGGGTCCAAGCGGACCAGGCCATCAGTTGGGTGACCTCAGGATACATGTTCGGCTGTGCGAGGCACTCGGCACAGTGCCAGCCATACGAAGGGCAGGCAGTTCTATGCATGTAGTGGGCATGGTCACATGGCTCGAGACTGCCCGAACCGCCCTACAGATGAGAAGAGGGAGGTAGAGGGACCTCCCTGGCAGAGGTTCAACTGTGGTGGTCTTTCGGGAGCAGGAAGACGTGGCAGAATGGCTGGCAAAGTAGTAGATGGTGGACGACTTTTCGAGGCCCTACCACCACCACCACTAGGAGGACCACCTCGACCACACAGAATGGATGGATATGGGAGAGCTCAGCTTCAGGAAGCTGAAGCATACGATTGAGGAGCTTCGCTGCTGGTGGAAAAGAGAGGGACTAGGCATTAAGGCCCTTGTTCTTGGTGTTTTAGTGTCCGTGTAGTCGCTGTTGTGTTTGCTTTGAATCTTTATACTACGAGATGCAGTAATACAATACACTTATCTTTGTGAAGTTTACTTTACTGTCCAAATGTATGTGTGATACAAAGTGGTTCCATATTAAAACTGTTGACATGATCCTCACTTTCAAGAAACTTATAGGAGGAGACCCAGTGGCCACACACTGCTGCTGATAGTGTGACTCGACCCTTGGAGGCGAGAGTAACTGTTGGATCTCTTGGTAGTAGCGTCAAGGCCTTACAACGTCGTCCATGGAATGAAATAGTACCATTCATGTCAGGATTGACTGTATTAGGCAACGAACGTGGTTCATACATGGGATGAGACCATATTTGTCTTTTCGGTATTGGAGAAATCTCAGTATCTCTTTGGCGGGACGTAGACGAAGAAGGGTAGAGATGAGTTCTTACAATCGGCAAGCCTCACCCATTTTTCGTTGAGAGAATGGTTTGAGGTTCACTCCAACTAAATATTCTCAGGTGTATCTTCTCTTAGAAGGACCCGAACATGAGACAACGGTGATGACTCGAGTTCCTCTGGGATTATGACTTTGAGAATGTCTATCTCCAAGGAAGGGGAACGTTGTGGCAGATGCTTTCAGCAGATATCAGACTTTTAGCTACTTGAATAGGCGACGGAGTAGTAAGCCACTTTGAAGATATCCTTCATGGGTAGAGATGTGACATCCTATCTATAGTCTCTCATAGTCACTCTTGCACTTCTTCAGCGGGTCAGAGAGGCGTAGCGTGGGGACGTTGCCTGTGAGGCGTGACGTGCTCAGATATCCTCAGGGCTAGCACTAGATGGATTTTCTGAAGGTGACACATACGTCATCCTCTTTAGGGGACATACCATGGTACACGTTTCTATACAGGAGGAGGTCCTGAGGGAGTTCCAAACTTCCCCTCTAGCAATACATCCTGGAGTAGCGAAGATGTACCAGGACCTCAGAGGATAATACTATTGGCCAGGTCTGATGAAGGTTGTGGTAGAGTTCGTTTCTCGATGCCTCACTTGTCAGCAAGTGAAGGAAGAGCACCAGGTACCACCAGGCTTGGTACAACCCTTAGAAGTCCCGGAGTGGAAGTGGGATGAGGTATCCCTAGATTTCATGATGGGGCTTCCACCTACTTCCCGAGGACATGACACCATCTGGGTGATCGTAGAGTGACTCACCAAGTCGGCCCACCTCCTACTGATCAGAGAGCAGGGCTTAGTAGAGATATTGGGATGCCTCTACGTTCAGGAGATCGTACGGCTTCATGGTGTGACATCATCTATCATCTCTGATCGAGACACTCTCCTTACTTCCCGGCTTTTTAAAGGGTTGCAGGAGGCCTTGGGGATGCATCTACGCCTAAGCACTGCCTTTCATCATCAAACGGATAGCTAGACAGAGAGGACCATTCAGACACTAGAGGACAAACTCCTTGCATGTGTCCTTGACTTCGGTCACAGTTGGAAGGATCACCTACCCTTGGTGGAGTTTGCATACAACAATAGCTACCACTCCACCATCGGGATGGAACCATTCCAGGCACTGTATAACTGACCTTGCAGATCACCTCTGTGCTGGACTGTCCCTGGGGAGTCAGCACTCGTAGGACCACAGATAGCTCAGGCTATGACGAAGAAGATGCAGATCATCTAGGAGTGGATGAGGACTGCGTAGAGCAGACATAAGTCCTATGCTGATAGGAGGCGGAGACCACTGGAGTTCGAAGATGACGACCACGTTTTATTACGGGTCTCACCTTGACGTGGGTTACAGAGATTTGGACGTGGCGGCATTTTATCCTTGCGCTTCATCGGACTTTTCTATGTCCTTAGCAGGGTAGGTGAGGTGGCTTACCACCTGGCCCTTCCACCTCGGTTGCACTGGGTGCACGACGTCTTCAACGTATCTCAACTGAGGAGAAACGTGCACGACCCGACACATATCTTTGACAATGGGGAGTTTGTTATCAATGACGGGCGACTTTTGTGGAAGTCCCGGTGGAGATCGAGGATCGACAGGAGCGAGTCCTACGTGGGTGGTCAATTCATCTTGTGCGCATTTTTTGGCAGCACGGGAACCTCCAAGAGAGAAAATGGGAGCGAGAGGCTCAGATGCGTGCTCAGTACCCTCTTTTATTTCGATAGTTTTTGTTGTAGCCTCACGGGGACGTAAATCACTGAGGTGGGAGTAATTTAAAGGCCCGTAAATTTCAAGTGAATTATTTTTTGTAAATACATTGGAATTTTACGAGTATGTGGCTTGTGAAGGCGCTTGATTCTGAGGCCCAGTGTGCCCGAATTCAAATTTTTAAGTTTAGTTTGGGTACATTTAGTGAACGAAAGAGCATGTTTTTATAACTTTTGAACTGGTGCTCAGAATTAAAATTCGAGGGCACTGATGAGCTCGTAGTGCCTGTAATTGCTTAAGGGAACACTTACCATTGATGCGTTCACAAAAGTGGAGAAGATAATTTTTGGGGCTTTGTTTAAGAAATAGATAAATATTGTCGGAACAGTTTTTATTTCTAATAGAGGATATTCCCTCCCATGGGTATTTAAGGGTGGGGCCTACATCCTCTTAATTACCCATGTGAGGAGGTTAGAGAGGTGGGGTCCTCACAAGCCCCACCATTTAATTCCCTCTAATCCCATAACATCCTCTCATTAATTGTAAATAATCCTTTTAATGTCACTTCAATCCATTAAATTATGTCAACCCATAACTTAATGAGGAACCTTCCTCTTTTCCATTTTTTATTTTTAACCGACAGCGTGTTTAATAATGTGGAACCTTATATCTCCCCAATTTAATGCTCCACCACAACAGATTAATGGGGTGAAGTACTATGTCATAAATCGTCTATTTATGACTTGCGTGCCAACGACGAGCCCTCCCACTCCTATATAAAGGAGGCTTGGGGAAGAGTTCTGGATATCTTCATCAAGCGGCGAAACGCTGGCAGCAAAGCACGACACCCAGAACTTGGAGAGTTTTCCTCTTCCTCCAGTGAAGAATGAAGAACGCCGACACCACCCTTGGCTCCTCCCTTTCCAACATTGACAGGACGTCGCCGATCTTCCGCGACGTCCGATCACCGCAACGTTCGTCTTCTGTGGTTCGATGATGTGTGACGTCTTATCAAGGTAGGGGTTAAGTTAAATTTTATTAAATTAAAATTTCACTTTTTTGTCATTGAGAATTCTCATTCTTTTGGTCGTATGTTATCAACATAACAAGAGGAGGTCGGACCGCACAAACACGTCCAACTCTCCTCCCCTTCTCTTATTGTTTATCCTTGAACTTGCAGTGAATTCGATGATGTGTCGTTGCACCACCCGGGAATGAAAAGGACCGCAGCCGGAGCGGGCCACGGCAGAGGTGCGTGACACCGTCACACCGAATCGGACAGCCAAGATCTGCGACCTATGGTCGCAGCGGTTCAGAGGAGGGGTCGGCTGAGCCGGCCGCCGACACACCCAGGAGACGAGATCCCTGTGGGTCCCACATTGCTCAATCGACCAACCATAAAGGCCGGCTGTTACCCAGGAAAACCGGGGGATGAATCCCCCAGCCAGCAAATAGGGTGGACCCCACTGGGTCCGTCGTTCGGTTCCAAGGGGGCAATGCCCCCCTTCACACCCTGCAGCCGGCTCCAAGCCGGGCCGCATGGCCATGCCAGCGGCGGGCCGGGCCGGGCCGCGCCCAACTAGGCTGGACCCGGACCCGGTTTACTTCTATCCAGTTCGGGCCGACCCAGGGGGTATTCGGCCTGGTCGGACCGGGCCCAAACACCCTATTTACGGACAGATCCGTTCAAACGCTCGTTAATTTGGATACGGACCTCCGATCGACTCACCATCAGTTGAGATGGTATCCTTGAATCGAGTCGGTCATTCTGGTATATTACAATCAAGGTTTTTAAGAACTTTGGGTACGGCTGGGTTGGTTCAAACACGAAACCAATCGGGCCCTCAGAGCCGAAATGCTTATAACATGAGCTCCGGACGTCTGATTGACGGGCAGTTGACTTTGTTGGATTCCTCTTAGTGAGAAGGTTCATTTGGCTTACTCCGATCAAAGTTGTGATGCAGCTAGAGTACGTTCGGGTTTGTCTTAGCTTAAAAACCAACTGGGACCCTGTGACGAAAAAGTCAATAACTCTCAGACCGGGCGTTCGATTGACGTGTCGTCTGTCGCGTTGAGTTCCTTTTGACAAGACGGAACTTTATGATACATCAATTCTAGAATTCGTGACAGTTGATGTATAGACCCTTGGCCCGTGGAGTGGACCCTCCTGGAATCAAGCATGCTCTGTGCAGGAACCCTAGTGCTGGCTGCGACGATGACGACTGTACATGGATCCTACGTGGGTTCGGCAGTGAGGATGACTGTACCTGGATCCTCCGTGGTTTCGGCAGCAAGGACCACTGCACTTGGATCCTCCATGGGTTTGGCAGCTAGGACGACTGTACTTTGATCCTCCATGGGTTTGGCAGTGACGGAGACCGTACTGGAATCCTATGTGGGATTGATGGAGAAGACTACTGTTCCTGTATACTATGTGGGTCCGGTGGGATCTGACTCTATACTAGTATCCTATGTGGGTCCGGCAGAGTAGCTGGTCTTGTATCCTTTGTGTGTCCGACAGCCAAGCTGGTCTTGTATCCTATGTGGGTCTGAGAGATTAGATGAATTAATGGCTACATCAGATCAGCTCCATTGCCTTACGAAGTGTATACATGTATAAGCTATGTCTTGATTCTCAATCATTACCATTGATGTGGTTGACTTTATTTCCTATGTGGATTAGGTTGTGCTTTTCTGTGTGGACTGGGTTGTGCATTCCTAAGTGGATTAGGTTGTTCTTTCCTATGTGGACTGGGTTGTGTTTTCCTAAGTGGATTGGGTTGTGCTTTCCTGTGTGGATTGGGCTGTGCTTTCCTAAGTGGATTATGATGTGCTATCCTATGTTGTCTGGGTTGTGCTTGGGATCGAGAGCTAGAGCTAAATTATAACTGATGACTTAGGTATATGTATTGGCATATACCTAATTAGTGTTATTGATACTTTGTGATTGTATCTTTACCTTTTGGTGTATCCTTCATGGATTATGAGAGAACTTCGGGGGTCTCAAGTTCCCTACTGAGTATCGTATAATCACCCCTACATGGGCTATACCTGCACTATGTTGTGTTGGATGCAAATGATGGAAAAAAATGATCGAGGTGGAGGCTTATGGAGCTGGACGGCACCCGGAGGTGGGCCACTTGGTGGGACGTTTACGGAGCGGACGGTCAGACTGAGGAGATGAGGAGACTATCTATACCCACCCTTCAGGTAGGATTTCCGGAGGACAACTTAGTGGGGCAGTTTTACTTTCTGCTGCTGTACTTTCCTTTTAGTTTACTGTACTTCTAGTTGGGTTTGTATACTGGCCCATTTACTTGTTCATCACTTACCTTGTACTCAGTTTTTATTAGTGTTTTATTCGCTTGCGTACATTGTTGTGTTTGTTACTTCATAAAGGCAATTCCTTTCCTTCTTTTGGGATTTATTCCTTTGGTGCTAGTCAGCAGCCCCTGGCCTATGGATGGTGGGTTTGTGGTAGTTACAGTACGGGCTCGGAGGACAGGTCATGACACCCAGATAATTCGATAGAAGATATAAGACCATGGTTCTATTTTTGAAGGAGGAGGAAGAGATAATAAAATGGATAAACCAAGATAAATTGGTAGTGATTCCTTGAAAATGATATTCAAGTGGAATATTATTAGGTTTTGGATAAATGGAAAAAATGTCTCTTAATTTCAAGAATTTATGGAAGTAGTGATTCGAAAATTTCATATGTTTACCTTGATGTAAATGTGAGTAAAATTGTAATTATTTATAGTATTTAAACCTGAGTGAACTTATAGATAATTGAAATGTATAATAATAAATTTTGGTCATGTATGAGTAACTCAGATTGTGTTTAAAAATAACTTTGATATTTTGTAAGAGAAACTCTGATAAAAACAATGAATAAAAATAAATAATTTCACTATTAAATAGTAATGGTAAGATAAGGTTGTGTATATTGTGGGTTATTGTGTATTTTCATGATCAAGTGATGGATGAAAACAAACACCAGATGTCCATGGAAATAGATTAGCAAGCCGAGCTTCTTTATAAAAGGGTGGATGAGGTTACTTGTTATTTGGTTTAACTATTTTGTTCATTAGTAGAGTTATAGTATTTAAGTATCTTATAATTCTATTGTTTCACTCTTAATATAATTTTTACATTATTCCTCTGAGACATTAGTTTGATTCCCAAACCTTGTAATTTTTTTTTACTACATTTTATTTTATTTTTCATTTAGTTTGTTATCTTTATAATGTTCATGTCTGTAGGGGAAACAATTCAGTGTAAGGATTATGAATCTTGGTTTAGAGGTTTGGTTGCTGACATCGAGTGTTATCAATTTTCAAAACATCAATACCATTTCCCAAAATTGTGGTTCTAGAGATAATATTTTGTATCGGAGGTTTCAAAATAATTAATAGAGGTATAATAAATTGTATCATAAATATTAAAAAGGAAATGAATGAATTATAATGTTTATTATCATTATAGAGATATATTTCACACATTGCATGCTATGTTAATGTGATATTTATAATTGTAGAAGAATACTCAAATGAGACTATTATTGAGGAGGAAGAAGAGTTAGATTGAGGTATGAATTCAAAATATCCATGATCAATAGAATATTTCCTAAGTGGAGAATTATTTTCCAATAATTGTAGATTTATAAGAGTAAGATAATGATTGAGGAGTATATCTACATTTGGGGGAGCTTTCTAGGAGATTGAAGAAACATTATAATTGTTATTTTCTTGTGATTTTAGTATTTAATTTGAATATTTTATTCCTTGGAAAATACATCATGTTTATATGGGATATTGTTTTTCTAATTTATTTTCCATTTTTTGTATTTAATGAGTGTTTCTTTGATAATCTAGTCTAATATGACTAAAAGAAAAAATTGTGTCCAATCACAAAATATAGAAGCTGAATGAATCCACATAGTCATAAGGTGGCAATGGCCTTATGTTTACATTAAATCAATAGTATTACGAGTCTATGGAAAATATAATAAATAGAAAAAAATATAAATTGGGGAGGAATCATTTCAAAGGTGGCCACAAAATAAACTAATTTATTACCTTTTTCTAGGTGTTCTTAATATAAGGGGGTATAAAACCTTTATATTCCCCCTTTTTTGCAGATCACAGAATAATGAGTTGGTTGGACTCCTTCCAAAAACATGGTAATCAAAGACGATTCATCTTAAACCATTGATAAGGGGAAATTTCTTTACTTAAAAATTGAAAACCCATAAAGTAAGGCTCTGGATTCTATAATAAGAGATATACTTTCACTATAAAAGGCATTACATGCTATTATAATTATACCACAATTATCACATATGATAACTCCTCCCTTCATAGTTCCATTTTCATAAGATCCAAACGTGTTTAATTTCCAACCATAGGTGGGAGGGACCTAGGATACCTAGTTTTCAGCAGATTGTCTTGAGAAAGACCGTCAACAAATTTTTCATAAAACGCTAGCCGATTCCTTTATGTCCATGATTTAAATATTGATTCCTTGAATGAAGAAAATGAAATTCAACATACGTAGACCTACACAAAATGGATTTATATTATACCTAAAGTCATGATGGGTATACAAAACAGATGAAAAACTATCCAAAAAAGCCACATTTTTACCCATGTAGGTTCCTCTATTGTCTAAACTACTACTAAACCACAAAATAATGTGTTAGTCAGAAAACCATGGAATTTTAGTGTGTCCCATATATAATATTATTATTAAATAACACCAATTAACATTGAATGAATTAGTTTTCTATAGATTAACGAAGAGGTATCAAGTTGTAATGGAACATAGAGTCTATATGTACACATTTTCATTTGATTGTAGTAATCATTAGGAGCACAAGAAAATGAACAAAACAGATTAGAAATTGATACCTAATAGGGATTGAAGAGTCCAAGAAATTGACCCAAAGGATCCACCTGGACTAGAATGTGAATAGGGTTAGAGAAATCCATATAATTAAAATTACCTGATCTAGTCATAATGATGTAGCGATTGTTAGCTTGATTAGTCGGGAAGATGATATTAAATAGGTTGTAATTATCATTTGATAGGACACATGAGAAGAGGCCTTGGAAGGTGATATCTATACTAAAGGTTTTCTTGGGTTTTGGATAGTGAGGAAAGAATAATGGATTCCCATCCAGGTTATATTTCGTAGAAAAATTATCATTACAATATATTTTACATCTTGATTTCTCCATAAGAAATCAAAGAGGGATTTGGATCCTACAATACATTAGATAATCAAAGGAGTGGGCATTATGGATTTCATCAGACATTATTCCACAATTCATCCTCATAGAAGATTCCCACAAAGGGTCCCCACCAATAATATCCCTTCTAGGATGGATTGAATACTTTCATGGTATCTTCCAAGCATCAACTCCCAATGCCTATCTGTCTGATAAGTGCTTCCATGAAAATATATGATGAAAAGTATCATTTTCACTATATAAAAGAATCCCATAAAAAATAATTTATTACGTTTTCAATATTCCAGATAACTATTTTGGGGAATTTGATGATAGAGAACATGTGAGTATGGAATAAATATATGATAGTGTTTATCAGATTGATCCCCCCAGAACAAGTGGAGCTAGATTCTCCATGTGATTTTGTGTGGAGTAGAAAAAGTGGGTTTTCATATACTCATATGATTATATGTAAAAATATTTCTATGTAGAGTTTTTTAATGTATTGATTAAAAATGTTGGTCTAATATTAAGCACATCATTCACATCACTATTGAACTTGGTGCAAGTAGTTTGAAGGGGTGACATCTTGTATTAGTGTTATTAACAACCATAATAGTACTAACCTAAAAAAAGATAATAGAGATAGTAAAAACATAGTACCAAGGAATTGAAAACTCATATATCTTATTAAGGAGGATTGAGAAACCTTTTGTGCTTCTTCATTATCATTAGGGTGTCTTGGAGGTCAAATAAAAAAGAGTGTTTCTAGGTAATAATTTATTGTTTGTCATGGAGGTTTCATAAAAAGTAGGAAGATTAGCTGGAAATATATTTAAAAAATAGTACAGGTGAACCTTCTAGTTTATTAACTCTTATCTTGGACCCTTCCCTTTTTTTTCCACCTATCTTCACACACACTACACCCACCTTTCATTTTTATTTTTTAAAATAATAACCAACCATTTACACTAGTGAAATATTATATTTATGTGTTGTGATATGAATCTGTATTAATTTATTTTTATGAAATGATAACCCTATGAACTTCTATGGGAATGTGTAGGTAGCACTACACATTTTATAGAAGAGGTATTTTTTCTATTTGATAAATCTGAATTTTGTTAATATTATAATCACACGACTCACAATTATTATGTTTTGATAGTTGAAAGTTAAATTAATGATTATTGGAGACATGGAATGATTTTTTATGTTGTAATTTGGTGATTTTTCTATGCGAGGAAAAATGAGTACATTCACATGAATATAGTTATGTGAATTACTTATTTATTTTTTGATCAAAATCAACATAGAAACCATTAGGGAACTAACTGGGAATTATAGGGATAGTGCGTAACCAGTTATGATTTTAATTTGACTAATCTCATTATATTTTTATACTCGAACTAATGGAAACCCTGACATATGATTTCAATTAGAATAGTTTGACATACTCGACAAGACTTTTATTGAGAAACTTAGATTATAGAATTGCGTCGCATGATTGGAGAATCTTTCCATTTGAAGCCAAACCTTAAATTGTACCACTAGAATCTAGTGATGTTATCCATGGATGGTGATTTAATTTATATTCTACAAATGGTATGGGTTGTTGTTTTTGAAAATCATTATTATAATTTTCTATAGGATTGATACACATTCAGATTTATGTAAAGGTTTTTATTGTATAATTAGATAGAAGATAAATTTAGAGAAGTGATGGAGACAATTTATGAAAAGTGTAACTTTATAGTTGAGCATTGATAGAATATAAATACACTAATAAGGTCTATGTACTCAATCATTCAGAAGAGTGAAATCAGATGGGAACTATCTTGATTTGACTATGAAAAATAGTATAGTTGATAGAGAACTCTAGATGATGTAACATATCTTGTTAATGAAGTTTTTGTATTGAACAATTCAATCTACCATCTTGTTAATTATTGATCTTTCATAAGTGAATATTTATAAAACAACTTGGAACATCAGTATTGAAGGAATTTATGAAATTTTTCTATGTTATAATTCTACATTCAATGCGAAATATACTAGTGAAGATGTGGAAGTGAATATATGTATGTGATATTCAATTTTGAGATATATATGTTTTTCAAATGGATATGTAATTATATATAAGAGTAAGAATTGTTTTATAAATCTTACATTTTTGAGATCTGGAGTTATATATCAGTATCCAAATTCTATTCCATTGTTACCTATTTGAAATTATTGAATTATTTAGAAAACAACGAAGATATATTTTAAGGAAGAAAATAATAGAGAGATTCATGGTAAAATTGAAGAATAATCTGATTAATAATTGTAAATTATTAAATGGGAAGATTTTATTTTAAAATATAGATATCATTGTTGTGAAATCAACATAATTTTTTCGAATAAAAATCAAGGAAAATTTAAATTGTGATATAATTTCCATATCATTAAAAATATTTACTACTATGATAGATAAATTATATGGATGAATTTAATAGGGGATTGACTAATATTAAAAAAATAGAAGATATAGCAAGATGCGTGTGATATAACGATATAATTTTCATTTTTATAATTACGTGGCTGATACTACGATATAATAAAGGATGAATTAGTAAACATATAAGAGTTTGACAGTTGTTTTTCAATAACAACAAACAACAAATTATTAATATAATAATTATAGAAATCATTGAGATAGATCAGACTATAAATACCTACATTAGTTCAAAAATTGATTTCATTTGATAATTTCATTGAAATGTTTTTTGAGTTGTTACTTCAAGAGAATGTATTGATGAAATGAGTAGAGAGATAAGAATAGGTGATGTCATGTGGAATTAATATTTAAACAATCCAAAATATTTATTAACATAATATTGTGTTATTATATTACTATAATAATGAAACATAAATATTCTAATCACCATTGATAAATCCATTTCTAAGTTAATTATGTAAAATCAACAATAAAAACAAAATTGGTAGTAGTGGTCGTGTTTTTATGGACTATCAGTGGTTTAAACTACATCTTACTATTATTACAACAACTTATAAAACCACTACATATTATAAGGTCTTTATTCATTAATATGTGGTTTCATTAATTATTTGGTAGTTTTACATTGTATTATATTTGGAGTATTTATCGATGGAATATTTTTTATATTATGATGGTTTTTTATTAAAAACATATTTTAGATAAATATTTAACAAATAAAAATAACCACATGAAATATGTTAAGTGGTTGTTTAATTTAGAGCCATTTAATCCTTATCACCTTTAAACCAATTTTGTTTAATGTATTTCACAGTGGATTCTGGAAACAACTAGTATATTTTTTTTAATAAATAATAAAAAACTATAAGTATAAAAAAGTTAATTCCCATAAAGTAAAACATTAATATAAGATAATCCATCGTACATATGGAATACCGCCATAAAAAATATACAAAAATTCACAGTCATCATATCCTCAATCTCAGTCAACCCATACAGCTGTCAACTAATGCATCAATCTAACTCCATTGCATCCACATGACAACCAATATATATCCATGTCTTGATCTCCATTGTTTCTCTTTACCTCAACTGCATATTATTTACTGAAACTCGCCACATAGTCTCACAACTATAACAAAAATAATTACAACTAATCATAATAAATCATAATTATAGTAGAATAATTGATAAATATTTAACATAACAAGGAAAATAAGAATCATAAAGACTGAATTTGGAAGAATTTCATGGAGTAGAATGATCAAAAACCTACCTACTATCGAAATCTTCCACCTATAAAGAAAATAAGAATATTAAAAAAGGAAATTTGAGAATGAAAAGACATAAAATATATTCAAAATATTACACATTAAATTTGTTATTTTTTAATTAATCACAAGTCACATTAATGTAAAAAAATATATAATGAAAAACACATTGAAAAAATAAAAATACCTATCTAAGAATAGATTTAACAATTGAAAAAATGGATAAGTAAATGTTGCAATAAATTTAAATTGTGACTTGATGTGTGATTGAAATTTACTTAATAATTTGTTTTAAATAATTTGATATCATAGCATGTCCTATGTTTATAAAATAAAATAGTGGTGGTTTTCGTTGATTTCACATATATTTTTTGATCAATTTCTATGTTTATGTCTGTTTCTAAAACATTTTAGTGTTTAAAAAAATGCATTTATAACCATAATAGTATAGTCATCATTCATAATGAAATTATGTCAGTTCCAACATTTCAAAATAAAATATATAGTAATTTTACAATGATTTTAGGGAAATCTGATGTCATTTTCATTGTTTTGACTCCCCAACACTTGTTTTTAATTGTATTTTTACCATTAAGATGTTGGTTTTGATTGATTCAGACAACACCAGAGGTCATATTGATGTTTTTTATGCGTAAACATAAATAATAACTCATAGGTGGTTGTCAAATGATTTTACATTTTTCTTAGGGGTTTTCTTTGTGTTTATTGTTCTTTTCCTGTTTTTGTGTTTTGAAAAAACTAAAAAATGTTTAGAACCATAATGGGAAACCTGTCATTTGGAATGAAGTGAATTCAGTTCCAACTATTCAAAATTATGTATATGGTTTTTGTCTCCTGATTTCAAGGCAATACGAAGTCATTTTCCAAGTCCCCCTCGAATAATTTTATTATTTTATTATACCTTTAAGAAGTGGTTACTAATGTATTCCAACCACACTATATGTTATATTAACATTTTTTATGTGAATAAAAATCATAAATTACTCAAAAGTGATATTCAAATGATTTCACATCAATATGAGTTTTTAATGTTGTTTTGACTGCTCCACTCATGTTTTATTATTTTAAAATAGTAAAAATGTTTTTTAGACATAACAGGAAAATATATATATAAAATGACATGATATCTATTCTCACACTTCAAAATTATGTATTTGGTAATTTTCCCTTAATTTTAAGGTAATCCGACATCATTTTCCTAGTTTTGACCTCGTAACACTAGTTTTTATTGTGTATTGTACAATTAAGAAATGGATACAATGTCATTACCACCACAACGCACGTCAGATTGATGTGTTTTCTACATGTACACGTAACAAATATCTTAGTGGTAGTTACCCAATGATTCCACATCAATATAAGGTCATTTTCTTTGGTTTTGTCTATTTAGATGTTTTGGTGTCCTAATATACTAAATATACATCTACCATCAAAAAAGTAAAACAATCATTCAGAATGATGTTTCTTTAGTTCCTATATTTCATAATTAAATACATATTAAATTTACACTGATTTCATGGTAATATTTTATCTTTTTATTAGTTTCTATCCCCCAAAACATGTTTTTAAAGAGTTTTGTACCTTTAAGAAGTGGTTATTGAGTCATTTAAACCACAACACACATCATATTGCCATGTTTTCTATATGTATATGTAAAAAATAACTCATCAGTGGTATTTAAATTTCTCCACATTAATATGAGGTTATTTTCTATGATTTTCCACATTCCATGCATTATTTAGTGTTTTAAAACACTAAAAACACATTTATGACTATAATGGGAAAACCGTCATATGGACTGACATTCCAAATGTTCCTATATATCAAATTTAAATATATAGTCTTTCCCCTAATTTTAGGGAACTATGAAATCATTTTCCAAGTATTGACCATCAGGAACTTGTTTTCAAACGGTTTGGTACCTTTAAGTAGTGCTTACTGAGTTATTCAGACCACACTACATGTCGGATTGACATGTGGTATTCACGTACACATGAAAAAAATAACTTGGTGGTGGTTTTAAAAATGTTTCAGATCAAGATAAGTTCATTTTATATGGTTTTTACCATTCCATATATGTTTTATCATTTTTAAAAAATAAAAACATGTTTACACCCATAATGGTAAAACCTTCTTTTAGAATGACCTGTCGTCGGTGCCAACATTTCACAAATAAATTTTTGTTAATTTTCCCATGGTAGCTTTTTTAATCATTAAATAATTTTTAGAATTAATAATTTCATAATTAATATACGATTACTAAAATTAAATAATTTTCACACCTATCCCAGTGTGGTACTATTTCACTTCATATCTAGTGAAGTTGCCTGTCATTCCATGTCCTATCACACCACAACTCATGCACAATATTCCTTGAACCTGCATTTCATTATTTTCTGAAAGGAACATGGAGATCAAATCTATTACAAAAGGTTCAAAAAAAAGTAATGTCTGTGAAGCATTTTTTTACTACTCATGGAGTTTTAAAGAGCCAATACATTATTTAGTGACCATTTAGTAATATTCTTTTTATATAATAGTAAAAAATAATTTTGCAGTAATTTTAATTGTTGAGTGAGTTTTGTTATATGTGATGTTGTTTGGGTACTCAGTAGTTTGTTTATCTTCAGTTGGTGATTTATTTTTTAAAATAATAAACAACAAAAAATAACATAAGGGAAGTTAATGCGAATGATCACCTTATCACAAGAATGCTTCCAAATATTCTACCCATATATTCCTGTAGTGTCACTGGTAGAAGCCTCAAACTCATTAAATAGAATAATAATATTATAGTTCCTCAGTTCCCATACATCTTCTATGTTCATATTTGTATCCCTTCTATGGTTTGTCTTTATCTGTTTTAAAGTTTAATTAAAAAATTAATAAAATATAGTTTTTCTTAAAATGACATGCATACCCATAATGATAAGTCACAAATATCCCCTACGTGGAGGGGTGTTGAATGACTCCATCACTATAGGTTAATCAGGCGGTTGCCTACAGATGACATCTAGAAAAAAGACTAGATCTCTAGAATTATGAGGTATAACAGAATGAATAGGATCCACATAAAGTAATGGTATTGGTGGCATGCTCTAGATGCTAATCAGTTGGTATGTTGTTTTTTTCTTCAAATTCCAACATTTCCAATTTTTGAGTAATATTAAATGTATAAACATTTAAAACTAGATGTTTTTTTTGAAAAAAAAACTATAAGAATGTATATATGTATGAAACACTTATCGGTGAGAAATTGTAATATATTTTCATTTAAATTGATTAAATTCAATTATCATTATCTTAATTGTTATAAAACACCATTACGATTTATCCTTCATTTTCACCCTATCATGGAAGATTTATTTTTTTATATTTTCCATAAAAATATATTCAATGTTTTGATGGTGATATGGTTTATTGTCACAAAGAAACAATTGATCTTACACTCACATATCATATATGTCTTTCTGATTTTGTTATACAACAACACTCCATCCTTATTGAATTTCATCATCCTCACAATAAACTATTGTCTCCTGTGATTCCAAGGTAAATGGATTATATTCGACATGCTCATTGGCATCCATCAAATGGGAGAAGTTTATGTAAGAAAAATGTTTCCAACATTTCTCTATAACCCTATAAATGTTGACCCACTTCAATTTTCAAATGATAACTAAAATCTATCCATTATAGTTTAATTCAATTATATCATTTTGCATCCCATAGTATCTCACCTCTCCAAATGTAAATACACCACTATTATGAGTTTTCAAGTCTTCCTCATGATAAATTGTACTAAACCTAAATCCATGAATATTGTTGGCATTGAATATATTATCTTTCCTTAGAGGACCTTAAGAAAAAAACATCAAATCATGGGATATTTCAACTTGATTTTCAACAATAATTTTCATAAAAAAAGATATAAGCTATTAATTTTAACATAGAATAAATAAATACATTTCAACAATATGAATAGGAGTGTATACATACACAATGTGAGAACCATTCAACAAGATCCTTATTAATAGGTTTTGTTAATTATAACACATTTTGAGTTTGACCCCTTAGTTTTTTCTTTGTTTACGGTCAGAATACTTCAGTAAACAAATTTGCAATAACTATTTGGAGTAGCACATATTTATATGATTATAGAAACTCAAATTTAGTCAGTGTAAAATTTGAAACCATCCTAATTGGTAATATAATTGTTTTAAATAATGATGACTAATTTTCAGAATGCTAATTAGTGGAGATGTCATCAGCACATCCATCATGATGGAAATTAGTCTCAATCCCATCCAAATACCTAGAACATGAGGTCAATCACTCTTCGGATATATATCCTTCAGTAATAGAGCCTTATGGTTGGTCATTCTTCCTCATGTATGATTTGAAAAAAACTAAGTCCCTCATGGAAAAAATATAAATCATATTAAAATATTTAACACAATGACTTTAAAAAATCGAATTCACCAATGAAAAAAATACCAACTTACCTCTCTATTGGAAATATTCGTCAATAGTGTACCAGTACACCATGTTTAGCTTCTTCATCCAAATTAATAGTTAAATGAATCATATTTTTCAAGAATGAAGTGGGGAAATAACATCTCTTAATGAAATGGTGTCAAAAAATTTAATTTTTGAAGTTTTAACATTGATTTAGATTTAATGTTTTTTTATAATGATATATGAAAAAGTTACAAAACTCAACTATAACCGTAGATAGTTTTTTGTTAATTATTTATGAAAATCCAATGGAAGTAAATTATCTATAAAAATATTTGAATAATGACTCCACATTCCATGTAACGTTTTATGTTTTAAGTCAACACGCCTTGATAAGTTATTGAATATCCATCTTGAACAATGGAATTATTTAAATTCCCATGGAATGAAAATTTCACATGTTTTTCATTATAGAAATATATGAACGATACTTTGAATTATTTTTTAACAAACATTGATTTATATTCACTGATTCCAATACATATGAGGATTAATATGATGCTTCAATTTACCCTACTCATTATGCACTGAAAAAATTACATTCTCACAAACATTCTTCTCAATTTGAATTACATCAAGATTATGACATATAAAATAAAACTCCTAATAAGGATGGTTGTAAAATATACTCTTTTTATTCCAATACAGTGTTCCAACGTCGTCATATATTGTACCTCATAGACCTTTCCCCATTCATTAAACTGGTGAAATTTTCCAAATTCATTAGTGAAATTCGTTAATTATGCCAATATTTATGAACTAGATTACACCTTCAGTGACTTTATCATTTAAATATCTCAATTTAATCATGTTTTTTTATAGATTAATTTATTATAAGTATAATGAAATTTATGATAACACAAAAAAATCATTTTATGATATAAGGAAATCATTGAGATTCAAAATCCAAATTAAAAACTAGATATACCAAACTAGTATGAGTGTTATAACAAAATAAATTTCATAGTTTGGAAAAGTCGCTAATTTTACACATTAAAGATTTATGAATTTTTAATAGTTGTCTCATTGAAACATCATATGTTTACATGAAATCATCCAATAATTCTTGAAATTCATTGATTAAATGTTTAAGGTATACATCAACGTCATTTCTCGGAATTATTTTCAAGGAATAATAATCAAAATAATGAATGAATTATTCATTATACACATCCATGGATGTAGATTACAGGAGATCAAAAACAAGGGCTGAATTCAATAATTAGCGCATAATGTACGAAAAGTGTTATAACCATGAGAAGAAAACCCCAAACATACATTCCTATGATCCAAAAAAATCTCGATATTGAAAATCAAACAAATTATATGATGTTAAATATTTTGGATGTCTCATAAAGTCATAGTTACAATGATTATTATGCCACATCATGTCATTTACAGTCTTATATGACATGAATAATCTTTATTAGCATGAGTTTTGAGGAATATAACACAATTCTCTATATGAGTTTTCTTTGACTATTTATTCCTGGGGTTTCATTGATTTATAATCTTACTGTTATTCATTGACTTCTATTTTATTTTATGAGAAATTACATATTATTATTCATTATACTCTTATCCCCACTAAAGAATGAAATCATTAATACATGCTTGTATCTTTTTATAATTAAGTCCATGTTTTTTGATGAATTTCTTCATCTCATAGAATTATGGAGGAATATTCTCTTAACCAAATGCATAATGAATAAAATCTAAAATTTGGGAAATTGATTTTTCAATAATTACACAGAGACACTTGATATTATAAAACATAACTAGGAAATAACACAATAAATAAATTTCACACCCCCTATACAGTTCTTGATGTATATCCTCAACTTGTTCATAAAATTCATTTTTAGTCACAAATGTTCATAGAAATATTATCCTTCTTAGGATCAACTGATGGTTTTTTTTATCTGTTTAATTCATAGAAAAAATATTTTAGAAAACTGAACATTTCATTTAAAAGAATTCAAAAATGAATTCTCCTCAGCCTAGTCACTTTGTATTTCATTGAAAAATATTGTCATTGTTTTTATATTCCATAACATTTGATTCAATATTCCACATAAAAAATACTTGTTTTTCATTAAAATATTTCAATAAAAATTTCTATTATACTTCATTTCTATTCAACCATCACGTGAATTTATAGTCAAGAAACATCAATTTCATTCTAACATTCATTGGTCAGTTTAAAATTGCATAATCTAACAATTCTTCAAAAACCATTGTCATATAGAGTTGGGTTTTGAAGTAAATTACTACAAAATTTACCTATATATATTAGATTTTAGTCTTCCTATACATTCAGATATAAACATATACATGTTTAATAAAAAATGTATAATCAAAATTAATTATCACTCAACTTTTTCCACTGACTCTTTCATATAAAAATAAAATGTAAAAGGTGAGGAATCAAATAATGAAAATTTTAATTATAAATATCTAATATAAATAAATGAATCAAATAAATTATTATGTACGACAAACATAAATGAATGGGTTAATAAAATAAATGATAATGTTATATTCTACCTAGTATTGTAACTAAGGTGGGTTCCATCCATTGAAAAATTGGCTACATTGATCAATGTCCAAATCATTTAACATTATCTAACTAAGACTAAAAGAAACCCTATAAAAACATTAACTCAAAATATACATTATTTGGATATTAATATATTTCATGAATACCCAAAATATTCAACTATATATATCTATATTCTAATTTACTGGTTTAGTGTTCCTTCATGTTGTTCCATTAATTATATAAATCAACTCTATTCACATAACATCAATTCGAATGTTCATTCAATTTGAGCTAAAGAATAAAAATACATGAATTTAATATACATTTAATTAATTTATATTCTTATTTTTAAATAAATTTCTAAAAAATATGTCATTTGACTCAACTAAAAGAAAACTACACACTACAATTAGTTCTATTAAAAATCTTATTAGTTATAACAATATCAATGAAACTATATTGGTTGTTCTAGTTACTATACTCAATAATGGATTATCATGAATGGATAACTTAATAAAAACTACACTATTTTTATTTGATACATTTTATTAAACTAAAATATTCCTCACATATGCATAAAACATGAACAATTTTATTGAATTCAAATGGGGTCTAATATCTCATTTTTAGGACCTTTATCCATATAGAACATTCTAGGTGTTAGTGATGAAACTATGTGTCACACAAATCCCTAACACCAATTGGTCATGAGTTGGAAAGTATCCTCAATTATGTATCCATGAAAATTTGGGGAATTAATATATATATAGAAAAGTGGAATTCATTAATATCAAATACATACCATGAAAATATGAATGTTATATATACCCTAATTGACATATATCATGAAAAAATTTATTTTTCTAATTTAATACAAGAAACCCAAATTAATGATTATTATAACTAAAAATATCTTACCATAACAATAAAAATTACACATTATAAACCAAAATTACAAATATAATTGTTTTCCAATTCATAAATAACAAAATATAGATCATTTTTATCATCAATGATTGTCCATATAATGCTACCCAATAATACATTTAGGGTGAGGATAATGAAACCTGGGTAATGTGTTTCATCTGAGGAGGGGATCCAAGTTATGAATTGGGAGCTCATATGTGGGTTTTCAGGACCATCGAAGATGGGAATGTGGCATGGGTGAGGGAGTTCAGATGGGGGGATCCCATCACCGGTGAGACACCCATAGAGGAATTCATATGGAGGGGGTCGTGTTGGTCAGGGTAACGGGGGGGGGGGGGGGATGGGTGTTGGGGGTTATGGGGCCGGGGCTGGGGTAACCACTATGGAAAATAGAGGAGGAGGGGTCGAGAAAGGGGGTCAAGGGCTTGTGGGTCACTACTGAGGAGGTTGAGGGAGGTGGTATGGGAGAAGGGGTTGGGGTATCACAAATGGAGGGAGGGAGGGGGAGGGAATATAGTATTTTTTTAAGTATATGTGGTTTAAAATTAATATTAAATATATTATATTTTTTAATTGGATTTATTTTATTGAGTTTACTAGAACCACCGTGAATAATGTGACGCTAACCATCACTTTTATGTAGTCCTATTATTCTTTGTACATTATTTTCTTTACTTCAATAATATTCTTGGTTTGACATATATAATAGATTTTTGGGTTATTACTAACATGAGAATATGACCCATTCAATCATAATTAATTTTTACTCAATTAAACTACCCTCTTTGGTTGATTAAGACATTAATAATTGAAATATGTTTCTATTCTTTTGGTGAGAGTGGAGGTTCAACAAAAATAGATCAACATAAAAAGAAATATTATGATCTCAAGCCCACAATAAAAATTACATAATAAAATAAATGTCATTAATGTCAAAATTTTGATAAACATGGATCTTATTTTAGAACATGTAATGACCTAACATAAAGATACCATGTTATTTATGATAAGAATCATATATCGTAGACACATTTCTGTTGAATTTTAGAGAATAGTGATTTTTATCTAGGGTGAAAAATAAAATATGGATGGTGAATTTCTAGATTTCATGTACCATTGAATTGAATTATATATGATACATGTCATATAAGTGAATTCTATATGACATATCTCATGGGTGAGAATTCTATATGTAATTTCCCACATGTGAATATTTTATGAGACCATTCTTATAGAAGGGAATTGTATGTGTCCCAACCCATTTTAGTGGATTTCATACATTCAATTCCACATGATGAAGTTATATATTAATCCTACCACAAGATATAATTATACATGTTAATTACCATTATAGTGAATTCTATATGTCACTTCATACCACAATGTTTTCTATATTGACTCCCATTAGAATAAATTATATACATCACCATCTATAAGAGAGTACTAATATATATCGATGGGATTAACTTCCCATATCTTGAAATGTTTTCCAATGAACATTTTTGGTTAATATAATTCTTTTCATACGTATAGAAAATAAAGATTCTTCTTTTACATATATACCAAACATATAAAATGTAGTAATATAATAAAAATAATTATGGAAGGTGCATACCAAGCCATTCCCCAATCATAATTTCATAAGAGTACTCATTTATCATAACAAAATAATTATATATAGCTTTTTGGTCCATTATTTTATATAAGTAATATTTCTATCATTTAATAATATCTAATCAATCACAACATAATCTATAAATTTGCACCATTATAGTATTACCAACATAAGGATAAACACACCACTTTATAATTTCCTGATAACCCATACCATTTTTCAATTGAGCAGAATTTTTATATTCTTCACCACTTCTATTTATTAAATTTATATGAAATTATACAAAACAATTAATCATCAACCATTTCCATTTTTCTTATTAGAATATTATTATACTATCAACGTCATTAAAAATAACCATATAAATAATTAATTGATTCATAAAATCGGTCATTATGAAATAATTTTTCTAAGAAACAATTAAATTTAAACTGAATTAATAAATAATTTTGGATCCCTTATTAAGAACCTTTGGTCTTCCCATCAAAAATATTCTATAAAAAATGAACCAATGGAATATTATCATGACATTTTCTTTAAAATTTATCTAAAATAAATTTAATTATTTTTTTCACTGATGAATCTACCGTTCCTATTCCTTTGGAATTTCATATATCAATGTTATCATTGGTTATTTCATTCAAAATTTGAGGAGGAAACTATTTGTAAACTTTATGATGTTTATACTTACCACTATATCCACCCAAGATGACCTCATGTTCATTATTTCCATATATAACAACCACCAAATCTTGAGAATTCTTAATAGTCGACCTCATAGGATCAGCTATTGGTATTGTTAAATAATCCATTCATGGATGAGAAATGTTATCATTAACATTCCTTAAACCCTCCCCATCTACCATATTGTGTTTTTCTTTGTCACTGATAATATTTTTTTTGACTAAAAAAATACAAATGGTTGGACAGTATCAACTAATTTCCTCTAATAAAATGATGTATTTCCTTCATTCATTCTTGAGGAATAATTATTTATTTCATTAAAGATAGCCAGAAACTCCGCAAGATGGACCTATAAATGGATTCCTCCCAAATAGAATAGTTCATCACCAAGAAACTCAACTTAAAATATAGTAGTTGAAATAATTTAAATGTAATCCCTACTAAGATTTTTTTTAAAGTCATGCTTTTTCTCATTACCTTTTGAAATCACATTCTCTTATTCAATCACCAAGTCATTATTTGATGTTTTATTTTCCTCACTAATAAAAATCCCCATTTTATGATATATTAAACAAGATAAAATATGTAAAATAATTATATATGAGTCACTGCAATAACAGAACCTCCACTATGAGCATCATGTAAACTAGAATATGGTCAAGAATCAACAATTGGATTTCAAACACCAGTCATCTTCATTGAACCCCCATAAAATTCTAACTCTGTTGTAGATATACTCACTATATCTTACATATTTTTGATATTCCAAACCAATTTAACTAGAAGGATCACTTTCTTCATATATAATGTTATCCATTTATATGAAAAATGACATAAGAGGAAGAAGAAATTATATCATGGGGAATGTTTTTTGAATTCACCTCTTGAGAAAAAAATCATATTTATCAGCATCAATAAAAAACACCAAATATAGTTAATATCAAATAATAATATCAATTCATATTCCAACGACATAGTGATGAGGTAAAATCTTGTTTAATTCATCGATTATAATGGGTTTAAATAAGACCCTTCTGATATCCATCATAGATGGTTCATCAAATAAGAGAATTGAAAAACTTGAAAATAATATTCACATAACAATAACCAAGGATTCAAAATAAAAATAATATTTCATTTACCGTTATATGTTAGTAGTTATAGTTATTTTGTTACTTCTATTGTATAATGGTATTGGTCATTATTTTTTTATGAGTTAATAATAAATAGAATAGTCAAGGTGATGAAATATTATGGATAGAACCTGTTTTAAAGATCCATGTTCATTTCATTGAATTTATTGGTATGGTTCAAAAAAAGAAACCAAAAACCCACTCATTTTATGAAATATTAGCAATCATGAGTCACTTAACGTTGAATAATTTTTCCTTACTGTTCCACATTAACAAACTAAATTCATATTAATTACTCTAAAATTTTAATATTCATTTTTTATTAGTCGTTCATAATTATAAATAATAAATATAGTATCATTATTTTTGTAGATGGTTTAATTGACCAAAATATGATCACTCTATAAAGAAAAAATGCCTAAAAACTCCTTAACATTTTTTATGATGGCACTATTATTGAATTATTTTGAGATAAATTGAATTTTATTATAATGATAAATCATATTTAATAAGTTTTAGAGGAATAATATAAACAAAACAAGAAGTAAATAGTGTTATCTATTTTGATGATATTTCTCCCTCAAATAATGTGATTCTTGGTTCTAAATTTGTTTGGAATTTTTGTAGACATGATATCTAAAATTTTGGAATGTATTAATGGGGATGAAATTAGGGTATATTAATGTTGGAAAATAAAATGGTTTAGAATTTGTAAATATTTTTATTGGGATTGTATTATTTAAACAATACTCTATGAATAGTGTCTATTTTGATGCTCCCAAATACCATGGATGAGTTTTACTGATGAAATCACACTAATTGGTTTTTATGAATATATTTATTATTAAATATATTTTATTTATGGGTTAATTTTTTATCAGAATTGTTTTAATGTATTATGGAAACATTTTTCACACAATATTTTTGTATGTAGAATGTAAAGTTCTTAACCCCAATGCTTGGAATGAATGTGTGGATCAGATACACAATGTTGATGTAAAAATATTATCAAGAATCATAATTTTTTGATGAAACTCTATGTTTTAGATAATAACATATTGTTCATCAAACCAATGTTTTGAAGATCAACCATATGTAGATAATTGTACTTTTAATGATGAACCAACATTTAACTTGGTGAACTATAGAGTTTATATTCTACATATTTTCGGAATTTTATGCAATGTCCCTTTTTGATTTAAATATATTTTTAAAGATTCCTAAAGAATGTTTCAAAGGATTGTGTTTGAAGAATAAAATTGTTCACATTTTTAAAGTATGTTTTGAAATTATTTTATTGATTGAAATTCAAATTATCATGATTTATCAAGAAATAGTTTATGAATCTATTCATCAAAATTAAGATCAAGTTTATCATGATAAATACCATGACTAACATCATTTATAGAAAAAATTCCTTTTTATTACAATTCCTCTATTACTCAGAAGAGATATTCATTGGATACATACATGTTTCGATCTTCTGATGTGTGGATTTTAAACTGTTATTTTTGCTACTATGGTTCTATTGCTATATTTCATAATGATAAATTTTAACCAGGATCAGATATTGGATGTTCATTGATGTTGACTTGATTCTATGATGGATAAATATATTTTCTACCATTTGTTACAAAAACTGTAATCTAAATCATTTTTTAAATTTAATCAATCACCATTGATTTTTAGAGTGTTGGATACTCCGATATATTCATAGTAGAGTTTTATATTCTCAAACTAAACTGTAAATAATATTAATTTTCAATATAATAATAATAAAGAATTATAAAGTAATTATTTCAATGTTTCAAAATGCCTATACACATTTGTTAAGGCCTTGTGATAAGTGAACATGTCTAGTGAAAATCACCAAGCTAGCTGATAGAGTGTTAGTGGAGTGTACTAGGGGATATTTCTTCCCTTAACCACTAAAAACTTTATTATATTCTTATTATTTATTTTTTAACTATAAAATTAAAAAATGAAGAGAACGATTCATATATTTATATTTCACATAAATTAAAAAATTTGAGTCACTCAATATTTGTAAAACAACAAAATTTATTACCCTCTTGTGCAAATTCAAATTATTATGTACCAATTTTTTTTATCAATGTACAATATTTTGAAGAACTTTGACAAGCTCCGGTATTAATAAGTAAATGTTATATATGAAGAAAAATGCTAATGACAAATATAAATGATGGTATGTTGATTATTTGAGCTCCCTAATTTAATAGAGATAATTATGGATTCTTGAAATCTCATATGACTATCTATTTGAATAATCCTAGATTCAATGTCTAGAATTATATTATCAGTCCATACCAATTCCTAGAAAAACCAAAAACATGGGAAGATTTCAAAGAATCATAGTATGATGTCATTTCTAGATCCATGAATTGTATTATATGTGGACTTGGTCGGGATGAGTTTAATTGTGTATTTCAATTTACTACTAACTATGAGATATATAAAACAACCACAGTTCTATATAAATGAATTAATAATGTTCATCAACTATGGTACACCACTAATAAGCTTAAATTTGACACATTCATAATGTATGATGTTAAAATAATTAGATATATGAATATAATATTGACTGAAATTTCCATGGTGTTAGTAAATTGAGATATGATATTAAAAAATATGATAATGCTCTAAATGTTTTGAGATTATTACCCTTTAAATGGAATTGGATATTATCTTCAATTAGACAATCCACTCTAATCTCACAACTAACAATAAAATAATTAATTAGAACACTAATGATGTTTGCAGAATAAATTAAAGTTAAAAATGAAGATTATAGGTTTGTAAAAATGGAGAGTATATTTTTCATATATATAGCTCAAATCTTTTAAAAGATTTCAAAAGAGGATGTTATAATCTCAAATGATTCGGATGTTTTATATTATAAATAAAACTAGTTCATATATCCATAATGTTTAGTATAAATTTTATGATGAATAAATTCTTCAAGAAGTCCAAAAAGAAATTTTTTCAAAGACATAAAAAAGGTAAGTATCCATGAATATAAAAAAATGGGAATATCATACTTGAATATCTATACATAGAATAAGATAAAATAAAAATGGAAATGTAATAAAGGAATTTTTATATGATATTTGATTATGATTAAAAGATAAAAAATCATTAGAGGCTATTTAGAGTCTCTTTATGGATTTAATAAGTACTTCTAAAAGTGATTTAGAAAAATATCCAACCAATGTGAAAGAAAATATTTTCACTATGACTAAAGAAGAAGAGGAGGTAAAATATTTCTATTCTTATGCTTTTTATTCCGAAGGATCTTCTAAGAGAAAATTCACTTTTTACTATTCAATGCCCAAATAAAAGTATAAATATTTTTTTAAAAAAATAAATCAGTAAAAAGTATTCATAATTAGGATATAGAATAAAAATATACAATGATAAAACAATAACTGGACAAAATGTTAAACTTTAATGAATCCTACTCAAACTAAATTTCTCATAAAAATATTACTAAAGAGTTACAAGTAAAATTTGAGTCTATCAAATGTTTTTCTAGTATATTTTCAATCAGAGGAGAATATCTAAATCATATTTTAGGAAAAAATGTAACTGAAAAAAAATATGGAATATGAATCAATGAAGAAAAATTAAAATTATATAGAAATTATTTTATAGATTATTCTGAAAATATAACATGTTTTATTAGGTAATTAATTTTCATTAGCCTATAAATATTGTTTGAAAATCCACAAATCAAATAAATTACGCAGGACTTCATTTCTAGAAATATGATCTAATTTAGTTCTATAAAACCTTTCAAAATACGGAAAATTTGACTTCCCAGATCATTTAGTACTGACATAGTTACACCCATATAATTAGCCAATATTTACTAGTAATATTTTTTTATAGAATAATTTTGTGTTTTATTATATTGTATATTATTTTAAACATAAAAAATATAGAGAAAAAAATAATTTGTTTCATTGAAAAATTTTGTTAAATTAATCATCTTTAAATCGAACTAAAATTCCAAACATCACAACTACAAAAAAAATTGAAAAGTTGAAATAATAGAATAGGGATTACCCCAATCTACTAGATTCATCACCCCCACTGAAAACACTATATTGATCAAGAAAAATATTAGCAATCCCTGAAAAAAGATAGAAAATGTAATTATATATCCTTGAGAGTATTTGATTATAATATTGATCGAACGAATTAAGTGGTCTTTATATAAGGTAATGTGATCATTGGAATAGTAGTATGAACTTTGGGAAGAATTACAAGACCGTTGAAATAGTAATTTACCCTAAAATTAATAAATTACAACATAAATTATATTTATCATGATTAATTTAAGGTAATAAATATATTTTAATTCCAAAAAATAAATATTAGGATTAGAAAACTCAGAGAAAATATAAGTGAATTTTTAATAAACTGTATTTTAATGAATTTTATAAAAATCATTACTTTTAAATAAAATTATAAATATATATTTTTGATTAATTATTTTTAAAAAATTAATATATTTTTTTAAATTTTCCCATCAACATTTTCCAACTCGTATTTTTGGTAATTTTCTAAAATACTTCATTTTTAGGTAAATAGTAAAAATACAGTTTTTCACATAACCATTTTATCTTAAATTAAATAGTTTATGATGTAATGGTGACCTAGTACTCTCTATAAATTGAGGTTTGACCAAGATATATTTTATTTCAAAAATGAGTCAATAAAATAAGATAAACATGACTTCCAAACCAATAAAGTGCTTTTAGTAAGATAAAGTCAATGATGATTCATTAAAATCAATTTTTTTTCTTTCTAATTTTATTTTTTTAAACAAATATATTAAAATTATAAAGGGTGTAAAAAGTCTTAAAACCATTATATTATATTCATATATGATTTATAGTATCAGAAATTTACTATTACATGTTTTACAATTGAAATATTATTATTTTTTGAATATTTTATAATAAAAATATCCTTTTCGTCAAGTATAAATAACCCCTCTCCCAACCCATGGAAAACCATTTCTACCATCCCTTATAAATCCCTATATCTAGAAATATCCTCCCTATAAATACACATATAATAATTTTGGACATTTTGGAGCAATACAACTCCAATCAACAGGGAGTTATAATTTTGTACAAGAGAAGCGACGTTGATGATTAAGTATGTTCTAATACACTCCTCTATTTTTTCATCTTATTCCACTTCTATTTCTTTTCCAACCAAAACATTTAAAAACAACCATTAAATGAATTAATTATGCAATAAATTAACATTATGTTAATTACTTTAACTTATATTATGTATCATACTACAATATATATAAATTTTAATCTTCTCCTCTCTGCTCTCCTGAAAATGGCCCATCAATGTTTATTTATCCAACTATGGAAAAATTTCTAGGTCATCACATATACCCATCACCATGGATGGATATCATGAACTATACAGAATATATATACATGATATTTTTAGCATTATAATATTCTGTAATAAATTATACAAATTTTTAAATTACATTTAATAATATAGAGAAATCAAATAGAAATAATAGATTTTTAAGAAAAAAATGATATCAAAACACTTCAATTTCATCAACACAAATTAATAAATATAATAAAATGATTATAATTAATAAATAGTTTTATAATTTACTATAATTAACTTCTGAATAATTTTTTTATGAATTCAATATTTTTATTCAGGATGTATAGAAGTGATGAAATAATATGGTAATAATTGTAAGGGGATTCTAGAACCCAACTCTATTTATTTTGGTTATACCTTTTTCATTCCAAATATCATTATGGGAATTCCTTTAATGTTATATTAAGATAATTTCATAGTTTTTATATAAAAAATTATTGGATATACATGAATCCAACATGGTTTAATGAAAATTGTAATGATTTTTCCAAATGAATTATTCTTTCCAAAACACTTATTGACTCCTCTTGATATTGTTTATTTATCACTAAATGTGATGATTCTTATAAAAAGTATATTTTTACCTATTTCTTTTGAGAACCCCTATGTTTATTCATGAATGTATTACTTCTTAAATTCTTATGAAACCCATTTCATTCCATTGATTTTTTATGACAACTATAGTTAAAAATACTATGTGGAATGCATGATTATGTAAATGTTATGATGTGATGGGTGGGACCAGAATTATATATCCATCAAATATGTGGGTTAATGTGATATATCTCATGATATAAAGGGTAATATTCTTGAACTTAATGCTATATTACTTCACAATGATGATGTTATGATAATGCATATCTATTATATAATAACATGATGCTAGATTTGTTCATAACCATGTGTGGTATTTGAACACCATGACATGATGTTTCATTTATATACATTTCCACATCCTATTCCTTTATACATTGTTTACATCCTGGTTTTAATGATTATCATATTTCTATGTAATGATGATAATGATAATCATGATGATGATGATTTTTATGCTCAATGATGTTATTTTGATTAATGTCCCTTATATATCCCTTAACATGGTTTCATTATCAACACATTCATTAATGTATATCCTCATGTGATTACTTTTACAAAGGAGAATAATTGGTGCACTAATATGATAGAGTACATGGAATTAAATAATGTTTTTATTTTAATATATACATGTTTTTAGGAGCCTAATTTTACCAAGAAGATAAAATTTTGGATACTGAATTTGTAATGATATTATGTTGTTTATCTTTAAAATTATTTAATTATCAT
The DNA here is from genome assembly GCA_963277665.1 of Viscum album. Taxonomy (NCBI): domain Eukaryota; kingdom Viridiplantae; phylum Streptophyta; class Magnoliopsida; order Santalales; family Viscaceae; genus Viscum; species Viscum album. Next base: position 607,201,462 of record OY728119.1, on the reverse strand, counting down.
GTATGAAAAATTATGGTCATTATATCCCAAAAAATGTGGGTATCAAAAAATGATTCTGTTGAAATGTTTTCTTAGGAAAACGGACATCAGATCCAAAATGTAGTATGGTATATGGAGAGTTGATTATAATGAAAAATAAGTGGAGAGTCTTCAAATTTTGATAAAAAAATTATATGGATTCTTAGTTACCTTTGGTGAGAATTCTAGAGGAAAAATATTTTTAGTCAGATTAGTTGGAAATTAAAAATCAATTATGATCTAAATGTAAAAAATGTTCATTGGTTGAAGAAATTTTGATGAGTATCTCAAAACTCTGTGAAGACTGTTTTTATGTGGATTTATCTAATAATATTGGATACGTTTCTAAAGAAAAACTACATAAATTTAGAGCACCTAAAAAAGAGAATTTTTATACTTTTGATCTTAATAAATTGTGTGAATAAATTTAAATGTTTTAACTAATAATATAAATGAACCCTTGATTTGGAAAATGAGACTTGGACAATGTCATGTACAGAATTTATATAAATTATATATGGAAAATTATATTTATAATTTTTCTAGCATTAAATTTTATAAATATACATATTGTGATGCATGAAAGATATAGAAGCAACAAAATTATTCCATAAATTATATTAACAATGTTTCTACATCCGAAAATCTAGCACTTATCCACATGGATTTTTTTTAGAAAACAAGGAGTACCAAGATTAGATGATAGATGTTTTTTATTTGATAATTTTTCAAGAGTTACTTGGGTTTATTTTCCAAAAATTAAGAGAGATGTTTTCAAAAAAAATTATGATTTTTTAAAATTGATCATAGTTAATATTTTTTGAAAATAGTTTCCTTAAGAATTGATCATGGTGGAGAGTTTGATAGTTAAGAATTAAATTATTTTTTAACATACTTTCGAATTAAAAACACCTCATATCAAAGTGCACCTCTTAAAATAGATTTGTAGAAAAATAGTAAGACTATTAAAGAAATGACAAGTACTATGTTGAATTAATATAGTATTTGTATGTATTTTTTTGGCATATTCTACTAACACAACATGTCTTATCATGAATATATTTTTAATAAGACCCTTTCTTTAAAATACATCCTATGAAGTATAAAATAATATAAACACTAAATTCAAATACTTTAATTTGATTAGACACAATGTGTATATCTTGAATACTAAGGAAAATCATGGTAGATTTTATCCAAAGGTTATAGAAAGAATATTTATAGGATAAAATTATACATTATATAATAAAGAGTCAATGATATTTGAAGAATATATTCATATGTTGTTTGATGAAAGTGATATTTTAATCATTATAGAAATAAATAAGACGATTTTAATTTTTTTTGGACAATGTGATACACGAATCTCATAATGTTAATTTTAAAAAACAAGAATATGATGGAATTCATTACAGTCTATAAGAACATGAAACTAGTGAACCTGAAACTGACTTATATATACACCCAAGAACCAAAATGGTTCATCCTTTGGAATCTATAATAGGAAATTTAGATTCAAGTGTTTGGATATGATGAAATGCAGAAAATTTATCTAAATTCACAACCTTTCTATCTCCATCTGAACCTAAAAATGTAGAGGATGAAATAGAAAATTAATTTTGGATAATTTCTATTCTAGAAGAAATTTTCCATTTAAGAAGGGTTGTTGCTTTTGAATTGGTTAACCAGCCATCTAATCATCTAGTAACAGTAACCAAATGTGTGTTTATAAATAACAATTATTACCAAGTAATGATTACTAGATATAAATATATATTAGTAGATAAATGATATAATTAGGAAGAATGAATAAATTATGATGAAACCTTTTCACTTGTTTCTAGATTCAAAACTATTAAAATTCTTCTATCATATGAATCATTTAAAAATTTTAACAAATATTATATGGATGTCAAATCAACATTTCTAAATGGATATTTAATCGACAAATTTAATATTGAAAAAACACTAGGTTTTCAAAATCCGTATCTACCAAATTTGGGTTTCAAACATACTAAATCTATACAGGGTATTAAATAAGCACTATGATCTTGGTATGTGAGACTATGTTCTTTTATAATATAAAATTTATTTTTTGTAGGATTGGAAGATCCCAATATATTTAAGAAAATTGTTTGTTCTAATATTTTACATATACATATTTATATAAATGATGTAATATTTTGTTGAACTAATAACAATATATGTATTGATTTTTTTAAAACCTATAAAAAATAATTAGAAAGGATTATGATGAGATAATTAAATTTCCTTCATGGTTTTCAAATATACAAAAAAGATTATTTGAATGCTTTAAATCAATGTAAATATATTATTGATTTATTGAATTTTTTTTGACTAGAAAATAGTAAAGAATATATAATTACCATGTTTACCAATATGAAACTTGATTTGGATGGTGCTAGAAAGCATGTTGACAAAATGTTATAAAATGGTATGATTTTTAGTTTTCTATATATTACTAATAGTAATTCATATATTATTTTAACCAAATTTCTGTTGTGTCAAATTTTTAATAAAACCAATATAAATCCCATCTTACTACAGTTTAAATATTTTCTATATATTTATAAGTAACATTATTTAATCATTACAACACCCCAAAACTACTAATTTTAATTTTTTCTAATATTTCAATGCTTGTTATGGAGGATGTTGGTTATATAAAAATATTACATCCGGGGCCTATCAATTTTTAGGGAAGTCCTTAGTTTCATGATCATGTAAGAAACTACATTCAGTTTCTTTCATAATAGGTAAGGGAGTGTATATCTTTACTAGGATTTTTGGTGCACAAGTGTCATGTATGAAACACACACTACTTGAATTTAGACATAAATTCATAATATTGTGTTGTGATGTGACAATACCAATGAAATTAATAATTTCATAAATCCTATAATTATTTTGAGAACCATGCATATTGATAAAAGTCATCATTTTATAAGAGATCATTTTCTAAACAAGGATACATATATTGAATTTTTGAATACTAAATATTAATATTTTATTATTTTTACTAAAGTTTTTCCCACTCCATGTATTCAATGTATTATCGGGGAGCTATGAATATATAATTTTAAATATTTTTTTCATTATTAATTTTTTCTATTAATTTGTGTTAATATTTATTTGTTTATTTATTTATTTTATTTTTTATTTATTTTATTTTTATTTATTTCATTATTGTATAATAAATTATGAATTTATTACTATTTTCAAAAACACTACTATTCAAAGTTAAAATTTACACTGATCACACAAAGTAAATGGCTCAAGAAACTAAACTGATATCACCAAAACCATTTAATATATATATATATGTATATTATTACCCTCAATTTCAAACACTCTCAACATAAAAGGATATCGTTTTCCCTTCAAAAAATTAAAATTTTAAACTAAAACCTTCATATTTTTTATAATGGAAATGAAAGAGTGTTTATGAAGGTGGCCTGTGCAAATCAACGATCCAAACACTTTAGAACTGATAAATGATTTTGTTAAGGGGAGGTAGTTGAATTTTATTGGTTATTTTAGATAAATGTATTCTTAATGAAAAAATTATATATTCATGGTCCATAAATTATTTTCAATTTAAAAAATATAGAGTATGTCATAAATGATAAAGGAATTTTTTTTTATGAAAATGTATTGTTTAGGTTTGGAACCATAATGGATGATGTCATTTTGGATGTAAATGAAAAAGATTTTTTTTGTTTCCTATGAAGAAATAGATAAGTTCTTTCATTATAATCATGAAAGAGTTTTTCATTACAATATTTGGTCTATTAGAGATAAGAAGCATTAATAGAAGGATATTATGTACATTCTTTTTTGATGAACTCAGGTTTGAAAGATTTTTATTAATGTTCATGTATTTGAATAGAAGGTATTGGTCAAATTAATTCATTTTGTAATAATACCTAGGAAAACTGAGTTATAAAAAATTCTATTACTAGATATGTATATTTGTTTCTTGTTAGTTGATTTTAAACTGAAATTTAGTAGATATATACGAAGATATAGGCATTATTTATTCCAGAATGAGGTAATAATGATATTTTATCTATATAGAAGCACTCTTTCACTAATTTTTTATACGAAGAATATGATTCTTGATAATTAGAAATCCATTATATTTCATCATAGTAATATTATTTCTAAAAAAACCATATAAATGTTCTATTTTTTTTGGAAAACTTCTAATGGAATGATGACATCAGTTGGTACTAATGACCAACAAGAATCCAGTGTTATGGTTTAGGGGCAGAAACATACACATAAATCAACAGGGTCAATATGGTTTCATGGACAAGAAGTTAATGAATCATCAATACAGAATATTTTGGAAGAAATAAGGAGGAGACTTCAGGTAGATGTCAGTGTGCCACTGTAAATATGAAATGATCATCATTAATTTAAAGAAAAACCAGAATAAGAAAACATTGATACTCTTCTCATAAGGCCTAAAAAAGATGAGAACCATTGGTTTGGTAATAATAAGTAATGCTTCTGTAATACATGACATTGAAAAACCAGTGTTAAAAGGTGTAACAATTACTTCTATAGAAAGTCGTTGTGAGAATTGAGATGAGCCTGATACCCATGAAGAAAACTGGGTTGATAAGAATGATCAAGGAAATGGGAAAGTGGAACCTTCTCTAGATGAGACTAGTAAAGTAATACAATATAAAATAGTTTTGAATACTGTATAATATTTATACAAGGATTCTTATGAATCTAGTGAAAAGAATGATGTTCATGGTCCGTTCCTATTCTCTTCTAGTGAGATAGATAAATGTCTATTTCTAGATGTTGTTGAAGATGGACTACCTTCTAAAATTCAGAAACATAATCATCTAATTACCCAAATTGTTTTATTAAATATATGATTTTTAAATTTAACTAGATTAAATAATAGAATTAAACTTTAAGAAGAGATATAGAATCCCCTAATAATTCATTAGTAAATTTGCAAAGCACAGCCCTTCCAAGAGCATAAATGGAATCATTTCATGAATACTTTAACAGTATTAATGAAAGTTATATTTCAAAAGGAGTTTTCTTGTATTTAAAAGAGAAATATTTTCTAAAATTTGAAATAACTAGATATAATCTATAACAATGTAGGATTTTGGTTATTTAACGAAATATCTGGGATGTCAATTTGAATAGATAAGATGTATATCAAGTTAGGCATGGTCTTTTTATTATAATAATCACATATCTCCAAATGTTATATGAATGTTTAAATCTATTAATATGATTCTTTCTCCCATAAATGATCTCACATAGAGTCTTTAAGATGATAGTTCTCCCCTTCATGTATTATTGGAAATTAGAAAGATATTGGTGTCAAATTAACTTCTGATGAGCCATGTATAATTAGTCATCATAGTTAGTTAAGTGAAATTCTAAAGTAATTTTATCTAGGAATATGATAATTTTCACCAGTTTTTGAATTTTGATTTTATTGAAAATTTTAAAATTGGAAAAGACATAATGATGTTAATGAAATAGAGGTGTAATATATTAAATGAGAAATTTAAATGAATGATGAATTAGTTAAAATGTGTTAATTAGTATGTTCAGGATGCACCAAATCTGGAAACCTCATATATATAAGAACCTCATTAATCTTATTATCATGTCTCTTATCCATACTAGTCGAGTATTTTTAATAATTATTGATGATTTTTAATGAATTTGGTTTCTAAATTATATATGTGTTTATTTATTATTTTTTATTTATTAATCTATATTGACTGAACAAATAATAATTTTTGATTTACTATAAAAAAACATTTACTACTAGTTTCTTGCTAAATTAAATGTGTTATAAACAATTTTTGATTCTTTATTTATATATATATAAATGAAGAGTAAATACGGGCAACCACAAATTATATGTGATATAATATTTGAAATAATTATGTTATAATATTGTTTATTTGTTCACAAATATAAAAATTAAATAATAACTATAATTTATGTTTAAAATTTATAGTTTATTTTGAGTTTAAATTTCCTATATTTTCTATAAGGTTTTGATGTTTGGGTTTTTTGATAAAAAGGGGAGATCATTGTCATGTATTATTTTAAAAATAATTTATGAATCTTGTAGATTTTGATTCTCACAAATAGAATTGTTTGTTTTATTGATCAAATTACTTTATGTGTTTTTTAGGAATATATTTCCTAATAGTGTTATCATATTTACCAGTTAAATATTTTATCTAACTTTATCTTGTTATGTTTTAAAGAAATTTGGAAACAGAGTTTAAACTTTATATTTGTAACTAGAATGTTTGACTTCTAAACCCACCATTTGTAATGAATATATGGGTCAGATAATGTACACAGTCATAAAACTATAGATCATGAGTGATAATTTTTGAGAAACCACCATATAATATTGAAATAAATGTATGGTCCATCAAAACAACTTCTTGAATATGAATTATATGTTAATTTTACATTAATATTTTACGTTGTTTTTGATTTGGTTAATGATTGAGATTAATTTGATGATTTTTTTGTTTTTTCTACAACAGTATCATGGGAATTAAATATCTTTTTAAAGGTACATAATGACTGATTCAAAATATACTGTTGAATATAATAAAATTTTCTTCTATATATTGTAAGATACAACCTTATTTGGTTGTTTCTAATTCAAATGATTGTGTTTTATTATGTGATATCCTTTTATATTTTCTCCTAAAAGAGGATCATGTTTATCTTATTAAATATTGATAGTAATATTTTTTACAAATACAATACCTATATTAATAAAACAACTCTATTACTTTTAAGAGGAAAAATTTGGATACATACATGTTTCTATCTTGTGCTATGTGATTGTTGATCTATTATTGATTCAACTATTATTCCATTTCTATATTTTAGAATAATAATTTTCTACCAAGACAACTTTGAAGCTTTTCATTCTTGAAGACTCATTTATATGGGGAGAATATCTTTTTCCTATTAATTTCGACCAAATGTAACACCCCGACCCTAGTTACCCAGAGTCGGTGCATTATTACATAACATTGGCATGACCACAAGAAAGATCAAATCTCGAAAGACGGATTGGTTTAGTAGCCTTGGAAACACTAGATATATTCATAAGTTTTACATTACATCATAAAATGAAAAACTACTACAACAACATAATGGTTCCACAGCCCACACTATAATCCCCTCATAATATCCCTGCAGGTCATTCATAACTTACATCTTCACATCCTGGAAAAAATAGAACATAGAAAAGGGGTGAGCTCAAATGCCCAGTAAGGATAACAATATAGCGGAACATTCAAAAATAATCATAAACATTTAAGGCAATGAATTACTAAAACAAAAGCCTTTTAAACTTGAACTTCAACATAGTATGGCAAAAGTAAAATGAAATAATGCCATTTACTTGTTCACATGGATATTCTTCTAATCGAATAATCACATGCAAAATCAATAACCACTTTCATAATGTTGGAATGCATAATGCTAAACTTTAATTACTTTTCAAGGCCTCGTCCCAAGACCTTGGGGATAACTGTAACCGGAACCCAACCCGGAGTGCCTCTAATAACCGGACACCAACCCGGAGTGCCTCTAATAACCGGACACCAACCCGGAGTGCCTCTAATAACCGGACACCAACCCGGAGGGCTTACTTTTACCAGTCCCTAACCTGGAGGGCTTACTTTTACCAGTCCCCAACCTGGAGGGCTTTCTTTTACCAGTCCCCAACCTGGAGGGCTTACTTTAACAAGTCCCCAACCTGGAGGGCTTACTTTAACCAGTCCCCAACCTGGAACATACTTGTCCAACACATTCATATGAAGTAAAGATTGAAACATAAACATTCTTATTGGAACTAGCATACGAAATGTCAATACTTTCACCATAAAATATGAATGGTATAAAAATAGCACATCCACAGTCAAACATATCACAAAACCTTTAATACAATATAGAAGTTTTGTATCATAATAAATCAACTTCAAATAATCTTAAAACCCATCAAAGGATGTTGACATAGATGAAATCAAAATTCTTTTTAAAGAAATATCTCCTTTTATTTTGAAATCTTTTAAGATCCATATAAAATCAAACATTTTCTTTGAAAATAATCTTATAAGCTTTTAAGGGAAGCTTTGACGATTTTATAACGGCGGAAAATAACCGCACCCGCCGTATAAGTTAAAAAAAACATTCTTATCTTAATTCTGTCGAAAATGTTAAAAAGCACCTTGTTTGGAAAACGACGGAAAGATTCCCTTATAAACCTCTTATAAAAAGTCAAACAAGGGTATAAATGACTTTAACCCATATTATTTAAAATATTAAACTTTTTTTGAAATACATTTTGAAGAAACATGGATGTGGATGATAACGAGATCCCAGTAGATTATTACGTATAAACAACCTCGGATAATGAAGAGATTGTGAAATAACCCTTACCAGTTTGGTATCTTATGAAACATACAACCCATGAAAGAGGTATCATACAATTAATATGTAAGTACACATAAATTAGAGTGTATTACACAAAGAATATAATTATGGGCAGTACATACACCACACAAAAAGTAATGGTGGCAATATGGCATGAATCTCACGGGAATAAGGAGTGAGATGAAAACCCCTTACCACGTTAATCAACTATGTCGTATGGCCAAAAGTTAATAATCACCAAATTATTTACAGAATAACATGAATATGATAATATATATCAAATGCCAGTACACAATACACCACTTTCAATAATTTAGTGGCGAATAATGGAAATCTCACGGAATTGAATGTGAGATAAGAAAATCCCTTACCTTGTACTTTTCCTTGGTTGGGGTAGGTTGACCTCCTGTATAATGGTGAAATAATTGTTATTAAATTATACAAGAATCATATACATTAATATGATATCATATATGATCTTTTAACATTGCTTTATTAATAATATCTTAGTATTATCGTCGTTTCGGGTGATAATCGATTCGTTCTTCTTAAATGTTTGGTTACGTAAGACATGTTTGTAATGGATATATTATATCTTATTAATAATCATAATGATATTAACATTATTTTTAACCCTAAAATGAGAATAAGACTTGAATGGATACGATGGAGGATGGATCTCACCGCGTTCGTGGAGACGGTAGTCCGTACGTACGCACGAACGCTACTTCCATTTAATTTTTATTTTAAAAGAATTGAATCCAAATGATACATGGGTATATTACTATTCCAGTATAATATAATATTTTATATATGTTACTTAAGTTCATTAACACCATCCTTTATACGTTCCATGTGTGGTATGAACGAGTCATATCATTTTAAGGGGGCGGTAGTCCGCACTTCCTCAAATGAAATTATCGTATGTATATACAACATGAAACGAATTATGGTATGAAATAAAATGGAATTTCAGAAGCTTATATATAATATATATATAATTAATATCATATTTAATTATAGTTCCATCATAATGGCCACCATGAGAGGCGGTAAGATGTATTTGAACAATCATCGTTTCGTGAGGCGTTAGTTTGCCATCCACAGAAACATTATGTTCATCATCCATTAGATGGAGTTGTGTGTATGTGTAGTTTGAATACTTCTTATAACAACATCCTAGTATATTGAGGATACTGGTGTTGTTACAAAAGAAAGGAAATAAAAAGTGTTTGGGGGTTGGAGAAGCAAAATAAATGAAAATAATTTAAGAGAAATCGTTACCTTTAATTTAGGTAACTCGCTTTGGTTGGAACCAAAGGACTTCTTGAAATGCTTTCTGCCTAAGGGGAAGCTTCAAGGAGGAGTAGAGGGATGTGGGGAGCTTATTTGTGCAGAGTTTGGACGAGACAAGTGGCTTGAGAGGTGTGAGGAATGAGTAGAAGTGGTCTCCTTTTATAAGGGAGAAGAAGGGCTCTTTAGGAAAGAGTGAAAGTATTACTTTATAATATAGTTATATTCGGTATATAATTGTCCAAAAATCATTGAGGTAGAAGATAAGATGACTCATATTCTAAATAACATCAACCAATAATAATTGGACAGGTTTTAGATAATATTTTAATCATTATAATCTTATTTATTTAAATGATTTATTAATGAGGTAAACATTGCATCATTATTGTGTCATTAATAATTTAAATTATATGATGTCTAAAAATTATAAATAAAATATAATTATGTAGGAAAACTTTTTAGCTTTCTAATGAATATTTATAATCGAAAATCCAACATGTATAACCCTATGTAAAAAGTGTTCTTCTAAAAGATGTAAGCTTATGCCATTTTTATTTTTATTTTAACTTTATTAATATAAGGTGTCCCTACCACATACAAGTGGATCCAAGGGGTCCCCAAATTGACCCAAGGATGCTCATGGTCGGTTATGTGTCCACCAATAATGTTAGGACACGTTTTAGTTTAATTTTGTATTATTATAATATTATTTTTTAACCCTTATTTACCGGATTTACCCTTAACCATGGTAAATAAAATATTTACCACAGTAATTATTCAAAATGTCTAAAAATAAAAGTTACCTATTTACACAATTTGGACATCCTGATTCCAAATATGGAACCCATTTTTCTAAATTCAAAACACATAAGTGGCAGAAATTAATTTAAAATTAATTCCCGCTGTCAAAACAAAAATCGTGTTTTTAAGAGGTAATAACTATCAAAAGATTGACACTTGTTTATGTTCGGTTTAACTGTAAAATTATGTACAATGACCAACATTATATTAAATGGTAAAAATATATTATAAATATACTTTAAAACTACTAAAATTCATAATTTATCACTATTAATTATTTTGATTAAAAAAGTTGTTTTTAATTAAAATTTAGTAATTTTCACTATTAATCAAAATATGAAAGTTATCCGAAAAGTACCAAAATTTCACCTTAGGCTAAATTCGATATTCCGAATCCAAAAATGAAGTCCATTTTAAAATATAAAATATATATAATTTCAAAATTTAGGTATTACTATTCATAACGGCTAGTTTGATTGGTTGTGGCATGTGTTAAAACTCAAGGTTGCGTACAACACACGCTACTATTTTATTCAAAGGAAAGCGTACCGTGGAAGCTTGGGATGTTTCATTTTAAATTTTTTTGATGTCCCAATTTATTCAGATAGTTTAAAATATTTTATTTAAAAAGGTTTCACTATTAAAGTTGATAAAAGTGCAATACTGAAAATGAATCGGTTCTTGCATTATGACTAAGAAACTCATAATAGGGATTCTAAAATTATAAGGATTATATAAAGTTCAAAATGTTGTTAATACTATTCATGACCTCTTTTAATGGCTTTTTTTGTACGTCATGGTGTGATTGAACTCGGTGTTGCGTGTAGTGAAAGTTATTGAATTATTTTTAAGAAATATCACACTATGAAATCCTGGGGTGTTACATTCTCCCCTCCTTCAATAAATTGCGTCCTCGCAATTTGAAATTGTTCTTCGAAAATAAAAGGTTGAAAATAGAAAATATATTTGTGGGAAAACCCACATCGGAAATTAGGTTACTAAAATTTAGTCTTAATATGAGGAAAAGAGAAATGAAAGAGTCACCACCAAATTATGATCTCGATTAGGAGAACATTGGTGGCAATTAGAGACATATAATTGGAGGAAAAACATAAATATTTATAGGTAGTGATTGAGATCATCAATCACAAACAATTGTATAATTGAGGTCCTTAAATTCATCAATCTATGATGATTTGAAATACCATCGGTTCAACAAAACATAGGGTATTAGGATAACACATTTTTGACGTTTCAAAATATCTTAGTTGAAATCCCACATCGAAAAATGAATTAATGAGGCCTCTATTTAAAATAAAGAGTCGAACGTATGAAGATTAGCGAAAATAACACATACTAGGGTTCCATGTAGGAAAATATGGATATGGAAGAAAAATCTAACCATCAATTATCTGATGGAGAGTGGTAGAGAACATGGCTATGAAAAGCCCAACAATCCCAAAGCCATTATTTAGTGATGATTTAAGGTATCATCTAGGAAAACATTTTTGTTATAAGTTTCTTTTCTTAATGTTGAGGAATTTATTTATGAGATTGGCTAAGATCATAAGGAGATATACTTACTTTATAATTAGTGTTTTATCCATTAATAAATTTCTACCACAAACTCATATTTCACTCTAAAAGATAATAGAATGTAAAAAAAATTCTATTTACACTATTCGTATAGTGTTCCAAAATAAACGAATTTATAATTCATCTACATGATATTTTAATAAAAACTACATTATTTAATCTAGGACATCTCATGGGCCAGTGGTAGGTGATACACCCTTGTCGCCCTTCGGTTGCGGGTTCAAGTCTCGCAGCCTTGCCGGACGCGACGGGTTGCCGCCCGACCTCCGGGTTGTCCTTTTATGGCAATCCAAAATAATCCAATCTAGAACTATCCAAAATACTTCTGTCCAAACTCACAGTCTAACATTTATAAGGAAGGTAAATATAATATAGATCCTTTTTACCCCGTAATAGCATATGAATACCTTCATCATGTATTACCATATTCCTTATTGATTACATTCATGCTCCCTTATTCCATATATAATGCTGGATATACCTCATTAATCCAAAAATGTTTTAAACCCCAACAATGATGGAATATACAAATAATTAATCAGTTCCAAGGTAGTCAAGAATATCCAATATAATTTATTCAAAACAATCACATATTATTCCAAAATCACTACCTCAGTATCAGAACTATATTATGATTTATCATTCTCTCAGCCACATATTTTCCAAAAATTTATCCTGCTATTGAGTCACTTTTCTTTGTTCCACACAATCTCAAGTCCTTAATGAAATATTACTGTAGTACAATCCTTATATACTCCATAATTATTATAACAAGTACATTGTTGATACAACACTCAATTGACATAATCAACATAAGAACTCTAATCATTCCTCTTCATTTGTGGTAGTATCATAACTTGATTATTATCCAATAGCATCATTTGCGTCATAGTCTGATGACTGGGACATAGGTTCGCGTAGTGTCCAAACTCCTTCGAAATGAAGCATTGTACATTTGAAACCATTTTCTTAACCTTGCAGTCACGTACTTTGTGCCCTTTTCCTCCACACATATAACAAACTCCCATTCCTTTCAGGCAAGTTCCAGGGTGTTTCTTTCCACAGTTACCACATATGGGAAAATTCTTCTTTTCCCTCTTCCCTTTATCCATCTTTCTCTCTTCCATCCTTTTCTTCTCTTGATTACCTTCAAAGCCATAGGACTCAGTAAACTCTTTACTTATCTTATCAACACATGATATTATTTCTTCATATGATGATAATACATGGGAGACTATTTCTCTTATAAATTCTAGCTTAAGACCATGAAAGATATGATCCTTCCTTCTCTTTGAATCATGTGTATTTCTGGAGTTCTTATTCCTTCTACTGGGCGCCATTTCTATACAATGGCATAAACTAGATCAGTTTATGAATCAAAATACATAATCCCATACTTATAAAACACTTAACATAAATTGAACTATTTATGGATATAATCCATAATCATAAAAATGTCTCAGTTGTGGATGTATATACTCATAAACCCTTCATAATGGTTTGTAAAGAAAATGAGAATTATCCTAAGCATATCCCCCGGGAGTGTCGTAACCAAGAGTGCAGCAAGGCCCGTTGTCGTGCACCAGTTCCCGTTCGAGTCTAGCTCAAAGCGGTGTTTTCGGGTTTTACCCCTAGGTACATCTGTGCCAGAGCCGCCTCTACCTGCTCGTATCCAGACATGGATGTATTGCTCGGAAAACTCACAAAATCTCTACAATACCAAAATTATAGGAAGTTCTTATATACTAATACTCAAAGTTCATCTTAGGTCTACGTGCTCTAATCAGAGTTTATCTAAATCTAGCTTCCAAGGTTTGTACTAAACTTCCTCTGATACCAACTGTAACACCCCGACCCTAGTTACCCAGAGACGGTGCATTATTACATAACATTGGCATGATCACAAGAAAGATCAAATCTCGAAAGACCGATTGGTTTAGTAGCCTTGGAAACACTAGATATATTCATAAGTTTTACATTACATCATAAAATGAAAAACTACTACAACAACATAATGTTTCCACAGCCCACACTATAATCCCCTCATAATATCCCTGCAGGTCATTCATAACTTACATCTTCACATCCTGGGAAAAATAGATCATAGAAAAGGGGTGAGCTCAAATGCCCAGTAAGGATAACAAAATAGCGGAACATTCAAAAATAATCATAAACATTTAAGGCAATGAATTACTAAAACAAAAGCCTTTTAAACTTGAACTTCAACATAGTATGGCAAAAGTAATATGAAATAATGCCATTTACTTGTTCACATGGATATTCTTCTAATCGAATAATCACATGCAAAATCAATAACCACTTTCATAATGTTGGAATGCATAATGCTAAACTTTAATTACTTTTCAAGGCCTCGTCCCAAGACCTTGGGGCTAACTGTAACCGGAACCCAACCCGGAGTGCCTCTAATAACCGGACACCAACCCGGAGTGCCTCTAATAACCGGACACCAACCCGGAGTGCCTCTAATAACCGGACACCAACCCGGAGGGCTTACTTTTACCAGTCCCTAACCTGGAGGGCTTACTTTTACCAGTCCCCAACCTAGAGGGCTTACTTTTACCAGTCCCCAACCTGGAGGGCTTACTTTAACCAGTCCCCAACCTGGAGGGCTTACTTTAACCAGTCCCCAACCTGAAACATACTTGTCCAACACATTCATATGAAGTAAAGATTGAAACATAAACATTCTTATTGGAACTAGCATACGAAATGTCAATACTTTCACCATAAACTATGAATGGTATAAAAATAGCACATCCACAGTCAAACATATCACAAAACCTTCAAAACAATATAGAAGTTTTGTATCATAATAAATCAACTTCAAATAATCTTAAAACCCATCAAAGGATGTTGACATAGATGAAATCAAAATTCTTTTTAATGAAATATCTCCTTTTATTTTGAAATCTTTTAAGATCCATATAAAATCAAACATTTTCTTTGAAAATAATCTTATAAGATTTTAAGGGAAGCTTTGACGATTTTATAACGGCGGAAAATAACCGCACCCGCCGTATAAGTTAAAAAAACATTCTTATCTTAATTCTATCGAAAAGGTTAAAAAGCACCTTGTTTGGAAAACGACGGAATGATTCCCTTATAAACCTCTTATAAAAAGTCAAACAAGGGTATAAATGACTTTAACCCATATTCTTTTAAATATTAAATTTTTTTTGAAATACATTTTGAAGAAACATGGATGTGGATGATAACGAGATCCCAGTAGATTATTACGTATAAACAACCTCGGATAATGAAGAGATTGTGAAATAACCCTTACCAGTTTGGTATCTTATGAAACATACAACCCATGAAAGAGGTATCATACAATGAATATGTAAGTACACATAAATTAGAGTGTATTACACAAAGAATATAATTATGGGCAGTACATACACCACACAAAAAGTAATAGTGGCAATATGGCATGAATCTCACGGGAATAAGGAGTGAGATGAAAACCCCTTACCACGTTAATCAACTAAGTCGTATGGCCAAAAGTTAATAATCACCAAATTATTTACAGAATAACATGAATATGATAATATATATCAAATTCCAGTACACAATACACCACTTTCAATAATTTAGTGGCGAATAATGGAAATCCCACGGAATTGAATGTGAGATAAGAAAATCCCTTACCTTGTACTTTTCCTTGGTTGGGGTAGGTTGACCTCCTGTATAATGGTGAAATAATTGTTATTAAATTATACAAGAATCATATAAATTAATATGATATCATATATGATCTTTTAACATTGCTTTATTAAAAATATCTTAGTATTATCGTCGTTTCGGGTGATAATCGATTCGTTCTTCTTAATTGTTTGGTTACGTAAGACATGTTTGTAATGGATAGATTATATCTTATTAATAATCAGAATGATATTAACATTATTTTTAACCCTAAAATGAGAATAAGACTTGAATGGATACGATGGAGGATGGATCTCACCGCGTTCGTGGAGACGGTAGTCCGTACGTACGCACGAACGCTACTTCCATTTAATTTTTATTTTAAAAGAATTGAATCCAAATGATACATAGGTATATTACTATTCTAGTATAATATAATATTTTATATATGTTACTTAAGTTCATTAACACCATCCTTTATACGTTCCATGTGTGGTATGAACGAGTCATATCATTTTAAGGGGGCGGTAGTCCGCACTTCCTCAAATGAAATTATCGTATGTATATACAACATGAAACGAATTATGGTATGAAATAAAATGGAATTTCAGAAGCTTATATATAAAATATATATAATTAATATCATATTTAATTATAGAGCCATCATAATGGCCACCATGAGAGGCGGTAAGATGTATTTGAACAATCATCGTTTCGTGAGGCGTTAGTTTTCCATCCACAGAAACATTATGTTCATCATCCATTAGATAGAGTTGTGTGTATGTGTAGTTTGAATCCTTCTTATAACAAAATCCTAGTATATTGAGGATACTGGTGTTGTTACAAAAGAAAGGAAATAAAAAGATTTTGGGGGTTGGAGAAGCAAAATAAATGAAAATAATTTAAGAGAAATCGTTACCTTTAATTTAGGTAACTCACTTTGGTTGGAACCAAAGGACTTCTTGAAATGCTTTCTGCCTAAGGGGAAGCTTCAAGGAGGAGGAGAGGGATGTGGGGAGCTTATTTGGGCAGTGTTTGGACGAGACAAGTGGCTTGAGAGGTGCGAGGAATGAGTAGAAGTGGTCTCCTTTTATAAGGGAGAAGAAGGGCTCTTTAGGAAAGAGTGAAAGTATTACTTTATAATATAGTTATATTCGGTTTATAATTGTCCAAAAATCATTGAGGTAGAAGATAAGATGACTCATATTCTAAATAACATCAACCAATAATAATTGGACAGGTTTTAGATAATATTTTAATCATTATAATCTTATTTATTTAAAAGATTTATTAATGAGGTAAACATTGCATCATTATTGTGTCATTAATAATTTAAATTATTTGATGTCTAAAAATTATAAATAAAATATAATTATGTAGGAAATCTTTTTAGATTTCTAATGAATATTTATAACCCAAAATCCAACATGTATAACCCTATGTAAAAATTGTTCTTCTAAAAGATGTAAGCTTATGCCATTTTTATTTTTATTTTAACTTTATTAATATAAAGTGTCCCTACCACATACAAGTGGACCCAAGGGGTCCCCAAATTGACCCAAGGATGCTCATGGTCGGTTATGTGTCCACCAATAAGTTTAGGACACGTTTTAGTTTAATTTTGTATTATTATAATATTATGTTTTAACCCTTATTTACCGGATTTTCCCTTAACCATGGTAAATAAAATATTTACCACAGTAATTATTCAAAATGTCTAAAAATAAAAGTTACCTATTTACACAATTTGGACATCCTGATTCCAAATATGGAACCCATTTTTCTAAATTCAAAACACATAAGTGGCAGAAATTAATTTAAAATTAATTCCCGCTGTCAAAACAAAAAGCGTGTTTTTAAGAGGTAATAACTATCAAAAGATTGACACTTGTTTATGTTCGGTTTAATTGTAAAATTATGTAAAATAACCAACATTATATTAAATGGTAAAAATATATTATAAATATACTTTAAAACTACTAAAATTCATAATTTATAACTATTAATTATTTTGATTAAAAAAGTTGTTTTTAATTAAAATTTAGTAATTTTCACTATTCCTCAAAATATGAAAGTTATCCGAAAAGTACCAAAATTTCACCTTAGGCTAAATTCAATATTCCGAATCCAAAAATGAAGTCCATTTTAAAATATAAAATATATATAATTTCAAAATTTAGGTATTACTATTCATAACGGCTAGTTTGATTGGTTGTGGCATGTGTTAAAACTCAAGGTTGCGTACAACACACGCTACTATTTTATTCAAAGGAAAGCGTACCGTGGAAGCTTGGGATGTTTCATTTTAAATTTTTTTGATGTCCCAATTTATTCAGATAGTTTAAAATATTTTATTTAAAAAGGTTTCACTATTAAAGTTGATAAAAGTGCAATACTGAAAATGAATCTGTTCTTGCATTATGACTAAGAAACTCATAATAGGGATTCTAAAATTATAAGGATTATATAAAGTTCAAAATGTTGTTAATACTATTCATGACCTCTTTTAATGGCTTTTTTTTGTACGTCATGGTGTGATTGAACTCGGTGTTGCGTGTAGTGCAAGTTATTGAATTATTTTTAAGAAATATCACACTATGAAATCCTGGGGTGTTACACCAAAACTATAAACTAAATATGGTTTCTCAATAAAATCAATTAATATTAATTTTCACGAGTAACAACTGCATGTATTCACTGATAGTGGATTGTCATATTTTCAAACTATGTTGTGGATATTTTAGGTTCTCTGTAAAAGAACTAGAAGGCCCTATAGAATCCTTATTGTAATCGTGTCAACTATCTATGCTCAATGGTGAAGTTATTATGATTAGAGGATATATCAAGAGAAAATCACCAAACTCTCTAAGATAGTGTTGGTAAAGGGGCTTAAGGGATATGTGTTCCTCAAACAACTATAAAAATTATCATGTTATTGTTCTCAGATTTCCAATATATAAATTTTATAAAAGAAGAGAACACTATATATCATAATATTTCATGAAGAGGAATAAAATTTTAATTTATCAATATTATTAATAGAACACAATTTACCCTTCTTTTGTATCTTCGTATTATTATGAAATAACAAGAGTTATACTTTAAATATGAAATTGAGTGAAATTTATTTGGAAACATGGGATATGTTAATGGTGAACATAGAATCTATTGATGGTTAGGTGACTTAGGTGATGAAATGTTTTTAATAATAGAAAAACTAACTCCCAAGCCTAATTGATGTCTTCTAGAATATAAAAATACCATTTCACATAATTAAAATTTTTTATGTTATATTTATATTTTCCAAAATTAAACATTACATAATTATTTACCAGTGTAATTTTTTTAAACAAAATTTCATACCTATGCAACTACTTAATTGAAGTTTCAAAATATTAAATTATGATCCAATTTATGAAAGTCAATATCTTAATATAGGAAATTTTATTTTAAAAAACAAATATTATATATAAAACTATTATTTTTCGAAAATTCCATTTTATATTTTAAATAATTTTATTCTTATTTCTTAAAAATTTCTAATAATTATCTGAATATTAATTTTTTGTCAATATTAAAAATTTTATTTAATAAAATGAAGTTTTAATGTGATAAATTTAATTTATAAAAATAAAAATGTATAAAATATAAAAAAAAATGTATAATATATTTTTACCAATGAATTAATATTATTTTAATACATTTCATAATTATATTTTAAATTATAATTATATATTTATTAATGATTCTAAATTACTCATTTTACTAATTTTTTACAAAAAATTAATTTTTTAATCAATGTTCTAGTTTTGATCAAAATAATGTATGTAGAGAATTATATCATATCATCTAATTACAATGTATTCTAGTATATTTTAATATCATTCTCCATATTAATCCAAATAGTGGATTCATATTTTTAGGGTTCCTTATTCAAATTACTCCAATTCATTCAACTGTACCATTGACTAGTTCAATCACTTGAATGGACGTTTAAAAAACTAAATAAGCCATATGGATTCCTTAATAATGAATATTATAATTCCTATGATTTTATATTTTCTCGGCTGTATATAGATGTAAAAATTTTGTGAGACTCCTCTATAAGTCAAATGAAATTTCAGTTCAACATTGATATAAATTTCATGGAATAATTATCTTTATATGGGGCCTATCCCATGGATGAATTGATGATTGACTATTCTGACCATGATGTCATGACAACATTCTAATATTAAATTTTATCCCAATAAACATTTCAAATTGATATAAATATTAGTGAGAATAAATTCAATATACATGGGAATAAATTTTTAGAATATTCTTTTTTGATATGATTACCTTATTCTAACCAAATAATTGTTCACATTGATACCATGAAGGAAAATAGAACAATCCAGGATGCAAAAACATGGTTTAGAAAATGATCTATATGTTTGGCCCCAAAAGTAAAGTCATAGAGATAATTTTTTGGTTAATTTTCAATATTAGTATCCACAACCTTTTATAAGAACCCATGTATAGACAATGATTTAATAAGGGATAAATGGTTGAGCCAACATAGAAGATAGCTTTGAAAGAAAATCACTCCACCAACTTGGGCTATAAATACATACCCATATTCACCATGAAAATGAATTTAATTTTCAAGATTTTATAGGTGAATTGTATTGAACAAGACATAATTTCGTGATAATAGGTTCTACTAAATGAATTTATCTATTTGAAATAACATACCTCCACACTCATCATGAATATTTTTCTTGCAATTAAATTATTTTTTCATATATGTTTCATTATACATTGGAATGTATCCTGAAAAATATTTCATCATAAACTATTATTTTAAACTCCATTTTATAATTTAAAATAATATTACTAAATCAAATTCCAATTGTTTTGAAACTCTTTCCTTTATCATTTTATAATTCTATAAAAACATTGGTTTTTTGTTTCTTTATTAGTGTGTACATGTTTCACACACAAATAACTTGTTTTGCAATTCATTTTTTTCATCATAATAAACAAACAAAATTGATTATTGACTAACCAAATGGAAGCATAAATATACCATTTGGGTATGTTATAATATTTTCTTGTTAAGTTATTTAAATTATTTTATGATTTAATTCTTATTAAATTGGGATTTTATTTGTAAAATTATGCATCTCATGGATTAGTGACATGTCTTGTTTGGCTTTTAGAATATATGGATTATTGGAACAAAAAATAAACTATGGTTCATAGACTAATATACCCTCCAAAAACAAGAATTTATTAATATTAGTACATGTGAAGACCCACACATTTCATATATAGATATCATATTTTATTAGATAAATATTCATTACATTACACAACAATACATGATATAATTGTATAGGTCTTGTTCACATAGAGACATTGAAACACATACAATTAGTTCATAATATTTCTTAATCATCTCCCACTTTGTTCTTAATAACTATAACCCTTCTAAAATATCTTACCTAAAACATTAATTCAATCATTGAGGAAATGATACATAAGAAAGATTTATATATGATTCTAATTATGGGTAAAAAAGAATATATCAATGATAATATAATAATAATAATAATAATAATATAATAAGGGTATGATAATATTGTAATATCATTTGAAAACAATACCCAGCATATTAATGATCATTACATTGATTCATGGCGTAAATATTTTCAGTTCATAAGACATGAATCATATCAGAAATAAAGAAAATGATCCATAAGAGTGTAACATAGTCATAAGACATAGAATTATATAATATAATATAAATAATCATATAAAATATCTTATAATAGTTTCCCACCATGAAATTAATAAAATATTTGGATTGGTATGACCACTAGTGCACCTGCTTCGAGCTTGGGATAATCTCCCAGGTACTCTGTTTTGTGAAATTGGTAATATCCTATGTACCTTGTTTCGTGCTTTGTATAACCTCCCATGCACCCTTTGAGATCATATAACATTAATCATTTCCTAATAAATTGTATATTTATATAGGCCCAACATCTAATGTAATGAAAATCATACATAAATGTTTCACAAGGTCATAAATCAGTAATCATATCAGAACTCATGAAAATAAATGTCTTTCCTAAAAATTTCATCATTTCATAAGGCGTGGAAAAGAAATGGGGTAGAAAAACCATTTCATTATTTCATCATATTATATGCCATTGAAAATGAACGAGATTCAAAAAACTCATTTAAATATAAACACAAACCATTTAGATTTATAGTAATGATAGTATTATTGTAATATATCTCTAATATATATTAAGTCACGTCAATGTATTTCATCATAGATGGAAGCTTATTTAGAAAAATCACATTGAATATTTCATGTAGAAAATAACTTTTTAAATTTAGAATAAATTTTTTAAAATTTAAAACAACCAAAATATTAAAGAAACCAATTTATTTTAAAATAATATTGAAATGTTTTATTTAATATTTAAATCGTTGAAAGGTCACGACAGTGGGAAATATCATGCATGTAATGAATGATAAAATTGTGATTACTTTACTATTTTTTGTATGAAAAGGAAAAAATGTACCTTTTTGAAAATGAAATGAAGTTTCATTTTGAAATATTTTATAAAAATCCAATCATGTGTAAAATTAATTTTAAAAATCATATCAAAACATTCATGAAAACATTTTTTGAATAAATTAATTTAGAAGAAACATGATTTTTGGCTTAAGAGGGAAATAATATAATTTTTCCTTAAAAGAATTATTTTCATTCATAAACCCCATGGAATAATGAGACGTCAATGTATATTTATATCCACATAATTTACATAATAATATTTAAATAATAAATGAATGGAATGTATATACACCACATAAAAGATGATAGCTGCTTAACATAACATATGCACCGAAGGGGATAATTTGAAATGAAATACCATTACTTTATGTATAAAATTAATTTTTATAAATTCCATCATAACATATAATAAATATAAGTTAACTATATAAAAAATTCAAAGCAATAATTATATGTATAATACCATATATTATTTACTTATTCCATTTTGTTACACTTTTATTTACAATTCCTTGTTAAAATCTTGTTTTTTGTAATATGGGCTTCATTTTTTATATATGTTTTGGTTTTGTACATTCAATAATTTTAAATTGACCATGGTTTAAAAATATTCATAATGTTACACTTGACATTAATATTATATATATTCATTAGATATGTATTTATAGTAATTTATAAAATTGAGAGACAGAAAATGAATTACACTATTCAAAGAGATGGTAGGGCATACGTACACAAGAATGTGGACACTATGTTCTTGACAGATGAACTAATATTCTTTTTATACCATAAATATAATATATTATAATTAAATATATGCTCATTACCATACATTTCAAAAAAAATGAAAAACTTATCACACCGCTTTATGGAGGTGGTAGTCCACTCGTACACATGAGCAACATTATTGTTTCCAACTTATTTAAAGGTATGAGGTTAGATGTTATATAATAATCCAATATGTATAATTATTACAAAAATATATTATAAATATTTCAAATCCATTATTATATCCATCCTTGAGAGGTGGTAATGGAAGACAAATTTAATGGGTTCATGAGGTGGTACTTCACCACAAACACGATTAACAATTTCCTTTCCCATTTGTGGAATTTATGATTGATATTGTTTTTTAAATCCATAAAATAACTTCCCATTATATGGAATATTATATTTTTATTATATTTAAATTAGTTAAATATGAAGGAATTTGGTAAGATGAGTAACAATAATGAGTTTATTGAAGATAATTACCATCGCATAGGAATGCCACATTTGTATCGCATATTAAGGGCCCTAAGGTTGGTATTTCAGAATGCAAAAAGCTCTATAATGTATATAATTATTTTGATGTGATTTTTAGTGGGTTTTTTTTGAATAAATTTATTATGAAGTGTGACTTTGTGAGGGGAGGTGTCCTTTTCTAATTCACGAGTGACATTTTTGTAAATTCCCAATTCTATTCAATAATGGGATATCACTCTAAACCAAAATTCATTAAAATTATTAAATATTTAATTTTAGGGCATATGTGTTCATTAAAAATATATAAAATACAAAAAACACTTCTTTTAAACATTTTATTTCTTAACATCAATGTTTTCATACTTTTATCATTTTAGTTTCCAGTATGGTTAGAAGTGTTTTTACCTATGTAAATTGTCCATTATGTATAATAAATAAAATTATCCACTTAAGAGAATTTGTAACCACTATTTATAAATACTAAGTAGAATTTATAAAATAAAAATTTCATTTATGGGTACTATTAATTTTAACAAAAATGCATGTAACATAGAAAACTCAGTATTTCCCTTTAACTGGAGTAACTATGTTTTTACCATATAGGGTTCAATATAATTAATATAAATGAAAATTTGGTCCTTTAATGGATAATATTGATATTTTTTTTAACAAATATAAATTACTTGGTCTAATATAGGGTTTTTAAGAATGTTAAATCATTTTAAAAAATATTAATAATTATAAGATGATATTAAAGTCAAATTTGTAACTATTAAAATCATTTGTCATTTCAAAAATCGATATAAATGTAGTATTATAATATATTCAGTTAAAAATGTATAAAATCTCAAATTTATATATAAAATTAATTCAATATAAAAATTAATTACATTTATTTGAAATTTAATATTTGGATAATAATTAATCAATTTTTCAATTTATTAAAAAATCAATGTGTTGGTGTTCTGTAAACATATAATTTAATAATATGATTAATAAAAATTAAAAATTAACAAATATAATTAATATAACGTCGTTATTATCTAAATTACTATTAATATTTATTCAATAGTTTCTGTTTTTCCTATGTGAAGACAAAATAAAAATTTTAAAGCAAGAGGGTGACATTTTTCAATTATCTTTAATTAAATTATTATATTGGCCACATTAATTGAATAGTGAACCGGAAACGAATTAAAATAGATACTAAGGTGACAAGGTTCTATATAAGGCCACAAAATATAATTTAGGAAATTATTTTTGTTTATTTAAACACTTATCTTTTTAGGTTAACCCATAGTAAACCTGATTTAACAATAAATATGATAATTTATTTTTATTATTTTCATATTCATTATTACCATAATAAAGTTGAAATTTTTATATAATATCAATTATTATTATTCAAAAAAAAATTAACCATTTTACCAAATTCAATTCACATAATTGGAAAAATATAATTTAATATTAAACTCTCAGATGCCATGAAAAATAATTTTTCCCAAGATAAAATGTTTATAAGTATAAAACATTTTTTATAAAAAATCTACAAGAAATTTATTTCCATAAAATAAATATTATTAATCAAAAATTATTATAACTAAATTTAAATTTGAAAATTTTACAAAAAATTACTATGTAAAAGATTTTAATTGAAAAATCTATTTTGAATAAAAATCTCTAATTTTCACTATTCATTATAAAATTTAAATATTTAGAAAAAACTCAAAAATTATTACAAAGAATCTTTTACATTTTGATTACAAAATTGAATTTCATTTTCTAAAATTATTTTTCTAATTTTGGAAAAAAATAATTTTATTATTTGTTTACACAAAGAAATAGAATTTATTTCTTTGAGAAAAAAATATTCGAAATAGTAGTATGAATTTAAAAAAGGATAAGAACTTATTGAAAAATATGATTTCTTTATCAAAAAAATTATTATTAAATTTAAAATATGGTCATTCATATCCATACCATAAAGTTTAATAGTTATGTTATAACAATCTTATTTAAATAATATAATTATTCGTATAATGCATTTCGTTAAAACACATTGTTGTGTATAACGAAGGCCATATAAGAAATTAAATTTATTTGGAATAAATATTTCATAAAGTATTGGGGTAATACATTCCCCATATTTAATAAATTTTTCCCGTTTAATTTAAAAATTGGCTCATTGGTATTGAGATTTGTAATTTCCTTTTTGGAAAATATACATCATAAAAAGGGTTAATAAATAATCCAATTGATAGGAGGGAAAATGAATTATGAAATTAATATAGAATAACACATAACTGGGTTTATAAATAGTTAAACATTGGTGGGAAGTGAAAACATGGACCTATAAAATAATACTAATTCCTATGTTTATGTAAACAATGATAGAGAACAAGATCCTAAAAAAGTTAACCCCCACACAAAATAAATCCATGATGAGTTTGAAGACCATTATTTCATTAGAAATGAATTTAATAGGATAACATTTTTTTATCAAGATATCTCCTCCTAATTTATATGAAATTTTTTCTATAAGGATAGAGAACATAAAATATTATAATTATTTGATTTCATTTCTTTTCATAAGCACAATCCCATCCTTAGGTTGTTCTTCATTGAAAATATATTTCATATCTTATTATACGAAATGAAGATGAGTTTTTCATGCATGGAGCACTAAATGATCATAAGATCCGTAAGTGAATGACACGTCATTCCATAAATCATTATTTATCAGCAAAACCAAAATCTTTTTCATTGGTTATCTAATATTCATAAATCATCATATGGTTGAAAATATATATTATTCACTAAAAAATGAAATGTTTATCTTAAAACATTACATACGTTTTCAAAAATATATACTATAGAATATTTAGAGATTTATAAATAATTATTCTAAATTTTCCAAAATAATAATTACTTTAATCTCTAAAAAATAATAAGGATGATCTTAATAGTCAAATATAAAATATTTGAATACCTTGGTCATATATTCTCCTGAAACATAGTAATAACATGAATTTACATAAAATCCCAATGCAAATATACATGCTTCTTCATTACTAAAAAAAATATTATTTAGTATATTCAATAAATCAAAACATGTTAAAAATCCATCAATGATAACATAAACCATATTATTATCAATCCATTAAATGGTTCTATGGTTTTCAACACTATCCATATAAATTTACTGATACTAAACAATAAGTTATCCAAACTAAACACCATTATCTCAATATAAGGAAAATATTATGCGTTGTATTTCCCTTAACAATGTGTTTTCCTCAAAATATCATCATGAAATGAAATAAATTTTATTAGTCATATGTATCATTATACTTATTCTTAAATATACATAATTAGAAATTTATACATAATAATCCATATATATCTTATGACTAATATAATTATTGAACTACAATATATAGTGACGTCAACCATACAACTTCATTTTTAAACCATTAACTAGGATTCTTTATAATATTCCATAATACCTCCATTATTTCCTATGTCATTTATAGTATCTACATCATTAATAGTCAAAACCTTTCTCATGAAACATCTCTAAACCTCTTCTTGTGATATCATGCTACAAAAAATATTTTTATAATTCCCATACATTCCCAATTTAAAACATTTAACTATTGATGATTCTTTAGGGAACCAACTATTTTAATCTATTCCGTTAACTGAATATTTCATTTTTATTTGAAAATTACATACCCTATTCCTTCCCTCGGCACAAATAAATCATATTCTCAGTCATTTTAGACATTCCCTTGAGTTATTATTCAAAAATTATTGACATATATAAAGCATAATTTTCATTACTGCTTGGTATCCACCACATTATTTCTCAAAAACTCTTTCATTCTCCACTTTGGTGAGTTTAATAGTTGGTTAAGGTGAAATTGTTTACTCATATATCGTGATAACTGATTAGGAATAATCGCACTATACTTTACTCTAGTCATAATCCCATTTGGATCCTCATTTACACATTATCTATCACATTAAACATTAACCTAGTTCCTTATGCTTACCAGTATTTAATAAAACCAAAAATCATAGCGTGATAAACAATATTTACAGTGGGAATCCACATAATTTTAAAAATTCATTTATTTTATATCCAAATCATGACACCTTCATTTTAATCTACAAAACCTTTGGTTCATCCTAGTTCATACATGTTAATAATCTATTCAAGTAATTCATGATGGTTTGTATAGAGTTTTTTAATTACCATTTCATATCCCACGAGTGTGTCATATGATGTGTGAAACACGGCCCTTTGTCAAGAACTAGGTGACCATTTAGTCAATTACAAATTCACCATTTTCATAGTTATTACCCCTAGGTAAAACAATAGAAGATACATATACACATGTGCAATCAAGACATGGATGATTTTTTTTGGAAACTGCTATCTCTACCCTTTACCAAAATTACAAGACATTTTCCTATACTTAGACTTATCTACATGGTTCTTTGTAATGTTTTCTCATATTATTTTTAGATGGGTAACTAAACCTTTATATAGGAACTACTATGAAGACACAAACTTCACATATATAGATATATATTCTTAGTAGATGAATATTCATTATATAAATTAAACATACACTACATAATTGTATAGGTATAGTTCCCTATGATACATGGAAACATAAAAATACAATTTATAAGTGTTCAACATAATATTCTACTTAGTTCATAATAACTATAAAACTTCTTAGAAATTTCATTCATAAAACATTTTTTTATTCCCTAAATAATGGAAACTTATGAATGTATGTGCTATGATTCTCAGTAAGGGTTGAAAATTTATATATCTTTCATCACATAATATTAACATTATAATACATTTATGTGAACATTATCATAACATTTTAATAACAGACTGTACATATCATTGATCATAACCTCAATTCATAGAATAAATATTACTAGTTCATAAGGCATGAATCATAATGGAGTAAAAGAACATAATACAAGAGAGAATAACATAAACATAAGACATAGATTGGAGGAATACACATATGTAATGAAAATATAATTTCAAGGATGGATACCAAGGAATTCATTCCATGTTAGGCTTCGGATAACGACAAATTTACCTACTTTAGTATTTGGAAAACCTCATTTGTACCCTCTTTCAGGCATGGGATGAACTCATGTGTACCGTGTTTCAGGCTTATGATAACATCATATATATAGGTCCCAACCATTACATAATGAATATTATATATATGTGAACCAGTATACCGTAAATAATTAATCATTTCAGTGCCCATTATAAGAAATTTATTTCCTAAACATTTCATCATAGTATATCATGTGGAAAAGGAACGAGTTTCAAAACCATTTTTCAAAAATAAACATAAAATACAGAGATAAGTAATAAGGATTGTATAATTGAGTCATATCCCTAGTAAATCATAACTAACATGAAATTATGTTATCCGATATTGAAAATGATTTATAAAAACAACTTTGAACATTTCTTGAGGAAAATGACATTTCAACATTGATATTATTTATTTAAAATTTTACAAATTCCAAAATATTGAAGAAATTATTTTAATAGAAAATAATAATAGAAACTTAAAAAGGTATATTTAAATTATTTAGGAATCAACATGGTGGGAAATACCATTCATTCCATAAACAATAAAACAAGTATTCCTATAAATTTTTTTAATGAAAAGTCATGAGGTAAATTTTTTGGAAAATTATAGGATGAAACCATTTAAAAAATATTAAAAAATAGAATATGGCTAAAATTATTATAAAAACTCATTATTAAACTATAACACCCTATGATTTTGTGAATTATAATTTTCAAATTAATTTAACATTTTTGATATTTTTCATTTCAATTAATGGTAAATATAGTTCATTTTGATTGAAAGCACCATGTATTCTTTGGTTATATGAAAATCCATGTTAATAGTACACTACATAAAACATAAATATTTCCTTTATTTACACAAAACATATAGTTTAGCGGGAATTATTTGCAATAATGACTTTCCATGATTGCTTGAATAATACACAAGAAAATTTTTAACCAAACAATAGTATATCATTATAATGATATTATTTAAAATAATAATATATAAAATAGAAATTAAAATTGTTTCTATGAATATTATTAACTAATTTTTTAATATATTTTGTATACAAAAAAATAATATTAATTCCTAGGATACTAGTTAATTAGAAATGAATTTGAAGTCTGATTGAATATAAAAAAAATATTATTATTTTTATAGTCAGAAATATATTTTGACATAAAAAATTAAAATTTATAAAATTATTGAGTTATATTTATTAAAGATATATATTATATATTTAATCAAATAATTATGATAATATTCCAATATATTCAATAGAAATAATTTAATATCATTCCAATGTTTTATGAAAAAAACCAATATTTTTTTATAAAGTTAGTTTTACATCCTTTTAATAGAGAACCAATTTTTATCCCAATTTGTATCCATTTTATATATTAAGTGTGTAAAAATAATATTCATATTTGGAACATAAACATAAAAATTAGTTTAAGATAATGTTTATGTAGTTTTCTATAAGGTTTCATTTTTAAATGAATAGATAAAAATACTTCATTTTAATTCAAAACATCGTTGTATTAAATATATTTATTAGACTGAAAACATTTTTTAAATTGGATTAAAATTATAACTATATAATAGTTTTTCAAATGATAAATTTTAGGTCAATTTTCCAATCTCACATTGAAATTGGATATAAAATCATATAAATCCTTTCAAATTTGTACGTTAAAAAGTCTGAGTGTTGTCCCATTTGCATGATTAATTTGAAATTAATTTATGTCATTCTGTGATGTTAATTTTGAAAAATGGATTACATTTTTGGAATCATCATAATATATAATTTCTAATATGGTAAATTTAGTTTTTAACTAAGAATACTAGTGAAAATAATTAAAATTAATTACATCGATTAAGCTAAAATTAATCCTAACTAAAGACTAAACATTAAATTTAAGACCAAAAACAAACTATTAAATTTTTACAGGAGCCATTGGTTGGAAATATTTCGACCCTATCCTCAATTTTATCGAATTTTTTCTATTTTAGGATCAAATTTCAACATGAAATACATGGGTGAAATTATCTCTTCAAATATTTACAATAGTGCCACTCCTCCTCCACTACAAAAGGCCTCCTCTCCTCCAACTTCCTCACTACTCTAATTCCCCTTGGATCTCCAAACATATACTGAAATAATCTAATAAAATACATAAATTACTCATACATCCCTCCCCATGGAATGAAATAAAATCAACGAATCCTTTCGGCAAAATCCAAAAGAAGCTACCTGATTAAGAGGTAACGTCTTCTGTTAAGCTCTATTATTTTACTTAATTTCTCCACCACTCCAATATGGTTGTATGTAAACAAAAGTATCCTAAATATACTAGGTTTTTGTTTTTTATGTTTTTTAACTTCAATTACATGGACCTCTATCTAATGGGTAACAGACACGCTGTTTTCATGTACGACGAACCATCACCTCGCTAAATGATAATTATTCATTTTTCTTTTACCGCCTCTAATGGTAAAAATTACTAGGGATACATTATTTATATTTTAATTATTTTATATTAAATATTTTATATTAATTATATTTTCATTATTATTTATCCTTTTAAGACACTAATATATTAACTTTCCAATTTTTTAAAAAATGAAAATTTAATTTAAGGAAGTGTAGACAATTGGCCCTTCAAAGTGTTGTGATTCATTCACACACTACATTGAATGTATTAATGATTAATTTAGTAAAATTAAATGATACATATAACATTATAATTCTACTATTATGATATTATATACATATATACATTAGTTAAATGTTTTTTGATTCTTTCAATATGACTATGATAATGGAATCAATGTTAGTGCGCACATAAAACCTACCGTCTCCAAGAAATGTGTATTGAATTTTGTAATTCCATATTCAATATATTATTATAATAAAAATATACTGAATATACATGATATTTATATTATTATTTACATTCTATAATCAGGATTTTAATAAATGGGATGATGTTATAAAAAATTAAGACACATGCAATGAATAATGCCGATGGTACCTGTTGTGAGACCTTAACATAGGATTGATAAAGAGGGTAATATAAGGTCAAAATACAACAATATATGGTATTATATATTATAATATAGTTATAAATTTTTTTAAATTAAAATATTTATTTTTTATACTGTTGTTTTTAAAGAGTATGAGGATATTCAAGGCATAAGGTAAGGGAATTTCATCTCACTTTTTATTTCTGCGAGATAGTTGCTTTATTCAGCACCCATTCCTTTTGTGTAGTGTGTATACATCCTATTGATGTTTTTTAAAATGGTTATATATAAATTTATGGTCATTTACATTTCT
Source organism: Viscum album (assembly GCA_963277665.1). Lineage (NCBI taxonomy): Eukaryota > Viridiplantae > Streptophyta > Magnoliopsida > Santalales > Viscaceae > Viscum > Viscum album. The sequence continues at coordinate 607,169,310 of OY728119.1, read as the reverse complement.
ATTTGAATATATTTAAATCATGGGGAATATATTTCAAAATATACCAAATTGGTAAAATGATTTGGTCCCAATTTTCCTTCTTTGAGACATATTCCATGTTATGCACATATATTTTTCCAGTAGGTGTATATAATACCATAAAAAATATATGTTGTGAATAAATTTCTATTAATTATATTTTAAGATTAATTTAGTTTAATTTTATTAAATGTAGAGTATGGTTAAAATTTACTATGTGGTAAGAGTATAATGAACGAATCTCATCGCTTTTCAAGATTTTTTATTTTTATGCATCCTATGATGAAATAACATGATTCATATCTCTAAAAAATTTATGACCTTTATTATCCACTTCTTATTAACAATTTATTAATGCATTGTTACTATTTATCTTCTATTGGGTATATAAGATATTTAATATTGTGTTTTTAGGAAACCCAGACTTTTCCCACTCTTTGTTAAGAAATTTTTGTTCCTTGAAAACATGTTTAATAAAAAGAGATCACATTAAAATTATACTACTATCCTATAATATTAAAAATACATTTTTTCAATTTTTTATTTGAATAATTTTTTCAACAGAATATTTTTATCAATTTTTGAAAAAGGCTATTTTCTACACTTTTTACAATGAAAAAGGAATTTTGTTCTTACCTCATACGGAGTGTGTGGATTTAACCACCGTCATTTCTATGAATCTTACTTTTAATGTTTAAATGGTTAATATTTCTGATTTTTTTGAAAATTATATTCAATGAAATGATAGTAAAAATTTCTGAAGACTTATTTATATGATTTCAATGTACATTCAATGAAATGGATTTCAAAATAATTTCAATCCTCATTCTTGAGTTTTATCTACAAATGTTTTCAAAACATTTTTAATATTTATTGATATGTTTTCAAATTAATTTCAATGAAATTTATTTCCAAAATATTTCCATCTTATTTCATTTGTTATCATGTAAAAAGGTTTTCAAAAAATTTTCAAGCCTTCATTCTATTTTTTCAAATCAATTTGTATTAAATGGATGTTGACACATTTTCAAGCATCCTTCACGATTTATTAAGTAAAAAGGATTCCAAAAATTTTTCAAGACATATTTCTATATTTTCAATGTATTTTCCATAAAAATGGATTTAAATTTTAATTTATTGTTAAAATTGTTTTTATATAAGATAGGATATTTTCCTGACGATATGTCATCCAAATATCATTCTATGTAATTTTCCATATTATATGAGATCCATTTTTGTTAATCCATCTAATCTAGGAGATGATAAAAATGTGGAATTGTTAGTGAAAATACATCAATATATCATTGATGCATTTTTTAGGTGATTGTGTTTGTTGAAAAAGTGGGCCTCAATGCTGTGTTTGTTGATAAAGTAGATAACGATGTACAAATTTTTTAAAAAATGTGGTTTAAATGGTGGGTTTTTGAGTTCAAGGGATGTTTAAAATAATTCATGATTTATTGACGAACCTCAAAAAATAAATGGATGATCTAGAGGAGGTACAAAAAGGGAAAATACAAGGGGGGATTGTTTTTGGCAAAGAGAGGTGCACGTAAAATAAGAGTGGTGCATGAAAAAGAACGTGGTGCAAAAAAAAAGAATATGATAAATGAAAAATAGCATGGTGTTAGAAATAAAGGAATAGGTATTTTCATGCAGGGGGTGTTTTGAGATAATAATCTAGAAAATTAGCAAAATCATGAGGTGCACGAAAAATTGCAGCATTGCATGAAATATGGTGTTGCACAGAAAATGTATTTTTCTCACTCAAAGAGTATTACACGCTCAAGAAGGATTTTTTCACGCATGGGTCTAGTTTTCCTATAATTATGAGGTGACCCCTCCCATTCAGTGTATCTCAAGACTTAGAGAGTATCTGAACTCTGGCACGCAAAATTGGAGTATGTAAGGGAGATGTCCATAAACGAAAAGTTTGAGCGTAAAATAATTGTTTGTGTGTAAAGAAAAGGATGCATATAAAAGAATGTTCTTTAGAGTAAAAGAATAGGTTTCACATAAAATAAGGTTGTTGCGTGTAAAATAATTGGTTTCGCGTAAAAGTGCTGTTTTGCGAAAAGTGTATTTCGGGCAAAAGCAGGGAATTGCAGGCAAGGCCTAGTGAATGTTGCGCATAAAAATTGGAGTTGCCCAGTATATCCTGTACAAAAAAAGATTCATATGTAGATGAAAGATGGAAATAAAAAGAGAATTTATCAACAGTTAATGATGTAGATTTTGTTAGAGATAATGAAGAGACCTACAGATCTATAAACAGTGAGTGGATCACTTCAGTTGAGAGAGTAGTGTGTTCTCAAATTGTGAATGGTTGTAAACCAGGAGGGACAGTGAGTCTGCTTCAAACTTGTAAACAATAGTGTTCTTATAGTAGATTAGGTACATCAATACATCGTTGGTGTATACAGCTTAGTCATAGCCCAGTGAGGGTGAACCTGGTAAAATGGTTAAGTCCTATTCATTCTTTAAGATTCATTCATACTCTAAAACAGGAAGGAGATAGTGAAGAGGGTTTTATCTAACAAAAAAGAATATTAAAAGGGGAAGTTGTTTCAATTTGTCATACCCTGATTCACCCCCCTCTTAGGGTGTCTAGCCTAGTAAACCTAACAGAAATTCATATTATTTTTTAAATGGTTTATGTTTTTTTGGAATAATTCTTACAACTCCCATTTCATATCCATGAGATATATTCTATTGAAATGTGATTCTCTTCACAGGTTATTCATTTATAAAAGTATTATGAAACCTATAAACGTTACATTGGGAATGATGTGATGTTAATGATACTCATTTCATTTTATGGGTTACGATTTTATGTTTTTAAAACCCATCTCTTGTCATGAGTCATGAATGATGAATGTTTTTTAGAAAAATCTAGTATGATTTAATTATGTGATGAGTGTGAACTATATCTACCACTAATTTATTAGGTAATGGTATATGTTTTATGAGATCAAATGGTACACATAAGGATATTCCAAGGAATAATAAGGGGTAGATGGGACGACATACCAAAACCTAAATAAGAGGTTAAATGGGGAGACATTCCAATCCTGAAATAAGATGGTAAATTGGAGGATATCCTAAAACTAAAATAAGAGGGTAAATGGGAGGACATCCAAATCCTGACAATAGAGGGCAAACAGGAGGACCTCCATAACCCAAAACAAGATGGTACATGTGATGACATCCCAATCCTGAAACTAAAAGGTACATGAGAGGAAATACCTTACCCAAAACAAGTGGGAACACTGGAGGGAATCGAAATCCTAATGTAGTTATACTTGTGATTAACCCATGCCTAACCAATTACAATGGTCTTGGTCAGACTCCTTGATATAGGGTTTTTATTTGTGTTTTCCACAATTCATTATTTTATTCCTCTTTAATGAATTCGTATATTTTGTTCTTTATTTCCTTATGATTAAAGTCTTAGGAACACACAATATTTATTATTATCTCTAATATGTACGGTATGATCATCAAATTTTATTATCATGTTCCCTACCATTTTCATTATGTTATGCTTACACTTTTCCTTAATTTACCATTAATGAGCATATGATCTCACCCCTTTGTTTTGTTTCATTTCCCTAGGATATGAATAATGGATTTAGATATATTTACTAAAGATGGAGATAAATATGGGATATTTGAAGATGTTTCACTAGGTTAAAATATTTTTTTCAAGTTCCACAGACACTAAACTATTATTGTTCTAGGGAATTATTTTTGTTGTAATGTAATGAATATTCCTCTTAAATAATGTAATATTCATTTATATTAATCCAAGGTAACTGTAGTTGGTATTCAAGGAAAAGTATTAGTCAGCCTTTTGAAACTATAATGAGAAAACAATAGTGGGACCCATTGGTATATTTCCAGGGATATGTCTATGGATGTTTGTAAGGATAAGTAAAAGGATTGGTTATTATTTAGGAAACAATCATATAATTTTGGTAATGGATAGAGAGGTTGGTTTCCTATAAATAAATCCCTAGCTGGATACTAAAAGTAGATGTTGCTCTAAAACATATTTACCTAGGGGTAACAACTCTAACAAGATGTCTCAGGCCTGACTCGGGGAAATACGGTTTATTACAATGGACCTTACTGCACACCAGGTTTGACACCCCTGAGGGATATGAATTGTTAATTCACAAACTCATTAAAACCATAATTAGGGATTTAAGTAGAATATGACTATGAATAACCAAGGATAAACATTTGGTTTTATGGGTTAATGACATAAGAGGCATGATTTAGTCATCATATAAGTAATTTTTCATTATTATATGGTATGTAATTATGATAAATGATTCTCGCACTATTCATTCTTGTTTTAGTCATTAGAAATAATTAGAAGGAACAAGATTAAAATTGAATGATTCAGATGTGGAAATTATGGGAATTATGGAAATTATTTCCCAAGTTGTAATCTCATAAATAGAATCTGGATGGTGGAATTAGTTTTGGTTATACTTCTTATGAAAATGAGACCTAAAATAATAGGTGACAGGTATGTGATGCTCTTCCAGTATTTTATACTTAAAAAATTATAATCATTATTAAATTTAGGATGATCAAACTAGATTAATAATTCATATTTATTATTCTAATAAATAGGTTTTGTGGAATAATTTTACGAAACTGGAGTAATGGTTTATGAATAAAGTTGGGTTAATGATGTATTTATGTTTTAGAAATAATATATTATGTTATATAAATAATGAAATACGAAATTATTTTAAGTTAATGTTTTCATTAAGGATTAAAAATGACATTTTGAATGGTGGTGAAGACATATAAAAGTGATTTCGTGGAACAACGATATTTCTATTAGGGGAAGGTAAACCATAATTAATTCTTCACTCTGAGATAATGATATTTGGATAAAGATATAATGGATATGAATAAGTAAATTGGATGGAATGGACTACACAAGAAACAATTATTGACAAAGTGTTATATGTTATCTAGGATGAAGTTTATAAATTCTTTTATTTAATGAATATATTATGTAATCATTAGAATAAGGAGGCATTCATGTGTTACAAATGTATTTATGGTAATTAAGGTTATTACCATGTTTTAAGGGAATATATGATGAGGTTCTTCACATGTATGGAATGTTATAACCAGGTGGAACTTTGTGATATATGGGCGATCAATCCTAACCCCCTTTCATGATATTATTTCAAATTCATTGAATTTTAATCTTTCAGAAGGGTAATAAGGTGTTCCAGTTTGGGAAATTTTAAACTAAATTTTAGATGAAGTCCATAAACTAATGTGTTTTCTATCCACAAGAGGACATATGAATGTTGTATAAACTATTTCTGTTTATTGAAACTAAATATAAGAGGGTTGACTTATCATAGATCTCATTATCTATTATCACAACACAAAAAAGTAAAATTATCATTAATTTATTAGTGTAATAGAAGTAGTGGAAATCTATGAATACATTACCAATGGTTGGGATTTTAATAATAAAGTGAATAAAATAAATTAAGAAAATTTCCATATATTATTTTTAAATAAAAAGAATTACTCTACAATTAGATAATGATAAATATTTTTATAATAACTTAAGTTTTGTTAACCCGATGGACATGTAAATCGTTATAGATTTATGACTTTGAGGCCATAAATGTTTCTTTGATCATTAACTTGTTTTTGATTGATGACCTCAATAACTCAATAAAAATATTTATGTGTTTTCTCCATATCAAATCATTACTCCCAAACTATATTCTCCTATGAGGAAACCAAGTTATATGTTATTTGGGTAACTTTTATGGTTCAAACATTCCCTTGTAATGGGTACTTTTAGTATTAATTTTAAGGATGATGGTTTGAATGAATATATCATTCCAGTATTAATCCTTTTATAACCTAGATGAATTTAAATGGTGAACATCATTTTATGGGGGGAATAATTTAATACCTTGATATTTTTTGATTTTTTTTTCTAATTAATTTAACCTTTTTGAAAATACACATTTCACACACCATTGAAAATAGTTTATTTTATATTAAATAACTACAAATGGCATGCATTATATGAAAAACCGAGTCAATAATCCACTACATGCAATAGAAATTTTATATTTATATACACTGAACATCGGGGTTCAATTTCATTATAAGCAACAATGACTTTCCTCGTTGGATTTTGTAACACAAAAGACTAATCAACCCATATAATTAGTGGTTATGAAGATTAATAAATAATTTATAAAAATATATGTTATACAGAAATATAATATGAATCCATTTGTTACCAATTAATTAGAAAATATTATTCAAACCGATTGAATATAAAAGAAAATATTGTAATTTTTATTGTCACAATGATTTTTAGCATAAAAAATTAAATTAATTACAATTATTGTGTGATATAAATGTAATATAGAATATTTATTTTCATTCAAATATTTTTTATATTCATCTAAAATATTTTATAGATATAAGATAATCACAAACCCAATTTTATCCATAAAAACAATATTTTCTTATAAAGTTTGATTTACAACCTCTTAATGGGGAACCAATTTTAAATCCATGTTTTGGAACTGTTATAGATTTAATATGTCAAAATAAAAATCATATTTATAATATAAACATATAAAATTGGTTAAGATAAATTTGTGGTATTTTTCTGTAAGGTTTCATTTTGTTAAAATATAGTTAAAAATACAAGAATTTAATAAAAAATGATTTTCATTTAATTTATTTATGAGGTAAAATTATATTTTAAATTTAATTAAATGTATAATTATATAATAATTTTATTTATTAATCAAATTTAGGTCATTGTAACCAATTTCACATGTAAATTGGATATAAAAACATAGAAAACATTTGATCATTTTTACTTTAAAAACCTGCAAGGTCATCCCATCAGTGGGATTAAATTTCAATTAATTTCTACCAATTCAGTGATTGTAATTTGGAAAAATGCTTTAAATATTTTTAAATAGAATCCTTTATAATTTATAATATGGTAAAATTAGTTTTTGACTAAAAATATTCTTGGAAGTAATTAAAATTAATGTCATCGTTTAAGGTAAAATTAAGCTTAACTAAGAACTAAATGTTAATCATAATACTCATAAAGACCTATAAACATGTCCATTAGAACTTTTATATATATATATAGACCATATACTTCCTTTTATATTCATATTTATATTATTGGATCAACTTTCAACTTAAAAAATGTTGGTGGAAATCTCTCTTCAAATATTTACAAGAGTGTCACACCACCTCCATAATAAAAAAGGCATTCTCTCCATCCACTTCCTGATACCCCTCAAGACCCTTGGATCTCCCACCATCTACCCAAATAAACTCCCAACAGCCCTCAATTTCTCTTAGTATCCTCCACATGGACATAATGAAAACCAAGACTTCCTTTTGAGCAAAACCAAAATATGTTACCTTTGTATTAACTAATGACCTCTCTCAAGATCCTTTCAATTATATTCATTATCCACCACATCTTATATCTTTATTCCCTGATTTTATGAAAAAAATAGTATCCTAAATGGAAAATTATATTTTATGATAAGGGTTCAAACTACACTGACATACACATCTATATAATGGGTAAAAAACATACTATTTATGTATATAGTGAACTATCACATCACTAAATGATTATTGATCATTTTTCCTCTATCCTATCATGGTGATAATTATGATGAAAAAACTATTTATATATGTAAAATATTATATTAAATATATTTTTAAACTTTTTTATTTCACATAAAACACACATAATTTTATTTTACTTTTGGTTTAAATAGGTGAATTTTGTTTGAGGAAGTGTCGACTACCACCCCTTTAAAGCGATTTGATTTGTTCACACACTATATTGAATTTATTAAAGATTGTTTTAGTGGATATATATGATATATATAAAATTAAAATGTTAAAGTTAATTATATTAATTAAATATATATATATATATTAGTGTTATTTTCCTTATTTCTTTTAATACAATAATAAAAATAGAAACATCATTCATTCATGCATACAACTTACAGACTCTTGGAACGCTGTATTCCATGTCACACCTGTATATTATATAGATTGTCATAACACACATATACTGAATATAAATGATATTTTTATCATGTTTTACATTCTATAATCATGATATAAGTAAATGTATCAATGATATAACTAATTAATACACATGTGAAGAACAAAGAAGATATTACAGGAAGTGAAATCTTATCATAGGATTGTTAACAAGAGGGTAATATACAGTCATAACAAGACCATATATGGTATTAGATATTATAAAATTGTTATATAAAAGATTTATAATAAATTTTATAATTATTATATGGGTGTTTTTAATTAGTATGATGAGGGTCAATATACAAAGTAAGATAATTTTATCTCACTTTTTATTTCTATGAGATACATGCTTTATTCACCACCCATTCCATTTTTGTTGTTTGTATATTGAACATGGATGTATTCTATGATTATAATACTAACATTAATGGTCATTTTTGTATCCATTTGACTATAATTCATCCATGGTCACTATGATTCAAAAGATACCATATCAATAAAATGATTTTGTCTCAATTTTTCTTATTTGATACAAATGCCACGTTATGCACCTTAATTTTTTTAGGAGGTGTATATAGATCCATAGAAATTATATATCATGAATCAGTTTTTATTCAAGATATTATATTATTCATTTAATATCATTTCTATAAATGGGGTGTATGGATAAAATTTAACAAGGTGAAATAGTACATTGAAACCATCTCATCGCTTTTTGAGATTGATTATGTTTATGTTTCCTTTGATAAAATAGTATTATCCATCTCTAATGTTCATTAATAAATATTATTATCCTGTGATTATTCATGTATTTGTAGAATTTTTCCATCATTTGGTAAAAAATATACTTAATAATGTGTTTTTAAGAATGCCTGACTTTACCCTCTCTTCAGTTAGAGAGTTTTGTTCATTTAAAACAATACATTATAAAATGGTATTCTAATAATAGTCTACATTAATCCTATAATGTTTAAAATATATTTCTACCTTTATTTTTATTTTACCTATTTTTTCAAAGGAATATTCATTTCTTTTTCCAAACAAGTAATTTTGTGACCCTTTTTACCTTGCAAAAAGATTGTTCTTTTTACCATGTACGACATGTACGAATTTACCCGCCATGATTTAATTAAATATTCACTTGAATGTTTATAATTTTATATTTTATGAAAGTTTTTGTAAACTATTTTAAATGAAATGGTCTTGAAAATGTTTTCAATACTTATTTATATGTTTGTAATGTATTTTCAAATATTTAAATTTTAAATCATTTTCACATTTCCTTCTTGATTTTTCAAGTAAAATGTTTTCAAAAAAATTTGAATCCTTCTATGTATACTTTCAAAAAAATTCCATGAAATGGATTTAGAAAAATTCTGAACTTTAAATTATAAGTTTTCAAGTAAAATTTTTTTCAAAACATTTTCAATCTTTCATTCTAATTTTTCAGTTTATTTTCAGAGAAATGGAATTTGAAAAATTTTAATGAATTATTTATATGTTTTCAATTTATATTAAACTAAAATATATTTCAAAATGGTTTAATTATTTAAAAATTAATTTTGAAAGAAGAAAAGTTATTTTCCTCGCGAAATGTTTTCAAAATACCATTCCATGATATTTTCCATAGAGGATGAAATCTTTTGATGTTAATAAATTCCTTCTATGAATTGATTCAAAGGTTTGACTAATGTCATTTATTGAATGGTTTATGTTTTATTTGAATTATTATTATAAAAACCATTTCATTTCCAGGGGTTATGCTCTTCTGAAACCTAATTTTTTCAAGGGTTATTATTTGATTAAATTATTATGAAAACTATCTCTTTTCCATATATTATGATGTGATGTTAATGATACACGTTTAATTTACTAGGTTATGATTTAATTTTTATGAAACACCTCTATTTTCTTGGGTTGTGATATGATGAATGTTTTTGGGAAAAATCATGTATGATTTAATTATGTGATGGGTGTGGCCTATATATCCCACAATGCATTAGGTAATGAAAAAAGTTCTATGAGCTAAAAGGGTACACAAGATGGAATTAGAAGATCAAAATAATACGTTATATGGTAGGGTATCTCAATCTCAAAATAAGATGGTAAAAGGGGGGACATACCAAGCCTAAAATAAGAGGGTCAAGGTGTGGAAATCCCAATATCAAAATAATAGGGTAAATGGGAAGAAATCAAAAATCTGAAACAATAGAGTAAATTGGATGACATCCCATGATTGGAACAAGAGGGTATATGGGAGGAAATCCCAATACTAAAAAAGAGGGTACATAAGTGGAAATACCAAACCTTAAACAAGATCGTACATATGAGGGATTATTTTCCCGAAGAGGGTACATAGGTGAATAAACCAAGCATAACTTGTTACAAAGGCATTGGTAGACCACCTTGATATTGGATTTATATACGCGTTTTCAAAAATTACATATTTTATTTCTATTTTATAATTTAATATCTTTTTTATTTATTTTATAATGATTAAGGTCTTATTTACCGCCAATCTTTATTATGATCTCCAATATGTAGGGTATGATCTTGAAATTCTATACTCAAGTTCTATACCCATTTGTTCATGTTATGCTTATTAATTTACATTATCAAACATTACTAAGAATCTAATCTCCCCCCATTATTATTTTTCCTTTCCCCATGTTATGAAGAACGATATTTGGTAGAATTACTAAAGGTTGATATATTTTTCGAAAATGTTGATGATTTTTCACTAGGATAGAAGATTGTGTTTTAATATTTCTAAAGACACTAATGTTTTACGGTCCTTGGGAATTTATTTTTGTAATATACTGAATATTAATCTAAAATTTTGTAACATCCATGTATATTAATCCTCGTTCACTATAAATTTTTTTATTAAAATCATTTTTAGAAGAAATAGTATTTTTGAATGAAGAGTAAAATAAAGTGAGTTTTATTTAAAAACATTATTCCAATATATTGAGTACATAACGTGATAAGAATGTATAGAACTCATTTTATTTACATAACTAACCATAGGAAAAGATAATTCATGATTTTATTAAAATATTTATTATAAGTCCTCACCATCTAAAACTTGTTCACAAACAACACTGATAAAAGTTGATGTTGTAACATAATACCATTACCAATTTGGTATGTTTTCAATTATAATCACAATTAAATAAATAATATTATATGGATATGTAAATTGAAATAAAATTCCTACTATGAATACAAAATCATTAATTGGTATTATATACACCACATAAAATAATATTGGTGCATAACATAACATATTTTCAAAAGAATAAAATTTTAGATGAAATTCACTTACCTTAAGTCTCGAAATCCTTAGTACATGTTTGAACCTAATTTATAATAAATATAAGTTGATTATAAAGATATTAAATTTCCATAAATATATTTTTTATACCATATATTATTTACTTTTGACCTTATATTACCATTTTATTAACAATTTCTTTTCAAAATCAAATTTTGTGTAATAATTACTTCATTTTTAATCACTATTTTAGTAGTTTACATTCGAAAAATTTCATTAATTTTTTAATAATATAATGAATTTGAAACATGATGTAAATTTAATATATATATTCATTATATATGTATTTTTAGAAATTCATAAAAGTTAGAGATGGATATTGAATTACATAGTTCATGAAAACTTGAAATCGCACATATGCATAAACACTATTTCCTTTTTCTTAATAGACAAAAAAAAAAGTAAAATATAAATTCATCTTTCTGGAATAATAATTATATCATATATATAATATATACTTATTAAATATTCCATCATTATCATCCATGAAAAATTATAATGAAAATATTATCATAATTATTTGTGGGGTTGATAATACACACATAGAAACAAGTGGTGTTATAGTTTTCCAATGCATTTGAAGGTAAGAAATTAGATGTCATATTATAATTGCAGAATTAAAATTAATTTATATATATATCATACTTATATTAACTAAATAATAATATCCATCCCTGAGAGGTGGTGATGGTAAATTAATTTCATCGGTTCGTGAGGCAGTAGACCGTTATACACTCGATCGAACATTTTATTTCCCATTAGATAGAAGAGTCGATAATTATAGGTTATGTCATCAACATAATAAAATCAAAATATATGGTCGATACTGGTGTTATGATTTTTGAATTATTAAGACATGAATGAGGTTTGCAATAGAATCACTAAAGAGAACGTGTAAAGTAAAGACAATTGTCTTCACTTAGGAAAATGACTCACCCACACACACCCATGAAATAACGTGGGACAAGATTATATTAAAATTTATAGTACCAAACTGAACATACTACAAGGATGTTATAATTTTGTAGTGTGGGGTTGAACACATGAGGACTACTGGAAGGTTAGTAACCAATCAAACAAAACCCTATTGAAATATTCCTCACTTTCACTCTTCAAGATTGGATTTAACTAAAACAATGTTGTTTTTCATTAATTCAGATAATAATGGAAGGGATTAAATTAAATTTTAGTTCTCATGAAAAATTATATTCTTATATTTATTTTTCAATAATTTTGTTCCTTAGGTTGTGAAGTGGTTCAAAAGTCCCACATTTTTTTTGGTTAAACCAATGATATCTAACTTTTATGTAACTATCCCATAGTCAGGGTATCATAGAAACATTGGTGAATTTCACTTTGATTCTATGTAGAAAATTTCAAAATCTCATTTTCATAGTCTTTATCAACTCCAATTAGGTTAGGTTGATTCTATTAATCTTCCAATGGTCAAGTCTGTATAAATTAATGTGATAAAAATTATTATTAACTTAATTAGATTTGATATGGTTATAAAGGATCAATATAATGATTCATTAGGTTCATAAACTCCCCTACTCTCGACCCCTAACCCATGGTGGATTATCCAAGCTTATCTACGATGATCTAAATTAATGAAATATTAATAATTATATTCATAAAAATAAAACAATATTCAAAAAGGGAGAATCCATGATTAAACAATAATGAATCGATGTTAAAGAATTGAATGAAAAATAAATATAATCATAAAATTACATCACATAAATAAAAGAAAAATAATGAGAAATCCACCAATTCAAAAGAATTATAAATACCCATGACTATAATTCAGAAAAATAAATGATAAATAACATTATAATTATTGAAGAATAACAGTATCTAATGATAGAAAAAAACGTCAAAAAATATATATATTGAAAAGTAGAGTAACATATGTCGAATGATTATAAAATAATAATAATTCAATAGAAAAAGAATTAAAGAAATATTGTTTAGTATGAAAACAGATAAAAATATTTGATGAAAAATAGGAGAATGAAAAATAATGAAAATCGTAGTGTGTGGTGAAATGGTGGAAATATTAATTGGCCCATGAAGTACGTGATGCATATGTCATCCATGCCATGTACTTCATTAGTGTCTTCGGTCCCATAATTTGCACATCATGTAATTATGTTTCATGTAATGTATTTTAGAACCACTTTTACTACCAAAGAATCTATTTTTACCTTTGACCCGATGAGCCTTAGAAACATTCACATTATACAATAATTTTGTGTGGTGTATGATATTCAATTATTATTGGATTATGATCCTTGAAATATGAACAATGTGTACTGGATGTACACATCATTAACAATCTTCATGGGGTGTTTTGTGGTATTAGAAACATTCTATGAATTATTTCACCCATAGTGTATTTGATAAATGTCGTGTAAAACATATTTTTTTTTTATTTTTTCAGCATTTTTCCATTAAGTATTGAATTCCTAATTCCTATTATAATAAACCCAAATAGGGAGAATTACTGAATAATTCAGAAATAAAACTTAAATAATTATATACAATATATATATATATAATTTCATATTATCAAATTTCCCCAGACAAGAACAATTTCTTGTTCCCAAGGAAAAATCATATCAAAATGGAGTAAAAAAGAGTCATTTTTTGAAATATGAAAAAATGAATTATAATTGGGATAGAAAAAAAGTGCAATTATAAAAATTTAGTCTTAATAAATCAATTATGTAGAGAAATCAGACATTCCTCATAGTTAAGTTCTTTATTTCGATTCATTATTCTTTTAATTGCAATTTCATTATTGTTCCTTAAAATCTATACACATTTTTCCAATTTACCTAAATATAATTTTATATCATCACCCAAGTTTAAATTCAACTATAGTTATGATCATACATAAATATATGTTCCTAACCATTGTCTTGGATTGGTTATATCATCACAACATTGTAAATACAAATATAAAATCAATAACGAGGGCTTCAAAAAAATGGGTTCAAATTTCTCAAAGCATTAGGGAAGGGGGGGTAAAAAGTTAAAATAAATATTAGAAAAAGGGTACTATAAAAATTATAATGCATAAAAAAAATAAATAGTGAAATGAAATGACTCCTCCATGATAAAATGGTGTCCATCTACCAAAATTCACAACTACATCCATGAGTATATAATGAATGTATAAAAAATTAAACCTATTCAATGTTTTTTCATTTATTTTTATTTATTTTTTCAAATTTCATGTTCATGTGAGATCTCATATCTATCACCTAACCACATATGATCCATAGAAGAATTAATTAGTCTAAAATTGTACCTTTTTAACTTCCTAAAAATAATAAAAGAAATCATATATATATGTATATATATATATCTTAATTGAATAAGGTAGACATATAATTCCCAGAGTAATCTTGGACCATATTGTATTAGCAGTGAATGTTTTCCAATAAATCTCCTAAAAACAACAATCCATGATTATTATCTAATTTCCCCTCACATTTGTTGAAAAAAATAATCATACATAACACCATGAGTAGGGTAGGAAGGGATAATCGGCTTGATAAAACTCTATCCTAAAAAGTTCATTCATGGATACTGTGTGATAAAGAAGTAATATTGTAAGGTGGGTCTCAAAAAAACTAGATTAAAAAAAATGCCTCAATGATATTGAAAATTTTATTTGTTCATCCACATCCTTAATAAGATTTCAATGATTGTTATGATAGGTTTACATTCCCTAGGTGTATCTCAAGAAAAATGACCAGAAAAGAATATGAAATCATGGGTCAAGAATCTTATTAGAATTGGGAGTATACCAAAAAATAACTAGCAATCACATAAGTTATAATATCATGTAATAAGTCAATAAAATGTAATATTTTTTGAATTATAATTAAATTAAGAAACTCAACAATCATTTTAGACATATAAAAATAATTAGAACAAGGATTTAATCATTTTAAAACTTAATATTTTATTTTATGTATATGTATGTAAAGAGTTTTCTAGTTTAGTGAATTTATTTGTGAAAATTGTCTCATAGATAGGATAAAAAACAAAAAATTCACATTTATTAACAACAAAGCTCTTGAAAGACTCCCCATCACATAAAATAACATTGTATCTTCATTGTACTAAAAAACATCGTGATAGGTATATCAGATATATAATAGTGTCAAAATTAAAAGGAAACATGACATTGATTTTAGAAAATCAAGAAATCCCTATATCAATGTCATTATAAGTAAAAAAATAATGGATTATGATTTGAAATTTGGACACCAACATAGTTTTTTTATAATTAAAAAAAATTAACTAGATATAACATTAGTCCATAGGGTTTAACCATAGAAAAACAAGTGAAATGGGAAGGTGAACATAGTGAATATGAAAGAGTAGCAACACATATTAATGCAGATATGTGGGTTTAGAGAAGTTTAGAGTGACCTATGATCAATAATAATTTTAAAAGAAAAAAATCCTATTAAAATGATATAAAGTATAGAAAAAAAATAAAAAATGGGTTACCTCCCAAAAAGTTCTAATAATGAACTCATTAGCCAGATGGATGGACAAAAATATTAGGTAGTTTCTTCAATCTGTATAGACTTCCACTACCACCTATAAGAACTAGTGGCCGTGTAATCATGCTTTTAGTTCTTCTTGGAAGAGTTAACCACCTTAGAAGCATACAGATCATGAATCTTGTGTGGAATAATTTCATATGTGGTCATCGTGATGGGAATCCATACTGAGAACATATCTATAGTGAGAGCTCCGCCAGTAGGTTTTTTAATGGTTATTGTATGTTCCATTACTGATGATTGGAAGTTTATAGTGGTGGAGGAATAGTGGATTCGACGATAGATATGGGAGGAAGGCTAGAGTGTGGGAGTTACATTGGGTAAGGGTTCTCACATGATAAGGGGGCATTGAGGTAGGGGGTTTCAGTGTGAAAGCTAGGTTCCCGAGCTTTTAAAAACACACATATACCTTTACATAATGTTTATTTCATAAAAAGAAAAGAAAAAGTCATTATTTTTAGAATCCAGTTAATCACCTAATTTTTACACATAATTTTTAGTGTACCTAACTTGTATTTTGAAATTTGTGGCCTTTTTGGATCAGCTACTCTCAAAATATTTCTAAAAACACTCTCAACCATTATAAACACAAAACTATCCCACCCTATCCAATTTATCTTAAACTATGTTTCCTCTTAATTAGTTCTTTATTTATTTTATATTTTTTGATATTTTTAAAAGTAGTAAAATTTATCATTTAGTTGAAATTCCTTATAGAATTATTTTTAAGGACAAATGTAATGAAATAATAGATAAACTCTTATGTTAGAGGTTCGTTATAATTTTTGTTATTACGATGATTGGATTTGTTGTCAATAGAAGGAGACATATTATTTCTGTTCATAATCATAGTAATATATCTATCTTATTATCAAGAGAGATGATTTGAAAATTTAATGACTCATCGATTTTATTAATGAACTTTTCCACATTGAACATATCATTGATTTCACTAAGATTAAAAATATTGGCCTAGGATAACATCATTCATTCCCATTACATTGGGGAGAAATGGTATTAAAATAATAATGTTGATATAACCATCATCTTCCATATCCTAAAACATAAAATCATAGATGAAAATAAGTTTTCTATTTTTTACCAAGGTATCCTCTAGAAATTCTCATGGATGCTAGACAGAACGATCAGTGAGTTGGAATGCCACCATTTTTTTGGATTTTGTTCTCCGTAACCCATCTTATTGTATATAAACATGGGATATAGATTGATACATGAATGTAAACCATTCAATTATATTTGAAAATTACACATCCCAATAGTACATGGAATAAAAAACATATGAGGTCTGATATTATTGGAGGAAATTTATGTTGGATAACATTGGAGCATTAATCATTTAGAGTGTTTATTCCCATGTATCAATTTTATTTTTTAATTCTGATGAAATATATAAATAATAATTAATATGTATGTACTTCAATAAATATCCTCTTCCAAAAGGAAATTAATTTGAATATGTTTGAAAAACTCCAGTAATTTTTTATATTTCCCATACTTTTTACATTATTTCACCCTTTCATAAAATAAGAGAGGTAGCTTGTTGGGTGGGGGTGATATGTAAACATAATCATTTTGAGGAAATTAGTTTTTAGGAGCTTTCACTCTTGGTTATACTTCATTATCTATCTCTTTAACATCTATAATAGATTCTTTCAGTTTATTTTTCTTAATTCAACATAGTTTCCTAAAATCCTGCACATTTTCACCTTTAACAATTATAGCCTTATCCTCATCCCTCGGATGAGCCTCAATATCACCAGGAAAATCACCTGGTAGCCAATAAGAAAATGTCTTTTAATATTTTACCATTTTATGATCCTTGTTGTGTAGTGCATCCTTATGGTTATGTATCTATGTTTCATGGTTTTTCATATGTTATTCTTCTTTTTGCATGAAGAAAATAAACAAGAATTCATTTTAATTTTGGAGAGGTTGGGCTTGCAATTGTACACTTTATAGATCTAGATGGAATAACTTATATATTGTTGTTGATAAATTATGGGATCTATGAGAAGGTTATACGAATTGTTTCTATGGTTGAGGAGATAAACCTTGTGGTGCTGATTCAAAATTCATACTTCTTAATTTTCCATTACTTCAGTTTTGAAAATCGCAAAAACCTTATGTAAACTATTTTTACTAAATATTATATATTTTAAGTGTTTTATTTTGTTTTTTTATAAAAAATTGATTTTTAACAATCATATAAATAGCTCAAATAAAAAATGAAAACTTGATATTATTTATTCAAATTCATTGGAGTGAAATAGTGTCTTATACCACATAATAGGTGGTTGTTTGATCAGAGGATTGAATTATGTCTTCTAACACAATACATGATCATTAGACTAACCCTGGTATCAATTTTTTGATCTATCCCTTATACAGTTTATCTAATTGAAAATAAATAATGATTTCCTTCAGAAAATATAATATTTATAATTGGATATACTAATATTATATCTATACTAAGGAACAAAAATTATAAGTTTAATCATGCTAAGAAACGACATCATACATTTAGAAATAGAGGATCGATCAAGTGATAGTTGTCTAAGATCGTCTCAACAAACTCATAAATATGAGCAATGGGAGATTTCCTATAAACAATAGTTCATTCACAGAATTTTTTAATTACATTTTCTAACTGAAGTATTCTAAATATTTCTTAGAATGGACTTCTCATTCTTAGTCTTAATAATACTTTAATCAATTTTCATTTAAAGGAATCCTTGTCAAGATTGTTTCCTATATAACATTTTATACTGTAAATGATGAATATAATTGAGCTTATGTCGAGTGATTCTAGGGATAAGAATATGGTGAATCCAATCCATCATATTGAGGTCTATAAGGGCTAGGAATACAAATTACAATCTTTTTATTGAGGGATTTCAAGTATTGGAAGTCATATATTAATCAGATCATTGTATTGAGGACTTCTTAGGTAAGGAAAGATATACATTTTTAGGAGTTATAAAACTATGTATACTTTCAGTCATGGTTTATGACTACCTTTAATATAATTGTAAAGTGTAAATTCAATTGTTATTATTTTAAGTCATTCATACTCTTATAAAAAATTTTATATCAGTTTTTACAAGTCTTTATTTCACTTTGCGTATTATGACAAAAAATATTCCTTACAAGTATTTATTATCAGTTAATTTATTGGCATAAATGTGTGACTGATACATTGATATAACATGGACTTTTCGGATTATGATTACAACACTCAAATTATCATTAAATGTATGAGTCCATTAATTTATCATAAACAGTTATTTTATTTTCTTCAGTTTAAATTTTTTAAACTCCTATTCACCCCATACTCTTGTAATCCATTGTAAGCTCATTTGATCCATCAATTGGTATAAGAGCTGGTAGTACTACTTATACATATAATTTATTTTCATTATTTATCAACTAAAATGTTATTATGTTTTGATATAAAACTAATGTTTATAATTCTTTTTACACTACCATGATGATAGAAAAATATTGTTTTATTATTTGTAGGAAGGGAGGGTTAAATGTTGAAACCCTTGAAAATATCAGTCCCTATCAACCACCAATACTTTATAGTGTTGATTAAGAGTACCTGAGATTTTGGTTGAAATCATTTTTTATTGTCACCAGAGTTGAGAATTTTTTTATGCTTACTCGAAATTACAATATTCATATTAAGGATGTTACAACCTTTAAAAATCACAATATGTTAGAATATCAAAATAAATATAGGGTAATTATTACTCAATTATGTTCGATGATATGATGTATATATTATCATATTTGATCTTGTGATGATTCTAACAATATTTCCAGCATGTTTAAAATTATACATTATGGTACATCCAGATTTATTGAAACAAGACAATCTATTTGCTGTGATGTTTATAAAACAATTTTTTATTCTTAGTTAGATTTTTCAAATATACAACAATGGTTTATGACCATTTTCAATATTTTATTGTTTCTTAGAGATAAATGCCTTGATGTTAATATTTTTGGATAAAATTATTATATATATAATTCCAAATGAGTATGAATCTAAAATAAGGATTGTGGTTAACATAAGGAAGATATAAAATCTTCTATTAGATGATATCATTGGTACCCTCATGCAATATAAATGTACATAATAGAGAGATTCAAAAATGGATAAAAAGAAAAATGGGGGTGGTAATTTTTCAACAGAACTCTAATTTTTCTAACAAATTTCATCCATTATAAAATGTTTTGAAGACTATAAAAAGATTAAAGTAATTGTTGAATATGATTCATGTTCTTTACCACCATATGTGAATAAATTAAGAATTGTTTTCTACTAGGATGACCAAAATCATGGGTGATAAATATTTCCAATACAGATACAATGAAAATCATAAGGAAAATAATGAAAATAAATATTCTAAAGTTACTTTGTATGAATGCAAAAAAACTTGACACATCCGACACGATAGTCCTAAGATAAAAAATGGATGAAAGGATTGAAATAAACATATCAAAAAAATAAAAAAAATCATTTTAATTACAAGAACAAACAGTTTCCAAATTATTTTGACACATGGTGTGTCAGTGGATGATATAGTTCTTCAGAAAATTTCTAATACAATAATAAATCCAGAAAGAAGAGTATATTCTTTTCTGCGGATGCACCCATGTTGTACATTTGTCTCATTGAAATGTTACACACAGTTGAATCCCCAAAAAATATTTCTTTAAATGAAAAATATCACGTTGAGAAAAATTATACACCATCTAATGAAGAATCATCCTCTGATAATGACGAAAATACTCCAACTTGTTATGATGAGGTTTCTAGGAATGATAAACTTTTGGAAATTGGAAATTGTAATGTGTTTAAAAATATTTACAATTCCAATGAAAAAATCAGAAAGAATTATTAAGAATTTTACTTTTAATTAATGATATATAATGTCCCTGTAAATATTATGGTGTGTTTAATTATGAAAATTTTAAATTTTCAAAATATATTTAGAAGACTATTCTTTGTAAAAGTACATTATAATTGATTTGGAAATGTTTAGTTGGAAAACTATTTCTTCGGAGGATAGAAACATAGTTTTAAAACTAATGCCTGAAATAACTAGTTTTAAGAAACATCAGTCCAAGTTTACCACCATGAAGGAAAAATTTGATAAGATCTATAGTAAAATTATACATTGAACTAATATTTATAGAATGGTTTAAACAAACCAAAAACCTATCTTTATTAAAAAAACGTTCCTAAAATTGTACTATTTTGTATAATGTGAAGAAGTGGTGGAAATTGGGAAAAATATTTTTCCTTACATATAATTAAATCATTAGTTTTTTATAAATCATATTTTTATGAGGAAACAAAATTTTCTAAAAATAATACAATAAGGCAAATGTGGTTACCTAAAATATTATTTTCAAATTAAACTGGACCCAAGAAGGATTGGGTTCCAAAAACTATTTTATTTGTTTTTTAGGTAAAGAAAGAATATATAAAAATAAAAATATATGGTTCATGGATAATGGTTTCACTAGAAATATACATCAAAAAAATGATTTCATCAAAAACATTATCAAAATAGAATGTGGAAAAGTATCCATTTGAGATAATGTTATAGGTGATATTATTAGTATATGTATAATAATAATTCTTGGAAAAAGATATAATTTCAAATGTATTATTTTTCGTAGGACTTTACAAAAATCTTCTCAATATAAGTAAATTCTTAGATAATTGTTATGTAGTGAAATTTAGAATGATAAATTTATTGTACATATTTATGGATATATGTTTATTCATTCTTTCAATCGGCATGAGAACGTATATGCTTTAAACATAGAAGATGTTAATAACCAAGATCTACCTTGTCTTAGTGATTAGGAATATCAATCATGGTTATGGAATATAGTTTTTGGACACTATAAAATTTTAAAGTAATCTAATATGACTAGGGAAGGGATATTAAATATCTACTAAAACATATGTTTGATACTTCAAAATCACGATACCCTTATTAATATATTATGAAACAGTAGTCACTTTTTATATCCAATTGTAATGTTTCAAATTCTGATGCATTAATGTTAGTTCAAGTAGAATTATTTGGTCCTTCAGAAACTAGAATTATCGGGGGATGATACTATATATATTTCTAATTTTATGAATAAACATGATACACATAGGTATATTTTTTAAAAATAAAACTGGAGCATTTAGTTATTTTAAAACATTTGTAGCTAGAGTTAAAATGATAAAAACCTATCCTTGATAACTACTCGTAGTGATAACGTTGGATAATTTTATATTTTTAATTAGGAAATTTTTTATAGAAAAATGGTATCGAACATAACTTTTCATCACCTATAACTTCATAAAAAAATGGTGTAGTTGAAAGAATAAATAGAGTTCTTCAAAAGTCTACTAGAAATATAATGAGAAAATATTCAGTTACTATTTTTTTATATTGGAGTATCTAGTACATGATTTTTTAATATGAAATCATGTTTTCATTCGGAATTTTATGAATAAAACTCCTAATGAATTTTGGAATGGTAGAAAACCAATATTTTCTTACGTCAAGGTATTTAGAAGAAAAGTATTCATCATGAATACTAAATATACTCCACAAAAGTTTTGACCCAAATATTATAAGGGAATAATTTTAGGATATTCCAAAACTACTAAGTATTAGAGAGTTTTTAATAAAAAGTATTATACTATTGAGGAAACAATTTATTTTATGTTTGATAAAATCAATCCATTTGTTTTGCAATAATATCAACCTACATCTTTGGCTGTTATTTATAAAACAAAATTTCAACCTATAGTAGAAAAAACGATTCATATGGAAATTACATAAGAATATGAATCTTAAGTTATTCCTTATGAATATTTTCATCATATTATAGAAGAATAAACTATTTAATACCAAATAATTAAGTTGTTTCTTTAGAATTATCGTAATGAAATTACCATTAGTGGTTTAGTTCAATATGTTAGGACTATAAGATCATTGAGAAATATAATTGAAAATCTATATTTGTTATCTCTATTTGAACCAATGAATTCTAATGAGGTATTAGGTGACATAGATTTGATAAATTATATTATAGATAAAAATTAAGAGTTTAAAAGGAGCTATATCTGAACATTAGTTGAATAATACAATGAAATTTTTATAATTGGTGTAAAATGGGGGTTTTTTTGAACAAATGTAATAAAAATGGAAAAATAGTCAAATAAAAAGATAGAATTATTTATAAAGGTCATAACTAATAAGAGGGAATAGACTACCGAGAAACTTATTCACCCTGTAGTAAAAATTAACACTATTTAGATTCTTTTTGACTTTGCAACATTCATTAATTTCAATATTTTTCATATCAATATTATGGGTTATTTCCTTTATGGATATGTTTATAAGGAACATTATGTTGAACAACACCCTATTGTTGATAACTTTAATAAAAATACAGAAGTAGTTTATAAAAATAGCAAGACACTTTATTGACATAAACAATCCCTTAGAGCTTTGTATGTTAAGTTAATTATATTTTTATTACATAAAAATCTATAAATGAAGCATAAGATCAAATAAATTTAAAACAAATAATTAAATAAAAGTCTTTTGGTTGTATAAATATATTTTTATATCATTTTATTTGGTTTGAATGAAAAAAAATAACAAATTCCTTTAATGATATTATAAAATATAAGTTCGAAATGTGTATTATGGGTGAGTTAACATAATATATTGGTTTTAAAATATATAAACATAAGTATATAAAATATTTTCTTAAGAAAAGCAGGTATAATAATAACAAAAGTATTATTCCTCCCATTTATATCTCCAATAATTTAGATCTTGATGAGTATGGGAAACTAGTTGATCAGAAAACATTTAGAGGTATGGTTTGAAGAATACTTTACTTAATAACTAAACATTCAAATATAATTTTTTAGTCTGATAATATTCTATATATCAACCCAATCCAAAATAATCCCACCAAAAATCTATAAAACAAATTTTTCCTTATTTTATGGGAAGTATAGATTTAGGCATATTCTATTTTTCTGTAAATGTTTTATAACTAAATTTTTTTATATGGGGATTTAGAAGGATATAGAATGGATTTGAAAATTACATCTAAAATATTTCAATTTTTTGTAGAATATTTAGTTTCTTGTTCATTTAACAAACAAAACTCATTATCCCTTTACACTAATAAAGATGAATATGTGGTTGATGCCAGTTTTTTTCACAAGTGTTGTTTATGAAAGACACATTCATAGACTATGGGACGAGTTTATATAAAACTAAAATACATTGTGACAACCCATGTTCCATTAAACTATGTAAAATACAACCAAATCACTCAAATGATAAACAAATAGATATAAGACAACATTTCCTTAGGGATCACACACTCAAGAGAGATATCATTCTACAATTAGTTGGATTTCAAGAATAGTATTTTAATATATTTTTTCAAAACCCCTTAGTTCCAATAGATTTGACTATATTCAATATAATCTAGGAATAATCAATATCAATGGAATATTCATATATACTTATGTTTTATAAATATAATTACCTTCATGAGCTCATTTTCATAAGGGGAGTTAATTTGAATCATTTTTATTTAAACGTATAGTTCTCCAAAAACTATTTATTCCTAATGATTATTGGATTTTTAAAAAGTTTTTTTAATGTTTTTGAAAAGTACATTATTGTAATATGTTTTATTTTTAAACAATCATAATCAGTTTTTAATTATGAAACTATTTTAATCGTTTTTTCTAACAAAATATTTATAATATGATTTTCTAACAAATCTATTGTAATTAGTTTATAATTTTAAAAACATCATAATTAGGTTTTTTTATAAAAAATAATGTAAAAATATTTTCTATGAAAAATATCCTTAAATGTTTTTATAATAAAACCATCATATTTTTTCCCTAATAAAACAATCATAATAAAATTTTATAAACTACCATATTTATTTTATTCTATAAAAACTAATAATAATATGTAACTCATACAGATGAATCTTTCTACATTGAAAGGTATTATTATAATCTTGTAATTTTCAACTAATCCTTTACTTTAGATTATAGATGTTATTTATTTATTAATATTTTAGTTTCAAAATGTTGGAATTTTTAAAACATAAAATTTTTCTAAATTAGGTAATTTTTATTCAGATTTAATGGTTTTTTTAAACATTACGAGTTCAAATATACCTTCAAATCATTATTATATTAAATATCAACTGTCAGATCATTTATGGGTTTTAATATCAACCATTGAATGTTTTAGAAAATTAACCATCACCTTTATATGCCTATATAGAACGTGGGTCATGCCTTGTCCCATATCGGTTCTCCACTTATTTCTTATTGACTCTCACAACCCCTTAAAGTAACCAGTAAAATTGTTTTGTATTTTGACTGATTTCTATCTCATATGTCATTACGATGGAATCTAAGAAAGAATATGCAAACAAAAATGTTTTATAAGAACACATCATAAAATAAAGTGGTTTGATAAGTATGATTATATTTTCAAAATGATTATTTCATTACTTTTTTGGGAATAAATATTCATTGAAAAACAAGATAATGATTTTGAATTTTACTGTCCTGAAATTGCTAGAGAATTTTATGCTTCTATTGAGTATTTTTTCAAATGATGGTAAGGATGATTTTTTTTTCAATTTTTATGTGCTGAAATTTAGAATTTCATAAAAAATATATACAAACATAGTTTGCATTCATTCGGTTGGTGACATGTATATTCCCTAATGAAAATTTTTAGAGAGGCTTGAATATTTTACGAAAAATAAGTCTAAATGTTCCATATTTTTTGCTATGATAATATAAGGAAAGTATCAAATATTTATCCCGATGGTATATTTTTAGAGTTATAGATTCTATTGTACTTAATTAAATTGATGGGAGGTCGAGTTACTTTTATGGTTTTTTATAATTTTATACAGTACTTCATGATAAATATGAGGAAATTTGAATAAGTTAAATTTGAGTTCATTATTATTGATGTTTTCAAATGTGACTCAATAATGTCGAAGATTATTAGGTTTCATTCTGTAAATAATAAGAATCATGTGATGGTTAATCAACATTACAAGGATAAAAACAAGACATATATAATGCAAGACACATTTTTTTATTGGTTAAGATACAATATCGGGAATGAAGCAGGATCATTATCATTTGTAAAAAAAATATTATTGTAATATTTGAGGAAGCAATTGACAGGGCTCAACCAACAATCCTAGGTAATGATTAGAAAAACAATTGAAATGTTGAATTTTCCCCTTTAGAGAAAAATATAATGAATGATAAGATAACATCATATGATGTTTTTAAAAATATAATGGAACATAAAGACCAAAATAATATTTGGGATATTGATTTTAAAATAGATCCCTATAATAAAAAGGCCTTAAAATTAATAAATTTGACTTGTTAAAATAATAGTGGAGAAGAAACAAACAAAATAAGAGGCCTTTAGAAGAAAGAGTTTGTTTAATGTTTGTTGAAAGGTTTAGAGATAACTTCAGATAATAATATTTTAATATTTTACCATAATGATAATATTATTCCTTATGTCAGATTGGAATTTGTTTAAAACTCACATATTCTTGCTATCGTCTATTCAGTAGCTAATAAGGGAAAACACAAATCAGTATCTTATGAACTAGTCAATGAAATAAAATATAAAGTTACTGAGAAGGAAAACTAATTAGTTTAAAAAAATTTGGGAGGGATTTCTTATAACTTCATAAAAATTAAAAAGAGTTCATGAAAATGTTAGAGAAGAATAAGGACATGATAAGTAAGAAGTATAAATATAACTAACTTATAATGAAGGAGGATAATAATAATAATAATAAAAAATAGTTACTGATGGAGGCCGAAAAAAAGTAAAAACATTAGAATTGTTATCCTCTCTATTACATACACAATATAATAAGGATTTAGACATGGAAGGGTCTAAAAATCATCATAATTATGATCATAAGAGGAAAAAAATAAGATTTAATAGTACATTAAGAAAAATCATCCTCAAAATAAGATGGAGATCAATATGAAAAATCCCATATAAATGTTTTTGAAGAATTTGAACCAGATAAAAATATAGATATTATTTTAGTATAAAAAATTAATATTATTTCCATGAAAGGTAATGGAATTTATGATGATGTAACAAAAACAGTTGTCTAATCTTCTATATAAAAACCTCTAAAATAATCATTAGGATTATCATATTCATGAACAACCATTAATAATAAATACTTCTATTCTATCAGTGAACAATTGAGATGACTATGTGATTTTATCCCATACCTTCCCAATTTAGAATTAAGATGTAAGTTGATTTAGAAAATCTTCAATGATAAAATGGAATCTCTAAAATCCCTCATAGAATCAGTAGTACGAATTAATTCAAAACTAAAAAAAATTATTGAAAATTCAAGGACACAGAATAGGCCATATAATAAAATTTTCATGTGGTAGAATCATGTGGATAGTGATATAAGTGGTCATTATAATCTATTTTTTTATGTATGAAAACATTTATTTGAAACACAAGTTTTTTTAACTAGTTATCTTCATATGTTTCGGAAAAATTGATGTTCATGGAAGTGTTCTAAGACACAACAAATGACCGAACAAAATAATTAAATCTTTTTTAAATAAAAGATTCATTGTTTAGAGATGGAATATACAAGTCCTAGTTCATGTGAAAATTAATTTTCCTTTCAAGGGATGAAACTATAGAGATTTCAAAGGAGGATACGCTATTTAAGACTAAGGTATATAAGAAATAATTAATGGATGGAAAAAATCATAAATCTTGAGAATTGCGTAGAAGAGTTCAAAATGATGGAGAGAATTATCAAGACATTTATGAAAAAAATGAAAACATTTATTTTAAAATCTCAATTATTATTATCAAACATATTAATTATTGACTAATGTGATTATATTTCCGTACAATACATTTTGTATTAATTTATTCCAATACTTTTTTATGCATGCTATTTCCATTATTTCATGAAAGATTAGTTTTCTCACAAATAATTATTTCATATATAATTACTCTTTTAACTTCTCACAAAATTATAGTCACTTCAGAAATCATTTTAAAAATCCCAATGAGGGAGAAGGTTCTATAAAGGGGGGTATGGTTATAGAATGGGGGATGATTTAATAAATGGATAGTTTTATTAGTCTAAATGGATTTATTCTTAAGGGGGATATGTATTTTATTAAAGGGATATTCAAATACTTTCCATAATAGAGAAAAAGAGTTACAAACTCAAGGGGAAAGTAAAATATAAAGAACTTTTTTAATGTTTGTAATAGATAAAAGTGTTATATTTTTTTAATGTTATAATTTTTAAATTATGTATTGCGATATTTTTATAAAAAATAGAGGTATTTTGTTAAGTTAGATGTTCTACTTCTTACTTTTCAA
The DNA here is from genome assembly GCA_963277665.1 of Viscum album. Taxonomy (NCBI): domain Eukaryota; kingdom Viridiplantae; phylum Streptophyta; class Magnoliopsida; order Santalales; family Viscaceae; genus Viscum; species Viscum album. The sequence goes on along the minus strand of OY728119.1, from coordinate 607,140,724 downwards.
TTCCATTAGTATTTGAAATAACAAAGACCAACATAAAACAATTTTTTCTAACTTTTTTTCATACCTAGTTTTTAGTATAATTTTATAGAAAATATTAATTTATAGGTATTATATAAATAGTTCCAATAAAGAAATATAAGCTTACTATTATTGACTCAAAACAAATAGAATAAAGGAGAGTCTCTTATATCAGATTGACTAGTGGCTTGATCTGTACTTAGACTTATGACATCTGACAAAAGTCTTGACCATCATACTAACCCTGGCACCGATTCATTGAACAAAACCTTATTATTTTTATCAGATTTAAAATGAATAATGATGTACATAAGACTATTCAATAATTATAATTGGTTTGATTATAATTATATATATCATAGGGAACAAAAATAGTATTGTAATGATTAAAACAAAACGATGTCAAACAATTAGTTACAGAAGAACTTTTAAGTGTATTGAATTTGATACCACTACATCTAACATAGAAATTTGACCCTTGGGATATTTATAATAAATATCTATCCTTAACAGAGCTGGGAGTCGTTACATTTTACAACTCAACACTTGTAAATATTTCATAATGTAACCTACTCATTCATAAACTTTGTAATACATTAGAAATTTATAATTATTAGGAATCATTTTTAAGGTTGTATCCTTTAGAAAATTTGGTTTTGTAATTTATGAATATGGTCACAGTTATATAGTGGGATTATACATATAGGATGATGTAAAATCTGATCCAACAGATCGATGGATTTATGGGATTGCGAGACAGATTCTGATCATCGTATCAAGGTATTTCATGGTAAAGAAATGTATAACATTACATGAAGTATAAAACTATGTACACCATTAGTTAGGGGTTTTGACTACCTTTACTCTTAATCTTACATATTATTTTTATTTTTTAAGATTATATGTGACTCATACACTTATAATATTTGTATTTATTGTTTTTACAAGTATTTATTACATTGTAAATATTGTTATAGAATATTTGTTTTATAAATATTTATAATAAATTATATGATCAGTGTAATTGTGTGACTAATATTATAATATAATCATATATTTTCATATTATTGTTGTTACACTCTTATCATTAGATGATGTTTGGGTCTGATCATTATACATAAATAGGTATCGTGTTTTGTTTTGTTTAATGTTTTTTTGAATACAATTAACTACCCCTATTATAATACATTGTAAACTCTTATGATTTTACATGGGGTGGGTACACAAGTGTTCCCTGATTCATTTTTGGTATATGTACACTCCACTGCTGAAAATATCATTTATTTTGAAACAATGGCTTAGATGGCCTCTACTGGTAGTTAGGTAATTTATACTTCTTGGGATGCTGGTACTATTTACCTTGTGGTTGATTTAATAAGGTTTTATTATTACTTTTCAATTCCATTATATTTTGAAAATCAGAAACACTCTATCTCAATGAAAATTTTATTTCCCCTAACATTTATCATAATAAGGAAATATTCCTTCCCCGTGGAAATCTTCTCCATACAATTGTTTTAATTGATCATGATATAGTTTCTCTAAATATAACTCATTTTATTTCTACCTGTAAAATTCAGTTTCACATCAAAAGCCTCGGAATTCTATAATTGCATAGATATAGAGTATTCTGTTTTCAGGTTCTCAATTCAAACTACGAATTCTTGAACTTTAGACTCTGAATTTGTTGAAATTCATTTTATGAATTATTGGATTTTCATACTCAAAATTCACTAAAATTAAGACTTCAAATTCTCTGAAATTCAGACTCATAATTCCTCTGAATTGTGACTCTAAATTCTCAAAAATTCTGACTCTGAATTCCTCTGAATTTGGACTCTGAATTCTCTGGAATTCAGACTCCCAATTCCTTAGAATTCAGACTTCGAATTCCTCAGAATCCAGACTCCGAATTCTATTGAATTCAGGTTCTGAAATATTTGGAAAATGGAATCCAAATATCCATGTATTACAGACACCAGATTTTTATTTTCATAGACTCCGATCATTATTTTTTCTTTAGACTCTGGAAAATTATATTTGGTTATGAAACCATATTTTTCATGCCCTTGATAATGTTATGAAATTATTTCGTACATTATTTTCCTAACCAACAATTATTTGAGTGATACATGTAATGGTCCCTCCATGATTCATGAAAAAATCTAACTGTTGGAGGAGGGATCCGACCGTTGGAGAAGTGCCTATAAATAGGATCTCTTTTAAAAGAGCATGATAGATGATGACTGATTGATCACTCTAGAGACCACATGTTGTTGAAGTGATTTCTAAAGAGAGATACTATCTTGCTTTGTGTGTACTGAACATCTTGTTCAGATTGCATCGTGTGAATCTTATTTTTTAGTGTATAATCTAGGCCTTCAGGGATAGAAAGATAGAGGTGACGACTACCTTAATGTTCATGAGCTTCCATGGTTAGGAAGATAGTGGTTCTGACTACATTTAAGTTGAGAGCTTGTGGGGATAACAAGATAGACTCCAATATTCCTATCAAGGGTTTACCTAGGTCTGGGTAAGATATACATCATTAAAGTAGAAATCAAGGGACATTTATCCAAGGTTGTTGGATACCCTACTCTTTGGGAAAAATGATTTCAAACTTGTTACTTGTTTTGTTTCAGGTATATTTTCCACTGCATTGTGATTAATAAGGAGAGATTAACTATCTTAAAAATTCATGTATTTGTATACTCTGATTAATAAGATTCTATACACTTTAAGGTAGATTCATTTTCTTGTAAACGTTCTTATGTTTCATTTCTGAAACCATATTTTTGGAACATAAAAAGTTTGTATACTTAAGTGGTCACTGAATTTACCATGTTTAAAACTGTTAATCATATTTTTCCTTATGGTTACAAATGAATGTTTTGTACAAACATTGATGGTTCTAATGGAATTTTTGAAGTATACAATTCACCCACTATTCTAATTGAGCATCTATACTCATATTTCTATCCTAAACTTGTTGATTGTAATAGATATATTTACAATATTTTGTTTGGGTTTCAACCACCACCTTCTAGAAATCGTGGTAAGAAAATGGATCTCTACGCAACTCATTGGATTGAATTTACATTACTGTATAAGGATAGGGTGGTGGCATAATAGGTAACTAAAATGATTCCAACATTTTATTTAGAGCCTCTATATGAGCAATGATGTAGGTGGTCTCATCAACCAAATGAATTATGTGTCGATGCAGTCCTCAATAACATTTTCACACACTGAAATATTGAGGGACATCTTGTAAAATTGCATTGATGATTCCCACTGTATATAGAATTAATCCTGCATCAGTAGTGGCGTCTACTATTGTACATGTATTCGGTTGAAGTTAGTAATAAAATGACATATGTTGAAGTCAGACACATATTCTATGATGTGGGAACATCCGGGTAAGCTACTTGATTCTATCCAATGCTTCCTAAACTGATTCTCTATCGGTAAGGGAAATGTTTTGAAAATCCTTCCACAGTTTCCAATTCAATATTGGTGGGATGTATTTTTTTAATAAATTGCTTTTCTAATTTGTTTCAATTCTTGATTGACTTAAGATCATGACTTTTTATCCAATCATTGTATCTATCATGCACGAAGATAGGGAAAAATATTAATAAAATTGTGTTTGATGATACACCTAGGTTGATTAAGGTTTCATAAACCACAATAAACATCATAACTTGGTGATGATGAAATTTTAATTTATTATCATAGAATTGAACCATGTTCTTAATCATGGGATTGATACCAGGTTTGACTAAAAAAGTGTGCTAAAAATTAGTGGGTGCACAATTATAGGAATGACAATAATAGTGGGTGAAAAACAATATTCTAGAATGGTGCACTCCTACAGTGATGGTTTCCCACCTTGATTGGAAGGTGGCACATATTGGGGGTCTTGAAAGTGTGATGATGCAAGATTGTTATTTTTATCCACTGTGATATAACGATGTGCAGTGACGGTTCTATAGATCTTGGGATTGAATTGAATTTTTCTATTGTGATTCTAGGCTTCCTAGTTATGTTAAGGGTCCCCCGTGCATGAACAAGAAGATAAGAAAAGGAATACATAGATAAGGATGGAGGATACATGTGCACCCAGATGCAAAAAAATGTAAAACAAAAAATGGGAAGGAAAAATGATGAAAGGTGGAGGGTGAGGTAATTCGGGGTTCGATCTAATGTTCAAAATTCCTAAGAAAATAGTAATATCTGATAGCAGCTCCAATTTTTAACTCTCCACCACATGTAATTGAATTCACATGATATGAAATCATATTAGAATTTATAGTCCCAATCTAACTTTACTACATGGGTGTAGTAGAGTATAAGTTATGTGTCAATCTCATGGGGAGTATAGTCTATTCAAAAAAATTCAAACAAAACCATTGTGAAGAATTCATCATTTTCACTCTTTGGGATTGGTTTTGACTAAGACTATTTAGTTTGTTTTATGAAATTAAGATAATAAAATAATAGATTTCGCCCCATTTTAGGGATCTTGACAAAAGATAATCTTAGATTCAACATGTAATTATATAATGGATTTGGCTCTGATGTGGTGAAAATGTCACAAATTGGTTTCTTTAAAACCTATAAGATCTAAAAATGCTATAACTATATAACTCACCAACATTTTACAGTATTTTTTTAATAGAAATTTAATTTATTCAACAGTTTATAATTTCACAAACAAACCAATATATACTATTAAATATCATATTAAATGTTGGAATAATCAAGGGTTCATTTGGAATAGTAACATGGAAAATAGAATAATAAACTCACCATTGAAATTATAAATAAAATTTTTGTATATCATAACAGAAAATATAATATATTAATATCATAGAATTATTAAATAAATGTTTTAAAAATTATAAATTAAGTGTTTGTATTTTTGTGAAATGTTAATGTATATTAACAATTTTATAATTAATATAATATTTCTAATGAAAATTTATTTTCATAAAAAATATTCATTAATTAATATCTTGTTTTATTATATTTATAAGATAATTTCATTCTTCTATAAATAATTTTTAAATGCATCGTAAAATAGGTTATAATATTAATATGAGTACATTTCGAATAAATGGTGATTTTCTAAAGAAATTAAATTTCACATATTTATAAAATAATTTTCATAAATAAGATTCCATTTTTTAAATCTAGATGTTTTAATATTGTATGGGTGATTTTGTGGGATTTTTATAAAATAGAATATTTTTTGGTTAATAGTGAATAACTATAATTTACAAAATTTAATATTAAAAATTAAATAAATGATTTCCTGAGTCATTTCTGATGTAATAACATGTTATTTTGAACTCAAATTAACCATTTAATATACCTAGGCATGATAATCAACACTATTGACATTATTGAGAAAAAATAATTAACTAATGAATAAAATAGTCAAAACACCCCACTAACTCACTTTAAAAACAATCCCTCACCAACCCATCTCCTCACACCTTTTAAACTATAAATATTAAATAAATTCTACCCAACTAACTTCTTAAGATTATTCCCCATGTTCTTGACCTTATGTACTTAAAAAAAGTCAAATTTTATGTGTCTTAAAGAGGTTCCCATGGAAATGATATTCAAGTTGTACAAACCTCATTCTTCTCTTTTAATTTCATTAAATTTCATATCCTCTCCTAACATCACTATTTATAAAGTGTAATGATAACTCCATTATCATATATATACTATAAAATCATTTTATTAATCAAATATCCAACATCAAATATCTTCACTCCTCATTTTATTCTAAAAATGTAAACATCACAAGTGACACGTCAGTTCATTGCATTTGTGGACAAAAATATATAATTTTTCATTACGGCCTTCAAAGATATCATAAAACCATTATTATGGTTAACTAATATTTTAATTTATATATTATAATTTATATCTTGTTATGGAAAAAAATACAAAATTTTAAACAATATGATACAAGTTTTTGAAGGTAGTAGAAACCGCAAAAATAAATTATAACACTTTCATTAATGTTTTATCTAAGGAATCATATTAATACCATATGAACAAATGATATATGAGACCATTTAAAATAATTTATGTTCATTAATAGTAAATAATTTCATTTCTTGAGTTTTTTTTCCATTTTTCAAGAATTCCCATATCTATAAATAGGGGATCTGACCATAAAACCATGAAAGGAACACTCTTGAAAAAATGAAATTAAACATTAATACACATTGAAATGACCCTAAGTGAATTAATTAAATTATAATAAATAAAATATATGTTGAAGATATATTTAATTATGTAATCATTGAATCTAATTTTATTATCAAGGAAATTATATACAAGTTCAGAACAATTTTGGACATAATGTAAGGATTACTAGTCTCACTTTTTCCTTCTATGAGATATAAGGTTCATTACCAGTTATTTCTTATTTATGGTGTATTTATACTTTCCTTTGATATATAAAATCATAAATTTACTTATTCTCATATTATCCAATGTTTTATTTGATAATTATTAATTTAATGGGGATTATTATTCAACTAATTGCAATGTGGTAAGTGTTTTCCCATATAAAATTTACTTCTAGAACCCTTATCACTTTTTTTTGTGTACATGGTGTCATTTAATATATCATATAATGAATAATTTTGACTTCAAGGTATTTAATGTTTAATTTTTTTATAATTAATATTAAAGAGCATATGGTTCGACTGATTATAAAGTGGTACGGTATTTCATTACTCAATTTTAATTCATTGGGTTAAACTTCAATTTAATTGATTATGCCATGCTAAGGTTATTTGAAAAATCAGTTTTCGTTAAATTATATTGTATTTCCACTTTGTATGTTTATTTATAGTGAATAAACATAATCTATTCAATTGATTAATGATATGATTTTTCTAAGGTACGTCATCTCAATCTTCTTTTGTTAAATAATACTTCCGCTGTTATGCACCTGCTATCTTTTTTATGGTGTATATACTACCCATTTTTATTTATGATCAGTATTCATTTAATATTTCATTAAATATAAATATTTCATTTATTACGGATCTGATTATTTCCTAAATTGTTTATAAATTTCTCAAATGGTGTTTAATTTGAAAGGTATTTAATTAAATGGGGAGATATTGTCAAATCCATATCATTCCATTTTGAAAATCACAATGTGGGAGAAATGAATGATAAAAAAATAAAAAATAAAAAAGAGATTTCCCTAATTAAGGGTTTGTTCGTCTATGAAAGAGTTCTTATCAATGAATATTTTCATATGCAATATAATGAAAAATATCATTCAGGAAATCAAGAATACGATCCATAGGGATTTAAAAGCCTATGGAGGAGTTAGTTGTATTCACTATGATCCATTAGTAAAGGGAGATATGTTTTTTCCAATCCAAGTTTTTTTTGTGTTATATTCTTTTTATAAGGATGTTTGTGCATTCCAAAAAGGGGGAGATTGTTGAGTTAATAAGGTTTCCTTATAAATTTTCCATTCATTTATGTTATCAAAATCACTAACACTATATGTCAAGGAGAATTTAATTTCCCCTAAAATTTATCTTAATAAGGAAAATTTTCCATCCCCAAGGAAATTTTCTCCTTACCTTTATTTTAATTGTTCATGATATTGTTTCTCTAAATCTAACTGTTTTTATTTGTAATCGTAAAATTTGATTTCACATTTAAAACCTCGGAATCCTTGAAATACTTAGATATAGAGTATTTGGTTTTCCTATTCCGAATTCAGACTCCGAATTCTCGAAACTCAGACTCTGATTTCTCTAAAATTCAAACTCCAAATACTATGACATTTAGACTCCAAATTCACTAAAATTTAGACTCTGAATTCCTCTTAATTAAGACTCTGAATTCTCTAAAATTAAGACTCTGAATTCCTCAGAAGTCATTCTCTGAATTCTAATAAATTCAGACTCTGAATTCCTGTATATTTTGGACTCTGAATTCCACAAAATTCAGAATCCAAATACTATAGAACATAGGTTCCGAATTCTTGGGAAAGTAGAATCCGAATATCCATTTATTATAGAAAATCAATGTTTATTTTCATAGATTCCTAACATTATTTTTCCTTAAACACCAGAAAATCAGAAATGGGTAAGCAGCCATATTTTTCATACCCTTGTTATAGTTATGAAACGTTATCATACATTCTATTTATAAACAACCATTGTTTGAGTGACACATGTACATGTTACTCCATGATTCAATGAAAAAAATGATCATTGGGGAAGGGAGATGTACATTGGGTAAGTTCGTATAAATAGAATCTCATTTGAACAAGCTCAATAAATGATTACTGATTGATCACTCTAGATAACACATGATGTTTAAGTGATTTCTAGAGAGAGATACTCTCATGAATTGCACGTGTGGAATATCTTTTTCATCTTGCTTTTTGAGACTCTTATTATTGATGTGTACAATCGAGGGCTTCCAGGGATAGGAAGATAGAGGTTCAAACTACCTTAAACTTCCATAACATCCTTGGTTAGGAAGAAGGAGGTTCCTAATTCCTTGAAGTTGAGGTATTGTTGTGATAGCAAAATAAGTTCTGATATTCCTATTGAAGGATTACCCAGGTCTGGTAAGACATACCTTCTTGAAAGTATAAATCTAGCGACCTTTATCCAAGGTTGTGGGATACCCTACTCATTGGGTTAAAAACTTTCATACTTGTTACTTGTTTTTTTTTCAAGTTTTTTTCTGCTACATTTTTATTAATAAAGAAAGTATAACTATCTTATACATAATTGTATTTGTATACTCTGATTAATAAGAATCTATATTCTTTATGTTAAAATCATTTTCTTGTAAAAATTATTTTGTTTCATTTCCAGAACTATATTTCTGGAACCCAGGATGTTTATAGAACTAAGAGCTCTTGTGAATTTACCATTTTAACATTATTAAACACAGTTTTCCTTAAGGTAAAAAACAAATGATTTATACCAACATTAATGGTTCCAATGGAATTTTTAATGTATATAATCTACACCCCTCTTGTAATTGAGCATCTATATTAATATTTTGATCCTATAATTGGTATAATAGGGGGTATTTGAAATACTTATATTCACATATATGTTTTCTTACTTAAGTTTTCATTGGTCTAATATTTTCTTTAATTAGGAATTATTTTATTTTCTTATAAACATTTATTATTAATAACTGTATGTGGAATGATATTTTCTTTTAGATGGAAGGAAGGAATTTTGGTTCAATAAACAATCTAAATCTTACTAGACCACCTATTTTAATGGGAATGATTATGAATATTGGGGAGATCATGTAAAGACATTTGTTATTAACACTAGACTAGACAAATTTTTCATACATACTGGATATTTCATGATTCTTGATAAGGAAGCCATAACTTTAACAAATCTAGAAAATCAGAATATCAACTATACTACAAGTTACGCAAAACATTGTTGTATTCCATTACCAGGATTATATATAGTCATATTTATTCCTGTAAAGCTAAAAATTGTATCTGTAAGGAATTGGAAGTTAATCATTTGGGTACATCTAAAGTTATATAAAATGAAGAGTTATGCTTAGAGTAGAATATCCTGGATTTCAATTTCCATATGGAGAACCAGTATACAAGATGCAATAGAGGATTATGACTATAGTTAACAGTTTACAATCTATGTGTGAGAAAGGTCTTGATAATGATGCACTTGTGGAAATGATTATAAATATCATGCATAATGAGTGGGAATCGAATAAAATGGTTATTGATGATAATATTAGAGTATCTCAAATCAATCATGAGGTGATTTTTGGAACTCTTATTCAACATCATGCAAGAATGAATATAGATACTGATATGAATAAGATGAAGAATGGAAATGTAAGTGTATCCCTTATTACAACTAATGTATAGACTCATTAAATGGTTACTAGATCTAAGTCTATGAAAGTATGTATTTTATCTGAATCTAGTGAAAGTGAAAATTTTGAGAATGAACTAGCTAATATTGATCATACAATTAACAAGATTGTGGCGAATAAATAATTTCAGTATAGATTTATGAAGAAAGAATCAAAAGACAAGAAAGACTCATATGTCACTTGTTATGAATGAAAAAGATCAGGGAATATAAGCCCAGATTTTCCCATGTTTATGAAAAAGGATATAATGGAAAAGAATAATGAGAGGAATAAAAGGATGTACTAAAATGATAATGCTAAGAATGTTTTTAATGCCAATGACACATGGAGTGCCAGTGGTGGGGACTCGTCTGATGAATCCTCAGAGTATGAATCATCTGGTCAAAATAATATCGGTTTACTAGCTAGGCTACCAATTGAAAATTATTTTCAAATGGATAAGGTACAAAATACTGAATCCATTACAACTGTATCTTTTAATGCCAATTATAGTGATGATAAAAATTAGAAATCATATAAGAAAAAATCTTCTTCTAATTAAGATAATACATTACCTACTTAGGTAGATGTTTCTAGGTTTTCTAAAGTTCTTGATAATGAAATTTCAAAACTCAAGAAAATACATGGTAAGGAAAATTCAAGAATATCTACTCTTACTAAGGAAGTATCAAATCATTCTAAAGATCATGATAATAATTTTTTTTATTTTGAATGTATTTCCAAAAACCGTGTGGAAGTTAATTCTAAAAAGGATAAACTTTCTAGGGGTCTTGAATATGTAATTTCTAAGAAATATATTTTAGAGACTAACTTGAGTTCAAATACTAAGGTTTTTTAGGTTAAAATCTTGGTTATTTAACTAATTTCAGAAATATTTTTTATGTTGAGGTGTTTTTAAAACTTTACCCTAGGTAAGGTTAATTTTTAACAAGATGTATTCAAAATTAGACTTCTATGGAATTATTCTGGTTTTGGTTATACTAGTTCAAAACTGGTTTTTAGTAATAATTATATTGTTTCTGAATGTGCTCCATTCTTCACTAAATGTCAGTGTGGTGTATATTAGGTAAAAAATTGGTCTTTAAATAATACTCAGTATTTAGGTTGTCATAAATCTTATTTTTTCTACAAAAATGTGGCTACCTAAAATTGTTCTTTCTGAAATTTCCGGATCTAAGAAAGATTGGGTTCTGAATGTCTAACACTCTTATTTTTTGGAAAATAATGAATGTACTGACAGAAATACATGGTATATGGATAGTGGGTGTTCCCAGCTTATGACTGGTAACAAAAACATATTTGAAAATATTATCAAGACAAAAAGAGTAAAATTATCATTCAGATATAATTCTCAGATAGAAATTATTGGAATAGGTAACATTATTCTTGTTGAAAAAACATTGATTTCATAAGTTTTACTTGTTGTGTGTATTAATCACAACTTCCGTAGAATAATTTAGTAATGTGATTAAGATTACCTTGTGAATTTTAGGAATGATAAATGCGTAGTACATGATTCTAAGGAAGAGTTTATTCTTTCTACCCATAGGAAAGAGAGTGTATACACACTAAACTTAGAAGGCCTTAGGAGCCAAGATATACCTTTCCTTAGTGTAATAGAAGATCATTCAATGTTATGGAATAGAAGGTTAGGATACTATAACCATAAGAACCGGTTCATACTCACTAAGAAAGGACATGTTAAGGATCTATCAGAGTGTAGATTTGATTCTACAGAAATTTGTGATCATTTGCAATATGGAAAGTAACATATATCATGTTTTAAATCAATTAGTGAAGTTTCAACTGCTGATGCATTATAGTGGGTGCATATGGATCTTTTTGGTCTAACGAAAACTATAATCATTGGAGTAAAATATTATATATTTGTCTTATTTGATTATTACACTACATATACGTGGGTCTATTTTCTAGAAAAAAATATGATTCTTGTTTTTCAATGATTTTAGAGTCCAAGATAAAAATGAGAAAAATATTACATTGATAATTATTCATAGTGATCATGGAGGATAATTTCAAAATTCTAATTTTGAAACCTTTTATATTAAAAAATTTATTACTCTTAACTTCTCAGCACAAAGAAATCCTCACCAGAATGGTGTGGTTAAATGAATAAATAGAATTAATCAAGAGACAAGTAGAACCATGTTGAGTGAATATTCAATAGCTAAACATTTTTTGGCTGAAGCTGTAAGTACGTCTTTCTATACTATAAATATAGTTTTAATTAGACCTTTTCTAAACAAAACTATTTATGAGTTATCGAATGGTAGAAAACCTAGACCTTCTTATATCATGGTATTTATATGCAAAGTATAGATATGTAATACTAAATATAATCAACATAAATTAACACACAAATCGGATGAAGGAATTTTCTTAGGATACTTCATAACTTATTAGGCTTATAGAGTTTTAAATAAAAACACTTGCACTATTTAAGAAACAATACATGTCAAATTTGATAAAACGGATCCGTTTTTTTTTAAAAATCCATCCTACATCCTCGTATGTGTTTTCAAAAAATGCTTATCGAACTTTAATAGTAGATCCTTCTGATATGGAAAATGTACAAGAAAATATTTTTGAAGCACATACCCCAGATGATTTTCTACAATTTTTTAATGAATAGGGTTTACAAAACCCAAATCATTTGTTTTTGAAAAATCATCCCACTAATAGTATCATTGGTGATCTAAATCAACCTATAAAGACAAGAAATTCCTTAAGGATTGAAGTAGAACATATATCATTCCTTTCCCAATTAAAACCAAAAATCACTGATAAAAAATTAGGTTATAATAATTAGATTAAATCCTTGCAAGACGAGTTAAATGAATTCGAAAAAAATAAACTCTAGACCTTGGTTGAATGACCTAAGCAAACTTATTTTATTGGAGTAAAATGACACTTCAGAAATAAGTGTGATGAAAATTGATTCATAGTATGAAATAAATCTTGATTGGTTTCCAAAGTCTATAACCAACAAGAAGGAATAAACTATGAAGAAACCTACAATCTAGTAGGTAGACAAGAATATATTTATATTTTACTTGCCTTTGCATCATTCATTAATTTCAAACCTTTTCAAATGGATGTTAAATGTTCATTCCTTAATGGTTATATTCAAGAGGATGTTTTTGAAGAACATACTCCTAGTTTTGAACAAATAGAACATCTTGAACATGTTTTCAAATGTACCAAAGCATTATATGGACATAAACAAGCTCTGAGATCCTGGTATGATAGACATACATGATTTTTGATTCAAAATAATTATGTTAAGGGAAATGTTAATACAACCCTTTTATAAAAAAAGATAAGAAATATTTTTTGATTGTTCAAATTTATGTTGCTAACATTATATTTTGATCAACTCAGCAATCTCTAACTGATTCATTTGTGGATGTCATGAAATCATAGTTTGAAATGAGTATGATGGGTGAGTTAACATTTTCTTAGTTTTTCAAATTTCTCAAAAACATGAAGGAACTTATATAACTCAACATAAGTATATTAAATATATTCTTAAAATATATTACAATGTCAACACTAAGAGTATATGTACTCCCATTGGTACCTCAAATTCACTTGCCCAGACATAATTTTTTTTATATGATTATGTAAAATATATCAATCCAATCATAAGGAATCCCATTTAAAGGCAGTGATAATAATTTTTCACTACTTAATGGGAACCATGGATTTAAGACTCTTTTATACTTCTGAAAATTATTTTGTTTTCAAAGGACATTCGAATGCTGACATTGGTGGATTTAGAATTGATATTAAGTGTAAATCTAGAACATTTAATTTCTAATGAGATTAATTAGTATATGGTTCATGAAAAAATAAACACTCCGTAGAACTTTCCACTGATGATGTTGAATATATAGCAGTTGAAGGTTGTTGTGATCAGGTGTTGTGGATGTAACCCACACTCACAGACTATGGCATGAGTTTTACCAAAACAAAAATTTGGGGTGATAATACTAGTTCCATTTCCCTATGAAAAAAACGTTCACATCACTCTATTTCAAAACACATAGATATTAGGCATCACTTTCTTAGGGATCGCACACAAAAAGCAGATATCATGGATCAATTTATCAGAATACAAGATCATCTTTCTGATATTTTTACAAAATCCATACCCTCTAACAAATTTGAATACATTAAATAGAAGTTAAGAATGATAACCATAAGGTTATCCTCCTTGTTAACATACTATTAAAAATTATCTCATTATATTAATAAAACTCCTTTTTATAAGGGGAGTACATTTTAATTTAATCAAAAAATTTCATAGCCTAAATTTTTTCATAATTTAAATGTTTTTATAATCAAAAATTAATCGTAGTAAAAAAAATTGTAATTTAAATTGTTTCATAATCAAATTTTTTCATAATCTAAATTTTTTTCGTATTCTAAAATTTTTCATAATCTAATGTTCTTCATGAATAATTCTCCTCATTACAGTTAATTTCCCCAATCAATCTGAAAGGTGTGTTTTCTTTCCTAAATTTTTGTAAACATCTTTTACTTGTTTGAATTTTCATTTTGTTTTAAAATTTCCAAAATCATTTTTTACTTAAATTCGAATGTATTTATTAAAAACCTAAAAAATATCGAAATCTATCAAAATACTTCTCTGGCTATCTTCTCAACCGTCAGATTGGATCATATGTTTTTCAACTATTGGATCAACCATGGAAGTTGAACTGTCACCTTAATATGCTTTATAAAGGACCCCTGATCGTTGTACCACATCGAATTCCATGCCTTCACATGATGTAGATCTTTATATGTACTTAAGGTCATTCCTAATTTTCAAACGTTTCCTCAGTATTGAATTCCTTTTGAAGACTCTCCATAGAAAGAAATGTTGAATTTTAAAGAAATATCTGAATGACAGATATATAGAGAAATATTAGTCGATCTGATGTTTTGTGCTATGTATGACTCAATCATTGCGAAGAATATCAAGTTGAATAGGTGGGATAGCTCATTTATTTCAAAACAAAAGGTACATGATCCGGTGTATCCTGAGTTATTGGTGGAGTTCTATGAAAAATTTATATGTTTTTATTTGAAGGAGTGAGAGATAAATTTTATTTCAAGAGTTATGGAAATACCTACTCTCTTTCTTATGAAATGGTTGAAAATATAATAGGGATTCCGTATGAAGGTGAAGCAGAGTTTTTCTCACACAAGCTACTTGGTGTAATAGGATCTTTTGACAGGGAAAAGGCTACACACTATCTTGGATTTAAAGAAGTGAAGACTCTGATGATTTTTCATTTATAAACAATCCTTCAGATTCTTGAGTTATGGGTCCAAGGTTTTTTCATTCTGAGAAATTGGAATAAGGATACCTTGATGAAGCATATATCTATATTATGGACTTCTTAGTGAAACTCAGGAAGATTAACCAATTCAAATATATCATGGTTATGATTGAGAATATAAATAATAGAAATCTATTGTCTCATATTATCATGTATCTCGGTACTCATTCAAATATCATAATTTTTTTCCTTCATTCATTTTAAATCCTTATAGTTCTAAGCCAACAAATTTCAAAGAAATGTTGCTAAGTAATAACACTCTAATAATAATGAAGATCAGTTTTTCTAGTAATTGAGGAGAATTTTCTGATTTTTCAGAATCTGAAATCCAAGATATTTAAAAGAGACAAGAAGGGTCTAGGACTACTTAAAAGGGTAGAAGGAAGAGGAAGGAAAATGAACTAGTAGAAAAAGGAAAAACTCATGTGGCTAAGGGAACTCAGCCTGCACCAATGAAGAAAAAGATCAATCTTGATGATGTAATGGATAAGTGGAGAGAAGAAAAGAAAAAAATGATTGAAGGGGAGCCTATGTTTGGCTTGGATCCTTCTAACGCAAAGGCTTTGAAGGAAAAGGTAGCTGAGAATCTTGAGAAGCAAGAGAAAGAAAAGAATAAGTGGAAGAATTTTTTAGAATATGAAATCATCCAATATCATCTTAAGATTGTTGAAAAACCCACTAATAAAATTCTTGTACCAGAATCCTTTTTACAAGAATCACTACTAGATACTCCGATTAAGGAGATGGCAATTCTAGAATGAGATCAAGATAAAGAAACAGTGAAAGAAGAAGAAGTGGAAGAAGAAGAAGAAGAAGGCGGTTTTGACACCAAGGATATGATAAATCATGTATAGGATTATAATGAGAAGGAGATTCCTTCTGAGAATCTATCAATATGTACATATGAAGCCAAATCATCAATACCTACTACTCTAGTGACTGAAGAGAAGGGTCAGGAAGAAGTGAATAAGCCAACAGATGATGCAATTAGCGATCGTGATTTCATTAATCCATAATATCATGATTCTGATGCCCAGAGAGTTGATGTTGATGAAGATAAATTTTTTCATCTATCAGATAGTTAACATAAATCCCCCAAATCATATGATATCATTCAGAAAGTTGATAAGGGAACGCAGGTTTTGGTTTCTACATATAAGAAACCTATTGTGAAAAAGAAATTTTTTGAATGTTCTTCAAGAAGGAAAGCTGGTGAGTAAAAAAGCATCACCAACCAAACATTCAGATACAGAATCATCCTATCTTAGACATGATTTTGGGGTACAGTATTGGAAAAAGCTGGTTGGAACAATTCCTTTATTCCCTAGTATACACTCCAGATGCCCGATGCTTTATCATATGATATATAATAAATCAGATTCAGTCTCTATGGTGATGGATAAACATGTTTGTCTCGAGACATATTTCATGTATTTTCTCATTGGTTATTAGGCTTATAAAAGATCTTGTAAGAAGATTAGAAGCTACTCAAAAAGACAATCGAATAAATGATAATCTTCGATGAATTTCATGATAATTTCAAATATTCCTTTGACACCGAAGATAGAAAGCTTAATGATCTTTCTATGAATTTTGCGGAGAAGCTAAGTCTCAAATAGATTTCTCGAAAGCAAGAAGTTAGGGATCTGAATAGAATGCTTAATTTTGTGTCCATGAATTGGAAGAGGGAAAGGGATCCAAGAATTGAGATTTAAGAGAATATTGTTAAATAAGAAGAAATCTTGAAAGCCCAAGAATAATTTCTTAATGCTCATAAATAAAAAATTAATTCCTTACAGAAGAAAAGTGAAGATCAATATCATCTGCTCAAGCATATGGTAGAATATTTCAAGGAGCTCAAGAAGCAAAAAACCATTGTGAAGAAGCTGATTCCAATGTAAAAACATGGATAATTTCATTTCATACTGATCTTTTATTTTATTTCATTGATGAACAAACTCTTTAAATATTAATAAAATTTTCATTGCATTCCTTATATTTGGTTTTTTAGTACTAATATTTCAGTTACCAATTTTTTTCCGTTCCTTATATTCCTTTTTGAAAATCACGAAGGGGGAGAAATGAATGATAAAAAAGAATACATATTATAGAATAGACTTCCCTATGTAAGGGGGTGTTCATCTAAAGGAATGTTCTGATCGATGAAGATTATTGTATGCAAGATAATGAGAAATATCATTTATGAAATCAATAATACAATCCATAGGGATTTCAAAGTCTAAGGGGAGTTAGTAACATTCATTATGATCCATTAGTAATGTGAGATATGTTTTTTTCAAGTCCATAAAAAATTATATTTCCTTCTATTATTTTTAGTAAGGATGATTGTTATTTTGAAAAAGTGGATGATTTTTGAGTCAATAAGGTTTCCTTATGACTTTTAAATTACATTATTATATGAAAATAACAAACACACTATCTAAAGAAAATTTTTATTTCCCCAAAAAATTATCTTAATAGGGAAAAATTTCCATCCCCAATGAATGTTTCTCCTTACCTATGTTTTCATTCATCATGATATAGTTTCTCTAAATCTAACCCTTTTTATTTCTAATTGTGAAATTTTGTTTCACATATAAATCCTCATAATCCTATAAATACTTAGATATAAAGTATTTTGTTTTCAAGTTCCGAATTCAGACTCCGAATTCTCTAAATTCAGACTCTGAATTCTCTGAAATTCAGACTCTGAATTATCTAAAATTTAGTCTTCAAATTACCTGATATTCAGACTTCGAATGCCTCTTAATTCATAATTCTAATTCGTTAAAATTCAGTCTCTGAATTCCTTAGAATTCAGACTCTATATTCTCTGAAATTCACACTCCAAATTCTAGAGAATTTTGGTTCTGAATTCTTTAGAAAATAGAATCAGAATATCCATGTATTATAGACACCGAATTTTTATTTTCATGGACTCTAAAACATATTTTTCCTTACAGTCCAAAAAATTATATTTGGTTAAGAAACCATATTATGGTTACCCTTGTTAATGTTATGAAACAATATCATATATTATGTTTCAAATATACCATTTTTTGAGTGACATGTGTACAAGCCCCTCCATGATTCAAGAAAAAATATAACCATTGGAGGAGGGAGCTAACCATTGTAGAAGTGTGTATAAATAGGATCTCATTTTAACTATCTCGATTGATGATTACTGATTGATATCTTTATAGACCACATGTTATTGAAGTGATTTCTAGAGAGATATTATTTCATGAATGAGCCTACTGAACATCTTCTTCAGGATTCATTGTGAAACTCTAACTGTTACTGTGTATAATAGAGGGTTTATGTGGATAGGAAGACAACAGTTCTGAATAACTTTATGTTTGATAACGTACTTCATTAGGAAGAAAGAGATGTTGATAACCTTGAATTTGAGGGCTTGTGGGAATAACAATACATATTCTGATATTCTTATAGAGGGCTTACCTAGGTTTGGGCCAGACATACTTTCTTGAAAGTATAAATCAAGGGACCTTTATAAAAGGTTGTTGGAAACCCTACTCCTTGGGTTAAAATATTTCATACATATTACTTTTTTTGTTTCAATTTTATTTTCCACTGCATTTTTGTTAATATTAAAAGTATAACAATCTTATACTCCCTTTTATTTGTATACTATGATTAATAATATTCAACATGCTTTAAGGTAGAATCATTTTCTTGTAAACTTTCATAAGTTACATTTCAGGAACAATAATTCTAGAACATGACAAGTTTGTAGATCTAAGAGGTCTTGTGAATTTACCTTGTTTAACCCTATTAAACATAGTTTTCCTTATGGTTAAAACCCAATGTTAAATACCAACTTTAAAGGTTCCAAAGGAAATTTTAAAGTATAAAATTCACCCCATATTGTAATTTAGCATATACATTCATATTTAGATCATAAATTTTTTGATTGTAACTGATATATTTACAATCATCAGTTTAGGGTTCAACCATCTCCTTCTGGAAATCATGGTAAGAATATGGGCCCCAACACATCTCACATGATTGAATTTACATTACTGTAGAATGATAGAGTGATGTAATAATAGGTAACTAAATTGATTTCTGCTTCTTGTTTAGATCCTCAATATGAGCAGTGAGGAAGGTCGTATCTTCAACATATTGTGTTATATGTCGATGAAGACCTCTATAACTTTTTCAGACACTAAAATTTTAAGAGACAAAATATAAAATTTCTTGGCTGATTCCAAGTGTCTTTAGAATTAATCACCCATCAATAGTGTAGTATACTATAGTACATGTATTCGGTTGAAGTCTGTGATAAGATGACATAAGTTAAATCCCCACATTTTTTCTATGATGTGGGAACTTCTGGGTAAGCTCCTTGATTCTATCTCATGCTTCCCAAACTGAATCTTTTTTAGTATGGGAAAATTTTTGAATTTTATTCTAGAGTTTCCAATTCCAGATTAGTGGGATGTATTTGTCAACAAATATCTATTCCAATCTGTTTCAATTCATTATTGACTCTGGATCATGAATTTTTATCCAATCATTGGATCTATCATGCACGGTGAAAGGGAAATCTATGAATAAAATGGAATTTGATGTTACACCTTGGTTGATTAAGGTTTCATAAACCATAATAAAGTTCATAATATGCTGATGAAGTTCTTTTCATTAAAGATCTTATAATGGAATCATGTTCATGATCATGGGAATGATCCCAGGTTTGACTTCAAAAGTGTTCCTTAAAAGTTGTGGGAGAACAATGATAGGAACGACACCAACAATGGGTGAAAAAAAATTCCAGAATAGTGTGATCCTCAAGTCCAGCTTTCCCACCTTGATTGGCAGGTGGTACATATTGGGGTCTTGAAGGTGCGATGATTAAATATTGTTATTTTTATCCACTATGTTTCAATGATGTGCAACTATGGTTCTATAGATCTTGAGATTGAATTGAATTTTTCTATTCTTATTCTAGGCATCCTAGCTATGTCAAGGGTCACTGGTGCTTGCACAAGAAGAGAAGAGATTAAATACATAGATAATGATAGAATATACATGTGAACATTGATGAGAAAAAATGTAAAAATAAAAAAGGTAAAGAAAAAGAATGAAATGGGTAGGGTGAGGTAATTTGGTGTTCAATCTGAAGTTCACTATGCCTGAGAAACAATACTCTCTAATATCATCTCCAAATTTGGACTCTCCAACACATGTAATTGTATTCACATGATATGAAATCATATTAGAATTTATAGTCCCAATCTAAACTTACTACAAGGGTGTAGTAAAGTCTAAGTGTTGTGTCAATCCCATAAGGACTATTGTCTAGTAAACAACCAATAAAAGAAAACCCATTTGAAGGATTCTCCACATTCACTCTTCAGTTTTGGTTTTGACTAAGACTATGTAGTTTTTTAAAAATTAAGAAAATAATGGAAGATATTTGGGTCAATTTTTGGGCTCTTGACAAAAGATATCTTAGATTTAACATGGAATAGTCTAATGTCTTAAGCTAAGAAGTGGTAAAAAAGTCACCAATTAGTTTTTGTAAAACCAATTAGACATTCCAATTATTTAACTATATAACTACCCAATATTTTAGGGTATGTTTTTTTAAAATAAATTCAATTTATTCGATAGTTTATGTTGCATAGACGAACCATGATATACTATTAAATATTTACATAATGGTTGGAATAGTCATGGAATCATTTGGAATAGTAACAAGTACAATATAATAATAAACTGAGCTATGAAATTATTAACAAAATTTATGTATCTAATAAATGAAAATATAATATATTTATATCATATAATTAGTAAATAAATGATTTAAAAATGATAAATTATGTGTTTGTCTTTTTGTGAAATGTTAATGTATATTAACAATTTTATAATTAATACCACTCTTCAAATGAAAATTTATTTTCATAAAATATATTCATTAATTAACATCTAGTTGTTTTATAATTATAAAATGTTTTAATTAATCCATAATAATTTTTTAAAAGTGTTGTAAAATAAGTTATAATATTAATATCTGTACTTTTCAAATAAATGGTGATTTTATAAAAAAATTAAATTTCTCATATTTATAAAATAATTTTCATAAATAGGAGTCCATTTAATAAATCTTGAGGTTGAAAAATTGTTATGGTTATTTTTTGGTATTTTTCAAAAATAATGTATTTTTTGGTTAATAGTGAATTACTGTAATTTACAATATTTAATATTAAAAGATTAATAAATGAATTTGTGAGTCATATCTGATGTAAAAACCTATTATTTTGAACTCAAATTCACTATTTAATGTACATACGCAATACAATCTCCACGATTGACAATCTTGAGAAAAAATAATTAACTAATGAATAAAATAATAAAAACACCCCTCTACACTCACTATATATATGAGCCCTCACCCACCAATCTCCTCACACATTTTAAAACATGATGATTAAATATTTTCTACCCACCAACCTTCCTATGTTTCTTCCCCATATTCTAGACCTTATAAGCTTACAAAAAGTCAAAATTTATATGTTTAATGTAGGTTCCCATGGCGACGATATTCATGTTGTAGAATCCTCATTCTTCTCTTTTAATTTCATTCCTTTTTATATCCTCTATAAATATCACATTATACAATGTGGAATGATAACTCCAGTAACATATATATACTAAAATGTAAATGTGTTAATCGAATGCCCATCATCAAATATCTTCACACCTCATTTTATTCTTAAAATGTAAACATCGCATGTGACATTTAATAAACAAATGATATATGAGACCATTTAAACCTTTTTATTTCAGTAATAGTAAATAATATCGTTTCGAGATTTTTTTTTTCATTTTACAAGAACTCCCATGACAATATATAGGGGAACCAACCATAAAAACAATGAAAGGAACACTCTTGAAACAATGAAATTAAACATTATTACTCATTGAAATGACCATAAGTTAATTAATAAAATTATAATAAATAAAATATATTTTGAATAGATTTTTAATTATGTAATCAATGAATCTAATTATATTATACAGAAAATTAGGTACAACTGTAGAACAATTTTGGACATAATGTAAAGATTAATCGTCTCAGTTTTTCCTTCAATGAGATGTATGGTTTATTCACCAGTTATATCTTATTTATGGTGTATTTGTACTTACCATTGATATATAAAATCATATATTTAATTATTCTTGTTTTATCGAATGTTTTATTGGATAATTATTAATTTTACTGGTAAAACGATTCAATTAATTACAATGTGGTAAGGGTTTTCACATCTAACATTTAATTCTAGAACCCTTATCTCTTGTGTGTTGTGAACATACTATCATTTAATATATGATATAAGGAATAATTTTATCTTCATGGTATTTAATATTTCATTTTTTGTATAATTAATATTATATACTATATGATTCGACTGATTACAAAGTGTTAAGGTATTTAAATACTCAATTTTCATTCATTTTGTTAAACTTCAATTTCATTGATTACGTCTTGCTGTCGTTATGTAAAAAATCACATTTCATTATATTATATTGTATGTACACTTTTTTATGATGATTTATAGTAAACAAACAATATCTATTCAATTTATTAATAATATTTTTCTTGTAAGGTATGTTATCTCAATCTTCTTTCTTTAAAGAATACTTTTGGTGTTAGGCACCTATTATCTTTTCAATGTTGTATATACTCCAAATTTTTATTTATGATTAGTAATTATTGAATATTTAATTAAATATAAGTATTTCATTTATTATGGATATGATTATTTCCTAAATCATATAAAAATTTATCATACGGTGTTTAATTTGAAAGGTATTTGAGTAACTAGGGAAATACTGCCAAATCCATATCTTTTACTCAATCTAGATATATTTTGATAATTCATATTGATTCATTAATTAAATTGATTGATTAAATATTTTTGGAATTAATTGGAAATGAATACATGTATGGTTCCAAATTATAAATAGCCCCTCGATGCATCAACATGTCTAATGAGAAAAAATAGTTGGTGACAAACCCTCCATGTTTGTTTCTAAGATAAATCTGACAAGTTTATACCAACACACATAAACTATTTTATGAAAGGTATTAAAGGTAGTGGATCATGTTTTTGATACATAAATTCCAAAAATTAATAATTTCTTTTATTAACAATTCATTAATTACTATCCAAGACTTTTAAATATAATAACTATTTGGATTCAAAACATTCTCTAGTTATTAATTAAATGGTATGTGTTTTTCAATTATTTACTTTTCCATATTTAATCGAAATTATTTATTCTGTTCAACTTATTATTGATTCTTATTTCTACAATATGTATCCCTTACATAGTATTTGACATCACCCCGTTATTTTTTTCCTTCCCCATGTAATGAAGATGAAATCATTAAATAAGTGTTAAGGAAATAGTTTATTTTTCTTTATGATATTCTATATTTAGTTTCC
Organism: Viscum album; assembly: GCA_963277665.1. Lineage (NCBI taxonomy): Eukaryota > Viridiplantae > Streptophyta > Magnoliopsida > Santalales > Viscaceae > Viscum > Viscum album. The sequence goes on along the minus strand of OY728119.1, from coordinate 607,116,909 downwards.
AAGGAAATTAGGGTAAAATTTCTATATATAGTTATTCAAGTCTATTAAACTAATTTATCCTTGGTGATAATATCTATTTTATCTATTATGTTGTAAAAAACTAACCAAAGACACTGAGATATAGGGTTGTGATGTTATAATTGTTATTAGGGCAGGTTTATTAGGAACATTTGGGCCTATATGTTAGAAAAATGAGAATTAAAATAATTCATCATAGTAATTTTTTTCTCAGTACAGAGGGTGATTATGAGCTATCTAAGTGTGTGACATTATTTAGTGATGATGAAAAATGTAATAATGGGTATAAATACCTGCATGTAATGTAGGTATTACCCCACTAATGAAGTCAACACAGTTGGTGTTGGAGTTGAGTAGATCATGACCATATAGGACATCTTACTCAGGTTCAGATGAATAACCATACTACACCTATATTTGATCATTTCATGTGGAATAATCCACCATCTACTAGTGGGACTAATAATCCAATGGTAGCTGGCAAATGGATCACGTCCCATGAAAGGAAATTTATAGCATTGGGATGTGATGAAAGGGGGTATTACTAGTAATATATTTATTCAAGGGAGATTCTAATTAATGGTGGTCATTGATCCAAAATAATGAGGAAGATGAAATAGAAGACATGGAATAGAGAACTTTAAAAAAATATTCTTTAACAAATTTATCTTTCGCAAGTAATGAACTATATTGACGAGAAAATTAATTTTCTTAAAGAAAAAGGAAAAAGAGAGGATTTCAGAGTATGAGGATATCTTAATAATACTAGACCGGTATGATACATATTACATATATGATGTGGAAAAATAATTGATTATTTAGTTGAAGGTGTTAATTCACACCTCTGAATGGAGCTACATTTTTAATTAGTTTCATCAAATAATGAACTATAATTATGTTCCTTAAAAATGGAGAAGGAATTTTCTAAATTCTATATATTGAAGGGAAATTAATAGAATAATTTTTCTTTTGAAAACCTTAAAATTCCAAGGAATCAATGAAAAAAAGTGAAATACTGAAAATCCAATTATGAGAAAATTATGGAAGCAATCATAATGGGAATTACATGAATGGAATGTGAGTTTGTTATAAATTTGGATAAAAGCGTAATCAAGCTAATAAATGAAAAGGAAGAAAAAATTAATTATATTCAGTGCTAGAACTACAAATAAATGGGGAATCATTCCAACCAATATCCCATGATACAATTGAGTCTACCGCAAAAGAGGCCAAGGGGAGGATTACAAGCTTATGATATCACCACAGCTGAAGTAGAAGTACCTAATGGTGTAGTGGTAGGTACATCTATGTAATATTTTAATTTTTCCAATTCTTTATTCAATTATATATCATCATGCTCCTTTATATCTTCCTAGTTTTCCACGAAAATTAGACATTTAAATTTTGATTTAATAATGGATTTTTTAGTCAAAACACATCAGGGAAGTCATATTGCAACAAAAAATTGTCATGAAATACCTATTATGACACATAAATGTGATTTATTTTATATACATATCATAATAACAATGGTTGAATTTGATATAATCCTCGATATAGGTGGTCTTTTAGATTACGATGAGAATTGTTTTTTCAACATGAATGAAAATTACGACTTGTAAGAAAGATGTAAAATTCATTATCATTAGAGAAGAAACATCATTATATGATTCTTATCTAGATCCAACCCCATTAGCTCTATTGAATGAAATTATTTGGGAGGTAGAGAAACCAACATCTAGCGGTGAAGAATTTAATCTTTAAAATTAGGATGTTAAAATTAAACATAAATACATTGATTCATTTCCTAAAGAATTACCTAGACACCCCTAGAAATTTAAGTTGTGTTTACCATTTATTTAACGCCTGATTGAAGACCAATATCAAAGACTCCTAATAGAATGGACAATGTAGAATTAGTGGCACTTCAGAAACAACTATAAGAGTAGATTAATAATAATATATTCAACCTAGTGTTTCTATAGGGGGATCCTATGTTGACATTATTAAGAAGAAATATGGATCTACGAGTTTTTCCATTGACAGTAGAGAATTTTATTATATTGTAATAAAAAAAGTATCATTTACCTCGCATTAATGATTTATTTGATCAACTTTCTAGAGCCCAATATTTTTTGAATATTTACCTTCATTATGGGTATCCTCAATTGTGGTTAGTGAATTAATATATTCCAAAAATAGATGATCATATTAGTTATTGTAATCATATGTTAACAGAATGTTGTTTGGATTGACTGATGAACCCTTGGAATTGATGGATCTGATTAATAGGGTATTGAAGGAATATATTGGGTATTTTTTTAGTATTCATTGATTATATATTGGTGTATTCTAAAAGATATCAATACAATGATAATAACATGTGGACCAGTTTCATTGGTTTAATAGGTTAATATTGGTGTTTCATTTAGAATATTACATAATTGGACAACCAATTATCCAACCTCACATGTAAAGGGACTATGTTGAATTGAAAAAGAATGTGAAGAATTTTTTGATGAATTAATTTGAAGATTAGTCAATTGTCCAATTTTGAATCTACCATAATGAAATGATATGTTTGTGATATATAGTGATGCATCGAAGAAATTTGTGGATTGTTAACTTTTGTAATGTGGAAAAGTTATTTCATATGCATCTAGGATGATGAAGAATAATGAAAAAAATTATCATACTTATGATCATTGGTTATAATATGTACCCATAACTCGAAAAATATGGAAACACTATCCCTCTGGTGAATTATATATGATTTATATGGATCTAAAGATTTTGAAATTCATATTTAAATGGAAATGAATCAAAAGAAGGAAAATAAGATGGCTTGAGTTACTCAATGATTATTATTGATCAATAAAGTACTTTCCGGGAAAATAAAATAAGGTAGTATATGAATTAAGCATCAATGACCATAGAATTTTGACCCACATAATGATTCAAAAAGATCCTATGTTTATGGATTCTGTAGATATGGATAAGGGAATTGTAGAGGTATAAGAAACATCAATCTTTTTTCAAATGATTGTGAAAAAATATTTATAAGAAAAGTAAAAAAAAACTATCAATATGATCATTATATTTTGTTAAAGAAAATTAGAGTCGTTAAGGATTGTATATTGGAAGATTTCATGTAAGATGATGGAATCCTAAAATTTTTAAATCGTTTATGTGTTCCATCAATTCATATCTAAAAAAGGAACAATTTGACAATGCTCATAACATGAATTTTCCTATACACCTTGGTAGTTACAAGATCCATAGTGATATAAAGAAATATTTATGGTTGGATAATATGAAGTGGGAAATTGATGAAAATGTATCAAGATTTATATGTTTTCATGAAGTGAAGACTGGGAGAAAATATTATATATGATTTATGTAACCTCTACTTATTAATAGGTGGATGTGCGATGAAATTTCTATATACATATTCACTAGATTACAATAGATAAATTTAATTAATGATACAATATGGGTTATTATAGATCGCCTTAAAAATCCAAAACATTTCTTGCTATAAGAGAATATTTACATCTTGATCACCTAGGAGGACTCTATATTAATGAATTTTTACGACTTCTTGGTGAACCTTTATCAATTGGGCCTGATTGAGGTCCCCATTTTACATAAAATTTTTAGAAGATTATTTAGATGGATTTTGACATTGTGCTCCCATTAAGTACTTTTTTATCACCCTCAAATTGATAGGACATTTGAAAGGACTATTCAAAGATTGGAAGACATGTGGATATCTTGTTTACTAGACTATCATGATATGTGGGGTTGTTATTTATCTTTGGAAGAGTTTTCCTATAGTAACAGTTTCCAATCTAGTATTCAAATAACAACATATGAATAATTATATAGAAAGTGTTGTTATACTTCAACTTGTTAGGATGAAGTTGGTGAGATAAAACATATTATCCAAAACATATTTAAGAGGTAACAAAAAGGTAATGTCTATACGAGTTCATATTAAATCATATCCTAGTAAGAAGAGAGTTATGCTTACAATTGGAGAAAGGATTTATAATTTCAAGACAAAGATAATTTCATTTTGAAAGTATTTATATGGAAGGGTATCATAAGGATTGTAGAAAAAGGAAAGTTGAGCCTCAGGTAAACCAGAACATTTTAAATTCTATAAATAATTGGATTTTAAGATTTTTGATTAGGAATTCGACCAAGTCTCTCTAACGTTCATAATTTGTTCCACATATCATGGGTAATGAAGTAAATGTCTGAACTAACGTATGTAATAACCTATAATGAATTATAAGTAGAACCTAATTTGTCTTAATTAGAAGTGACTATTGAGATTATTGACACTAGAGACCACGTATTCAGAAATCAGATAACTTGACTGTTAAAAGTTATTTAGAGAAATCATAAAATCGAAATACTAACTTTGGAAACTAAGGATGTTTTGCAAAAGAACCACCCATATTTGTTTAGAAGGAAATATTCATGGAAACTTTTTATGATTCAATGTATGAAGGAGGGATGAATATAACACCCCATGATTTTATAGTATATATCTTCTTAAATAAATTCAATTTACTTAATAGTTTACATTGAAACAAACAAACATTTATACACTATAAAATGTTTACAAGACTACTGGAATAGTTATTTGATCGTTAAAAATAGAAATGTGAAAATTAGAATAATAACCTCATCTATGAAATTTTAAATAATATTTAGTAATTTCATAAATAAAAATATAAAATATTTATATCATATAAAAAGTAAATATATTATTTAAAATGATAATGTAAGTGTCGGTATTTTTCTGAAATAAACACTTTTATTTATAATTTTATAATTAATATAATGAATTAAAATAAAAAATATTTTCTTGAAATAGATTCATGAATTTATATTTTTTGTGTTATAATTATAATATTGTTTTCTGAGAACATATTAATTTTTCAACGTGTCGTAAAATCAGTTATAATATTAAAATTGATATTTTTCAAAAAAATTGATGATTTTATTTGAAAAAAAACTCACTTATTTGGAAAAATATTTTCATATAATGGATTATATATTTCAAATACACACATTAAAAAATGGGTTAGATGATTTTTTTCTGATTTTTCATAAATAGTAGAATTTTGGGAAAATAGTGAAATACATAAATTTACTATATATAATATTATAAGTTTAATAAATTAATTTTTTAGACCTTCCTGATGTTAGAACCCATTATTTATAACTCAAATTCACCTTTTATTGTACCAAATGAAAATAATAAACACTATTTATATTCTTGAGCAAATATAATAAACTACTGAATAAAGTAATCAAAAACATACATTTCCTCTCCATATAAAAACCACCCCTCACCACTCCATCTCCTCAAACATTTTAAGATCTATAGACAGTATATATTATTACAAATTACGTTTAAAATTCTCAGCCTCATGTCTAATACATATTGGTATTAACAACATACCAAATTCAAGTCCTTTTTTAGTGTATAGAGGAGATGATATGGAAGAGGTAAAATCCTCCTTCTCTCCCTTCTAAGTTATTTATTTTCTTATCCTCTCCTCAAACCCACTTATCCAATTTGGAATGATAACATAATTATAACATATATATATTGACTATTTTTATGTTTAATGAAATATCCATTATCAAATCTCTCCTCTCCTACTTTTATTCTAAAAATGAAAACAATGTCCATTACATGTTGGTTTCCCGCCTTCATGGATGTCGAGTTTTCATTTTCTAATAACTAATTCAAGTGAGGTAATAAAACCACTATTATGGTTAAATAATATTTTACTACACATGATATAAGTGATATAATGTTTATAAACTACATATAAACATAATATTAAATAAAATTATACACATTCTTGGTGGACGCAAAAACCGTCAAAATAAATTAAAATACTTTTATCAAAATTTTATAAAATAAATCATCTTAATAACATAAAAATTATATATAAAACCATTTAATCTTCTATAATTTCATTAATACTTAATAATTTTACATCTAGAGTTTATCCTCTATTTGAAAAGAAATCACATAATTATAAAAAAGGGAACTGACCATAAAAACATGAAATGAACACTCATAGAACAATAAAATAAAACATTATAAATAAAATAAATGTCCATACATGAAATTAATAAAATAATAATAAGTCAATTATATGAATAATCTAGTCTTAAATAATTAGTTTCATAATTAATATAATTTGATTATCTAGGAAATTACTTACAAGCACAGAATGCTTTCGTACATAAGGTAAGGATTTTTCATCTCACATTTCTCTTCTGTGAGATATATGCCTTATTCACCACATATTTCTTATATGTGGTGTATTTATACTTAAATTTTACATATAATATCATTAAATTCATTATTTTATGGGTATAAAATGTTTCATTTGATATTTGTTAAATTTTTAGGGAAAATTATTCGACTGTTTTCAAAGTTGTAATGTTTTTCTCATCTCAATTTTACATGTGTGTGGTGCACATATATCCCTTTAACATATCATATAATGAATTTTTTTCTTAATGTTATTAAATGATTCATTTTTTAGACATTAATCTTTTGGGGAATACGATTCGAATGATTACAAAGTTGTAAGGGATTTCATTACTAAATATTCATTCATGGGGTTAATGTTCTACTTCATACATTATATCATGTTAGGGTTATGTGTAAAATGAATTTTCAATATATTAAATTTTATTTCATATTGTTTTATGTGTATTTAAAATGAATACATATAGTATATTAATTTGATTAATGATACGATCCTTGTAAAGGACTACATCTCAATCTTTTTTCATTAAGGTATATTATTTATGTTATGAAACTATTTAATTATCTGAGGTTTATATAAACCCCTTTTTAATATATGATCATTATTCATTTAACATTTCATTAAATATATATATTTATTTTATCATGCATGTTATTATTTCTTTAACTGTACACTGATTTTTTATACGGTGTTTACGTATAACGTTATTTGATTAACTATGTAAATAATTTTAATGTCATATATTTTACTCATTACAGATAATTTTTATAAGGATTATTGAATCATGAATTAAATCATTCAATTTTTTATTTTAGTAATTCTTTGTAAGTATATACATGGATGGGTCCTAGTTATATATATTTTGTCAATGCATCAACTTTTCTCAAGAGAAGAAACAATTGGTGAAAAACCCTTCGTGTTAATTTCAAAGAATATTTAGAAGAGTTTCTACCCCCAAACATAAGTTGTCTTGTGAAAGGTCTCGATGATTCTGGTTCATGAGAAGGATATATAGAATCCAATAATTAATTGTTTCCATCATTCAGTATTCATTTGTTACTTTTCATGATATTTTCACTATGAAAAAATATATCGATGCATAACATTCTGAAGTTATGGATTAAATGGAATGTGTTTTCCAGTTATTTACCATTCAATATTGATTATGACTTATCGATTATACTTCACTGATTATTGATCAATGTTTATACAGTATGTAACCCTTAAAAGGAATTTGAGCTCACCCTTTTGTTTTTTTCTTCCCCAATTATAACGATGAAATCGTTAAAAAGTTTCATTGTAGTGGCTAATTTTCATTATCTATGTTCCTTGGTTAATTTCAAATGAAATAAGGGAAACATTAATTTATCTTATTATTCAAGAAAACTAAACTGGTCGAACCTTTTGGTTGTGATCACTTGTATCTATTCCATTGTAAAAAAGGTCCACCATCTTTGGGCTACTTGGGTCAAGGTTTTTACAAACTGTCCCTTGGTTAGAGTATAACTAAAAAATGAGGTTCATTAAACCTATATTGTATGTAGAAAGAGTCACAAGATAGTGGTCATAGTATTTATAAAATACAATTAAGTTAGGTTCATTCAATTTCATATCCCTTATTCATGTTTTCTCAATAGAATGTGATGAGCAATTATTAATAACCTAATTACTAGATATATAGTTAACAAGGTTCAATATAATGATTATTTAGGTTTATAATCACACCTAATCTCAAATGCTAACTAGAGGTAGAGTATCCACATGTGGTGGTTATGATTAAAAGGAATGAAATATTAAGAATAGTTTTCATAATCAAGAAACAGTTGAAAATGGAAATCTAAAATTAAAAAAGAAATAATAAATATCAAATAATTTAAAGGAACACAAATCTAATCAGAAAATGACTTCACATGACTAAATGATAGAGAAAGAGAAATCCAGAAATACAATTAAATTAGAAAAAGATAATAAATTACTATAATTTAATAAAATATGAAAAACAAAGTTGGACTTATTGAATAATATTAGGTGGTGATGGAAACGAATGTCAGAAATGAAATAGGATCCCAATGTTGATGAACTAATTTTAATGATTTAAAACCAGCACAAATTAAATAAAATAATGAAAGGAATGAAATAAATATAGTTTAGAATAAAAATGATTGAAAAAAGAGGAATAAAAAATGGATAAAATGAAATAGTGCAATGCCCAATGAATGGTGGAACCAAATAAGTATTAATAGTCTGGATAAGTACACTACGTGTATATTCATGCATGTCGTGTACTATATTAAGTGGATTCTCTAACATCGCAACATTTTTAGGGACCTTTTTTCCATTATTTTAAACTATGTTAAACATTTCTTTCACATGGAATTGGCTTCATGTATGTTACTTGCAACACCATCTAGACATAAGTTACACGCAAAAACTACTTGGTGTATATAACACACAACTCTATGTTTCTAAGAAACATCTATTTTTGAAAAATTATATATATAAGATAATTATAAACTAGATATTATAATTAGTAGTATTAATTAAAATAAATACTAATGAAATCTGTTTTATAATTTTTTTTAAATAAAATATGATTATAATGAAAGATACTATTTTTTGCAAAGTCATTATATGTTTAAAAATATTATTTTCTCAAATGAACTACACTTCATGTCCTTATATGAAAAACAAAATAATTAATTTAATACACATTTACAAATTGATTTTCATAAAATAAAGTTAATTTTTTAATTTATAATGATGAACCTATCCTAGGGATAATTTTTTAGATTTTTATGGGAAACATCATTTTTGGATGATTAGTGAAAAATACTAGAATGAAATTCAAATATTTCTTTTTGTCTAAATTATATATAAGGTTAAATTATATTTTAATTTTGTTTAAAATTACAATTAGATTATATTTTTATCATTTAATCCAATATGTGTCATTGTAATAGTATTTACTTTTAAATTGAATATAAAAACACAACGAATATTTGAGTGATTTTACTTTAAAAAACCCGCATTGTTGACTCTACCGTGAGATCAAATTATAATTAATTTCTAACAATTATGTGATTAAAATATGAAAAAATGTATTCCATATTTGGAATTATAATAATTTATAATTTATAATATGTTCAACTTAGTATATACCCAATGATATTAGTGAATGTAATTAAAATTAATTAAAACCATTATGGTAAAATTAAGTTTAATAAGGGACTAAAAATTACATTTAGGGGACCAAGCGACCTAGACACATCTTCAAAAACTATTCTATATCCTTTATTAAAACATTAACCTTAAATTATGGATTTTATATTGTTTTGGATGTCTTATTTTTGGTAAAAATTTTGTTACACCTAACTTGTTTTCAAAAATGCCATGTGTGTCATTTTCCTCCCCAATAAAAGACCACCACGTCTCCCTCTTCCTAACAAATCTCAAGACACAATGGCTCATACAAACTCTTTCAATGTATTCTCCAAAAATCTCTCTCATATTCATTTAATCTTATCTTTGTGCATAATGTTTTCCAAGGAAACCCTTTGGTGCAAACCAAATGGATTTAACCGATTAAGTGGTAACACCATCCATCAAAACAATTTATTTATCTTTTTTATCCAATCACTCAGATATTCATATTCAATGATTGTAAAAAAGATCAATATATTAAATATTCTATTATTTTTTGTTAAAAATGATCAACATACACTTCCATACACATGCATCTAATGGGCAGCCAACATACTTTTTTTGTGTACGGTGAACTGCAAGCTCACTAAACAATGATTGTTTATATTTCATATAACACCACTCATGGAATAATTTTTTTATAGAAAATCTATTTTGAATTTTGAGATATTATATTTAATTTTTATTTAATATTATTTAATATTTTTTAAACCCATATCTTTTTACTTTCTATTTAACATAAATAGGATAATTTCCATTTAGGAAGTATGGACTACCTTTCCCTTGAAATGATGTTATTCCCGCACACAATTCAAGGAATGTATTAATGATTATTTTAGTGAAATTATATTATATAAATATATGATATAACCATGTTAATTTAATATATATATATATATATATAATTAAATCTATTTATCATTCTTGCTTTCAATTTGATAATAAAAATGTAAACAACATTCATGCACATATACAACTTACCGTCTCCATGAATTGTGTATTCCATTTCATAAATATATATTATATAGATTATTATAATACACATATAATTTATATAAATGATACATATATCATTATTTCCTTTATTAAATTTATTATATAACTATAAGGACTTATTATATAAAAAGTTAAGATGCATAAAAATAACCAAGTGAATATTACCTGAAGTGAAACCTTAACATATGATTGTTAACAAAAGGATAATAAAAGGTCATAATAATGAAATATATGACATTAGATATAAGAATATTATTCTACAAATTATATATAATAATCATATATTTATTTAATAGGAATATTTTATGTGTATGAAGAGAGACAAGTCACAAGGAAATGAAAACATAATCTCACTTTTATTTCTGTCAGATACATGCCATATTCACCATGCACTTATTTTATGGCGGAATATAATTCCTATGAATTTATCATAGGTATTTTATAATTAAATATTTGCGTATATACATATATATTATAGGAAATTTCATTCAATGGGTTCCAATTTCAAAAGATACCAAAGTAGTAAGACAATTTTGTCTCGACTTTCCTTCTTTGAGACACATGTTTTGTTATGCACCTAAAGTATTTCTCAAGGCGTATATATTGAGATTTTACCAGTAATATAATGGACATAATTCTTTTAACGATATTATAGACTTTATGTAATTTCATTTTCATTAATAGATATTGTGATCCCATGTTAATGAGGAGTAAGAGTTTATTAAAACAATTTCATTACTTTTAAAGATTGTAAATATTTATGATTAATTTGAGGACAATTAGTGATCCATATCCCAATAAAACTCATGAAATTCCATATCCCTTGCTTATTCAATATATTTCCATTTATTTGTACCATTTTCTCAAACGTTGGTACTTATGTTAATTATAAATATTATTTTGAGAAAAATATTTCATTATTTATCTCTTTTCCCGGAAAATTGTTTTATTTAAAAATTCATGGTTTTAAAAAAATATCAATTTTCTTTTCAAATAATCCTTGAAGATCGTTTTTAATGAAAAAAATAACTATTTTTAAGCTTTTCAAACCATTTTTTTCGAAAATTCAATGCTAGATTAAAAGAAAATGTTTTTCAAAATGGTTTATGTTTTAAAATGAGTTTTTAGTTGGTGACAATATATTTTCCTCAAGAACTGTTTTTAAAAGTTATTTAAAAATTATTTCCCATTAAGGAAGACAATATTTGGTTTCACACATTCTATTCTGGTAAATTTATTTATTTTTTCTGTTCTTATTATTTTAAATAATCATTTATGTTTTGAATGAATGATATTTATGGAGCTAATTTAACTTTCACAGGTTATATGATTTTGAAACCTACATCATTTCAATGGTTATTAATAGATGAAAGGATTAGGAACCCTATATTGTTTTCCATATGTCATGATATGTTTACATGTTTATGATTCCCATTTTAGTTTTATTGTTTAAGATATGATTGTTTATGATTTTGGGCCACAAGTATGATTGAATTTATTATGAGATGGGTGGGACCTATATCTCTCACAAAGGAAATGGGTAATGATTTATATATAATGACAAAATTAATTTAATTAGAAATGAAAATTGTTCAGTAATACATGGATGAAATTAGTAGTGAAATCGATTCAGTAATATAGGTCTGGATTGGGGTGTGATCCCCACTCTGTAGAGGACTTTTTCCACTAACATGACCTTGGAAGTGATGCCTTGATTAATATGGAAATCATATTATATGATTATGTGTTTTCCAAAATTCTATGTATTTTTTCATATGATATTTTTTCATGGAATATGTTCGTTATTTACTTATGGATCATGTCTTAAAAACTAAAAATATTTTTCCCATGATTCCTATTTATGATCTCTGGTATCCAGGTTATGATCTTTAATTTTCACAATCACGTTCCGATACCCCTATAATCATGTTTATTCTTACATGTATCCCATGTTTAACATTACTTATAATCTGAATCCCCACCTTTTTCCATTACAAGTTTATGAAGATATGTATTATGTTTGATGTTTCTAAGAAGGGTTCTAGTCAATAATAACCTAGTGAGAGATAAAGTATATTAGTTATGTACCATTTTTCTTGTTTACATGTTTTCAAATGAACTATACTAGTATAGTATTTGGGAATCTATTTGTGTAATGTTTTATTTATTCCCCAAATTTTATGTAATTTTAATTTATGATAATTGTGGGTCGCTATAGTTAGTATCAAAGAAAATGTTTAGTTAACCTTTGGATTCTAGGATGAGAAGACCTTTGTAAGAACCCAAAGTAAATTTCTAAGGTATAAGGATAAGGAAAAGTATATGAAAATTTAATGGAATATTGGTAAAGTATAAAGTGATTAGATTCCTATATATGTATCCCTTTCTCAATAAAATATGTGTATGTGGCTCTAGAACATATATACCTAGGGGTAATGTCTAAAAATATGTCTTGTTCCTGAATCATGGTAATCTGATATATGAAAATGGGCCTTGTTGCACAACTATTTTGACTCACATTGGGGATATGATTTGGGAATTTAAAAATTATTAATGAACCATTATGAAGGATTTAAATTGAATTTATCTATGAATGACCTACCATAAAACTAAGGTGTCATAAAATTAGGAAAGTTTCATGAGCTAGACATTATATAAGTCATCCTTCATGATTATGTGGTTCCTAATTATGGTAACTATTTTTTACTCTTTGATTTTTGTTTTAGTCAAAGATTGGAACCTGAAGGAACCATGTCAATTATGATTACAATAGAGATTGTAGTCATTATCAACCTGAGAAAATAAATGCTATATGAGATGGAATGAAAATTAATGTTTTTATGCTTAAAAATCTTTCTCAAGCTATGAATCATTTTAGAATTCAAAATGGGAAATTGAGAGTACAATATTATATTCAGTCATTCATGGGGTAATGTCTATATTCTATCAGGGGGTATTCTGAACGAATTTTTACTAATCAATGGATTGATACTTCTGAAATGATATTCTCTATTATCAAGTGTTCAAAAAAAATAGAAAGTTATTCTTGTTGTTTATCACTATGAATTTAAAGTGGACTTGTGGTTAACTCTAATCAAGATTATGAGGAACCAAGATGAGATGGAATCCATGTAATGGGATAAGTTCAAGAACTTATTATTAAATAATTACATTCCTAATATTCTTCATACAAACTTGGAGAGACATTTATTAGAGTTGTTGAAAATGGAAGATAAATATTTCGGTACTTACGAGGCTCATTTGAGACATCTTGTAGGGTACGGTTCATGAATTTTTATCTAATCTGCATGTAAAGTAGAGAGCTTCATTTGTGGATTAAATCCAAGTATCTGAAGGGAGTTTCCAATAAGAGACATTAGTAGCTACAAAAAGATTTTTCATTAGGTAATCATGATTGAAATAGAGGCTGGAGTAATGTATCAACCTCATGGATTCGACAACAAATGAATGAAATAGTTTAAAGTAAACTCTAAAAACCAAGAATAAATGAATATTAGTTTCCCTTTATTCCCTAAATGTGGGAATATACATCGAAGATCTTTTTAGTAGGGGTATAGTAAATGTTTTATGTGTGGAAAGAAGGTCATCGGACAACTAATTATCAATGTGATGGGAATATGTTAGATCATAATTATAATGGAATGAAAGATTCATTGAATTTACCTATCATTATTCAGTGATATAAGTGTAAAGAAAATAGGAATTATGCTAACCATTTCCCAAACTTAAGGTCCAGTGACGATGAATGATTTTTAAACAACTTATGCTAGGGGGCAAGGAAAAATCTAATGAAATCAGTATTTCTGATGAGGGATGTGATTAATATGTGATGAAAGGTAAACATAACATCTACTCTTGAACTTATAATGTTATATTTGATTCTAGATAAACCCACTCTTTCATATCAAAAGTGTTTCTAAGGGTGTTAATATTATATTGAAATGATCAGATGTGGAATTAGCAGTGCAATCATCTAATGGTATAATGATTTCATCCCATGTCTGTGATCCTCTCCAGTTGACGTTTGTGGGAAGATGATTTGTGAAAATCTTTTTATTCTTCCTTTGGTGAAATTTGATGTCATCCTAGACATGGAATGTATTTCTCTTCATAAATTGAAAATCATTTTTTTTAATGGATGTTAATTTCTATATATCAAACCCTCCTATGATAATCCATCAATGTGATGATAATATTGAACTTCTTGTAGAGATTACAACCAGCATATGGGTCTCAGTTCATATTCAAAAGGGTTGTTTATCAAAAATGGTTGTAGAGACAATTGACATCTTTGATATTCCAATTCTTTGGAAATTCATGGAATGCTTTATAGGATAGTTTTCTAGCATTATAAAAACATATCATGTTGGGAGATCAAAATATATTTCAAATACACCTTGTTGAATGTTCGTGATAATGTTTTATAAAGTGAAGAAGAAACTGTATGAAAAACTTGATAAGGGATTAATTTTTTCAAGTGTATTACCTTGGGATTCTCCCACTATTTATGTGAAAAATAAAGATAGATCAATGCGAATATGAATTGATTATTAGGATTTGAAGAATATCAAAATCAAGAAAAAGTAACCTCTTCCCTATACTGATGACTTGTTTGATCCAATGCGTGGAGGTGAAAACTTTTCCAAGATTGACCTTCATTATGGATATCATAAATTGATGGTTAAGAAGGAGTTTAAAACCAAGAGAACATTTTGTACATGTTATGGACACTATGAATATATTATAATTCTTTTTTGTCTTACAAATTCCCCTATAATGATTACGAATTTAATGAATTGTCTTTAGAGGTTACTTCAATTAGTTTTCAGTTGTCTTTATAGATGATATTCTTATTAATTAAAAAATAATGTTAGAGCCTAAATATCAGTTAAGAATTGTACTAAATACCCTAAAACATACTAATCTATATGAAAAAAATTTAATGTGAGATTTTTTTCTTCAAAAGGATTCATTTTGGGTCACATAATTTGAAGAGATGGTATAACAGTCGATCGATCAAAGATAGAGGCTAATGAGTGCTAGACTAGACTGACAACAATGATTGACATTCATAGATTTCACGGGTTAGATGAATATTATTGAAATTTTGTGGATAATTTTTCATGAATATATAATCCTCTAACAATGTTAACTCATAATGGTTTTATGTTCTTCTAGACAGATGAAAGAGTGGAAAATTTCAAGGAACTTATGAGGAGGTTAGTCAGTGCACCTGAGCTTACAATACCCATTAAAGGATAGGGGGTTCTAATAAATAGTGATTTATCCATGAATGTATTTGGATATGTTCTTATAATGATTAACATTTATATCTCTTATGACTCCTTACATCTAAATCTTCATGAAAAAAATTACCCAACACATGATTTGGATTAAGCGGCAGTGATTTTTTCATTAAAGAGAAGAAGGAATAATCTTTGTGGAGAAAAGTGTGATGTATATGATGATCACAAAATTATGAAATATATATTCACATAGAAGCAGTTGAACGTGAATAAAATAATATGGTTGGATCTGATAATGTATTATGACTGGTCATTACATTACTACCCTATGAAAGAGAACAATATACCCCTATATTTATGAGGAATGATTCATTCTTTCTTATCCATGATGAGGATTACAAAGGATCCAATATTTCTAGAGATTCAACAGATGGATATATAAATATTGAATGAAGTGTAAAAATTTTAGCTTTCCCAAATAATTGTTTAAACCTCTCTCCTAGTGATGATTAAGGAGGGCCAAAATGAAGGTGTTGAGCTACCAAATAAATTTCGATATGTTCCTAAGTTTAACTTTGACTGGGATTGATTCAAACAATTTCGGAAATGTGTATGTGTTCATTGCATACCAGATTTGAAGAATGACATATTATAGGAAACACATAGTTCTTTATTTTCTATTCATCCAAGAATTATGAAGATGTATGGGGACTGAAAATAATACTTCTTGTGGGATGGGAAAAAGGGAGAGATCACAGAGTTTATATCTTGGTGTTCGTTATGCAAAAAAGTTAAGGCTGAAAGAAAAAAGTCAATGTTTATTTTTCATCCATCACACATAATATAATAGAAATTAGATAACATTACTAGGGATTTTGTCATTGGATGACCAAAAACATGTAAAGGATTTAATTATATATGGTTGGTAGTAGATCTCCTTACTAGTTCCGCACACTTCATCGCTATCAGAGATGACTTCTCACAGGATCGGCATTCCAGCATACACATTAAGGAGGTGGTATGGTTGCACCATGTACCATATTATATTGTATTATAATGAGATCCAAGATTTACCCCATGTTTTTTAATCCATCTACAATCTCTTGGTAATAAATTGAGATTCATCACTACTTAGAATCCTCATATAGATGGTTAGGTGTTAAGAATAATTCAAACCCTATAGGAGATGTTGAGATATTGTTCTCTTAATTTCAACGGTAATTTGGATCAACACCTTCCTCTAGTTATGTTTTCATAAAACAATGTATTTCACACAAGCATTCATATGAAATTTTATTAATCCTTATGTGAGAAGAAATGTAGAGCTCTAACATGCTTGGATGATATTGGAGAATGAAATTTACTAGTACCTGAGATCACTAAATAAATGGCCTAGACGGTTAGAACCGTTAAACAATATATCAAGGAAACTCAATGTAAGAATAATATATATACTAATAAACGAATACATGATCTAGAATTTGAAGATGGTGATAATTCATTTCTATGAATATCTCCCTAGAAAATGGTTATGAGGTTCGAAATGAATGGGAAACTAATACCTAGTTATATTATCCCCTTTATGGTTCTTGATCATATCGGTATAGTATCTTATAGATTGGAACTTTTCCAAATCTCTATCATGTCCAAGATGTGTTCCATGTATCTCTCTTGAGAAATTACATACCTGACCCTTCACATGTATTGAACTCAGAGTTCATACCGATGGACGTAGATCTATCATACAAAGAATACATAGTTGAATTTATGAATAGATCAGAGAAATTTTTACAAAACAATAACACTCATCTGGGGTTAGTTTTGTTGAAAAATGACCAGTTTGAAAAAGATATGTGGGAATTTGAAGATATGATGAATCAAACGAATCCTTATTGTTTTACCTGAATGAATAATTTTGAGGGTGAAATTCATTTTAAGGAGGGTAGAATTTAACATCCAATGATTTTATGAACTATTTTCTGAAATGAATTAAATTTTTATTGATATCATGTGTTACACTAGGTATAAAATTCCCTTTATAGTGCACCTTCTTGGAATACTTTACACGCAACATTGATTTTCTCCAAATCATATTAATTTTATGATTTTTTTAAATAAGATAATTATAACATAACCATTAAAATTATTAATAGGAATAGTAATAACTAAATTTAAAATATTGTTTATAAATTTTTATATAACTAAATCATAATTATAAGTAATGAAATAATTTTTGGTAAACTTGTCATATGTTTTAAAAAATATTTCATCAAATAAACTATATTTCATGTCCTTCTATGAAAAAACTAAATTTAATTTTTGATAGATTTAGAAATATAATTTGATAAAATAAGATTCAATTTTAAATTTTAAATTTTAAATTTATCTTATGTTATTTTTTGGGGTTTTTTTAAGAAAGCACATTTTTTTGACGAATAGTGAAAAATATCGTTTTTTAATTCAAAACATCCTTTTCATATAAATTATTTACGAAGATAAACTATATATTAATTTTGATTCATTGTTTAACAATGTTATATTTTCATGAATTAATCTCGTGTGGGATATTATAATCAATTTCACCATGATATTGAATATCAAAACATAAGAAAATTATGACCTTTTTTACATTACATATACACAGTAGCGATCTGACTACATGATTAAATTTAAATTAATTTCTTTTAGTTATGAGATTTTAATTTCGAAAAATAGATTTGATATATTGAATCAGAATAATTTATAATATCAAATAAGGTCAACAAATCTTTTGATAAATTTTTTTTAGGGAAAGTAATTAAATTATTTACAATGATTAAGGACAAATTAATCCAAATAAGAGATTAAACATTAATCATAAGAAACCAAAAGACAATGAAACTTTTACGACAATAATTGTATGTAAATTAGTTTTCCATTCACCATAAATCATTTATTTTGGTATGTTTGGGATGAATTTTGTTAGGTAACAATGTGGATATACCAAACTTGTTTTAAAAAATTCCAAGTGTGTCCTTTCTATCCCGCAACACCTCTCCTAATTCTTAAAAACCGTCAAGAAAAATTACATCATTCATACAATGACCAATTAGTCCCAAAAAAAATACCTCCCATCCTCCATTAATCATTTATTATGGAATAATATCTTCCAAGGAAACCCTTTGGTGGCAGCCAAAAGGATTTTCTCGATTAACAGGTAACACCCTCCCACAAACACCTTTCTATAATTATCATTTTCCACTCCCCGGTATATTATTATTATTATATTATTTCATAATAACACCAGTATATTTAACATAGAATGATTTTTTTATTCAAAGGGTTCTACCAACACTCACACACACATACTTCTAATGGACAATGAACATCCTCTTTATGTGTACGACGAACTACCACCTCACTGAACCACGATTGTTCATTTTTTATTCACTGAATCTCGTGGTGGAAATTGTGATATTAGATTTATATATATTTAATATATTACATAATTTTCTTATTTAAGAATTTTTATTTATTTTACAACACAAAACATTTTTTCTTTCCCTTTAGTTTAAATATGATAATTTCATTTGAGGAAATGTGGACTACTGCCCCCTAAAAGCGATGTGATTCGCTCACAAAATACATATAACATATTAATTATATGCTTAGTAAACATTTTTGATATATATGAAATAATAATTCAACCTTTTAATTGATATATATATAATAATAAATCATTTTTTTCTTCCTTTCAATTGGCCGATAAATATGAAAACATCGTTCATGTATATGTATGACTTACCGTCTCCATAAACAATGTCTTTCATTTCATAATTATATATTATATATATAATTATAATAATAATACAATTTATATTCATGATATTTTTATCTTTTTTAATATTCTTAAAATCATGATATAAGTATAAGGTGTAAGGATATAACAAATTAAGACGTATGCGAAGAACAAAAGGAATATTACGCGAAGTGAATCATTAACATATGATTGTTAACAAGTGGGTAATATAAAGTAATAATCAAAAAATATATGGTATTATATTTAAGAATATTCTTATTTGAAATATTTATAATAAAATTATATTTAATATACCAGAATCTTATTTGAGTACAAAGAGAGTCAAGATGTATGCTAAGGGAAATTTAATCTCACTATTAGTTTCATGAGATACATGCCTTATTCACCACTCACTTATTTTCTCTAGGATTATAATACCCATTGATGTATTATATGTTTCTTATAATTTAATTTATGTTAATTTACATATCCATTTCAGAAAATTTCTATCATGGGGTTTAAATTTCAGAAGTTACCAAATCGGCAAGATAGTTTTGTCTGAATTTCCCTTCTTTAGGGGTCATGTTATTTTTGCACATTTATTCTTTTTCGATGTGTAAATAATTCTATTATACATGTAATGTAATCAATATAATTATATAACTTTTATTTAAGCTTCATTTAATTTCTTATAATTACATGGAGAGTGTGATTTCATGATACTAATAGTAAGAGTTTATTGAAATACATTTATCGCTTTTCAAGATTGGTAAAGTTTTTTCATCCATTGATGAAATCTTGGGATCCATATCTAAAGAAAACTCATGTTCTTCATTATAATATATTTTTTAATGATATCTCCATGAATTATTATAATTTTACACTATTTCGTACTTAAAATAATTAATAAAATGTTTATATGAAAAATATAACCCCAACTATCTCTTTGGTCGGAAATTTGTTTTATTTAAAAATTCAAGTTTTTAAAAGGGTTTTAAAAGTATTTTAAAATAATCTTAGAAGATTATTTTCATGGAAAATTTTATTAAATTTTTTTATGTATTTAAATGCATCTTTTATTATTTTTCAAATTTATTTTCACTGATAATGGTACTAAAAATGTATTATGTTTTAAAAAAAGGCTTTCAATGTTAGTAAAATAGTTTACTCAATTTTTTTTAATATATTGTTAAAAAATATTTCCCCTATAAGATGAAATAAATTGGGGTAACTCTTTTCTCTTATGGTTTAATGATTCACTATTTCCATTTATATTCATTCAATTAATGGTTTATGTTTTGATGGAATGACGTTTACAAAACTCGATTCTCTTTCCCAGGTTATATGTTTATGAGACCCGCATATTTTCAAGGGTTATTATTTTATTAAAGGATAATGATACCAATATATTTTCCCATAGGTTATGATATGTTTACATGTTTATGATTCTGATTTCATTTCATGTATATAGATATTATTGTTTATGAATTTTTGGCACATGTGTGTATGATTTCATTATGAGATTGGAGGGACATATTTCTCCCACAATGTATTGAGTAACAATTTATATCTCATGAGATAGACATGGATGGAATGAAAAAACGAATCTAGTTCAGTAATACAGGGTTGGCCCAAGGGGTGATCTCAGTTCAATAATATTGGGCAATAATGTGGTTTGATCCCCGTTAAGTAAAGGACATTGTCCACTAGAATGTCCTTGGCAGTGATGCATTGACTACGATGGAATGTATATTATTTTCTTATGAGTTTTACAAAATTCCATGTTTTATTCATATGTTATTTTTTAATGGATTATGTTATTTATTTCCTTCTGATTAATGTCGAATTAACTCTCAGTATTTATTCCCTGATTCTTGTTTATGATATTTGATATGTAGGGTGTGATCTTTTATTCACATGACCATGTTTTCAAACACCTATTATCATGTTTGTGCATAAATATATCCCCTTTTTACCCATGATAAGAATCTGAGAACACCACTTTTCGTGTTTCCTTCCTTAGGTTATGAAGATATGTATTATGTTTGATGTGATTATGAGTGGTTCAAGTCAAGATCATCCTAGTGGGAGATAATGTAAAAAACATATGAACTAGTGTCCATGTATCCATGTATCCAAAGGAACTAGACTAGTATATACTTTAGGAATCTATTTGTGTAATTTTTAAGTATTGCAAAAAAAGATAGGTAATTTTCATGTATGAAAATTGTGGTTTTCTATAACTTTGGTACTGATATCCTCAAATCAAGTTGGTTTTTTTCTGGTCATGCATCTGAGATCCACTTTTACCACTTTAGAATCTGTTTTTATCTTTGACTAAGAATTACTTTGAAAGATTAATGCCTTGAAATATCTATAAGTCTTGTATGTTATTAACTAATCATAGATTTATGATAATTGAAATCTACATGCAATTTACTAGATGTAAACATCATGTATTATCTTCAATTCATGTATTTTCTTCAAGGGCA
Source organism: Viscum album (assembly GCA_963277665.1). Classification (NCBI taxonomy): domain Eukaryota; kingdom Viridiplantae; phylum Streptophyta; class Magnoliopsida; order Santalales; family Viscaceae; genus Viscum; species Viscum album. The sequence continues at coordinate 607,094,846 of OY728119.1, read as the reverse complement.
TACCTATTGACTTGCAAGCATTCTATGAATGAGGTATACACATAATTTATAAGATTCATGGTGTGTAAAACCTATTTTTGGATCGTTTAATAATTTCTTTTATTAAGTCCAGAGTTCCAAATTCATGCGAAAACAGAACAAAACCTAGTAAATTATAGAATATTTCATGAGTAAACATTAATTAAATGTGTAAAATTATATAATTTCACCTTATTATAAATAATCCATGAAATTTTTATTAAGGATAATAGGGTTGGTAATTTTTAAATACCAGATGATCTAGAATGTGGGTAAGTAAGCTGGGGGAATTTGGAAGGGGTTTGTTTAACTAAATGGCTCAATAGGTTTCATAGATTGAGGGGAGAAGGTGGACTTTTAGAATTGGGGAGGTGATGAGGTTTTCTAAATTAATAAAACTATTCAATAATTGGGGGAAATATCAAACCAAATGCCTCCAAAATTGATAAAACTTATAGTACAGGGAAGATATGGTCATTCAACAACTCTAACACAAAATAAAACACATATTTCAAAGATATTGATCTTAAAAATCCAGGTTCTCTTAAATTTACCATTTTAGTTTTCTGTATGGTAACTAGTAGTTTTTTACATAGTTAATTTTTACGTTAATAAAAAATATAGGTTTTTAGGAAAATTGGTCCATGAAATCAATATTTGTGATATTTTTCAACAAATAAAAATCACTTGTTAGAATAAAGGTTTTTAGGAATTTTAAATTGTTTAATAAAATATTATTTATTATAAAATAACAGTTATGTCATTTCTAACACAATTCCAGTAACGTGAATTTAAAAAAACCATGATTTTATTTGTATTATAATATATTATTTTGAAATATATCAAAAATGATTAATTTATCTAAAAAAAATCATGTAATATAATAATTCCTTCAACATATAATTATTTTAATATTCTTATAATCCTTTCTTTTATTTTTCTATAAATTAAATTATTATTTTGATTTAGTTAAATAAGAACAGAAGGTAATAATATAAATAATAAAATTAAAAATAAATTACCCTCATGAAAATATTTCATTATTCTCAAAATAAAAATTTAAATGAAGGATGGTGGTATTTTGTATTTTTATTTATTTAAGTAATTATATTGGTCAATATTATGATAACGTGTCCCAAAAACATATAAATATTGATAAAAAGGATATAAGGGTTAAAATATGACCATCCGATATAATCAAGACTTGTATTTGGTTCATTCAAACAATTTTCTTTTTCATTTAACCCTTTATAATCTTTTTTAACCTTACCCATGATAATTATATTTTACTATTTTTGATATACATTAAAACCAAAATTATGTTGAATGTATTATTTAATATCAATTATTATAATTAAAAATATGGAATAAATAATACCAAATTCTATTCATATATATGGAAGATTTTAATTAAATATTAAATGCATTAACACAATGAAAAACATGTTTTCTAATGAGATAATATTCATCAGTATATTGTATTTTTATAGAAAAAAGCGATTTTAAATTGATTAAAATCACTAAAATTTTAATAATAATTCTAAAATTGATCTAATTTTACTTTTAAACCATTTTAAAACAAAATTTAACTTTCTGATTGATTTAAACAAGATTGTATTTTTTAATAAAAATTAGTATTTTCTCAGTACATTAAATAATTAAAATTTTCAGAAAAATCCCAATAGTTAACCCTAAGAAAATTTTGATATTTTGAATCCAAAAATGATGTTAAAATTATCAATTTCATTTTTTATGAGTTCAACAAAATAATTTCATTATTTATTGATAAAAATAGAAGAAATCATTTTTTGATAAAAAGGTATTTTTCAAAGCATATAAGGACCTTACTAAAAATAAAAAACTCATTAATAAATATATTTTCATTTTTTAAATCCTTTATAAATTATTTTAAATAAATTTTTATTTTTATTCATACTACAATATTTAATATTTGGGTTATAATGTTCTTGTTTAAATAATTTTATTAACATTAAATCACTATTTGTTAAAACTCTGTGTTACGTGTAATTCATGCTTTAACCAAAATTAAATTTATTTGAAACAAAAAGTCTCTAAAATATCATTATACTACAATACACATTCCAAGGGTTCGATTAATGCCTAAATATATGGTAATTTTAATATGAATCGTCTTGGGAAGTGGATACTAATTTAATAGAATGTTTATAAATTCTCTATGTACAATAAGCTTACATACCCAATACTTAAGTCACCCAAAACCATTTAAATTGGCCAAATAAACCTACAATATTTAAAAATTTCACATATTCTCTACAAAAAACCCCACATTCAAATGATATATAAAGGAATGTGATTTCAAAAAATATTTTAATCTTCTAAGAAAGATTAATTCTCATTGGCAAGGTTATTTTTTAATTAATAATATTTTCCCCTTTTGTGTAATGAATATCCATGATCTATCTACCTAAATTACATTCAATATCAATTAAAATAATCTAATGTATCACCATGATAGGATAAGTGACTCTTGAATCACATTAACCTCCACTAAATTCATAAATTTTGGAATAGAAAAATCATTTTATGTATAATAAAACCCACAAAATCCAAACCCAGGAGCACCACTTTTATATTACTTATCCCAAACATCACCCTAAATCTCTCATTCCATCTCAACCACATTACCCATTTTATCCTATTATTATTCCTTTATATTTCTCATATTCTCTCTTTTTCCCCTTTTTTACCACTTTATTCATATACCATTTCATTATTTTTTTTCATTTTGTCATTTTATAAAAAATAAGAAAGATTCATAATTACTCATTATCTAAATTTTTAATTTTATTCAGCCATTTTTGGGGGATCCAATATATTTTTATTATCATCTATTTTTTTTTATTTTTCACTAAAAATATGGATAATAAATTTTTTTCAAGGAATATATGTTTTGAATGCCCATTTATTATATTGGAAATTGATCTTGAGGAAAAACGTATGATTTAAATCCAATGTCATATATGATAATATCTTCTTATTTTACGTTTTTTCTCTTATTATAAGTATTATGGTTACTAAATTTCATGATCAATTTATTATATTAGTCTATATTAATATAATAGAGACATTTAATGAAGTATTGTGTATTCACAATAGCTTAATAGACACCCCACACATGCATTTTGATCATTATTTTGATATCCACATTAAGCCTACAAAAACCCATATTTTGACGTCCATGTTACAAGACAAACACCTTGGTACAACTAATAATTACATGTATTTTCATTACATAGTATTTGGAAATTTAAGAATACGGGGAAGAATTTTATTTTGGGTTTAATTTCTTTTATTTAAATGTGTTATACATATTCATTAGATAAATGATCCTATTATTTATGGTGAATAGGTGGTATTTTGATGCATTAAGGGATAGAATTCTTATAAATATGACAATACAAAAAAATTTATTGAATTTTATTCCAAAAAATTAAAATAAAAATTAAATAAAACAATAGAAGAGAAAAAAACATATTTTAATAAATTCAAAAGTGATGAATAAAGAAACATATAAATCCCATTTTATGAAATTATTTTACCAAATATTGATGTTTTTAAATATTCCCACTTTTCATAATCTTATATATCTCTATATATCTCCCCTCTCATTTTTATTTAATTAGTTTTTTGTGTCTTTTGAAAAATTTATTTTATGCCCTTCAATGACCCTTTTTGTAAATTGTGCATTTTTTATCCATGTTTATGTTATACCCCTCTTTCCCTCTATTTTTACATTACTCGAGAAAATTTTCATATAAATTTATAAATCCTTAAAAATATCAATGGATTAAATATAACTTTAATATGTGAATTTAAGTGAATTTCTTCAACAGACCATATGACTATCACTCATGGTTGGTGAATGAGTGAACCAGATTTATAAATTCACCAAAATATGAGAGGAGTGAATTTTAAGTGGTTACATTCTATTTTTATAATTTTTATTATCAAATAGGATTTTTTTGTCATTTTATTATGGTATTATTTTGTTGTTGTAATACTTTATGAATGAGTGAACTAGTCTATACCCCCTTGATTATAGATAGTTTCTTAATAATTTTATTAAGTGAAAAAGGTTTTGGATTTGTTTTTGTGTTATTGTGGATGAGTTAAGGACCTATCCTATGTGTAGCGGGAGTTAATATTATATATTTATTAATTATTCTAAACTACTTCCATGATTGTTTTTTATATAAAAATGAAAAATTTCCAATTTATGTTGTTGTTTTAATAATAAACATATTTGTAATTTATTATTAAATTTAAATGAAATTTTTATATAGTATAATATGTATATCATAAATATCAAACATGTTATCCAAATTTTAGGATTCACATATTTTAGGGTTTTAAATTCCAATTCCAATAATTAATTAAACTATATAATGGCTAGTTTGTCCATCAAAAGGTCCATATAGACCTTAAAAGAAGGACCAATGAATCTGTCAAGGAAACTAGAATTTCAATGATTTTATATTTATTGAGATGAATATATAAATATATGTTTTTTATAATCTTCTATAATTATATGTAAATTTTATTTCAACTTTGATAAAATTTCAATGCTCAATTATACTTATATGGGTCCCAACCCATGTGTGAAATGTTGACCCACAATTTTCCCCGAATCAAAGTAAAAAATCAATAATCTTAACTTTTCTCCATATAAAATGATCTCTTTGATCATAAAAAATTAGACATAAACAACATATATATTTTAGAAACATTATGTAGGATTTTTATTCGATATGGAGAAATTTGTCTACAAAAATACCAATTCTTATTTTGGGCATGGAAGAAACAAAATATTACTGGACAGTAAAACATGGTTTATAAAAAGAAAGATTGTTTATCTAAAAGAATAATATATGAGATATCTTATTGGTGGATATAAATGATCTAGATTAACACCTTAGTAAAAGAACTCATTTCAAGATAAGGAAATCTTCAGGGACAAATAGTTGATCCAATTTATAAGGGAGTTTGGGAAGTAAAACAATCCTCCACCTTTGGCTATAAATACATGCCCATGTTATCCATGTAAAGGGTTAGAATTTTAGATGTTTTATATGATAATTTTCTTTACCATGAATTAACAAATTCTTAATTTTAATTTAAATACTCTGGTATCTTCTTTAGAAAACTTTTCCAAAAAAATGTATTAAATTTGTTTCTTCCCCTTTTAATTGTTGTATATTGTTTGATTCATTTTACTTCATTTTTTATATAGATGTAATGTTCATTATAAAATATTTTTATAAATAAAATTTTTAATATTAAAATATTTTTCTAAAAACCGATTTCAATTTATCTCTAAAATTATTTCTTAATACCCTAAGAATTATATTAATTGTTTGGAAATCATTTATTAATTTTTGTGTGTTCTTTACACACCACTCTTCTTATCCTATTGTTTTTATTATTTATTTTAATCTATTAATTATAAATAAATAAACCATTTTATTAACCATTTAAATATATTATTAATTCCACCATTGGGGTGTGTCATAAATTTCTTATGTTTACTGATTACGATTTTGGTAATTTAAATTTCTATATAATAAAATTATGTATGTCAAAGTTGATTTGTTTTCACTTATATGTTAGGTAGGAACACTAAAGTGGGGAAAGGGTAAATTATAGTTTAAAAAAATTATAATTTACCAACACCATGAGGTTTTATATTCATTAGAAATAATATCTTTTAATCCATTTATACACAATTCGAGTTTTTTGTAAAAGCATCATAAATTCAGCATATTAGAAATTCAATTACATCAGGTGATGTTACTAAACATAGTAAAATGAAAGTATAAAAACAATTTATATGGTATCAAATCACATTTAGAACACTAAATTTTTTTTATTATAAAACCAAATCACTTAAACCTTATGGGGTAAGGATGTTTGTAAAATATCATATTAGGAATCCCAAATATTATAAATATTTATAGGTATATCTCCAAATACCTAGAAGACCTTAAATTAAACCCATGGGATAGTGATTATTTTCCTATATATGAAATATCTCAATCTAGAGGATCAAATTATCTATTTTCTTATACCATGAATCTCTCAATCTAGGTGATCACATGCTTTGTCCTTTTATCCTTAGAATCCCTCAAAATGTAGGTGAGATACACACTTCACAAACCAATTTTAGTATACCATTTTAGAAACCGTTGATCTAAATGATCGAAATTTGAAATATTAAAAGCGAAAAAATTATCTTTTATAGGTTAAAATTTAAAAATTCAATCATGGAGATTAAATTCCCTAAAATAAAATCTAAAATAATCAGAATTTATCTCAAGGAAATAGGCTAATTCAAATCTACAAAATAGAAGAGAATTTTTGATGCATCAACTAACATATCAAATTATCATTTTTATTTTTTTCTTCATAAATACATAGATATATTTATTTACATCAATGTAAAAAAACTGTCACATTCAAAATTTTCTTCATTCAGGATTAGTTGTAACTATATCATAAGCTTCATTATTATCTTCTTATAAACATTTCTTTTCACTCCATATTAGAATAGAGGTATTCCTTTATTATAAAATTCACATATATTTAATGAATGTAATATTTGAATAAAATTTTAATCACTATATTTTTATATTAAATTTGGAGGAGATTAATTTATCCGAATTTCAGTTATGTACAGAAAAAATATATTTTTTTAATTATTGACTCAAAAATATCGCCCATTTTGAAAAAATGAAGACACATATAAAAAATGTACAAGTTATATTGAATATTAAAAAAAATTATATGTGTTATGTAGGAATAAATTATTTCCTCTTTGAATTAAATCATTCAAAATGAACACATAAGATACAAATTGAATAATATTTACTCTTATACATCATCTTCAATAAAGGTTTCTCCCCATTGACCAAAAAAAACAGAAATTCCCATTTTTGACAAAAATAAATATTTACCCTCCCCCATTAAGAAAATGATATTTATTTTATACCATTAAGAAACACATAAAAACATAATTATCTTCTAGATTTCCTAAAATTATAAATTATCCTAAATTTTATACCACTTTATTATTATTGAATTGTTTTAGAAAAATTTATTAAAATATTTTTCAGAATCATTATTAATAGAATATATCTCCCCTATGTTTACAATTAATGTATAGGGGCAAAAAATTAATTTGAGTCAAATAATATTTATTTGAAGAAGATAAAAAATCTGAAAGTTACTCTTGATAAACATATGATCTCCTTCATTCACAGATGTTTCTAGGAGAATTTAATCTTGAAAATATTTTATCTTCCATTATATTGAATAAAATTCTTATCAAAATACTAAGAAAATTCTTATTTTTATTTTAGAGAATAATTTATAAGATCATGAAAGAGTAATAAATATAAATATAATAATGTTAATATAATATGTGGAAAGTATCCTTACCATTTCATTAAGCATTTTTAAATACCCATAGAGAGATTGAACAATGATTATATAGAATATAACATTAAATTATACATTGAAAATTTTTTATGTATAAAAATAAATTGGAATTTAAATGGTTTGTTGTCACGACCCGTCCCCCGGGGCCTGTTTCATGACTACCCCAAGTCGGACTCCAATAATCCAGGGGCTAGAAACTATCACACAGTAAGAATATCCCACAATTGGGAGGCATTTTCCTATGTACCTGTAGACATTCACCCATATCCATGCCCAAAATGATGAAACATGAAACACTAAGTAAACACAATTGTGTACCACTAAGATTCCAAAAATTGATTACAGTAGTAAATAACAAAAAATTAAACGGTTCCAGAATACATACCCATTCATAAGGAAAATTTCAAGCTCCTAAAACTCATCCATAGAAAACCCAACCTGATGGGTTGGAAAAGAAACATTTATCTGAAGTCACTGAAACATACCTGGAATGTTGGTCCTCTCTCTAAGCACCACTTATTCCTAGTCCACCAAGGACTCTGTCAAAGCATCAATCATCAACACAAGACATGGCACATGTGGTAATACCCCAGGTAGGGGTGAGTAAAACAATACTTAGTAAGGACCCCAAAACCAAAATTGTACACCATCAAGAAATACATGAATTGTTGCAAAAATTAATCATAGGAAATATGCCACAATGGCTCATCAAGATGACACACCGTTTCAAATATAAAATCAAATCCAGTAAAAAGGGTATGGCCTAGTCAGAGTCCGACCCAACTCGACACTAGAGCACCCAACCCGACCCATTCCAATCGGTATGGGCTGGCCCAAACTGACTATACCCGATATACTACTGAATGATGACCCATTGGGCCACATGGTCTATCCTAATAGGCTGCTAGAGTATCTTGGTTCTCCCAACTCGACCCACCGCATGTGGGCCTGCTTCTTCAGTAGATGACTCAGTCATGCACTCCATGTCAATACGACATCCATGTTTAAAGAGGATGACACCACATCCTTTCCCCCTGGACTAGCATCCCAACATCAGTGGGGTCCTCCTCCGATGTGGACTTTGAACCATTTCTCAATGCAACTGCCGTTGCTTCCTCCCTCCGTGGATCTAATCTGCCGCATGTGGTTAGCTTTATAGTGGGCTCCTCCTCCATCACAGTCCCACTAGACCACCACTGTCTACCCTTCTAGTTTATGCACTTCTATCATCACCGAACACCCTACCAAAAGGCCACCATTCATTTCACCCTCTGTCGTGATTTGTATCCTTCCTACACCACTTCCATTGATCCTCTTATGTTTCGTCGATCACAACATTTAGTATTGGATCATTTATTCATTGATCGTCGGTGCAACGATTAATCATTTCCACAAGGTTTCAAAGGGTGAATAACTGAGGAAGAACATGATAGATTTATGGGGGAGGGATTAAGCACATGAACACCCAATGAAGGGATGTTGGCATTTTTTTGGACTTGATATGTTTTGGTAAGTGGGATCATGTAGAAACCGACATCAGAAAAATCATCATGATCTATTCCCTTTAATATAGTAATAATGATCCACCCAACAATAACAATCGAACCAAGAATCAACCTATTCATGGGTTGGTCTGTATTCATCATTTGACCTTAAGAGGGAGAAAATAAATCATGAACTGATCGAGACCCTACCTCATTGATTTGATCATTCGTTGACAAAGAATAGAGATCTGTCATCTTTGTTCCTTGATCAGCTGATGTTTCTCACCAGGAGAGAGATTCCTTCTCCATTCCTTAGGGAATTTTCTGGTTATGGTGATATCCCTAAATTCCTCTAATATGGTTTATTAGAAAAATATTATTTCCACTACATCAACACAAAACATGTCAATAAATTTTTTTATTAAATATTTTAATGAAAATCATCTCCAAAAACTATCTTTTGCTGCATAGTGACATTTGCCGATGTGATGCCTCATCTAAGGAAAACACTCATCAAGAACTCAACGGTTTTCTATAATTTCAAATTTTAGTTACCATTGATGATTTATTAGGATTTCAAACTAAACTATTTTTTATGTAATTATTCTATTTACAGATACACCTCTGGTGACTTTTTCTACAGATTACCCGCACTGACCAATGTTATGTCATGCCAATGGTAAAGCCCCTAATTTTAGATAAATAGTGCGCTCATATTTCTGATCTGGGAAGCCTTTTATAAGTTATTTCACATTTTTTGGAAATTCACACGTGCGTGTAATTAAAAACATAAAAATTTTCAATCAAAAGTTTCAGGCACAATGGGCCTCAGAATCACATGTCGTCTCAATTCTTGGTCTCAAAATTTTTCCAAGAAACATATAAAAATAATAACGAAGATAATCAAGGTTATTACATTCTCCCCAAAATATTTATTTACATTATCAAAATCCAAAACAATGGCTACTAAACAAAAAGGTGAGGGTAATCAGCATGAATCATAGCCTCCCTCTCCTAGGTGCTCTCCTGGAGAATCGTGTGCTACCATCGATCATTCACTAGAGGAATCAACTGCCCACAAAGGATCCAATCCTATCAATCCCCTATCTCCACCAGATACTCCAAAAAATTCATCCCATAGTCAATGTCCATAACACTCTATTCGATGACGTGCAATGGATCATGCACATACCTCCTCAACTAAGACACATGGAAGACAAAATGCAACCTGTGAAACTGTTTTGATAGAGCTAGGTGGTATGCCACCTTCCCAAATCAACCATGAATTTGAAAAGGGTTTTAGTATCTCAGATATAAATTTATTCCCCTACCAAATCTCTAGAATCCCCCTCAAGGTGAGGCCTAAAGGAACACTTGGTCTCTCTCCTCTAACTCTAGAGGCCTCGGACTCCCGTCAACATATGAATTCTTCCAGCATTGGGCAGTCCTCAACCGCTCTTGGATTATCTGCACCTTCTCAGTGGTACCCTCTACCAACTCTGGACCCCTGAGTGTGGGCTCTCTTATTTCCATCTAGAAATGTGGCCACCAGAAGGGTTGCCCATACAAGGCCTCGAACGATGTCATACAAATGGTTGAGTGATAGATGTTGTTATAAAAAAATCTACTAGAGGTAGGTGATCCTCCCAACTAATGAAAAAGTCTAGGATTAGAGCCCATAGAATCCCCTCATGAACATAAGTATCCCTCTTCGTTTGGACATCCATCTGGGGATGAAACCATATGATCAAGAGAAGCGGAGTCCCATGTACCGCATGCAATCCCTTCCACCTCTAGGATTTGAGAAAAACAACAGGATATGAGACGATCGTCATGGAAATCCCATAAAACAAATTATATCATTCATATAGAGTCATCCTAAGATAGTTATTGAACACTTCTCATGGATCGGTAGAAAGTGGACAGACTTGGTTAAAGATCAATCATACGGTATCATGTACCTTGGTTGTGTGTGGTAAACCCATCATGAAGTACATCAATATATCATCCCACATTCACTCTAGAAACAAAAGTAACTGGGTCAAGCCCACTGGAACCTGGAGTTATGCCTTCTACTGATAACAACCAAGGCATCGAGAAATAAAAGATGTCACCACCATCTTTATATATAGCCATCTGAACTAACATCGAAGGTCCTGATACATCTTTTCCACTCCTGGATGTACTGCAAAGGGGGAAGTGTGAAACTACCTCATGAACTCCCCCCACAATCTCATGGATACAACGATTCATCCTCTAAAAATTAGAATGTGTTTTCCACCTTTGAAATAATCTTCCTGGTAATGCCTTGTGGGGATTTGAACACATAAAGTCTCACAGTTGGTATCTCTGATCTATGCCTCCATAACTCGCTGTAAGAGGGGGGGGGGTAACTACCATCGACTGAAGATAATCTGCATCATATCCATCCATAATGAATTTATGTAACTCAACCATATAATTTTATTCCCCACTCAACAAATACATGATTAATATCCTACTAAGAGAGTCTCCCACCATGTTCCCCTTCACAAGAGTATAGACAATCTCAATGTCACAGTCTTGGAGGATCTCTAGACATCGTATGTATCTCATGTTCATATCCTTCCGGGAGAAGATATACATGAAGAACTTATGGTCATAGTAGGCAGTAAACCAATTTCCCATCAGTTAGTGTCACCACATCATCAATGTGAAGAATACCACTGCTAGATCAAGATCATGGGTCACAAAGTTCATCTCATGTTGTCTCGACCAGCATGAACCATAGGTAATGATCGTTTCCTCATGAATCAGGACACAAACAAGCCCTCTCTGTGATGTATCATAGAACACCACATACTCAAAACCATACACTATAAATATCTTTATGGGTGCGCTCATCAATCTATGCATCATCTACTAAAATCATTGTTGTCACTTATTTGTCTACATGAAATGCTTCCCATTCCATGTTATGGTTGTCAAGGGTGCTTCTACCTAGGAATGGATGGGTACAAACCTCATATAGTACCATGTTAAACATAGGAAACTGTGTATATATGTACAACTCTTGGGTGAATCCGATGAAATCATCTCCTTAATCTTTACTTTATCTACTGAAACTATTGCTTATAATATGACATGTCCTAGAAATTGGAACTATCATATCCATAACTATCACTTCATAAGATTTCTGTAACTCTAGGGCTCTGAGAGTGTGTCTAATACCATCCTCAACTATAATTCATGATCCTCCTCAAATGTTGATTACATTAGGATTTCATCAATGAAGACCACGACAAACTGGTCTATGAAAGGTTGGAAGATCCTTTTCATGAGTCCCATGAATTTTACTATGGAATTTCTCATGCCAAAATGCATCAATAGTTACTCATAGTGTCCATAACAACATATGATGGTTGTATTCCATAAATCTTCATCCCATATATGAAGATGGTGATAGAAAGATTTTTGGACGATCTTTAAGAACCCCCTTGTTCCCATCATTTTATTCCAGAGGTTTTTAATCCACATTAGTGGATACTTGTTCTCCACGGTCACCTAGTTTAGGCACCCATAGTCGACACAAAATCTCAAGATCCCATCTACCTTCTTGTAAAGCAAAAAATCGGCCTACCTAGGGTAAGACACGAGGTCTCATGAAGCCCCTCATATTCAAGTCTTCCAGTTATACCCTTATCTTGCGAATCTACATGGGATACATAGGATATACAAGTGTAGATATCAGTACTTCATAGGGGTACAGATCAACTAAAATGTCCACCCCACTATCAGGAGGTAATCCTGTAACAGCTTCTACAAGGATTTACACATACTCATCAAAAAATAGTGGAAACTGAACACTCATCTCATATACTACACCAAGGGTCATGCTAGTCAACTTGTGTGTGATCGGCTGCACCCTATTATGTGAGATTTGATCCAATGCAACTTGGGTTTCCTTTTCACTATCAAAGAAAAACATGGTCTTATATTTGTAGACACACCACATTGTGTTCCAAAAATACTCTATCTGGACTTAGACTGCAGATGACCAGTCCATACCAAGGTTGATGTTGTAAAGAATCAATGCTACCACCAAGAGATACCAACCATTAATATTAGACCCAAAAGTAAGGGCACACCATCAGAACCAATATGTGATCATCAAATATCTTCACATAGGAGTCTCTAAGAATAGGGATCAAGTCAACAGTTCTAATGGAATCTACATGTCTCAAATAGGGTTAATGGGGAGAAAAATATAACTAGTACATGTGTTTATTGAAACTATATCATGGGTGGAAAAAACACAGACCACAAATCTAATCATCTCAGGATAACTGGGGTTGTAGGCTTCCATTTCTTGAATGTAGCCTCATCCCTTCCCACCAGCTTCTAAAGTGTAACACCCCAAGATTTCATAGTGTGTTATTTCTTCAAAATAATTCAATAACTTGCACTACAAGCAACACCGAGTTCAATTGCACCCTGACTTACCAAAAAAAAAGCCATTAAAAGAGGTCATGAATAGCATTAACTACATTTTTAACGTTATATAATCCTTATAATTTTAGAATCCATATTATGAGTTTCTTAGTCATAATGCAAGAACAGATTCATTTTCAGTATTGCACTTTTATCAACTTTTGATAGTGAAACCTTTTTAAATACAATATTTTAAACTTTTTGACTAAATGGAGACATCAAAAAATTTAAAATGAAACATCCCAAGCTTCCACGGTACGCTTTCCTTTGAATAAAACAGTAGCGTGTCTTGTACGCAACGTCGAGTTTTAACACACACCCCAACCGATCAAACTAGCCGTTATGAATAGTAATACCTACTTTTTGAAATTACATATATTTTATATTTGAAAATGGACTTCATTTTTGGATTCGGAATATCGAATTTAGCCTAAGGTGAAATTTTGGTACATTTCGGATAACTTTCATATTTTGATGAATAGTGAAAATTACTAAATTTTAATTAAAAACAACTTTTTTAATCAAAATAATTAATAGTGATAAATTATGAATTTGAGTGGTTTTAAAGTATATTTAGAATATATTTTTACCGTTTAATATAATGTTGGTCATTGGACATAATTTTACAATTAAACCGAACATAAACAAGTGTCAATCTTTTGATAGTTATTACCTCTTAAAAACACGCTTTTTGTTTTGACAGCGGGAATTAATTTTAAATTAATTTCTGCCACTTCTGTGTTTTGAATTTAGAAAAATGGATTCAATATTTGGAATCAGGATGTCCAAATTGTGTAAATAGGTAACTTTTATTTTTAGACATTTTGAATAATTACTGTGGTAAATATTTTATTTACCATGGTTAAGGGTAAATCCGGTAAATAAGGGTTAACAAATAATATTATAATAATACAAAATAACCCTAAAACGTGTTCTAACCTTATTGGTGGACACATACCCGACCATGAGCATCCTTGGGTCAATTTGGGGACCCCTTGGAGCCGCTTGTATGTGGTAGGGACACTTTATATTAATAAAGATAAAATAAAAATAAAAATGGCATAAGCTTACATCTTTTAGAAGAACAATTTTTACATAGGGTTATACATGTTGGATTTTATATTATAAATATTCATTAGAAATCTAAAACGATTTCCTACATAATGATATTTTATTTATAATTTTTAGACATCAAATAATTGAAATTATTAATGACACAATAATGATGCAATGTTTACCTCATTAATAAATCATTTAAATAAATAAGATTATAATGATTAAAATATTATCTAAAACCTGTCCAATTCTTATTGGTTGATGTTATTTAGAATATGAGTCATATTATCTTCGTCCTCAATGATTTTTGGACCATTATAAACCGAATATAATTATATTATAAAGTAATACTTTCACTCTTTCCTAAAGATCCCCTCTTCTCCCTTATAAAAGGAGACCACTTCTACTCATTCCTCACACCTCTCAAGCCACTTGGCTCGTCCAAACTCTGCCCAACAAAGCTCCCCACATCCCTCTCCTCCTCCTTGAAGCTTTCCCTTAGGCAGAAAGCATTTCAATAAGTCCTTTGGTTCCAACCAAAGTGAGTTACCTAAATTAAAGGTAACGATTTCTCTTAAATTATTTTCATTTATTTTGCTTCTTCAACCCCCAAACTCTTTTTATTTCCTTTCTTTTGTAACAACACCAGTATCCTAAATATACTAGGATGTTGTTATAAGAAGGATTCAAACTACACATACACACAACTCCATCTAATGGATGATGAACATAATGTTTCTGTGGATGGAAAACTAACGCCTCACGAAACGATGATTGTTCAAATACATCTTACCGCCTCTCATGGTGGCCATTATGATGGCACTGTAATTAAATATGATATTAATGATATATATTTTATATATAAGCTTCTGTAATTCCATTTTATTTCATACCATTATTCGTTTCATGTTGTATATACATACGATAATTTCATTTGAGGAAGTGCGGACTACAGCCCCCTTAAAATGATATGACTCGTTCATACCACACATGGAACGTATAAAGGATGGTGTTAATGAAATTAAGTAACATGTATAAAATATTATATTATACTGGAATAGTAATATACCTATGTATCATTTGTATTCGATTCTTTTAAAATAAAAATTAAATGGAAGTAGCGTTCGTGCGTACGTACGGACTACCATCTCCACGAACACGATGAGATTCATTCTCCATCGTATCCATTCAAGTATAATTATCATTTGATGATTTAAAAATTATTTTTAAGGACTTGATACCATTCTGGATTTGAATAATATACAACTTATCCTTTACATACATGTCTTACGTAACAAAACATACAAAAGAAAACAAGTAAGTTCACACCCGAAACAGCGATAATACTAAGATATTTTTATCAAATCAATATTAAAAGATCATATATGATATCATATTAATGTATATGATTCTTGTATAATTTAATAACAATTATTTCACCATTATACAGGAGGATAACCTACCCCAACCAAGGAAAAGTACAAGGTAAGGGTTATTTCACAATCTCTTCATTATCCGAGGTTGGTTATACGTAATAATCTACTGGGATCTCTTTATCATCCACATCTATGTTTCTTAAAAATGTATTTCAAAACATTTTTACTATTTACTAAAATATGAGTTAAAGTCATTTATACCCTTTTTGACTTTTATAAGTGGTTTATAAAGGAATCTTTCCGTCATTTTCAAAACAAGGTCCTTTTTATCCTTTTCGACAGAATTGAGGTAAGAATGTTTTTTTTAACTTATACGGCGGGTGCGGTTATTTTACGCCGTTATAAAATCTTCAAAGCTTTCCTTACAAGCTTATAAGAATATTTTCAAAGAAAATGTTTTATTTTATATGGATCTTAAATGATTTCAAAATAAAAGGAGATATTTCTTTAAAAAGAATTTTGATTTCATCTATGTCAACATCCTTTGATGTATTTTAAGATTATTTGAAGTTGATTTATTATGATACAAAACTTCTATATTGTATTGAAGGTTTTGTGATATGTTTGACTATGGATGTGCTATTTTTTATACCATTCATAGTTTATGGTGAAATTATTGACATTTCGTATGCTAGTTTTAATACGAATGTTTACGTTATGTTTAAACCTTTTCATATGGGAATGCATTGGAATTAATAAGTGACGGGTGGAGCCCGCTATAGCTCCTCGATGCATCGGTAGGTCTCGTGAGACAAACTAGTGTCTTGGCACAAGGCCTTGACAAAATCTTATTTGTAGTCTTGGCACGAGGCCTTGACAATGTGGTTATGATAGTCTGGCATTATGCATTCCAACATTATGAAAGTGGTTATTGATTTTTGCATGTGATTATTCGATTAGTAGAATATCCATGTGAATAAGTAAATGGCATTATTTCATTTTTACTTTTGCCATACTATGTTGAAGTTCAAGTTTAAAAGGATTTTGTTTTAGTAATCCATTGCCTTAAATGTTTATTCTTATTTATGAAAGTTTCCGCTATATTGTTATCCTTACTGGGCATTTGAGCTCACCCCTTTTCTATGTTTTATTTTTCCCAGGATGTGAAGAAGTAAGTTATGAATGACCTGCAGGGATTTTATGAGGGGTTAATAGTGTGGATTGTGGAAACATTATGTTGTTGTATTAGTTTTTCATTTTATGATGTAATGTAAAACTTATGAATATATCTAGTGTTTCCAAGGCTACTAAACCAATCGGTCTTTCGAGATTTGATCTTTCTTGTGATCATGCCAATGTTATGTAATAATGCACCGACTCTGGGTAACTGGGGTCGGGGCATTACAGTTGGTATCAGAGGAAGTTTAGTACAAACCTTGGAAGCTAGATTTAGATAAACTCTGATTAGAGCACGTAGACCTAAGATGAACTTTGAGGATTAGTATAGAAGAAGTTCCTAGAATTTTGGTATTGTAGAGATTTTGTGAGTTTTCCGAGCAATACATCTCTGTCTGGATACGAGCAGGTAGAGGCGGCTCTGGCACAGATGTACCTAGGGGTAAAACCCGAAAACACCGCTTTGAGCTAGACTCGAACGGGAACTGGTGCACGACAATGGGCCTTGCTGCACTCTTGGTTACGACACTCCGGGGGATATGCTTAGGATAACTCTCATTTTCTTTACAAATCATTATGAAGGGTTTATGAGTATATACTTCCTCAAAGAAAACATTTTTATGATTATGGATTATATCCATAAATAGTTCAATTTATGTTAAGTGTTTTATAAGTATGGGATTATGTATTTTGATTCATAAACTGATCTAGTGTATGCCATTGTTTAGAAATGGCGCCCAGTAGAAGAAATGAGAACTCCAGAAATGCACATGATCCAAAGAAAAGGAAGGATCATATATTTCATGGTCTTAAGCTAGAATTTATAAGAGGAATAGTCTCCCATGTATTATCATCATGTGAAGAAATAATATCATGTGTTGATAAGATAAGTAAAGAGTTTACTGAGTCATATGGATTTGAAGGGAAGCAAGAGAAGAAAAGGATGGAAGAGAGAAAGATGGATAATGGGATGTGGGAAGAGAAGAATTTTCCCATATGTGGTAACTGTGGAAAGAAACACCCTGGAACTTGCCTGAAAGGAATGGGAGTTTGTTATAAGTGTGGAGGAAAAGGGCACAAAGTACGTGACTGCAAGGGTAAGAAAATGGTTTCAAATGTACAATGCTTCATTTGAAAGGAGTTTGGACACTATGCGAACCTATGTCCCAGTCATCAGAATATGCCTCAAATGATGTTATTGGATAATAATCAAGTTATGATACTACCACAGATGAAGAGGAATGATTAGAGTTCTTATGTTGATTATGTCAATTGAGTGTTGTATCAACAATGTACTTGTTACAATAATTATGGAGTATATAAGGATTGTACTGCAGTACTATTTCATTAAGGACTTGAGATTGTGTGGAACAAAGAAAAGTGACTCAATAGCAGGATAATTTTTGGAAAATATATGGGTGAGAGAATGATAAACCATAATATAGTTCTGATACTGAGGTAGTAATTTTGGAATAATACATGATTGTTTTGGATAAATTATATTGGATATTCTTGACTACCTTCAAACTGATTAATGATTTGTATATTCCATCATTTTTGGGGTTTAAAACATTTTTGGATTAATGAAGTATATCCAGCTTTCTATATGGAATAAGGGAGCATGAATGTAATCAATAAGGAATATGGTAATTCAGGATGTTTCAGTGTATTAAAAGAATACATGATGAAGGTATTAATATGCTATTACGGGGTAAAAAGGTTCTACATTATGTTTAACTTACTTATAAATGTTGGACTGTGAGTTTGGATAGAAGTATTTTGGATAGTTCTAGTTTGGATTATTTTGGATTGCCATAAAAGGACAACCCGGAGGTCGGGCGGCAACCCGTCGCGTCCGGAAAGGCTGTGAGACTTGAACCCGCAACCGAAGGGCGACAAGTGTGTATCACCTACCACTGGCCCATGAGATGTCCTGGATTAAATAAAGTTGTTTTTATTAAAAGATCTTTTAGATGAATTATAAATTCATTTATTTTGGAACCCTGTACGAATAGTATAAATAAAAAAAATTACATTCTATTATCTTTTAGAGTGAAAGATGAGTTTGTGGTAGAAACTTATTAATGGATGAAACTCTAATTATAATGTAAGTATATCTCCTTATGATCTTAGCCAATCTCATAAATAAATTCCTCAATATTAAGAAAATCAACTTAGAACAAAAATGTTTTCCTAGATGGTACTTTAAATCATCACTAATTTATGGCTTTGGGATTGTTGGACTTTTCATAGCCATGTTCTCCACCACTCTCCATCAGATAATTGATGGTTAGATTTTTCTTCCATATCCATATTTTCCTACATGGAACCCTAGTATGTGTTATATTCGGTAATCTTCATACTTTCGACTCTTTATTTTAAATAGAGGCCTCGTTAATTCATTTTTCGATGTGGGATTTCAACTAAGATATTTTTAAACGTCAAAAATGTGTTATCCCAATACCCTATATTTTGTTGAACTGATGGTACTTCAAATCATCATAGATTGATGAGTTTAAGGACCTCAATTATACACTTGTTTGTGATTGATGACCTCAATCACTACCTATAAATATTTACGTTTTTCCTCCAATTATATATCTCTAATTGCCACCAATGTTCTCCTAATCGAGATCATAATTTGGTGGTGACCCTTTCATTTCTCTTTTCCTCATATTAAGACAAAATTTTAGTAACCCAATTTCCGATGTGGATTTTCCCACAAATATATTATCTATTTTCAACCTTTTATTTTTTAAGAACAATTTCAAATTGCGAGGACGCAATTTATTGAAGGAGGGGAGAATGTAACACCCCAAGATTTCATAGTGTGTTATTTCTTCAAAATAATTCAATAACTTGCACTACAAGCAACACCGAGTTCAATTGCACCATGACATACCAAAAAAAAGCCATTAAAAGAGGTCATGAATAGAATTAACTACATTGTTAACTTTATATAATCCTTATAATTTTAGAATCCATATTATAATTTTCTTAGTCATAATGCAAGAACAGATTCATTTTCAGTATTGCACTTTTATCAACTTTGGATAGTGAAACCTTTTTAAATACAATATTTTAAACTTTTTGACTAAATGGAGACATCAAAAAATTTAAAATGAAACATCCCAAGCTTCCACGGTACGCTTTCCTTTGAATAAAACAGTAGCTTGTGTTGTACGCAACGTCGAGTTTTAACACACACCACAACCGATCAAACTAGCCGTTATGAATAGTAATACCTACTTTTTGAAATTATATATATTTTATATTTGAAAATGGACTTCATTTTTGGATTTGGAATATCGAATTTAGCCTAAGGTGAAATTTTGGTACATTTCGGATAACTTTCATATTTTGATGAATAGTGAAAATTACTAAATTTTAATTAAAAACAACTTTTTTAATCAAAATAATTAATAGTGATAGATTATGAATTTGAGTGGTTTTAAAGTATATTTAGAATATATTTTTACCGTTTAATATAATGTTGGTCATTGGACATAATTTTACAATTAAACCGAACATAAACAAGTGTCAATCTTTTGATAGTTATTACCTCTTAAAAACACGTTTTTTGTTTTGACAGCGGGAATTAATTTTAAATTAATTTCTGCCACTTCTGTGTTTTGAATTTAGAAAAATGGATTCCATATTTGGAATCAGGATGTCCAAATTGTGTAAATAGGTAACTTTTATTTTTAGACATTTTGAATAATTACTGTGGTAAATATTTTATTTACCATGGTTAAGGGTAAATCCGGTAAATAAGGGTCAAAAAATAATATTATAATAATACAAAATTACCCTAAAACGTGTCCTAACCTTATTGGTGGACACATAACCGACCAGGAGCATCCTTGGGTCAATTTGGGGACCCCTTGGAGCCACTTGTATGTGGTAGGGACACTTTATATTAATAAAGTTAAAATAAAAATAAAAATGGCATAAGCTTACATCTTTTAGAAGAACATTTTTTACATAGGGTTATACATGTTGGATTTTCTATTATAAATATTCATTAGAAAGATAAAAAGATTTTCTACATAATGATATATTATTTATAATTTTTAGACATCAAATAATTGAAATTATTAATGACACAATAATGATGCAATGTTTACCTCATTAATAAATCATTTAAATAAATAAGATTATAATGATTAAAATATTATCTAAAACCTGTCCAATTATTATTGGTTGATTTTATTTAGAATATGAGTCATCTTAGCTTCGACCTCAATGATTTTTGGACCATTATAAACCGAATATAATTATATTATAAAGTAATACTTTCACTCTTTCCTAAAGAGCCCCTCTTCTCCCTTATAAAAGGAGACCACTTCTACTCATTCCTCACACCTCTCATGCCACTTGGATCGTCCAAACTCTGCCCAACTAAGCTCCCCACATCCCTCTCCTCCTCCTTGAAGCTTCCCCTTAGGCAGAAAGCATTTCAAGAAGTTCTTTGGTTCCAACCAAAGTGAGTTACCTAAATTAAAGGTAACGATTTCTCTTAAATTATTTTCATTTATTTTGCTTCTTCAACCCCCAAAATCTTTTTATTTACTTTCTTTTGTAACAACACCAGTATCCTCAATATACTAGGATGTTGTTATAAGAAGGATTCAAACTACACATACACACAACTCCATCTAATGGATGATGAACATAATGTTTCTGTGGATGGCAAACTAACGCCTCACGAAACGATGATTGTTCAAATACATCTTACCGCCTCTCATGGTGGCCATTATGATGGCACTGTAATTAAATATGATATTAATGATATATATTTTATATATAAGCTTCTGTAATTCCAGTTTATTTCATACCATTATTCGTTTCATGTTGTATATACATACGATAATTTCATTTGAGGAATTGCAGACTACCGCCCCCTTAAAATGATATGACTCGTTCATACCACACATGGAACGTATAAAGGATGGTGTTAATGAACTTAAGTAACATGTATAAAATATTATATTATACTGTAATAGTAATATACCTATGTATCATTTGTATTCGATTCTTTTAAAATAAAAATTAAATGGAAGTAGCGTTCGTGCGTACGTACGGACTACCGTCTCCACAAACGCGATGAGATTCATTCTCCATCGTATCCATTCAAGTATAATTATAATTTGATGATTTAAAAATGATGTTTAAGGACTTGATACCATTCTGGATTTGAATAATATACAACTTATCCTTTACAAACATGTCTTACGTAACAAAACATACAAAAGCAAACAAGTAAGTTCACACCCGAAACAGCGATAATACTAAGATATTATTATCAAATCAATATTAAAAGATCATATATGATATCATATTAATGTATATGATTCTTGTATAATTTAATAACAATTGTTTCACCATTATACAGGAGGTTACCCTACCCCAACCAAGGAAAAGTACAAGGTAAGGGTTATTTCACAATCTCTTCATTATCCGAGGTTGTTTATACGTAATAATCTACTTGGATCTCTTTATCATCCACATCCATGTTTCTTAAAAATGTATTTCAAAACATTTTTACTATTTACTAAAATATGAGTTAAAGTAATTTATACCCTTTTTGACTTTTATAAGTGGTTTATAAAGGAATCTTTCCGTCATTTTCAAAACAAGGTCCTTTTTAACCTTTTCGACAGAATTGAGGTAAGAATGTTTTTTTAACTTATACGGCGGGTGCGGTTATTTTACGCCGTTATAAAATCTTCAAAGATTTCCTTACAAGCTTATAAGAATATTTTCAAAGAAAATGTTTTATTTTATATGGATCTTAAATGATTTCAAAATAAAAGGAGATATTTTTTTAAAAAGAATTTTGATTTCATCTATGTCAACATCCTTTGATGGATTTTAAGATTATTTGAAGTTGATTTATTATGATACAAAACTTCTATATTGTATTGAAGGTTTTGTGATATGTTTGACTATGGATGTGCTATTTTTTATACCATTCATAGTTTATGGTGAAATTATTGACATTTCGTATGCTAGTTTTAATACGAATGTTTATGTTATGTTTAAACCTTTTCATATGGGAATGCATTGGACTTAATAAGTGACGGGTGGAGACCGCTATAGCTCCTCGATGCATCGGTAGGTCTCATGAGACAAACTAGTGTCTTGGCACAAGGCCTTGACAAAATCCTATTTGTAGTCTTGGAACGAGGCCTTGACTATGTGGTTATGATAGTCTGGCATTATGCATTCCAACATTATGAAAGTTGTTATTGATTTTTGCATGTGATTATTCGATTAGTAGAATATCCATGTGAATAAGTAAATGGCATTATTTCATTTTTACTTTTGCCATACTATGTTGATGTTCGAGTTTAAAAGGCTTTTGTTTTAGTAATGCATTGCCTTAAATGTTTATTATTATTTATGAAAGTTTCCGCTATATTGTTATCCTTACTGGGCATTTGAGCTCACCCCTTTTCTATGTTTTATTTTTCCCAGGATGTGAAGAAGTAAGTTATGAATGACCTGCAGGGATTTTATGAGGGGTTAATAGTGTGGATTGTGGAAACATTATGTTGTTGTATTAGTTTTTCATTTTATGATGTAATGTAAAACTTATGAATATATCTAGTGTTTCTAAGGCTACTAAACCAATCGGTCTTTCGAGATTTGATCTTTCTTGTGATCATGCCAATGTTATGTAATAATGCACCGACTCTAGGTAACTGGGGTCGGGGCGTTACATAAAGCCTATGATAGTCCACCCAGGGGTGGTGGTTTTAGTAACTCAAACATTGTCCCACCTCCTTCTGCCAGTCCAACTCCTCTTCCACTTCTGCCACATGGAGGTCCACCCTATTACAACCTTCACCTGGGTCTCAGCAGTCCCTCAGTGATCTACGGATTGGTCATATGATGGGTCAAGGAATCTATATCTAGATGTACCTAACCACCACATGAGTAGCACAGTCTGTCCTTCAGCTGCCTCACACTGCCTTGGGAGTTGTGCATCGCTGACCTCATGTCTTGGGGTTGTCCCTTGAACTGGCTGATCTTCTTGGACCCATGCATCAGCTCTCAGCTACATGGTATTGAAGATTCATCTACTTTACTCCCCATGATAGCTCCCACTATCAGATCTCTACTATTAATGATCTCTCTAGTACTCCAACATATATCTAAATGATATGTGATATCATGGATTCCCTTATCTCCTAGTGTAGGCCCTTTTCAATGGTTCGTGCCCTAAAGAACAGGTCCCTCAACATGTACGTGGAGTAATGGGAAATATATGTTTATTTCTTTTGTAATACACTACTATGTGCATGCCCTGCTATAGATGTAGTAGCTCCTACAAATGCGTAGAGAATAACATTTCTGGAAAGAACTCAACACTAAATAGAAAATCAAAGTCTGTCCAACTGAGTGTCATCATATCATGGGTCAAGATCACTATCCTCCACCATCTCCCTGTTGATCCTTATATAAGGCACATAGCTAGGACCACCATCAGGTTGGTTGGCATCCTAACTTTTTGGAAGACACGTGTAACAACCTCCAGAAAATCCTTGACTGCCTGGGGGTCTGGCACACCCCCTAAACCTCAGAGGTCACAACATCTAGAAACTTTTCAATGCACTTAGCCTATGTAAATCCTATACTTGGAACAATGGTAGTATCTATGACCCTTAGAGTAGTGGTATCACTGGTACACCACTTGGTGGTACTATCTATGATACTAGTCCCTATACTGATGCCTCATCACTAAGAGGATCATCCTCATTATTACACAACAGAATCTAGGATGGTTGTCTGTATAGATGCATCCAGAAATTGATCAAGATTTACCTCATTCAATAGAGTATACTTGGTGATCTGATAATGACTCATGATGGTAATGAAAACACACTCAATCCTATATGATGCATGTATAATTATTTTCAATAAAACCAGAGTTTTCACCTATTGTGTCAGAATGAAGAATTCAGAGTCCTGGCATATGGATATGTCTGTAGCATCACAAACACAAGATTACCAGGCCTAAAAGTTGAACTCAAAACACTTGGCATTGACTCCCAAACCAATCTCATATACTCTTGGTTCATTAAATAGAACCGGCCTCATTTGTTACAAATCTATCATGAACAGTACCCCGGGACCTATGTTGTGGCTACCCCCAATACCACCTCCAATAGCCCTTGGGCTGGGTACAAGTACTAATTAGGTGTATCCTAAAAAAGGAAGGCATTTTCATACATACCTATAAACACACACAACCATCTCCATGACAAAAATGATGAAATTAAAAACAGTTATTAAACTAGCATGCTTACCACAAAGATACAAAAAATGTGTACATCCTTACAAAATTTAAAATTAAATGGGGCTAGAATAAAATCATAAACCAAAAGAAAAATTAAAAGCTTCTGAAAATCATTCACAGAAAACCCTACCTGATTGGTTGGTACAGAAACAATTGTCTGATGTTGCTGACACACATCTCATCTATTGGTCCACTCTCTAAGCACTATATGGTATCGGTCCCCTAAAGACTCTATTAAAGCATCAAACATCTTCACAAGACACAACATGTGTGCCCATATCCCATTTAGGGGAGAGTAAAACAACACTCAGTGGGGACCCTGAAATCACAAAGGCACACAACTATGAAATACAAGAAGTATACCAAAAAGGAAACACATGAACTACACTACAAAGGAAACACAAAATGTACCCCAACAAGGAAATACACGAAGTACCCCACAAAGGAAACACAAAAAGTACAGTTAATACAATTAGCTCACACATGTATAAGTATAAAGCATAAAGAGAAGGATTACCAGCTGTAGTAAACTGATCTCCAAGTATATAATGATCTAGAAGGCTGGGCAGTGTATAGGGCCATGGAACACAGAGCATCAATAGAGCATGGAAAATTAGTGGAACACTAATTGGATATGGTGTAAAGTGCATTAGTGGTACTCGAATCATTGATGGATCCCAGAGAAGTGATGGTATCTGGGACATTGATGGAGCATGAAACGTCGACGGAGTATAAATCATCAATGGCCCATAATGAATTTACGAAGCCTAGAGCATCGATGGAACATGCATTGTCGATGCCTCATGCATCCCCTAAGTCACATAGTTACCATGATCATGTAGGCAGAACCAGCCACTAGATTCCACTCAAAGAGTGCTCATTTCGATTGGACCTATTTTTTGAGCCATTAAGCTATAGGGAAACTTCCAAAAAAAACTCAATTAGAGTATCTCAAAAGGAATGTCTCATATCAGGGGTAAAAATTCCATAAACAGACCATCAAACAGACACACGGTGTAAATGATATGGAAAATTTTGTAAAAATGGTTTGGTATGATCTGAATCTGTCCCGACCAAGTCCGGCCAACCTTATCCAGCCCGATTTTCCAGACCTGATCCGACTCGGTTTTCCTAGCCCAACCTGCTACATGAAGGTCGGATCCTTCAGTGCACATCTCGGTCATGCACTCCTAGTAAATGTGGCCTCCATGTTTAACAGTGACGACACCACATCCTGGCCCCTGTTCCTACAACCCTGCTGTTGTGGGATCCTCCTCCGACATGGCCTCTGATCTATGGTATGCGCCTCTATAAGATCCTCTTACTAGGTGGTCCCACTAGACTGCCACTATTCACCACATCAAGACTCATCCTCCCATCGGGCCGGGTTTTTCCCGATCTACTGGCCACCCTTCCTACAACCCATGGATCATTACACCCTTCATCTTTATCCTCTGCCTGCCTTCTGTGCTCTCATCACACCTTCACAATTCCATTACAGATTAAAAAATTCATTTTCAGATCTATGCGCTAAGGATCTTAAGAAATAAAATAGATAATTCTCATAGGGTTTCAAAGGGTAAACAATGCATAATAAACACGATAGATTTAGGGGGAAGGATTAGGTCCTAGGAAACACAAATCATGGATCTTGGCCTTGTTCATTCAGCCTTTATTGTTCATATTAGTGGGATCACGAAGAAACCAATAACAAAATGATAACAAAAATCTATTCTCTTTAATCCCAAAATAATTATCCACCCAAAAAAATGATGAAACCTCATATAAACATATTTTTGGGTTGGTATGTATTTGTATTTTGAACCTAAAAATGGGGAAATATATCAAATAGATATCAACAACATACCTAATGATAGGATCAGTTGTTGACGATGAATGGTGGTCTATGTCATCATCAATCCTCGATCTGATGACGTTAGGTGTTGAGAGAGAACATCCTTATCCTTTCCTCAGGGGAATCCTACCATTATGGAAATAACCCTGAATTACTCTGAAATAGATTATTAAAAAACAAAAACCACCTCTGCGTCAACATGCAATGTCCAATTAAAATATTTTTATTAAATATTTTAATGATGTTCACATCCAATGAACTATCTTTTGTAGCTGACATGTGCTAGTCGATGTTAGGACTCACCACATGAAAACATCCCTTAAACTCAATGGTGGTATCATATTTCTAATTGGAGTTCCCATTTTTGAGTTATAAGGGTTTAAAAATAAAATAATTTTTTAATTATTTAATTTACGCTTACACCCATGGTGACTTTTTCTTCATATTAACCCCGAAAACTAATGTTACGTTGTTCCTAGGGTAAATCCACTACTCTGATCCCAACTAAACCCATAGATTACTGTTCAAGGAAACCGTTTAAGAGTTATTTCACATTTTTCAGAAAATTCATGTGCACATGTTATTTAACCATATTAAAATTAAATTCGTAGTTTTGATAATGTCAAGAATAATTTCTATTTTTGTGTGATTCCATAGAAAATGGTTTATTACATCTATATTATTTTCATGTGAGTAATGTGTTGGGTGCATAGAAAAATTAATAACACTAATATTATTAAAAAGTATTGGATTTTCAGTAAACTATATACCAAAACCCATCATTTTATTCTAAATACACAACAATTTTTCACAATAACATTTATAGCTACATATTTAGCTTCATCAAGAGAGTGGGAAACTGATGGACCATGAAACTAAATATTATCTTAGGAAATGACACATTTTTAATGTAATGTTTCAATCCAACCTACAACCTTTAAATTCATCAAATGATTAATGTGTGATTAAAGATTAATTTTCAAAGTAATAAATTACAATAATCTTTAATGACAGTTAATTATATTGAAAAATAAATTTTAGAACATTTAGATGTAATTCCTTGTGATTTATATGGAATCACTTACCAAAGACATATGAAAAAAATAATGATCAACTTGTCATTAAATAAATTAAACACCATATCAATCATGTAATGTTTTTTATCAACTATTTCTTCAACATCATCAAGATTATGTTTGATAGGATTTCTTATTATAGTAATTATGGATAAATAATTTTCAAAAACATAATGTTTGAGTAAAACACTAACACATTTGTATTGAGTTGAAATATATATTTATATTTTTTGATAAATAATATAAACAAGGAAAATATTTTGTTCACTCATCATGATCATCAAAAAAAATATTTTAAAACGTTTTCAATAAAATATTATATGGAAACTTGTGAGTTGAACAATAGATAATTACATGAATATATCTTTTAATAATCATGATATGATTGTAATATTTTTTTATATAAAATGATCGATCAAAATTTTAAATAGAAAAAATTAGTTTGAATTAATATATGATCTATAAATTTGACATATTTAATATTGGGGTCCTAGATTTAAAATACCTCCTAAATAAATACATTTAGATCATAATGTTTGGACATATATTTAAAATAAATTATTATTGATATGTATTGAAATGGAGTGTAAGATCTAGATAGGTTCAATTTATTCCACTAGAGAAAATGTCTCACCAAATTCTATGCCTTCTTCTAGATAATCAAATTTATCAAAAAGTATTTCATTATTCCTTAATATTATTAAATTTAGAGCCCAATTTATTTATAAAAACAATTTTATAAATATCATAACACGTTTTTTAAAATTATTGAAAAATATAAAAACATGATTTTATTAAAATTGGTTCTTCTCTTCTTATATATACCTAGAAAAACTTTATTCACATAAGGATTCATCTCCAATTTTAGGATTTAATAGAGATAGGAATTCAGGATACTCACATTCATTGGATAACCAATATCTGGATTGGATGGTCGGATCACATATCAAATTATATTATCGGTGGGATTCCTCCTTTAAAATATATAGTTCTTAGTTAATGTAGTAAGTTTATTCTCAAATTTTAGTTTTACATAATTCATTTAAAAAACTTTTAGATATAAAAAATCCGTTGAATTTTCTATGGGATCACTCACTATGGGTTGTTGTGAATCTGATTTTGATAAACCTATATCATTTTTTTCAAATACATCACACGAAGGGTTAATTATTAAACATTTTGAAAAAATAAAATGTCCACATTCATCAAATTCTACATGAATAAATTCTTCAATATAATATTTTCATTTACTAAAAATTATATAGGACATACTTATCATAGATTAAACAATAGAATTTAATTTATCAAACCTTAGATCAAATTTAATAATTCGACAATCAGTACTTTGTATGAGTATAATGCACCAAATGAAGTTGAAATATGAGAGTTCCATATTTCTGATACTCTACATATAATAATGATTTTTGGAAAATTGTGATGTAAGAAAATATATTTATAGTATAGAAATTTGATTCAGTAAATGTAGCACATACTGTAGCAGTACTATAGCAGCCAGAACTATTCACCCGATTTGGGCCTTCGGGCCATCGGTTTGGGCATACGGGTCTCCATGGCCATCAAGTCATCAAAGGACTTCAAGACATAGGGCCTTCTGGACACAAAGGACATGGTTTTTACCAATGCACAGAGAACATGCCCTTGAAGAGTATTAGAGAAACAATAGTAGCATCCAACAGAAGTAGAGCTAACCGAATTGGATGAATGAGAGGGTCTGGAAGCCATCATCGAGACCAGGAACCATGTAGTATTGTATGAGGCAACGTTTTATGATCATCAATGTATGGTGGGGAGGTAGGTGATCAATGAAGCAGAGGTTGGGGAGGGTCAGTTCATGTGGGTTGGGCTTATAGGTCATGTAATTGGCATGGTATGCCTTTGAGCCTTCGTGTATTATACTGCGGGTCAATCGGGCCTTCTGCCTTCAGCCTATGGGTCATGTATGGTTTCCCCTTCAACCATTAATAGATGTATTATTCATAATAAAATAAAAAAGAATGCCTTCAGTCTATTCGGGTTATTGAAAAATTATATTTCTTCATTATTCTACAATATTTTATTGAGTTTTTATTGGTGTTGGAAAGTAATGAGTAATAATTCTTTTTCTGTAAAAAAATTCAGGATAATAATTTAGAAACTCACCACCATGATAACTTCAAAAAATAATCATATGTGTTTTTTGTATTTTTAAAAGGTGAAAAAATAATTTTTAAATCATAATGTTCTTCAAATTTTTAGGTGAGAGGTTTTACCTATGAAAATATAGAGTAATCATCAATCAAGAGATGTATATAGTGTATTACCCCAATAAACCCTATTTGTGTGGGACTAAATAAATTCATGTTCACTAATTTTAATGATTTTTTTTTTTGTGGAGACTTCACATTTACATTTAAAACCGTACCTGTGTTTCTGAATAAACTGAAATCGATCCTCGACTCTGGTAGAGTTAAAATTATGGTTTTTTAATTCACTATCATTTTCCTTCTCAGAAATTTCACCTAAATTTATAATGTTATTGTTCTGTGTTGTTCTATTAGGAAACAAATATAAATAATAAATTTCAATTTAATAATGAATATTTTGATATATTATATATTCTAAGTCATGTATATTTAAATACTCATTCTTATTGATAGATAAAATCAATATACCTTCATAATTTATAGTCATACATTTTTCATTTTTGAAATTCACATTTTCTCTCTCATCACACAGACGACTAATGATGATAATTTTTTTCTTACGTAAACAAACATATAAAACATTCAAAACAAATGTTTTTTCAAGAAATAATGGGTCTTTGATTCTATGAATTTCACCCTTTTTGTTGTCTCTAAAAGTTACTCAACATCCATTTAATGTTTCAATATTTTGGATGTTTGACTTTTGTCTATTTATAAGTTGGGTACATATAATGTCCACATACAACTTATTTTGGATTCTGAAACTCATGCTATTTCCCTAAATATAATAAAACAATGTTCTTGGTTCCCTAAAAAATCGTGTTTCTGGTTATTTTATAATATAAAATTCTTTAAACCTTTATTATCCGAAATATTTTATATTGTATAACCTCAACATATTTGGAACTAAAATATCCATTAAACCAACATATTAAATATTGTTTAGATTGAAAAAATTTGCACAATGACATTCTCATTGACAATTAGAGGAAAATTTTGAACTTTTAGGTTTCAAAATATTTGATAAAAAAATTTAATCGTTAGATTAAAATTATATTTTATTATAATTTAAAGAATGTTATAATTTATTATAAATATTGTAAAATGTTTATTTACTAGATGTTAAATTATAAAATATTTTCTTTGAAATGGTGATTCAATGTGAATTTTATAAACAAAATTTCAATCATATAAATTTGAATTAGAAATATAATTAAAATATAATTCAGTTAACTGATTTGAAACATCATAAATAAGTTACAAAATTCTTTTTATATATTTATAAAATACTTTTCTTTCCAAAATCATTGTTATTTTTCATCTTTTTATTTTTCTTTTGCATACGAATTACATATCTTACCATTTCTTTAAAAGTATTCATATAAAACTCATAAATTGATTTGTTTTTTCATCATCAAATGTAGTTTTATAAACATCAGTAGAATTTAATGTAAAATTCTAATATATGTTTGGTTTTTACCAATATTATATAGTAACCTTAGCATGAATCAATTTTCATCCTTTTGAAACAATTTTAATCTAACTATTTCTTCCCCTATCTTATCATAAACAAAAAAAAATAGTATCACCTTCTCTAGCACTTCAGAACTCCAATGATTTTATGTTCTTTATACATATTCTATTAGAGTACATATAATAATCTTCAATAATTATTCTTACTTTTTATACAATTTGTTATAATTTGCACTACCTTTTTAAATTGGTATAAACTGATATAAAAATATTACTTATTGTAATGGTTTTCTTTTATATATGTATGAAATATATATCAAAAACATATTCTTAAATCTCCTATTCACCCTTCTAGAAAATTGATCAAGCCCATTATCATTGTTATGTAAACAGTTTTCATTTGAATGATTACATTTCATCATTGAAATTGAAAAATTATAAACATTATCACATTAATTAAAACCATCATTAGTAGAATTACAATAAATAGATACAACAAACCTCATTATTACTTTTATCTTTTTATATTATCAATTTAATAAACATTTATATTGCGTTAAAGTTCTAATTAAGTCATTAAGACTAACATTTTTCAAATTCATAGTGTCACAGATAACTATCATCTTCTATTCCCACTCATTTGACAATATATCAATAAATTTTTCAATAATATGATATTTCATTAATTCCTTCATGCCAAAATATTGTAAAATATTTACAGTAGTTATAAACACTAATACATTTGAGTGATAGTTTCTCTATGTTTAAAATTACATTCTTTAAAGTTTAGCATTTATAGTCCTCTTTGAGTTTTTATCACATTATAAGTTCTAAAATTAGTAACCCATTACTTCATCAAAATTTAATTTCTATCTCACAAAAATATTTTTTGAATAAAGATTTTTATGGTCATAGAAAACAACCTAGTATTCTCGACTTTATAATTGTATTGATATTCTAGCTTTTATTCATGATACATAGAATCACCCACATTCTAAAAAAATATTATTTTCATTCTTAATGAGTATAATTTGAATCATAATATTAATCAAATAATATTAAATACAATAAAAACAATGGTCATAATCCACTCTTTTAAATAATGGGGGTATTGTTGGATTTAAATTCTTATGTGTTATAATCAAAAGCCATACAATAACAAAAATAAAATAAAATCTACTTTACAACATAAAATGGTTTTGAAGGAATTGTTAGATAAATTTTAGTAAATTAATAGAAGATAAAAAATAAAACTAAAACCAAATACTATTATTAGTTAAAATGATTTTATTCTTAGAATCTAGTAGAAACTATATATGATACAAAATGTTATCCCAAATATGTTTGGTTGAAATACTAAAATATTAGGGATGTGAATTATTGTTAAAATTAATATTATAATTTCAAGACATCACCATGTTTTAAATTTATTTGAACTAAAATATTCCATTAAATTTAAAAACTATAGAAATAATATAAAGAAGCATTAGAAAAATAAAACAATTGGAAATTTTGATAAATTCTAAAAACATTTATAAACTAATAATAAAATAATTAAAAAATTCATATATTTTAAATTTAAAATAATACCACTCCAAAAAAGGATATTATAAAACAAAATTATCTTGAATTTAAGAGTTATTGACATATGTAAATCTAAACTGGGGTATATTCAATTTTGTACATATTAGAAGCTCTATCTTCCCATCCCCTAAATCCTTTAATTATTACCCACTGGAAGATTTAATTTCATTATATACATAGATGAACTTGATCAATATGATAATATTCTCTATATTTATATTTAAAAAATCTCTTGATGTCCCCCACTAAAAAAACAAAATCTCTCGATGCACATGTAATCCATTTCTTCACACAGAAAATATATGTATTCATTATTAAAAAAAATTAATCGCTATATTTGAAACTCAATGATTACACAAGAAATTAAGTGAATTTAGAAGGTATTCTTCAGAAAATGGTAGCACATAGGTAAAATGATATTATATAAAATTTAAACTATTTAAATATATCTCATGGAAACAATCTATTATAATGAATAAAAAAATTTATAGAATTTAAAAGATTCAAGTAACATCTTTTCTTATCACATCATCATTTTTTTCTTCTTAATGATGTATATATATTTATAAACATTGTTGTAAACAATATAATATTTTATATAAACATTCTTAATATTTATTTACAAATATAGTAGAAGTTTCATCATTATCTTATGATGAACATATCTGGACTTGTTATATTTTTATGGATGTATTCCTATATGATATAGTTCTAGTTTATTCGATAAAAGAAATCATTCTAGAAACTTCAAATAATCATTTTTTATTTTAATATCTTTTTAATTTAATTCATAGATTTTTTATAAACATAAAAGGTAATTAAATAATGTTTTATGTTAAACCAGATTCATATGATGTGAAATGACTAAAAAGTATACTTTTCTATTTTTAAAACACATTTAATGGAAATGTGAGATCCTATGAAAGTAAAAAATATAAACCATAAAAAACCATAAAAAGGGGAAAGAAACATTAATGTTTAATTTAATTAAATTTGATACATTATCATTAAATAATTTTCCAATTACGATTGTCTACAGTTATAATTGAGTCATAATTGATCAGATCTCTTAACCAATGCGCCATCTTTTCCCACGTTTGAATGTACTCCTCTATTATTATTTTCCATCCACGGAAACATGTTACTAGAATAATTTCCTACTTGATCCACTATGTATGATCCTTATTATTATCCTCAAGTATTAGTCGATCAGTCTTCTTATCTACATCCTCCTGTGAGGCATTAATGAAAATTGATTCCTATAATGTTTCTTCCACATAGTGGACAATCAACTCCAAAAGTTTGACACTATTTTGAACCACTTTTCAATAATCTGTGTACTTTTTGTTAGTTGCACACTTAATGAGATCAAATCGGTCAGTGGTTCTCTTCTCCACCACTAGTGAGGCTTCTGGAATTAAACTTGTTTCTCGCACCACACATTTATCTTCTTGTTCCACCCTGTTAGTCAATTGGATTCCACCTTGAACCATCACTCTCACCATCAAATCTTTCACCTGATCATGTGTTTCTAGGTCATCCTCCTTCAGCCTCTACATCTTGGAAGAACAAATCATTATGAAGTGAATTTTGACTTTCAAAATTAAATAAGTAAGTGAGTCAGTAAATGAAGAGATATATCATGGATCAATTACATGTCTTGATTTATATAAGTTTTCCATATATTATTGAATATCAAAATAGACTAGGGTTCATGGATTTATGAAATCTCTATAAGTACAAATTTTTTATGACCAGTATACTATTGGAGACTTGGAATAAATCATAAAAATTTGTTAATTACGATAAAATAATATTGTGAAGTTCATGTTAATTTAATGAAGGTCTTTTCAAATATCAATTTATATTATATTATAATGTACTCAATAATAATATAACCCCAATACATTTATAATAGTTAAATAAATATAAATTTTTTAATCATTTAATTGACTATTTTTAAACAAACAACTCCCATTTAAAAGACAACAAAAAATAGATTCCAAAAACTAATATATCATTAATGGGGATTTGTCCCATGTTATATTACAAAAATTATAGAAGATCATGGTATATTCAATGATTTATAGGTGATAATCATCTAAACATAAAAAAATATTATTTATAATGAATAATTTACATTTACATAAGCATTACAAGGCAACTTTGATGTATGCATAAATATCCAATGACTATACATTCAATTTCCAAAAATCCAATGGCCAGATAACAGTAAATTGTTCTTTATAAATTCCGATATATATGTTTACATAAATCTATAAATACCATTCACCCCATCCTTACAATGATTTATCAAAATTTTATATCATATTTAAAAAAATTCAATTATAATTATATATAGTTGAAATATTTATATAAGAGATCCTGAAGATGAATACCTAAATCTTGTAGTCTTTTTATATATTTGTGGTTATATTTCACAAGTTATTTACATATGTATATTCCATATTTCAACCCCATAATGTTAATACTATAATTTAATTATTCCACGATAATGAAATAAGGAATTTTTCATGTGGGAAAATGTGGTAATTTTACACAGAAGATAAATTCAATTAAATATAGATATTTTCTTATAAAGTCATTTAATTTATGGAACAAAATTCTATACCAAAATCAATAATTTTATATTATCCCTCATTTAAAAATTCTCTCTTGAAATTTATTTTTCTCTCACTAATCAAAACATGTAAGAC
This sequence comes from Viscum album, assembly GCA_963277665.1. Classification (NCBI taxonomy): domain Eukaryota; kingdom Viridiplantae; phylum Streptophyta; class Magnoliopsida; order Santalales; family Viscaceae; genus Viscum; species Viscum album. Next base: position 607,058,576 of record OY728119.1, on the reverse strand, counting down.
CTTAAGTTATGAATGAACCTATATGTTGGATATATTATGAAATATACTTCATCATTTAGCATAAAACCATGAAATGAAACATATCACTATAAATTATACATATTTTAAGATTTTATTTAATATAAAACATTCATTACATGTATAATTATTTATTATGTAACAATACTTGTACATTCAAATTATTTTACAGAGATGTAGCTTACTAGTATTATGAATTTTCCTCATTATATTCAATAAAATAACCATTATTTCATTAGATTTAATGGAATTATCTCACATTTTTAAGATGGATATAATTTGAAAAATATTTCATTGAAAATATTTCATTCCATGACCATATTTTTTTCCTTTGATTTTATATTTTAATCAATATCCACCACTAATTCACCTCACATACCAAATGATATATTTTCATGATTAAAATTACATTCATGAATAATGGAAATATTTTTCATCATGCATATGTACTACTTTAGTATTAATGGATTGAAATATCTAAAAAACATGTTAGTTATTATTTTATTAAGGATTGAATAATTATTATTCATATTTTTTGAAGTCACTTATCATGATAAGTGTGGTCAGTGTGAGGAAAGTTGACATATATTAAAATGATAGTAATCCATTACTTGAATATGAAAACAAATAATCAAAAGATGTACTATCTTTTAGTAAATTTAGTTTAACCAATAACTATTTATGTTCAATATATCCATCCTTATGTTCTTCCTATTATTATTTTTAACTTAAATATTTAAAATAACAAAAAATTCCTCTGATACTAAATGAGATAACTCAAATATAACATACATAGATATTATATCATTCTCTATTTTTATGCATTACATATTGCAAATAAAAGTCTCTCCTAGAACAGAAATTTTTAGTGTCATTTTATATTTTAATTGTATATATTTTATTTTTTGACATGATATAAATTTCTTCCAAAAATTAATTCATGCATGGTTTCCTTATTTTCTTGTTATACGTACTATTTTTCATCATTACCTATTGAAATGGAAATTTAAGAAGAGGGAGAGTTAAAATTATTAGTAATAGGAAAATCATATTAATGATTCATATATGAAGAAGAAAATAAAATCATTAGTGGAATCAAATCACTGAATCATAACAATTATTATTACAGATCAAGGCATAAAAAAGAAAAATTATAACCTGGAAAGCATAAAATATAACACGACATATGAATATAAAATAATAAGCCAATAATCATGATCTATGGTGAAAATAAAAAGAAATGTATAAAATTTATAAGAATGAAAAATAATAAAATGTGCCAATCATATCTTCCAAGATTATCATAACATATTGTAAATATCCAACCAGAACATGTCCATACATCACATAATAGAAATAGATAACCACATCTTGTCTATAAGTAACATAATGAAAAAATTTAACCACATCATGTCTAGGAATAACAAAGTGATCTCATGATATATAAATATTCACCCAATGATTTGAAAGTATATAAAAGTTTGGGATCATATGTCCCTTAATGATATATCCATACATATGTGTTCCATAAGAAAATTGACGTACATCAATTAAAAGAATATCTTGATTAAACCTTGTAAATAATATAGGTTAAAAATATTTTTTAGGAGGTATAGAAACAAATATCAATGAAACATTAAGTGGATGACATGATGAATATCAATATATGACTTAATAATCAATTGTTTTATTTATATATTTCTCCTAAATATTATAAATGGATATATTATTATATCAATAGATTTCCCTGGTTAATAAAATGTTTTGTTAATCTAGGTTAACACCATTGAATAATAATATAAAAGTATTATAATCAAAATAATATTTTAAGAATGGTTATCTTTATTTATAGTATATGAAAAGTAAATACCAAAACTATTATTAATTAATCTATATAAAACACAGAAAATGGAGGAGAAATCGTGAAATAAAATTTATAAACATTGGTGTCGTAGGTTTAAAAATTAAAATATAATTTACTTTTAATATAAATTTGGAAAGGTGATATTTTATTTAAATATTTTATTTGAATATTTTATTTAAAAATAAAACACCATATGAATGTAAAATTTGAATGAAATAATGTTAAAGTTGAATAAAATTGGTGAGGTTGATAATAATTGTTTTGAGGGTATAATGATGTTATTTTTAGCAGTTTATTAGCATATTAATGTCACCCACGTTAATGAAAAGAAATATAAAATTAGATTTAATATTTAATTAATGGAAAATATGTGATGTAAAAATGAAAAAATGTTTTTAACATTCTCTCAATGAAAAATAAGTATTTTTGGTAAGAAATAATATGAATATGGAAGATAAATATCCTAAAATAGAGAGTCAAATTTTTCCTTTAAAACGACATGTTTTTAGGTAAGAAAAAAAAATAAAAAAGGATATTATGAGATTAAAATGTAATTTTACTAGTGAAAAAATAGAAATTAAATATGAGAAATTTAATTGAAATAACATACACAAAATATAAAAAATAAGAAAAAATTAAATTTAATGAAAGTAAATTTTGTTGAGAAACCCCTAACAATGTTTTTCATCAATGTATAGGGAAATTGAAAAGACTAATATTGAATAAAGTGTAAAAATATATTAAATGGAACAAATAGATCAAAACATAAGACCTAAAGTGTCAATAGGTAAGAAGAGTGAATTTGAACACAAAATAATGATAATTTATAAATAAAAACCTGAAAAATATATTAATTTTTGAGTATAAAATATCAATATAATATTTGGGAAAAAATTAATATGTATCCTATAAAATAATTTTAAAATAGATAAATATACATCAAAAGAAAATATTGTACAAAATTTAAAGAAGATAATAAATAATGAATGAATTTTAATTATAAAATAACATTTTGATATCGAAATAACCTTATAATAAAATCAAACTCAATGAAAACCTATTTCTTCTTTTATACTTAACATATACTTATTAATCATTATTAGTTTTAATTATTTTGCACTTTTATGAGTATGTAAGACTTGGTCGTCATTACATAAGAATTATTTTCTCATATTTTTAATTTTAAAGGTGTTTGCAAAATAATTTTATAATGAGATTTAGTGTTCTATGTTTATTTTATGAAAGTTACAGGTATGGTTCATAAGAAGAAACTGATAACAAAATCATTTTTGGTAGTTTTATGTAATGTCCTTGAAATTTTATATAATCTTTTTATATTTTATGGAAGTATTTTTATACAGTGAAATATGATGGGGCATGATTTCGAGGCCCAGAGTGCTCAGAATGATCCTTCGAATATGGTTGAGTTTTAATTAGTGCATGTAAGATGTTTTCCTGAAAAATTGGAAGAAATCTTAAATGGTTACTTGGACCAGAAATCTGAGGGCATCGTTGTGTTTAGGATGGCAGAATTACCATAGGCGTGACTTAAGTTTAGTCGGCATAGGCCTCTTGTGAGAAAACCCAAAAATGGCATAAATGTAAATAAAATAATTAAATATGTTATTTTCTATTCCAATGGCTTATAACTCAGAAAAAATATCTCATATTGAAAATTAGAGACCACTACTAAACTCATGAGGGAATTCTTTATTTAATTAGATACTAACTTTGTCCGGCATGGGCCACCTATGAAAGTTAGTTTTTGGCCGTAAATAAAATAGTTAAATGATAATTATTTTATTGTAAAATCCATAACATTTAAACGATAACTCAGATTGGAATTCTGAGAGTACCATTAGGTTCATTGGGGTATTTTTCACCAGGGAATAGCCTAACCTCGACCGACACGGGTCGAGGGTGACTATTTATAATTTTCCAAACTTTTTTTCCGGGTACGTTCAGTAAACACACGAGTGATGTTTTGTAACTTTTGAACTAGTAATCAGAATTTAAATCTGAGGACACCGTTGAACTCACATCACCAATATTCTCTTATGGAGACCATCACCTTGACCACAGTGGATCAAGGGTGGAAGTTAGTTTGTCCAGATTTTCATGGGAGAAGAAAAAAATAACTTTTTATTTATTTTATTTGAAACCCCCATTTTGAATGCATAGTGGTGGGGACCACCCGAACCCCAATTAATGTGAGGGAAACCCTTGGTATTCCCTTAGATAATGTGCAAACCTCAATTTACTTAGTGATCCATCATAACTTGTTAAATTAATAAACTTAATTTAATAAGTTGGGTCCTCTGCTTCGTGGGTTTGGGGAAACCATTTGCAAAGAGAGAATTGGGGAGTGCTTTCTGAGGATCATCTTATCCAACTAATAACACTCTCTATCAAATAGAATCTTTCAGAATCGAAGAACAATGATTATTATTGAGGCTTGATCAGAAACATGTTGCGGGAGGAATGAAGGTCGGCATCACCATCTCACCGACTTCGTCTTCTTCCTCACGCCCCCTCCAATAGAAAATTGAGTTAGGTGTCTTTATATATGTTTGAATTTGTTTTATTGATTCTTCATATCCTAAATTCCCGGCAACATGGCCAAACGAACATGGCCATCATCCGGCACATAATCCCTACCCCACTTTCATTTTATTCTTCGCGCGTTCTTCTTGCATTCTTCTATACTTAATATTTATTGGATTTGGAATCACAATGTTTTTCTGAGCGTGATATATGGACATGAATTCCTTGATGCAAGGATTGTAAATATGCAATCGTTTAATTTTTTGGGCTTGGAATGAAGCCGCAATATCTCACAGAAGGTGTTGGCCAAATATTTATTGGTGCTAGAAACACAAAATTATGTTCAGCATGACATATGGATGTGGATCCCTCGACCCTAGGATCATGAATATGCGAACATTTTATTTTTAGGGATTAGAATAAAGATGCAGTGGGTTGCGTAAGGTTCAATGAAGAAATGAAATTCCGGCATGTCGGTGTGGTGTAGCTCCATGAGATATAGGCAGTGCAAAAAACGGTTCTAGACATGTGGAGGAAGCCTGCAGTTAGAGTTGCAGGAAACGTCGTGGGCTTGATTGCTTGCTAGAACAGTACGTGAGAATTGTGGGGAAAAAGAGTTAATTAGAGAGTAGAATAGTTGAGAAGAAATGAATTATAAATATAAATAAATTAAAAAGTAAATCATTGGAATAAGGGGTAGGCACTACCCTTGTTCGTGAATCTCAATTGATATGGGTTATAAGAAAAAAAGAAGAATAAAATAAAAATAATATAGATAATTTTGTTATTATTTTTGGTTGTAATACCTTTATCTGTCTGTAACTTATCTGTGTGACCTCAGTTTCATGAACCGTCAGCGGAAATACAACCCTAACTTCTAGAAAAAATAATTAGTCTAATATTGGATGTATTTTTTGGGTTTTGGATCCTTTACCAGAAACACTCTAATAATAATAAAAAAATATATTATTATTATTATTATTAAATCTTCAACCATCATAACTCTTGTGTGGGACATCCGATTGACATACCATCTATGGAGACGTGATCCTATCATTAATACGGTCGATTTAAGTGTAATGTTGAATATTAAATTCTGGTTTGTGTCTTGGGTTCATGAAACACCCAATATTATTATTAATATTATTATTGTGGGATCTTGTATTCGATATATCTCCCTCATATGATGTTGAAATGACGAACCATCTGTAGCACTGAAAACCTTGGATCAAGACAGACCTTTTGATATAACTCACGAGGGTTTTCGATAATGTTGGGGAATGGATGGGTTGGATTGAACATGAATCCAACTGGGCCCTTGGGTCTAAAAGGAAAATAATATACAGACCGAGCGTCCGACTGTCGCACCATCATTTGCATTGAGACCCCTTTTACTTGTCGGTCCTTTGGGATACTCTTTTGGGAGACTTCGTCGTAGATGGAGTATCAATCTGTGGCATGAGGAGTGGATCCTACCGGAATCATGTGAGCATAGTGCGGGAACCCGGTAGCTAGATGTAACATGAGAAAAGGATATTTATGTGGGTAAGTGGTTTGGGATCCTTCGTGGGTCTGTACTTGAGTATCTCACATTTATCCACTCTAGGAATCCATCTAGGAATACTGTAGGATTCTGTGTGAGACTGCTCTACAAGGATCATGTGTGGGTCTGATGATGTACTAGGATCTTGTGTGGGTCTTCTGTACTAGGATCCTATGTGGGTATGATGATGTACTAGGTTCATATGAGGGTCTGATGACTTTGGATCGTGTGGGTCTTCCTCTTAACAGAGTAAGATTATTCAGTAGTTACATCTAATCATATTTACTACTGTACCTTAGTTATACCTAGTGTGAGATGATTCCTTACTTTCGTGGTGATACCTTTTTGGTATTCTTCTATGTGGTGTACCTTTGTTGTACTTTCCTTTGTGGTGAAACCATTGTGGTATTATTCTGTGTGGTGTACCTGTGTGGTACTTTCCTTCATGGTGATACCCTCATGGTATTCTTCTGTGTGGCGTACATGTGTGGTACATACCTTCGTGGTGATTCCTTTGTTGTATTTTTCTATGTGGCGTACCTGTGTATTACTTTCCTTCATGGTGAAACCTTTTTGGTATTTTTCTATGTGGTGTTACCTTTGTGGTACTCACCTTTGTGGTGTTACATTCGTGGTCTTAATTCCTTTGTGGAACAGTTGTGTTTTGGGATTTTGAGTTGGACCTTGTGTTTCCTCATGAATGAGATGGGTATACTTGATAACTTTGGTATATGTATGGGAATAAACCTATGTAGAGTTTTTAGATGTTCACATTCTTTGTAGCTTAGCCTTTGTGGATTTTGAGAGACCTTTGGGGGTCTCTAGGTCCCTAATGAGTATCGTTATACTCTCCCCTACCTGAGCTATGCCCACACATTATTGTGTTTGGTGTAGATGCCGGACATCACTGACTAAGGATGAGAGTACCGGGATTGGAGGTAGCTTAGAGTTGGACATTAGACAAGTCTAACCATAGAGACGTCCGTTCAAGAGTTGTACCTACCCTTCAGGTATGATCCTTGGCGAGAGTTCACAGGTTCTGTTTCAGTTTACTTTTACTTTTTATTTTTCTTGTAATTTCCAGTCGGGCATGTATTCTGGCCCATTTTTCTTATTGTACACATTATTTTTACTATATAGTTTACTTGTATTCGTATCTTTTTGTGTTCTTGTTTGTGTTTTTTTACAAAATATAAAGGCAATGCCTTCACGGTTTTAGGGAATACACCTTTTGTTGCTAGTTTCCCGCCCATGGACCATGGAAGGCGGGCATGGGGTAGTCACGAAACAGGCCCCCGGGGATGGGTCGTGACAAATTGGTATAAGAGGAGTCATTTATATCATATAAAATAGGACTCTGATCTTTTCAACAACAATAGTGTTAAGTGTAGAGAGTGTGGATATGAGTTTATGAAATCCAGTGTTGGTACAGTGGCTGATGTATCCATACACCAGGACCATGACAGCTGATTTCTGACTCAATGCATGAAAACACTGATTGTGTGTGTGTTTTGAAATGTTTTTTGGTTTTTTCATTGAGTCATCTCTCCAGGTATAACTTAATGAATGTGGTTCACCTGTTCCATATCAGGATTCTGCTGCATAGACAGTCAGCTAGGATTCCCGAGAGATTACAAGATAACGGCCCACTGAGCGACAAGGCTCCAGTGCAGGGCCCTCTTACTATATTGGCACCTTTCAGGTGGAGTACCAGTACCACCACAACCCATTGGGAAGTAGTTACCATGAGCATCACTGGAAGACGGTGCACACTGACTAGGTGCATTGCACGTGTTCTAATAGTAGAGGCCACCGAGGTTTCAAGACGAGACAGAATCCCACGCGGCTGAGGGCTGGCTGGAGATTGTTGCTAGATGTTTCCACCTAGTTGAGACACCAGTAGAGAAAATGGTAATCATAGCTACTAGTCTTTTTCAGTGAGTGACCATGAGGATGGTCCGCATAGTGATGAGGCATCGGTATATGGACCATTACATGATATAGTACCTTCGGGGTAGTGTGTCATCTATATCATTGTATGTTGGTAAGTAGTTACAACCGGAAGTACCGGTAGATGAGACATATAGGCTTCATGCCTTATGAGTGATTTAACATCAGATACCCTTCATGTTCCAAGGCGAACTCGAGTCACATGTGGCCGAGGACTAGGTTGACGAGGTGGCTGAGAGTTCTCTAGAGCTTCTACAGCTTTTACAATATGACATGTCGGTAGCTAAGTATTCATCACGGTGTACCGATCATTCTTTGTACTCGATAAATATGATACGATCAATGGTTCGGGGCTCATACTTTTGACCACAGTGTGTTTAAGGATTTTTGAGCCAGCACTATTCCTCTATGCATTCCTACTTATGTTGGGGTTCTATAGATTACCATTGTGGCTGAATGTTCATTGGCTGAGAGGATAAAGCCAGTGAATGTTAGTAGTGGGAATCAAGAAATTGGCACCATTCTCAGAGACTTGGGAATGTAGAAATGTTTCAGGAATAGGAAGTGTTAATGAAAAAGGAGTCTGCAGGGCTTCAGACGTGGACGCATAGCTAGGGAAGTAGTATAAGGTGGTGTACATTTCAACAAGTTATAACAACACCCTATTGTGGTCCTCGTCAAACTCAGGGAGCTGGAGGATAGGGGAAGAGAGTAGCTGCATGTGGTCAAGGTGTGTGACCCAAGGGCTCTAGTAATGATTTTAGGTACGGATTGTGACTAATACTAGCTATAGTGTCAATAGACATAGGTAACAATGATTCCTTCCTTCCACAAATCTTTTCCAAGACCTATATTGCTCGGTTTAACAATTTACATGATACTCATGTCTGGGGATTCCTTGAGTAGACTCAATAATAACACTTACGCCGACAGTGTGATATGACCTGTGAGGCAAGATTGTCGGTTTGAACCTCTTGGTGGCAGTTTCGAGGCCTTACGACGTTAGTTTGGGTATGGAATGGGCATCCACAATTCATACTCAGATTTGTTGTATTAGGAAAAAAGGTTTTTCTATAAATACAAAGTTGGAACGAGGTTTTCCTTGGTCAGTGAAATGGAAATTCAGGTAGTTCAGGATGGACTCATGTATATGAGGGTGTAGCCAATCACCCATGAGTCGGCCAGACATACCATTGTGGCAGTAGGAGTTTTCAGTATTCAGTTCTAAACAGCTGTGACAGGGCATGGGGACATCTTTTAAAAAGACGTATCCAGGATTACCCCCCCCCTAGAGTGAGGGACTTCTGGTTTGGCTGGGTACTACTGGAGTTTTGGACTATACTTTCCTAGGGTAGCGACACCCATTTCATCATTGACGAAGAAGGAGGATACTTTTCTATGGACATAGAAGTTTCAGTAGATATTTCATATGTTTAGATAGCAACGATGGCTAGAGTTCCGCTTGGACTATGACTTTGAGATAATATTTACTCCTGGGATGTGGAATGTGATAGAATACACACTCAACATGAGGTTTCGTCAGCATCTACTGAGTGAGCCGTCAGAGCACCTAGTTGCGTTGCAGATATCCTTCATGGATAGTGATGTAGAAGCATACCTCTAGTCTATGATTGTCAATCCCCCAATCATTTAGTGAATCTGGGAGGCATAACTTAGGGGCATTGACTGTGAGGCTCACCATGCTCAGATATCCTCAGGGTAGGCACCTGATGGAGTTTCTGACGGTGGGGAGCACGTCTTCCTCTTCATATAATGTATTGTGGTACTAGTAATGATTTGGGAGAAGGTGTTCAGGGAGTTCCATACGTCCCCCCTGGCGGTACATCTTGGTGTGGTGAAGTTGTACCAGGACCTCCGGCATCAATACATGTGTCTAAAGATAATGAAATCAGTGGAAGAGTTTGTATCATGATGTCTCACTTGTCATAAAGTGAATATTTCATAGAGATGACAGAAGTCTTATGCTGACAAGAGGAGGTAGATCATGTCTTTGTACGGGTCTCACCTCAATAAGGTTTGCAGAGATTTGGCTAAGAGGGAAAGTTATCAAGGTGGTTTATCTGTCTGTTTCTGATCCTTCTGAGGGTAGGCGAGATGGAATACCACTTGTCTCTTCCACAGTTGTTAGATAGGGTGTGCGATGTATTCCACATTTACTAGCTGAGAGGATACGTGCATGACCCATCTCAAATTATTGCCCACGTCGAGATAAACATAGAAGATGGGGAGTCATTTACGGAGGATCCTATGGAGATTGAGGATCTATAGGAGAGAGTCCCATGTGGGAAAAAAATAACTTTAGTCAGTGTACGTCGGCAGCATAGGAACCTCTAGGAGAGAACATGGGAGTGGGAGGCTCGGATTCATGCTTAGTACCCTCTTTTGGTTGCTTTTCGTTTGTTGTGGCTATCAGGGACGTAAATCCCTATGGTGGGGAGAGTGTAATGTCTCGGGAATTCTGTATAATTTCTTTTAATTATATGGAATTATTTCAAGACTGGAAAATCTGACTGCGCGCGATTCTGAGGCCCGGATTTTCCGGAATTATCCGTGGAAGTATGGTTGAGTTTTAATTAATTAACATATGCAGTTTTCATGAAAATGTGGAATAACTATTATGTGGTAACTCAGATCAGAAATCTGAGGGCACTATTGTGTTTAGGATGATAGGTTTACTATAGGGGCGACTTAAGTTTAGTCGGCATGGGCCTCCTGTGATAAAACCCAAAAATTGCATAAATGTAAATAAAATAATTAAATAAATTATTTTAATTGTCAAATGCTTATGACTCAAAAATGGTAGCTCGGATTAAAAATCTGATACCACCAATATACTCATGAGGGAATGCTTAATTTAAGAAGATACTAACTTTGGCCGGTGCGGGCCAACAGTGAAAGTTAATTTTTGGCCATAAATAAAATAATAAAGTGATAATTATTTAATTGTGAAACCCATCACATTTAAACGGTAACTCGGATTAGAAATCTGAGAGTACCATTGGTTTCCTTTGGGCGTGTTTCCCTTGGGTAGAGCCTTACCTCGACTGGCATGGTTGAGGGTGACTATTAACAATTTTCCGAAATTTTTTGGGTTTGTTTTGTAAACACACGAGCAACATTTTGTAACTTTTAAACCGGTCCAAATAATTGAAATCTATGGACACCATTGAACTCGCATCTCTGATATTCTCTTAAGTAGACATTCAACTTGACCATAATGCGTCTAGGGTGGAATTTAGTTTTTTTTATTTTCATGGGAGAAGAAGTAAAAAATAAATAACATTTTATTTATTTTATTTGAAACCACCATTTTGAATGCTTGGTGGTTGGGACTACCCAAACATCCAATTAATGTGGGTGAAACCCTTGGTATTCCCCAATTTAATGCGTCAACCTCAATTTACATAATGAGCCTACATAACTTGTTAAATTAATAAACATAATTTAATATGTTGGATCCTCTTTTTCTTGAGTTTGGGGAAAGTGTTGGAAAAGGGAGAATTGGAGATGGCTTTTGGGGAAAAATCTTCTCCAACAAAGAACAATATATAATGAAGAGAATCCTCTAGAATCATAGAACGAGGATGATGCTAGAGCCCAGATCAGAAACATCTTGCAGGAGCAATGAACACTGATGTCACCATCTCATCGACATCATAATCTTCCTCGCTCCACCTCCAATGGACAATCGAGGTAAGGGTTTTTATATATGATTGAATTTGTTTTATTTATTCTTCATATCCTAAATTCATGAATATGATGGCCAAAGGAACATGGCCATCGACCCACACATTAACCATGATACTCTTTCTTTTTATTCTTCATGTGTTCGTTGCGCATTCATCAACACCTAATATTTATTAGGGATGGAATCATGGAGTTTTTCTAAGCGTGATATATGGACGTGAATCCCTCGACGCAAGGATCAGAAATAAGTGATCGTTTGATTTTTAAGGGTTGTAATGAAGCCGCAATGTCTCATGGAAGGAGGAAATCAAATATTTATTGGTGCTGGAAACACAGTATTCTGTTGAGCGAGACATATGGACGTGGATCCCTCGACCTAGGCATCGGGAATATGAGATCTTTTTAATTTTCAGGTTTAGAACGAAGATGTTGTGTGCCGTATAAGGGGAAATGTAGAGGTGCAATTCTTGCATGTCTTTGGTGAAATTCTCCGAGTGAGATAGGTGGTGAGATAGTGGTTCTAGACCTGTGGAGAAAGCCTGCAGTTAGAGTTGCAGGAGAAGTCGTGGTCTTGATTGCTTTCTGTAACAGTACGTTAGAATTATGGGGAAAAGAGATTTAATTGAAGAGAGTAATTGTTGAAAAGAAATGAATTAAAAATAAAAAGAAATTAAAAAGTAATTCGTTGGAATAAGGGGGAGGAGATACCCATCTACATGAATCTCAATTGAGATGGGTTATAAGGAAAATAAAAATAAAATAAGAATAATATAAATAATTTTATTGTTATTTTTTGTTGTAAAACCAAAATTCATCCATAACCTATCAGTGTGACCTCAGTTTCACAAACAGTCTGTGGAAGTACGACCCTAGCATCGAGACAGATATTGTGAGTCCAATATAGTATTTCTTTTTTGGGTTTTGGGATCATGTACCCAAAACGCTCATATAATAATAATATATTATTATTATTAAATCTTCAACCCTCCATAACTCTTGCGTGTGACGTCCTATTGACTTACTATGTTTGGTGACATGTTTCTGTCATTAATATGGTCGATTTAATTCTAATGTTGAATATTAAATTCTAGTTCACAGCTCTGGTTCACGAAACACACAATAATAATATTATTATTATTACGGGATCTTGTATTCAACATATCTCACTCATACGATGTCAAAATAAAGAACAGGTTGTGGAACTAGAAACTTTGGATCGAGATGGTGATTTTGATATACCAACTTGTGTTTTATATAAAGTTAGGGTACGCCTGAGTTGCATCGAACACAAATCCAACCGGGCCCTTGTGACTAAGACACTAATAACTTATAGACCGGGCGTCCAATTGGCGCACTGTCTTTTGCATTGAGACCCCTTTTATGTGGTGGTCCTTTGGGACAATTATTTGAGGTACTTCATGTCAGTTGGATTATCGACCTATGGCTTGAGTAGTAGATCCTCCCAGAATCAAGTGATCTTAGTGCGGGAACCCTGTAGCGAGCAATAACATGAGAAAGGGGTCCTATGTGGGTCTGTACATTGGGATACTTTGTGGGTCAGTGCTTGAGGAACCCACATGGATCAACTCTGGGAATCCATTTTGGACTACTCTTGGATCTTGTGTGGGTCTACTATAATAGTATCCTGTGTGGGTATGGTGAAGTGCTAGGATCCTATGTGGGTCTGTTTTACTAGGATCCTGTGTGGGTCTGTTGTACTAGGATCATATGTGGGTCTGATTATTTACTAGGATCCTGTGTGGGTCTGATGATTTAGGATCCTATGTGGGTCTGCCTCTTAATGAAGTAAGATGATTAAGTAGTTACATTTAATCTTCTTTACTATTATACCTTATTAAAACCTAGTGTGAGCTGAGTCCTTACCTTTATGGTGAAGCCTTTGTGGTATTATTTTGGGTGGCGTTCCTGTGTTGTTCGTTCCTTCATGGTGAAACCTTTGCGGTATTCTTCTGGGTGGTGTACCTATGTTGTACTTTCCTTCGTGGGGAAACCTTGGTGGTATTCTTCTGTGTATCATACATGTGTTGTACTTACCTTCATAGTGATACATTTGTGGTATTTTTCTGTTTGGTGTACATTTCTGGTACTTTCATTCATGGTAAAACCATTTTGGTATTCTTCTATGTGGTGTTACCTTTCTGGTACTCACCTTTGTGTTGTTACCTTCACGGTATTCCTTCATTTGTCGAACTGTTGAGATTTGGACATTTCAGTTGCACCTCGTGTTTCCACTTGAATGTGACGGCTATACGTGATAACTTGGGTATTTGTATGGGCATATACGCAAGTAGGGTTTTCAAATGTTTACATGCTTTTTTGTTTATGGTTTGTGGATTTTGAGAGACCTTCAGGGGTATCGGGGTCCCTACTAAGTATCGTTATACTCACCCCTGCACGGACTATGACCGCACCTAGTTGTGTTTGGTGCAGACGACTGACAACGCTGATTGAGGACAACAGTACTAGGACTGATGGTATCTCGGATGTGGACATTAGACAAGGTGTAATACAAATACAACCGTTCAAGACTGTACCAACCCTTTAGGTAGTATCATTGGTGGGAGTTCACAAGTGTTTTTTCTGTTTAATTTTTCTTTTCAGTTTTCTTGTACTTTCCAGGTGGGATTGTATTCTAGACCCTTTTTCTTATTGTACACACTCTTTTTTACTATATAGTTTACTTTTGGTCATATATTGTTGGGTGCATGGTTGTGTGTGTTTAGAGGATGTAAAGGCAATATGTACTCGGTTTTTGGGAATACACCTTTCGATGCTAGTCTCCAGCCCCTGGCCTATGGAAGGCGGGCATGGGGTAGTCACGGAATGGGCCCTGGGGTACGGGTTGTGACATTTTACAAACCTTTATGACTCACAAAACTTGGAATATTTATATATTATTTACCATTATAAAATCATGTGGATAAATTCAATTCAAACTAGGAACCATACGTATTTAATATTCATATTTATTTAATCATTTATAATAATAACTAATAAAATAGTGTATCGATGTTCATGTAGGTGGTTGAACTGACCTAAAGAAAAAAATTCTATAAAAATAAATCATTATAAAACCATAAATAATTTTTATTATAATATCATCATAAAGTTATATTTATTTAAATTTAATGTTTTTATGGTTATAAATTATATTTACGAAGTTGTATTAGAAGGAGACAAACAAAATAGGATGTGAATAAGAAAGTATATAAATTGAAGAGACTGCTTCTTCATGAAATTATTTGTTTTAAAATCAATGGAATTTATTCTTGTGTCTCGGAGATACAAAAAATGGGAAATTAGTTTTTTGGACGTAATTTGGTTAGAAAAATGGTGTAAAAATGAATGGTTTAGAATTTCTAAAGGTGTGTCCCTTTTATAGATAAAAATACCGGACATTTATTTGGAGACATGAGTAAAGATAATATAGAACATGGAGTAACATGATAGATAGGGGATGGAATATTCATTACCATATTAAATCACACTAATAAACTTAAAAATTCCTTCTATAATGTATAAATATTATTTTACTAAATTAAATTCATGTCATCCTATATTTATATTGGTTACCACATTTTACCTAATTTAATTATTTACAATCATAATAATATTTTTATAAAAAATAAAATAGTTATACTCATTTATCATATTTTAATGAACTAGTTATTATATTTAATTATATTTTATCAAATACAAATTTTAAATATGGAAATTTTATCATCTAAAAGAAAATATATAATATATATAAAAGTATTATTTTTTATGAACACCACGCTTTAAAAACTAAAATTATATTATTCTTATTTATTACTAATTACTAATACTTTTATGAATGTTAATTTATTTGTTTATTTATATTAAAGAAAAAAAATTAATAAAACAACACTTTAAATGTGATAAATTAATTTTCTTAAAAAAATTGTATAATGTAAAAAAATATAATTTTCTTAAAATATAAGATATTTTTTCCAATGAATTATTATCATTTTATTATATATTTTAATTTAGTATGAAATGTATTATTTATAATACATCAAAATCCATTATAAATGGTTTATATTCAAACTTTGATATACCCATGTGTATCCAATGAATATTTGTTCAATGACCACAGATTTTATGAATATATAATAATCAATTTACCCTTTTCCATTCCTATATATAAACCAATATAATTTTATAAAAACCATACATCTCAGCCTTTTATTTATTTCGAAAAACATATGTTATATTTAAAATAAATTTCATTATTAATAAATTATACATATTAGTAAAATCTATATGGCAGGACATGTGGATTAATACTTCAATCATGTACTATTTTTATTTACCTAATCTTATATTCCAATAGTATTTTTCATAATTTTATTTTATATAACATTATTATAATATTATTTTCTATGCTAAATTACTTAAATATAATAAATTAAGGCATTATTCATGTTAGTTCATTATTTTAGGTGAATTATTATATAATTGAGTCTAAATTAAATGATAAATATATTTAGTTATGAAAAATAAAAAACATTGTGGATGAAATTTTTATTAAAATATTGGATATTACACCAGGTTGTCACCCAACATCCAAGACGTGGGTGATAAAGATGGATGACTAATCTCCCACTCACAATATTTCTTATAATTTTATTCTCATTATGTATTATTTTTAGTTCTTATGTATGTGTTATAATCAGCTACAATATAAGGTTGTGGTTTATACATATGGTATGGAAATATTTTAAATGGTTGTGGTATGTTGAATTGGGAAGAGATTTGAGTGTTGGGGAATATATCATTGTGATGTGAGTGTATTGAATTTGGGGGAAGATGGTGAGGGGTACCTCCTTTGAATCCTTTCCATATTCACTATATT
Source organism: Viscum album (assembly GCA_963277665.1). Lineage (NCBI taxonomy): Eukaryota > Viridiplantae > Streptophyta > Magnoliopsida > Santalales > Viscaceae > Viscum > Viscum album. Next base: position 607,042,052 of record OY728119.1, on the reverse strand, counting down.
ATTATATTTTCTATGGATTTGGAGAGTGTATGATATTATATAATATTTTATTTTATCTTGAAAATTACATGAACAAAATTCACTTTTTATTCGCTGGACATTTAGTGTGGAACGTCCTCATTACCTAGTGATTCTTCAGGTAGAAAACTATTGAGTATACTTCTATTCACATCAATACTTCAATAATTTGATTTAATAGATTTTATGGATGGATTTGGTTATTGGGATTAACATGATTAGTTTTCAGTATAGTGATTTCTTAACATTTGACATTCAGACATTATTGTTTTTAGACATTTTTTATTGTTCATTAGAGATATTTATTTTATATAAGATAATAATAAATTAATTATAATACATTATGGATGAAATTTATGATTTTTATTCCTATAATTTGTGTTGATTAGTGTTATTATTTAACATCCAAGGAAAAATTTTGACATTGATTCCAATATTTTATATTTTATACCCACAATAGTGGTAAAAATACATGGCCATTTAAAGGTGGGATTCTAGGGTAACGTTAAGTTTCACTATTTTCCCAAGAGAGGTTTTAGTGGAGGATTTTTATGAAAGGTTTGTACCATAGAATTGGATTCATTTAGGATTGAATTTCGAGTGAACACTGGTGAGGATCACACTGGGTTTGGTAGGGAAATTATTCATTAAAACATAACTTGTCATGTAATCTAGAGAGACGTGATAGAATTTAGAATATCCCCGTTAACTAAAAAATGACCTCTAATCGTCCTTCAAACTAGATTTAGTAATAGTTTTAATATTTTTGGTTAAAGACCTATTTATAGTATATACATCATACTTTTTTATTCATGTGACTAAATTGAGGATAATTTATTATATATTAATATTAAATATACAAGAATTTGTATGAAAAATACATCATTGTATTAGGAATTTTCTGTGTATTATATATAGTCTAGTGGATGGATACCACATGTGGTTTAGGTTTATCAGGTGACCATGATGTCTATGGTGATCAAATATTGGTTGATCATGAGGATGATGACTAATGGAAGAAGGGTTAACAAAAGTTTCAATGTTAGTATTTCATGAAATATAAGGGGAATGAATCTAATCTGGGGACCAAAGATACGCTTACATAATATTGATATTTATTTTGGGTTGATTCATTATAGGAAATAATATTAAATCCCATTAATGGTAAAAATTTTCAGATGTTTGGCTTGATAATGGAAAATTATTTAATTAAGAGATCACAATGAGTTAGATGTGACATGTTAGTGGTTCAAGAGGTATTTTTAGAATGATTTTTATCGTTGATTCAAAATATTGAGCAAAGATATTATTTTATCAACATTTAGAAATGAATCTCTATTATGAGACATTTTGGATTGTGATTCATGACCCTTATCTAATATTATATTGAAATTATTATTTAAGATAAGTAGAGGGAGATAATGTTTTAGAATACTTTGTGCACTGAGATCTAGTTTCAGGTCAATTTGTTCCTGTTACCCAAGCATACAAAGGAGTTAATGTTGGATTTAGTAAGTATGGTTAATTTTGAATAAATTTAATCACCATGAGGAGTGGTAAGAAAAATTTATCAAGTCATTAATTTGTATTTAGGATCTATCAGATTTCCAGATAAGAGAAATTTCAACCTATGAGGATTACAAATTAGTCTTCATTATCTCATTTTTTTGGATAGTAATTCTCAATATTCAACAATGAAATATAGAATTCTTAATTATTTTTATGGTTTTCATATACATTAAATGTTTACGATTTCATGATTTATTAGTGTTCATTATTGTGTCGATGGTGTTATAATGGATAGACCACGATTGATTTATCAGTAGTTACCTCTTTGACCTTATCAACCATAACTAGGGCATTGGGATTTTTGACAATAGCTTCTAGGTAGAATAGGTATAGGTAAACCCTGGTATGTTTTCTATCATTTGGGACATAGTTTTGAGAATGGATTAGGTGGTGGATGTCTAAATTGATTGTAATAAGTTATTGTATAACTTGAATAATTTAATTCATTATAGTATTCATCACCATGGATAACAAACACTATTCAAGGTACCATCTATATCGATTGTACCCTGATTAATAAAATTATTGTTTAATATCTTTAAACTCACTCATTAGACAATACTTGTTTAAGTTGTTATGTATTAGGGAAGATGTGATTCCTATTTCTTTGGTGTTATCCATTCACTTTGGATGTCAGACTATTTTGGTGGAGTTATTTTAGTGTTATAAGTTGATGTTGTGGAATATAAATTGAATAGAATTTTTTCCATATTAAATATAAAACCATATGATGAAAACTTTGAATGGATTCGTTATATATCATATATAATATTATTAATTTCATTAATAGTTGACTGATATTATGTAATGTGGATTGTGGATGTGTTATTGTTTTTTATGATCATTATCATCTATTTGATTGAAGTTGTCTTAAGACAATTTTCCCTCAAATGGAATGGTTTATGTGGAGTTTGTTGGAAGATCATGGAAAGGAATTATTGATATTTTGAGAAGAGTTTCTAGATATATATTCTAGATAATTTATATCCCTTCCCACCTTGTATGAAATCAAGTTTTGGGAAATTTTATATCATGGTTCATATCCTTTTTATCTATCATTATATAATGGAACCTTTAAGGTTACAAGGGAAATAAACATATATTGATGATCTATTGTATAATGGATTATGATGACCCAATTTGACTCCTTTCTATGATATGGTGTTGTTTACTATGAATTTGGATGGATTATTTTTTTTAGAGAATAACAGTTTTAAACATGGTGAAGGTTAAGAAGAGTTTTCACTTTATAAGGATTGATGAATTTTATGAAAAATTTATGAAAGGTAGTTAGTTATTAATGAATAATATATTCTAGGTTTATTATTTGATGGTGTCCAAGGATGAAGATATTATAAATATTTCCTTTAATTATTTTTATGGAAACATTATTTTTATAGGGATTCCTTTTAGAGTTACAAATGCATCAATAGTTTTTTGTTATGTTGATGAAAACATTGTTTTTTTAATTCCTGGATCAGTTCATTGTGGGTTTTATTGATAACATTCCTGTGTATTTGAGAATATAAGGGGTTGATTTTTGAATATTATATAATTTTTTTAGATCATTGAAAAACATTAGTTATAGAACAAGTTCTACAAATGAATATTTTAGACATATTCTGTGCATTTACATAGGAACCTAATTTCAAAATAGTTTGTTATTATAAATCCATCAAATATTTATATATTTTCTTCATATGAAACCATAAATAATATTGTATAGGTACGTTGTTTTAATGGATATTAGGCGATTATATGTGGTTTTTGTCCAATTATTTTTCTTAATTAAGACATGATGACATATTTTTCTATGAATAATAAGATTTTCAAGAAGAATGATTTGTATTAAGAAGAATTTTAATACCTGAATAAGAAGCTGATATATTAAAATATTATTCAATTTTCATATGAAGAAATCTTGTTCTAGGTTTATTATGATTCTTCTAATTTTAGTATTGTTATTATGTTATTATAAGAGATAGTAGTGATCTAATATATACCTCAAAATTTATATTCTCATGAACATAATAATGTCACCAATGGTCCTATGTTAATGATGGGGTGTTTTATTTGAAGATATAAAATAATTATCTTATTATAGAGAAATTTGATGTCTTTTATAATTACAAGTACGTACTATGTATCTTTTATCAGTGAGAAAAAATTTAGATTATTACATGTGGATGGAGTTCTTGAAGGGTTATAACAATTAGATCTCTTAATGATTGGAAAAAATAAATGATGTAGCTGATTCTATGAGTGGAAGGATAAATGGTGATGTTTCTTTTGAGTATGGATATGTGTTAATAATGATAGAGGATTTAGTTTCATTTTTTATGGATGTGGAGGATGCCGACATTTGATCTTGTTTAAACCTGATAATGGTGTACAATCCATAATTTTGGAAAATAGTGTTGTATCTACAAAAAAATATTTTTTAGTGTTATTGAGGGACAATATTATTCATAAATATGTTGCCTATATATGGTTAAAATATGATCAAAATTTGATGTTAATTCAGTACATTTATTCATTTTTTCATGGGTGACATGAGAGAAATTTATCTTATTAGTTTCATTGCTCGCCTCTAGTAGGGAATATTTGTATTTATATGATGAACCATTCCTTGAGTGATTAAATATAGGGGTTGGGTATATTATGAGCTTTGGATTTAATTTTATATGTTATAAATAATTTGATATGACTTACTGATTGAAGATGGTGTCCATATGTGTTGATAATCTAATAGAAGTTAATATGGGTTCTTCCATGTTTTTTGGAAAATTATTATTGGGGAAGTATCTTGGAAATAAAACCTTAGAGACATTCATAACAATAAAGTACCATACAATTTAAGATTTATGGATTTATTCCTCAAATAATGGACTATTGATGATTTTCCATGATTTCATTCTACAATATGTTAAAGGTAAGTGAAATATTGGTTACTGTAAAAAATTGTAAAATATTTTTAAAGATAATTTATGAAGTACCAATAGTTATTTTAATAGTCTATTACAGAAAATTGATGTTAATGATGTTATAAATAGATTTATGAACTATTGAAAATAGAATGATAATTAATATGAAAGTACTATTAAACTCATCCTATAATGACCATTTTGAGGAAGGACAAAGGTGAATGAGTTAGAGACTGATGTTAAAAGTGAATTGATCTATATTGAATAACTCACAGAGGATTACATATATAATGAATCACACCTTTATAGAATACTAAAAAGGTTTTTAATTTTATAATAAATTAATGAATTAATTTGGTGTTGTTATAGGGTAATCTAGAGTGTTTGGGATTCCCAAATGTTCATTTGAAAATGTAAAGGATCCATTCGAGTATGTCTTAAAAATTTTATCAGAATATAATAAATAAAGTCATATAATGTTTCATATTATTTATTAAGTATTTATCTAAAGAGTTTGAATTTTAGAAAAAAATATCTCATTAGATGTCTTGTGTATTGAAGAATCTCATAATAATTGTAGATGTGTTGTATAACACCATGCATGGTTTATGACATGAAGGGACCATTAAAATTTGGAGTGTCATATGACTTTTAGTTATGGTGTTAGACATTGAGGGTCCCATTTACTTGTTTTCCTTACATTAGACAGTATAAAGCCTATAATAATTTATATTCTTATAATGTATAGTGATAATTCTAGATTTCACGTATTCAGATTTTCTAAATAAGGGAAATTTTACATTTATTAATCTGATCTGAAATGGTTGAACCATCAACTTTGATATTTTATTTAATCACATTGGGGTGATTTCTCAAAAAGGTGATCACATATTATATTTTTATAAAGTTTCAAATACTAATTAATTAAAAAAATAGAAATTTGTCAATTATGAGTCTATTCTTGGATAATTTACACAAATTATATTAGGAATATTGATTTGATGATGTTGATATTGATTGATTTTCTTCTAATAAAATGAATATGTTAATGTTGTGATTCTTACTATGTTTTTTAGTGTGAATTTTCAGGTTACTAAGTATAGTTATGAATAGATTCTTTGTGATTAAAATATATGTAGAAGACATGTTTGATAAATTGTAGTGAGAATAATTATATTGGTTTTATTATAATTCAGAAAAACATTATTTGTGAATTATTTTAAGTCGTTCCAAGATTCTGAATCTTTCTCAAATAATAATTATTTAAATTTAATTGTGCTAGATAATGAGAAAATCAAGGACACTCCTAAAATTTTATAAGATATAGTTGAAAAACTAAACAATTATTACTAAAATCATGGGGACATATCTTCATGGAAATGCATGGGAAAGGAAATAATGATTATGGGAGACACCGAGGAAAAATTGTTATCAATTAGGAGTAATACACCGAGGATCCGATACGACCAATATATTACGAGAATCCTTTAGAATTATGAGTTAGAAATTAGTAATTATATTTATTAATTAATATATTTTTAAGTTTAATAATAATATATGGAAAATTGAGAGGGAATTAAGTTTGCTATGCACTTGACTCTAAGATAGTGAACTGACACACACTCTATGCTCTTGTAGAATAATATGATAAAGAAAAAGGTGACTAAATAACAATATATTACGATGATCATAGATTCTATTTCAAATAAGGATTCATATTTTATCTAGTGAGGTGAATCTAATATAAATACTACACGAGAATAGTATTTTAAATCCTAAAGTTATTCAAGAAAAAATAAGCACAAATTCCTGTGTATTTGAGATTATTAGATTACCAGGGACATTAAATATTTTAAGTGACTTTGAAGACCATTAGTTTTGATTATTATTTTCATTTGATGATGTTCAAGTAATTTCTATAAAAGATTAAATCAGAATAATCACATTTGATTTTAAAAAAATAACATTATGTGGAACCGAGATCACCTATAGTAGAAGGACTTATTTTTATATTTGGATCATTATTTGTAGTGGTGATTTATTCATTATCATTGGAATTTGGAAAAATAAAAACAGTGAGACTCATTTTTTCTAGTATTTAAATGGTCCTCAGTTTTAACCTCAAGGTAATATATTATATGAATTCCTGATTCGATGGAAGAACCAGTCACAATAAAGAGTATATATATCTTGACATACCTTAATAATCATATGTTACATGTTTTCTCTTATTACAACTATACATGAGTTGAGTGTGCTAGTATATATTGATTAAATTAGTACATAAATAAGTTCACAAGGTCAAATTAATAATTGAAATTCCTAAAAATAATACCATTTAATCACCCCTCTTAGTTATCAATAGTGATTGGAAAATTTAAATTTGTATTAGAGATATTAATATCCCATATGAAAGATTATTAATGTTTTTATGTATGGAGATTTTAAATTCCCTGAACAACAAATATATCCTTACTTTTAATGGTTATAAATATTTTAATTAAAGGAATAAAATTCTTCCCTTCATCCTTTTAATTGGTTTGGAATTCATTTTTTTGTCTTTAATGGGATTTCCTTCTATTATTAAAGATGAAGGTATGTACTTTTCTAATAAAATAAACATTAATGCTGATGGAATATATCAAAATTCCATTATAATAACTCTTTCATTTGGATTTTACGCAATGGTTATTGGAATTAAAACCACCATTGTTATTTGTAAAAAATCTAGGTTCCATTACAAAAAAAATTTAAATTTAAAACAAAATAAAAATTTGTTATAATGTAAATATAAAAGTAAAGGTGGATAAATTGAATGTGTGACATCCCAGAAATATAAACCAATAAACTAGTAACCAGGATAGTCACAACATGGCCTCAAGAACACCTCCACATATTTCATAGGATACCAACTAGAAGAAAGGGTCTACAAAGGATGTGGTGGGGATATTATACCCTCAATATTAGAGTGCCAAAATGGTAAAATGATAATAAAATCAATAGATAGTAGAAGAAGAAATAATAAATAAATGACATGCAATGAATGAAAAATATATTAATTAATGTAACTATAGAGAGGTCGCACAATACAATGATTCAAAATGTCCAAGTGATACTTCTAGTACAATAAAAGGAAAAAACAACACGAAGGTACAATACAATAATATTATAAAATCACAACAGATAGCTCCATGAGAATATTGAATACTAGCTCTATCATGTGCTCCTACTCCCAAGTATATGCATGATAACACATGAAAATAACCAAGGATCCAGATCCAATAACCATGGATGTTTTTTTGGGTACATAAGTGTAATGGAGTCCCAAATAGGGTGTGAGATAAAATCATCATAAGATAAAACCAATGATTTCTTGGCCTTTCCATTTCATACATTGTAAAACAAACTGTTTTAATTAATTAAATAACACAGTAAATAATTTAAACAAGTAAATGCAATAGACTGTGTTAAATTTGTACACCCACCCAACTACCCTCTTCAGCCTAAGACACAACGTCTGAACTAAGAGATCCTTCAATGGTTAAGTGAGAAGTGTGAGTACCATATGAAAGACTATTCTTAAGCCCGTGATTTTACTTGGTGAACATGTCCCTTCATTGTCATAAAAAATGGATCATATAACATTTTCAAATTATTAATTTATCTATTCATTAAATTTGTTTGAAACCAATTTTATAAAGTGCAGTGAGTCACCTTGATCCCATCCTTGACAATCTGGAAGGAATTTCCATGTACTGCATGAGGGGATCAATTTATAACCAATTCCTCCAACCATGTTGACCCAATAACGATGTAACATGTGTCACTCTAATCCATGTATGAGTAGTCATGTACTGTCCTTTTATTCCATAACTGACATCACACATATGGGTCTGAGTCTAACTAATAGCTTGTTATAACCATCATGCCTTCGAGCCTATCCAAGGGGTCTCCCATAGTGAACCAGTGTCACTCATCTGGAGGAAAAAATAGATAATTCTTGGTGATCCCATATCAAGCGTAGTCGATATCAAGCCTATATATTTACCAAACTATAATGGTTCTAAAATAAGGGCATGAGAGTCCATCCAATGCGTCTTTAAGTCGAAACCCCTCATATCACCCAAACACTAAGATAGATCCATTACAATAGAAATAAATTTTAAATACTCCCTACATGAATTAACAACTCATATGTCCAAGATTTTAATACATGAATGTAATTTTAGTGAATGCATTTTCAATTTTAGTTACTCATTCAAGGAATTAGGAATATGTATTAAGTAATTGGGCCATTGGTTTAATTCAACCATTCTATCTACGGCAAGGGTAGAAGGTTTATGTATCGTCCTCGTCCTAGAATCCACTAACTGGTGCTCCGAGCTAGGTGGTTACATAAACTTAAGTGCGCCTCCATATATCCCAAAGGCAACTGACTAGCAGCGGGGGTCGATGTTGTCAAGTGGGGAGACTATACCCCCTTTCTATCAGAGTAAGCCACAACAAAAATAATCCAAATAGCAGAAACAATAACCGACAACAAGGAACATGTATAACAACCACTTCTAATAACAATTGATATGTCTTGTCATACTACAAGTGCAAGATTGAACAAAAGCCCCAAAATAAAGACACAGCCAGAATACCTAAAATGGTCCCGACTCCATGTCTGGATCCTCCACCAAGTGCTACTAATGTCCACTCACTACCAATGAAAGGCCTTTTCCCTTCTCCTGACCTGCAAACATGATGTTTTCTCAGGTACCCAACGGTAGCCTGAGCAAGGTGTGAGTACAAATCAGTAGGCCACCACCAACAGTGTCTACAAAATATCCAGTATAACCAGGGAGTGCATGCAAAAGGAAAATGAATGATAAATTCCAAGTAATTATTTATGGTGCCATTAACTAGTTAAAATCCAAGCCATTACCACATTCATTTCCATTCATTTCACACCAATCAACATCACTTACAATTTCATCACATTTCAATGGGTTAATCCCATTCATCATGTTACATGGGTCTAAGGCCAACAATCACATGCAATAGGGTAAACACATCGTTATCCTATCTCACTAGGACTAACTCCATCATAGAAACCACAACCTCACCTCGAAGCATCCGTCCCGATGGATGCAACCATATCCTCACCTCGAAGCCTCAGTCCGGGTGGATGTAACTATTAGGAGAAAAGAGCATCAGTCCCCATTCCTAACACATGCATTTAGGGTGGAGTTTGGAGCCTCAGTCTTCACTTCACCCATGGGAATAGATCCTCAATTCATACACCACTCTACCAATCCATGTGCACATGCTTATATAAGTAACCATCAAACTTCCAACCATTTCCCATCGGCAGCCGTCATTCACAACAACCCACATGGGAAACCACATCATTCCTTAACCCATTTACACATTACCATTTCAGATCATTTAACCATTAACCCAATTACTATCTTTTATCCCTATCTCACTAAGCATTCAACACTAGACCCATAACCCATTCAATTATGGTCTTTAATCATTTTATACATTAACCCATTTAACCCGTTCATAATTCCCATGAATCAACCATTCAACATATCCAAACCACCCCTTGGGTTTTCACCACGTCTAGGTGCATCACCAAACATATATTCCATGTTCAACCAATCATTCCAACATGTTAACCAAGGCTCTACAACTCATTACAACAATGTCACTTGTTTAATAACAATCCCCAAACCTAGGACAAACTGGTACATCCCAGGGATGGCCCTAAATTTGTTCAAGTCAATCCCAACACATCCCACGGGGATCGTGAGGGTACCTATTATGCCATTTTAACCACCATGAATACCAATCATGCCACGGATATTCAAAACATAACCACGGGAAATCAAGAACACAAGTAAACATGCACAAAACCCTAAATAACCATGGGATATTACTTGTAGACCACCTACCATGAAACCTCGCTTGAACGCACCCACAATCAAGTCCATAGACCTCGATTCGACCAACCCATGGAGATTCAAACTAGAACTCACCCAAAAGATAGGGTTTTAGGGTTTTGGAACAAGAGGAAAGGAAGATACTAGTCTTAAACCAAAAAGAGTAGAAATGACGAGGTTTTCCTTACCCGGATCTTTGATCCACAACCAACGGCACCAAAAATGACTTAGAAATGAGTTAGATCCATCTCTTGGAGCTTTTAAGCGAATTGGTTCATTCCTAGGGTGAAGAGGGGGGAAATGGAGTAAAATCCCGAGTTGGGTTTATAAAGCCCTGAGTGGCAATTTTGTAAATTTTCCAACATTAAGTGGTCGCACGGTTTTACCGAACGGTTTAGCAAACCGTGCGCAAACTGTGCACATGCCACTACCCTGAGGAGGTGGAGTCGAACGATTTTGCCGCATGTTTTGGAAAACCGTGTGAACATCGTGCACTCGCTTTTATCCAGAGGTGGGAGGCTCACACGACTAAGACTGGGTAGGCCACACGGTTTGGATGGTCGTGTGCATGCTGTGTGCCTTGGTCTTCTTTGCCTAGACGTCCCTTCTTCCTTGCCCCGAGCCCCCAGAACACCCCCATGTCCTCTCACACTTTCAAGAAACCTTTTAAAGCCCCAAAACAAGGGATTTAACCAAAACATAGTGAAATATTACCTTTCCAAAAAAATTGGATCTTACAACCTCCCCATCTTATAACGGGCCGTTCCCTAGCTGATCTTCCAAGCCTCATTGCCCCACCAAAGAGAAGATTTCGGGCCACTGAGCCAGCATATCCGATTCCTGCTCCCAAGTTTCATCCTAAACTATACCATGCTTCCATAGTACTCGTACTAATGGTACAATCTTGACTAAGAATAATTTTTCACTATGGTCCACCACAGGAACCAGATTCTCCTCAAAAGATGCATCATCATCAAGATCCACATCCTCAACATCAACCACGTGAGATGGGTCAGGGTGATACCATCGAAGCTACGACACATGAAAAACATCATGCATCCCCCAATACCATAGTGTATGATTCAATCAGCATGCCACTCGTATGATACTTTCCACAATCTCAAAAGGTCCCACATACATGGGCGCCAACTTACCCCGCTTCTGAATCCGTCGGTGACCCATCATTGGCGACACCCGAAGGAACACTTTATCACCCACCCCAAACTCGAGAGGTCTACGCCTCCGATCTACATAGGACTTCTGCCTACTCTGAGCCATAGCCATTCGCTTCCTGATCAGCTGAACTCTCGCTGAAGTCTCCTACATGAGACTCGGCCTCAATAACATAGATTCAACGGCCACTAAACAAAACAATGGAGTTCTACACGGTCTCCCATAGAGGGCATAAATTGGTGTCATTTGAATCATGGCCTGAAAACTGTTGTTGAAGGCAAACTCAACCAACGATAGGTGTCTCTCCCAAGAACAACCAAAGTCCAAGACACAAGCTCTGAACATGTCTTCCAACAATTGGATCGTACGCTCTGACTACCCTATCCATCTTTGGGTGGACAGTCGTACTAAAAAACACCTGTGTACCAAGTGCCTTTGGCAACCCTTGCCAAAAACGTGATGTGAAACCCAGATCTAGGTTCGAAACTATGGTTTGCGGCACCCCATGCAAACACACTATTTCCTGAACATACTGCTCACCCAACTGGTCGACTGTATCAGTCTCTTAAATCGGTAAGAAATGATCCACTTTCTTTAACCGATCCACAACCACACATATTGCATCATTATTCTATGGCATCCTCAGAAGACCCATGACAAAATCCATTTTTACGTCATCCGACTTCCATTCTGGAATGGGAAATGGATGCAATAGACCACCTGGGCGTTGGTGCTTGGCCTTCACCTGCTGGCAGGTGAGGCACCGTTCCACAAAGCCCGCAACTTCCTTCTTCATTCCAAGCCACCAAAAATGCCTTCAGAGATCACGGTACATCTTGGTCAACCCAGGATTCACTGCCCACTTTGATGCATGGAAATCACGCAACAACTCTTCCCGCACACACTTTGGAAAAACCACATGATCACGAACACAAACAACACCGTCCACACCGACGGCCCAACCAGAAGGTAGCTCCCCACATTTAAGCTTTTACTTCATGCACAAACACTCAGGATCATCAAGATAACTTTCCTTAACTCGACTAAAGAGTGCTGACTCCATCGTTAAGAAAGAAAGAGTGACCTAGCCATTCTCCTCCTGCACCTCTAGGTGCATCTCAGCAAACAAATCTATCACCTTCCACTCAGTGCTGGACTCCTGAACTACCTGATTCTGAAACATCATGCTCAGAGAATCAGCAACACTGTTTCCCTTTCCGGGTGTGTACACAAACTCAAAATCAAAAGACTGGGGATATTCTACCCATCTTCGCTGCAGAAGATTTAGATCCCGATGTGGGAAGATGTACTTCAAAATCTTATGGTTAGTGAACACGGTAAACCGTTCTCCCAACAGATAGTGCCTCTAGAACTTCAAGGCATATACCACTGCAGCTAACTCAAGGTCATGAGTGGGATAGTTCCACTCATGGGGTGTCAGCTTCCTTAACCCATAAACCACAACCCACTCATCTTGCATCAACACAACCCCAAGTCCGACTCTGAATGCATCACAAAACATGATGTACTTCTTACCCGGCGCAGGTAAGATCAAGATAGGTGTGGTCGTCAGCCGCTTCTTTATCTCTTGAAAGTTATTCTCACAAGCCTCAGACCACTCGAACCTAATTCCCACTTTGGTTAAGCCTAGGAGTGGTGCTTACAAGAGAGAGAAATCCTGGATGAACCTTCGGTAATACCCGACCAAACCCAGAAAACCCCGAACATCAAAAGCACTCTTGGGATGCTCCCAACATACAACTACCTGCACTTTCTCTGGATCCACTGTCACACCTGCCTCCAAGATGATGTGACCCAAAAAATGCACCTCACCAATCCATAATTGAAACTTGGATAGCTTAGCATATAGACGATGCTCTCTTAGCGTACCCAAGACGATGTCATGATGTTGGTCATGATCGTCGCGAGTTTTCGAGTACACTAAAATATCGTCAACAAAGAAAACCACAAACTGATCCAGATAGGGATGAAAGATCAGGTTCATCAAAGCAATAAACACCACTGATGCATTGGTCAACCCAAAATGCATTACCCCAAACTCAAATATCTCGTACCAACTTCGGAAAGTGGTCTGTGGTACGTCAGAAGACCTCACCCTCAATTGGTGATAACCCAACGTCAGATCAATTTTTGAAAACAATGAGGCACCCCACAACTGATCAAACAGGTCATCAATTCTAGGAAGAGGGTACTAATTCTTACTATCATCTGATTCCACATTAGATAGTCCACACACAGCCTCAACGACCCATCGGCCTTCTTTGCAAAAAGTACAGGGGTTCCCCAAGGAGACGTACTAGGACGAAAAATCCCCTTATGCTCCAAATCCTCAAGCGGGACCTTCAGTTACTGGAGTTTTTCCGGCTCCATTCGGTATGGTAGAATAGAAACTGGCTCCGCTCCCAGCAGAAACTTTATCGTGAACTCAACATCACTCTTGGGTGGTAACCCAGAGAAATCCTCAGGAAACACGTCCTAAAACCGATCCACCATAGGAGGAAAAATAATATTTTCCCCTCTTTCATCATCACCATGCATGAGACATTCCACTTGAGCTGTGAGTTCACTCATCCATTGACCCAACGATCCTACACTACCAACATGAACATCCCACTCACCCCGGTGGACATAAGAGTCACCCTCAAGTGACCTAAACGATACTCTGTGATGATAACAGTCGATGTGTGCTCAACACAGCACCAACCAATACATTCCCAAGATTAGATCGAACCCATACATCTCGAGGATGAAAATGTCTCACAGAAAATGATACCCACCAACTTCCAAGGAACATCCCTTGCACTTCTTGATATCCTCCACCCACACCCCCAATAAAGTGCCAATTGACATCACCCCACACACCCACCCCATAGGTTAACCCAGCGCTACTATAAGTTGAGTAGAGATAAAAGAGTGTTTGGAACCTGTGTCAAACAAGCCACTAGAAAAAGTAGAATCTACAAGGATAGTACCTTGAATAGTCTATGGTCCAGCCTCGCTCTCACCAGCCACAAACTGAACCGCCTGAAGGTGACTTTCCCCTCTACCATGGGCACAGCCTGAACTCCATGCGCTGCACTGCCCTGTTGGGGTGAGCGATCTTTCCCTGGAGTCCCACGTCCACCGGCCCTGCCAGTACGGCCCATGGAGCTCCAACTGGGTGCCTGATACGGGGAAACTGATCCCCTTCCCGTATCCGGTTCCAGCCTTCCACCATTATGCTCACCTTGCTACTGAGGAGTCCTACAGAACCTCTTCACATGTCCCATCCTTCCGCACGAATGGCACTCAACTAGAGGTTGAGGACACTGACCACGCACATGCCCCGACCTACCACACTGATAGTAGAACACCTGATTCCCACTCTGAGAGGACGAACCTCTCTTCCATCCACCTTTCACACTACAGTCATGTTGTGAGTTCTCATGGCATCGCTTCCAACCCTCGGTAGTTGTACCGCTCGTCTGCCCCACCGACACCAAAAGCCCACAACCCGAAGCTCCCTTCAACTTCCCCTCAGAGATGAGTGCCTGATCCATCACCTCTACAAATCTCTTCAAGAGGAATATATTTACTTAAGACATGATCTTGTGTCTCAACCCATCCTGGATACACCTTTCCACCACTTCCTCATCCCCTTCTAACACTAGGACAAAGCGTCTCAAATCAGTGAAGAGACTCGCATATTCCATCACCGATAGCGGCCCCTGAGTCAGGATCAAATACTCTGCAGCCCGCTCTTGCCTCAAAGTATCTGGATAGAAATGCTCAAGAAACTTATTCTGGAAAACATTCCATGACATCCCCTCAGCCTGCACGGTCTGAGCCTGAATGTCCCACAAAAAACCTCGCCTGGCCCTAAAATATTTAAGAGGACAGCTTTACCCGCTTCTCGATAGGGGTCTCTAGATGATCCAATATCGGCTAGATAGACTCCTACCAGAACTCGGATGCCTCTGGCCCACCCTCTCCGGTGAAAGTTGGAGGGTGCTGCAGCTAGAATTCCCTGGTCAGCTCGAACATACTTGGTGCACCCCACCCTGGATCCAGATCCATCATCTGCATAAGGCGATCCATGTTCTCTCAGAACAGGTCTTGTCTACCTTCATTAATAACCACATTTTCATTCTCTTCTACCGGGGAAGTTTTTTCAGCAACATCCTCCCATATCCCAACTGACAATCAATATCGTGGTGGCATCTCTCTACATTTCCAAACACGAGATTTAACAAGCATACTAGAAAACTCCACAACTGCAACAAAATCTCTTTACTAGCTACAACAGCCCCAACCATCCCTACCGCGGCCATGGTCCACATGGGGTAAACAACCATGCACTACCACCAACTCACACAACATTTTACAAAAACAATTTCCTCTTCATTTCAGTCCCTTAGGTTTCACTAAACATCATTTACCCGCTAGTTTCATTTCATTCTTCTCATTATTTCTTAGTTTCATGAAATGCATAATGCACCCAAATTTCCTGCCTCACACACCCATCCCATGCGTATGCCTAATACAATGCATGTCACCTATCTCCCTAGGTGCCTACAATAATGCATGAGTAAAAATCCTCGTGCCATTAAAGCCACGAGCTAAATATCGTTAAACAATCACATCAAACCACATGTGCATCACCCAATGGTGAAATATCATCAACCGTAACAACACACAACCAAGAACGACATTTCCCACCCAGGGTGACTTGGGTTTTCCCCCATACCTGGGTTAGCTACTCCCAAGCACGAGCTCATTACCAAGGCCCTACACATCTTAACCCTTGGCTACAAATCCTAAATAGCAAGTCCTTAGAGAAGGAGAAGAAAGACCTTCCTCTGATACCAATTTGTCATGTCCCCTTCTAGGAAGCCAGTAATCGGTTCACCGAGCCGGGTGGTTACATAAGCTTAAGCAGGCCTCCCCATATGCCAAAGGCTGCCGACTAGCAGTGGGGGTTGATGTAGTCAAGTGGGGAGACTATACCAACTTTTTATTATAGTAATCCACAACAGAAATAAACCAAATAGTGGAAATAATAACCAACAACAAGGAACATGTATAACAACCAATTCTAATAAAAATAAATATGCCATGTCATACTACAAGTTCAAGAGTGAAAAACCCCAAAAATAAAGACACAGCCAGAATCCCCAAAATGGTCCCGACATCATGTCCGGATCCTCCACCAAGTGCTACCCATGTCCACTCACAACCTATAAAGAACCTTTGCCCATCTCCTGACCAGCAAACATGAAGTCTGCTCAGGTACCCAACGGCAGCCCGAGCAGGGTGTGAGTACAACTCAGTAGGCCACCACCAATGGTGTCTAAAAAATATTCAGTATAAACAGGGAGTTCATTCAAACTGAACATGAATGATAAATGCCAAGTAATTAGTTAATGTGCCATTAAATACTTCAAATAAAATCCATTACCACCTTTATTACCATTCATTTCACACCAATCAACATAACTTTCCATTTCATCACATTTTCATCGGTTAATCACATTCATCATGTTACATGGGTCTAAGGCCAACAATCACATGCAAGAGGGTAAACACATCGTTATCCTATATCACTTGGACTAACTCCCCCATAAAAACCATTACCTCTCCTCGAAGCATCAGTACTGATGGATATAACCATATCCTCACCTCGAAGCCTCATTCCGGGTGGATGCAACCATTAGGAGAAAAGAGCATATGTCCCCATTCCCAACCCATGCATTTAGGGTGGAGTTCAGAGCCTCAGTCTTCAATCTACCCATGGGAATATATCCTCAAGTTATACCCCACTCTACCTAGCCATGTGCACATGCTTATATAAGTAAACATCAACCTTACAATCGTTGCCCATTGGCAACCGTCATTCACAACAACCCACATGGGAAACCACATCATACCTTAACCTATTAACACATTACCATTTCACATCATTTAACAATTCAACCTATTCCCATGTGTTATGCCTATCTCACTAATAATTCAACCCTAGACCCATAACCAATTCCATTGTGGTCTTTATTCATTTTACACATTAACCCATTTAACCCATTCATTATTCCCATGAATCAACCATTCAACCCATCCAAACAACCCCTTAGGTTGTCACCAAGTCTAGGTGCATCACCTAACTTCTAGTCCAAGTTCAACAAATCATGACAACATGTTCACCAAGGCTCTAGAACTCATTACAACAAGGTCACTTGTTTAATATCAATAACCAAACCCGGGACAAACCGACACATCCCATGGATGGCCCTAAATAAAGTCATGCCAATCCCAACGCATCCCATGTGGATCGTGAGGGTTCCCATTATGCCATTTTAACCACCATTAATACCAATCATGCCAAGGCTATTCAAAATATAACAAAGGGAAAACAAGAACACAAGTAAACATGCACTAAACCGAAAATAACCATGGGATATGACTTGTAGACCACCTAACTTGAAACCTCGGTTGAATGAACCCTCGATCAAGTCCTTAGACCTCGATTCAACCCACCCATGGAGCTTCAACCTAGAACTCACCCAAAAGATAGGGTTTTAGGGTTTCAGAATAAGAGGAAAGGAAGATACTAACCCTAAACCAAAAAGAGAAGCAAGGATGAGATTAGCCTTACCTGGAGCTTAGATCCACAACCACGTGCACCAAAAATGTCTTAGAAATGAGGGAGATCAATTTCTTGGAGCTCTTGGGAGAATAAGTTCGTTCCTAGGGTGAAGAGGACGGAAATGGAGGAAAATCCCGTGTTGTGGTTATAATGCCCGGAGTGGAATTTTTATAAATTTTTCAACATTAAGTGGCCGCACGGTTCGGAAAACCGTGCGCAAACCATGTTCTTGCTTCTATCCAAAGGAAGGAAGCTCGCAGGGCTTAGCCTGGGCAGCCCACATGGGTTGGATGACCGTGTATAGGACATGCGCCTTGCTCTACTTATCCAAAACGTCCCTTCTTCCATGCCCCAAGCACCCGGAACACCCCCAAGGCCTCTCACACTTTCAAGAAACCTTTTAAAGCCCCAAAACAAGGGATTTATCCAAAACATAACAAAAACATACCTTTCCAAAAACATGAGATCTTACTGTTTATCACATGGATCAACACCCAATAATTATTAGTTAATCACCCGAGGCATATTATTAGGATGCAATACCCCTCAAGGGAATTTATGAAATCGAAACCCAAGTGACATTTTGGATTCTATAATGAAGTACCGAGTACAATAAAATAAAATATAAAATGTGAGGCATCATGCTAAAAGGTAAAACTCATGTCCATGCATTTATCCTCAATAAAAATAAAATATTTGGTCATTTAACAAATGGGGAACTCATTCATGGAGATTTAACTATTTATGTTCTAAAAATGACCATTTATGGAGGGAACTACCAAATAGGTGGCCAACGACCAAGATAATGGCATATGGAGGAGTTTCTCTATAGAGAGAGCTAACATAGTACATGGGAAACCATTCCAATTATTTATTATGTAAGAAATAATAATTTTTAGATTTTTTTGTGGCATGCAACACAATGATGCTTCATTTAAACTATGAAAAAATGATTGAAAATAGCCTAGATCACCTAAATCGATGTACCAGTGCTCCACTCATCAAATTTATAGGATTTGTTAGACATTTAATGGATGAGATTGAATAAATCTTGAAAATCACAATAAATATGAGAAAATTTATCACACTAAAATAGTGCAATGGATGAATGAGAATACTTGAAATATATTATAGATGATCTAATAGCTTACCATTATAGATTCAATGCTTTATATGGTGACCGTTTTAGACACTGAACTGAGGAGTAAATGAAATCCATATATTAAAGGATATGAAATATCACATATTATAGGAATAGGAGAAACCCGCTGGTGTAGTGGAATAATGATAAAGAAGTTGTTTTAAAGATTTCATTAAAGGGAAAAAGTAATTTTACAAACCAAAATAGGTCTCACAGTTTACCAACATTGTTTTTCCAAAGAATGATTCCACTCTGTGGCACCCACTACCTATGAAACCCACCTTCCATGGTTTTACATTCCATGTTTACCTAACCTTGCACAATCAATGTGATGAATAGTGAGAGTTTACTACCTAAGTGGAACTAATTGTGTGGTCTTATCAGATAGATTGGGTATGTCGTGTGTGGCCTTTAAACATCACACATGGACTCCTGCTATAGCCCTGTATTTTAATGATAGGGACTGCAAGGTTTCAGACAAACTGTGCACCTTTTTCATACCACTTGCACCTAATTTTTCAGGCCCTTACAATTGGAAACTCCATGAAATTCACGTGGAACGAGTATTTACCCAAGTCCCATAAAAACACTTTTATGTATTCCCACACATGGAATTTAAATATGAAACATTTTTTTATAAAATTTACCTTTCACCAAATGAAGAAAAAAATTGAAAATCCTTTGTAATTTCATCTAGTACAAAAAAACATGAGATACGACAACCTTACCACCATGATCTTCTCATCCCTAAGAAGCATTGGGAAAATTAATAGAACTTCACTCATCCTAGTAGGGTTATGAAGTGTTGTTCAATCTGTCATGTTTCATTTCAAAATTCCCAACACACCTTCATGTGTCTCCAAAACGTATGGAATAAGAGCTATTCAAAATCAATCCAATTCACATCTCTGATCTAATTACTTGAAACATAGAAAACATGAGACCACCAAACTAGAGGCATGATTCTATTAAAGGGTCGATCTTGAACAAACCCCATTCAAACTGATGATGTTGAACTTTCCACAAAAACATGTAGTCAAATTGCATCTATCTTAAAAAAAATTGTCTAGAATCACTTCATCAACAACTATATATAATAAGATAGAGGTAAAAGATGTTACACCACCCCTGGTTGACTTCCCTTGAGGCACCCAACATAGATGGCTGGTGCATTTAAAAGTTTACACCTGATGCCTATAGATTCAGGATACTCATGAAATCTTAGAGCACAATCACTGAATATATAATCTTGTTTCTATTGATTCATCTAGCCAAAAACCAATTTAAACTATCATTACCATGAAATAACATTGGTGTAAGATAGAAGTATCTTCCAAGGACCATCACTCTATTTAAACTTCTCATGTGATCCTAACCGAAATTTAAGGTCACCTTAGAATCAACAACACGAGTCCAAGGAGATCTTCCATGTAAAAAAACGAACAAATCATACAAAATAAATGTTAGTAATAATCTGAACATCCATACTAGGAGATAATTGATTAAGTACAAATTGGGAATATACAGGGAAATCTAGTCATAGATAAAAAATAGGGTATCCATGAGTCCTTACATTAGTGTGGTGTAAGACCAATAATCTCTTAGTGTACCCAAATGATACCAAGATAGGGTACATAGTAATAATTAAACCCAGTGTACACTAATAGGATTGAAACGATCTCTAAAAAGGATCTGAGACACACTCACCACATTAAAGACAAAAAAATTGGTACGGATTCAATGTTTGCAAAACTAAAAATGTAAAGGGAAGTTCAGTCAATCCACCATTACTTAAATTAATTAGAAGAAATTTACTACTTCCTCTTACACATCACCATCTACCAACCATGAATACTTTATTACACAAGGAATTTTTACCTTCTTATGAACCACCACCAAAGGCCATCTCGGACCAATAGTGTTTACAATGGTTTTATCCACAACCAATCATTCAGCATCATGATTCATCCTAATCACTAACACAATCCTGATATAGCAGCCTTAAGGGAGACCAGGAAAATCATTGACTATTCAATATGGTCCCTTTAGTTATGTTTATTCTATTTGAAGGACATATTTAGCTAGAAAAGACGTGACACATCACACCTTTGGAGTGTCCTTAGTAGTCGGTCCAAATGAAGAGGGGACTAATTCCATGAAACACACTCCATCTATTACTCATTTCAAGTCATGTACATGTATAAATCTCATTCATCAAGTATTAATATGAATACATAGAGACAAATATCTTCTCAAGAGTAAAATATTATATTCATACAATGGAAGACAGGTGATTATTATCTACGTCATGTTCCCACATGGAAAGGCCTTAGGCATAAAAGCCACAAAAACCGACCAACGTGTTAAACAACTGATTCTACATAAAACATCATCCAAAATATTTGGAAGAGCTGAGACCATTATCAATCACCATGTCAGCCTACTCTGGAGCTGACTGACATTCAATGTGAAACTGATAAAGGATTGAGGGAGTACCAATGAATTCAAATGATTCACTAGATGATTAATAGGATAATGAGTACCACATATATTTAAATATAGCATATTGAGATTCCCCATTCCAGCAACACATCTAAGATAGTATTCATAAGCTTTTGAAATATATTCATTCTTGTATCTGATGTTCCATGTGAAGAACTTACTCTAAGACACATTACTCCATAAGACCATAAAATAGGAAGAAAACCCTCCAATTCATAAAACACTAAAATCAAAATAAAGAAGGGTCAAATGACCTAATAAATGGTCAAACATATCCTTGACATGCCCCACATTCTAGAAATGAGAATTTTTGGATGCTCACCCTTGGTGAAAATGTTTAAGAACACACAAACAACCATAAAAACATGGTATCATTTTAGAAACTAGGAATCTGATATGGGTCTGTGGAACCCAGCAATACCATGAATGAGAAACTAATCATCAAAAATAGGAAAGAGTTCTAAATATTTGAGGGTGATACCTCCTATGGGAAATCCCCTAACTGAAGAAAAATCATAAACCCAAAAAGAGGCAATGCCAAAGAAATGTCACTATTCAAATAGATATATCATTTATATTATGACATAGAGTGTAATAATCCTATGGAAACACTCATGTTATTTTTCATGGAATAAGTCAAGAAACAAATGAAATATCCATTCCCAATGGTTAAGGCCTAGAACACCACTTATGGTTTTTAATTGATGCATTAAAGAAAAACTAAACTAATTATTTAAACACATCATTGTTAAAACTTAAAGAAAAACTTACACCTTTCATAAAAAAGAATTATAAAACTTTTTTATAAAAAGATACAATGCACCCAGGTAACACACAAATGTTACACTGAAATTTGAGTTTATATATTATCATTCATTTGAATCCATGTTATAATTTAGTAATTTCCTAAAAAACCCAATTTAAAATATCATTCACTGATTTAGAATCTTTAAAAATTGTCTTAGTAGAAGATAATATAAATAGTATTATATAGTGGAAAACAACCTTTAGGAAAAAATCATCATTTAAATTAACTGATTCCTAACATTGATATAACCCCAAAAAAATTAAAGGAGTATTTTTAATTAAAGTGGTATTGTCAAATATGATTCCACTATATAATCAAAGCATTAATTAACTGCCTTTTGTGTCATAAAATACCCCCATGGTGTAAAGAATATAAAAATACTAGAAGGAGGGAAACTACCCAAGGTCCCTCTAATCCATTCCATGTTCATAAAAAAACTCAAAAAATTTAAACATTTAGACTTTTGAAAGCACCATTACCAGGTCCATTTTATTAATAACATGCCCTAAATTTCCTACTTGGGTTTAGTTCTCCATTAATAATTCTAGAAACAATGGTCATTATTCCCAATAAAAAATGGTACAAGCCTTAATAAGGTAACCAAACCATTTTAGGTAAAATTTGAACAACATTTATATTCACAATAATTTATAAATAAGATTATCATAGAAGGTGGTTTAAATTTATGGGTGACCACCCAAAAAATTATAATGTTCACATACTCTTTACATGTTATATCCAACCCCCATATAATTACAACAATTTGTAATAAGAATACAAAAAAAATTTAATCTCTTCAATATTTATATGAGATCATTTATATATATATATATCTGTGTGTGTGTGTGGAATCTAAAAATGTTTGATTATATGGTTCACCCTACTCTAATTCTTAGAGAGGCCATACACTTTATGAATTAGAAAAATAGTATCTATTTTAATCAGAACCAACTTTTTTAGAAAAATTTAAAAAATTAAACATCTTTAACAATTATATGATAATATTTTTGTATATAAAATGAAAAAATAATGGTTCAATTGGATGGTTCCTTAGTCCCAATTTTTTAAGTCTCTCATACACATTAAAAATTGAATACAAATTGAAAACTAACTCCCATATAATCACAACTCACATGATTCATCCCACGCTAACAAGCACAAATGTATAGAAATTCAAAACAATCACACAAATATGTCAACAAAACATGGTAATAATTTCTATAAAAAGATAGAAAACACTAAAACAAGGAATATAATCTAGGAATATGAATTTAAATTATAGAATCATGAAAATTATATACCTAAGAGGGCATAAATTTAAACACCCAACCAAGACACCTAGAATGGAACATAATAGGAAAGAAAATAACACACAAGAGAAATAAAAAATTTAAAATAGCATGTCAGTAAAATCAACATGGAATGACATATGCATGGAATGTGAATTCCTACCTGTCTATGATGATTCATATGTGGCTACTTCTTTGTTGTACTAGACCTAGGGTAAAAAATATAAATCTCATAAATCTAAAATTTTAGGAAGGTACTCTAATCACTCAAGGTGAAATAAAAATTATGTATAATAACAAACAACCCCAACAATAGTCCCATCCTAGAACAATTATACTTTTTCACATATATAGTTTTATCAGTCTCTGGAATGAATATTTACCATGTTTGGACACATTCTTAGTCTTTTGTCTAATAGAAAAAAAAATTTCAGTCAAGGTAAAATAGGCTTTGATTCCACTTTGTAATGTACCATCCCAACTTAATAATAAACCATTAGTCAGACCAATCCCCACAGGGCCTCAACCATGCCTCCCTATATTCTAGATGATTCTCCCTATGAGTGATGGTCGACAACTGGTGTGGTGGGGAGACCATACCCTTTATATTAGAGTTCCATAATTGTAACATGATAATGAAATCATTAGAAAGTAAAAGAATAAACAATAAAGATATGAAGAGAAGTGGTATACAGATATAATAATTGAATGTAAATGTGGAAAATTCCAGCCATTAAATGATTCATATATTTCCATTAGATACTAAAAGTACAACCATGATGAGAAATAAAACATGTATGTAAAATAAGATAATGGAATGAAATCCCAATTACTATATCTTCGAGCATCCCAAGTAATATATCTAGTTTGTGCTCCTAATCCCAGGTAAAAACATGAAAACACAAGAATATAACCATGTATCAAGATGATATAGACTTTGAGACTTTAGGAAAAATTAATAATAGGGATGAAGAAGTTTTATAACCAAGGGATTCTAAAATAGATGACCAGGATGAACATGTCAATCAAATTTATAAGGTTTTATCAAATATGTTCTAGAAAATAAAAATAAATTTTTTTGAACGAAAAAAAATGGGAATACAATTTCAATTTAATTTGTCACATTTGTATTAATTTCCTCTAGATAAAGTTTAATGAATACGATTTTGATGAAGAATATAAGGGACCACAAAACAAATGTTGGGTAAGTTTACGAATAAACATTCCAATTTCAAAAGAATATTAACGAGAAAAAAGGATAATACTAGTTCACCATCCTGAAATTAATCATATTATGAATTTAATTTTATAGATATTTTTTGAAGAATTTTTTTACATATAATGTTTTAGTGATAAATATGAAAGGAAAGAATTGGACTTGATGTTGAAAGGTGATTTGGATGAATTACTTGAATAGATTACAAAGTGTATGAATGAATATAGAAAATTAGAGTAAGATCATATGAATTTGGATATTGAGAAAGGGAAATTTAAACATGGTAAGTGGAATACATTTATGATTTCAATAAACATGAATTGAACGTCTTCGAGAAAGTGAAAATTTTTCAATTATCTTGAAGAGATGTTGGATGTGAAAAAAATTGAACTAGAAAAATTGAAATCAAAGATTCTTAAAGCGGAGAACATGATGAGGAATATTGAAAAGTACATTAAATAATTAATTAAATATAAATATGAATGATCTTATGAATATAAAATTAAACAATAAAAATTGGGTCAGGATATTTTCTAAAGAATCTCATCATGCTAATTTTAATCAATCAAATAGAATATGTTATGTTTAAAAATATTAATAATAATTAACTAAAACGAATAGTGAGAAATTGTATTGTAATATTAAGACAATAATATAATTTCCAGAAGTTATTAAATTCATAAAAGAATGAAATATGAGAGCATTTATATACAACCCAATCAATGATTTGGATTAGAGATATCTGAATAAAAACTTAGGAAATATAGAGTATCCATATTTCATGTATTTTACTATTTTTGTTGAAGTTATAAACATAATACAACTATTTACAATTTAATATTTCATTATGATGGAAAGTTAATAAAAAAGGTGCATTTATGGTGAAACAATGAGGAATGGTTATTAGAAAAATTAGGTTGTAACAGAAATCAATGTAAATCTATATACCTAAAACGGATTTGATTTATTAAAATAAATATATGGTAAATGTCATCTAGAGGATCAAAAATAAACGGTATTCATATATATGATACCGAGAGTAGATAAATATGTTTTTAAAGGGTATTAATATTTGATGATAAAGGAAAGAAAGTCATATTGCTTGAATGAAAAGAATATAATGAAGTAGAAAATATTATGATTAATAGTATGGACAAACCAATTGAAGAAGGAAAATAAAACATATAACGGAATGATTACTGGGGTTTTATAAAAAGGTAAGAGGTTAAAAACGAAGATGTGAAAATTCATGAGAAATAGATCATATTTTTTAATCTCAAACATTGTGGAAAAAATTGTTAAGTGTATTAAAAAATTGGGCATGGAATAAAAGATTCTCTGATATTCTTACTATATAAATTAGAACTAGTAAAAAGAGTATGAAAACATAATATAATTAATTTTATATAATTAATTTTGTAATTATGTATATTCTATATAAATAAATATTTCATGGGAAAAATATGATCATGAAACCTAGGATGACTCAAAAATAAAAAAGAGACATGAATAATTCTTGTCATACTGATTTTAAAAGGAAATAATTGTCTTGGTTGGGAGGAAACACAAAAACATATTATAAATAGTGGAGAAAAAGAGGTCCTTATTCATTAAAACATTTGTTTATTTTTTTAAGGTGTAGGGGATTGAAGGATATAAACGAAACTTCCACTATTGGACAATAAAGAGGATTAATTTTCATGGAGTGTTTCAATCACAATGGAAAAAATTAGATTGTACATTCATTTATGGGAGAAAATATAACGGAAATATATTGAAACATCATGATATATTAAACATATATTTTCAAAAAATCTCTGAAAATTTTGAGAAAGTGGAATGAAATTTCACTTTAATTCATTATTTTTGAGTGTATACATTTTATTATAAAGGGGGAGTTGTTGTTGATGAAAATGATAATCAAAAGGAATAGAAGTATGATTTTAACTAGAAATTTTTGATGCATTTGTTGATATGTGTGTTCAATATATATTTTTATTGATATATATATATTCTTATAACCCCAAAATATTAAATGGATTTGGATTCACATTCAATTATGTTTATTGAAAACATTGAAAATTTCAGTCAAATTAGAGTTATTTTATAAACATGGATAATCCCTGAAGACATAGAGTGGAATAAGTAATGGTAATTTGATAACACAACATGTTTTTATATCTTTATCACCAAAAAAGAAGATGAAAAATAATAATCTCATTATAATATTTTAAAAGAAGTAAGATTATATGAGTAGTTCTGTATACTCCCTTTTCATTTCTTATTAATAAGTTAGAGTATAAAGGAGAAGACATATTGAAATTAGATATGTTTGAAGGAATTGACAATAAATATAAAAGTGTATATTATCATTATTCCCTATGGATTGAATTGTATTTATTTTCAGTAAGTTGATATGAATTTTGTAATAAATATTCTATTAAATTGTTTTGATATGTTTTTAGAATATGATGGAGGTTTTTCCATGTAATATGGAAAATGATTATTAATATTGTGTCATTGATCTCTTTATATTTAAAAATAAAATAAAAAGTAGAAATAACATCAAATTAATGATAAAGATATTCCTCAAGTAAAGAACTAGTTTTTAATGTTAAAGAGTGTTTTCAATAATCAGTTTTAGAGAATTTAATTATTAGAAGCTGTAAATTTATTTATGATAAATTGAAAGACATGTTATAAATGTATAGGTGGACTATCTAAAAAAGGTTATAGAAAAGTGATGTATGGATATTGTTTATATATTTATGAGATTTAGATAAATGAGTGAAAATATAGGTGAAAAGGTTAGAAAACCCATCCTATGATGATCTCTTTTTTGATGTATAAATATTAATGAGTTTTAAGTTGAATCTATAATTGTAGTGAGATACATGAAAAATTCAAAGTGGATTATTTATATAATACAACACACCATTGGAATCTGATAATTTATTTTAATCAGTTTCATAATTCCTTGAATTAATTTGAATCTTTTATAATATGATATGAAGTTTTTTGGAATTCTACTAGTGGATTTCAAGAAGCCTTGGAGGTATTTGAATATGATTGGAATTATTAAACAACTCATATGACATTTTATTTTTTGTATGTTTATAATATTAAAATATTCTATAGTTACTGAAATATTTTTATCAAATCATAAGATACTCTATGTCTTAGGAAATAAATAATCTCAAAATACTTATATGTATAGTGTATGACTTTATTATATGAAGATTAATTTAAAGTGAGTGTGTGAATTTGCAGAACTAAATTAATTTTAATTCAATAATCTTACATTAAGGGTTCCATGTGAATATTTTCCCCGCATAAAAATATAGAGATCTTGTATGACATTAATGTTTTATAATGTGAAGTGAAAATTATGATTTTCTTTAATTAATTTTTTAATAAGTGCAATATGATGAGTCTTATACTGCTCTAAAATGGTAAAAAAACATTTAAAATGTTATTCAAGATGATTCATGTCAATATTCATAAGGGTGATCATAGAGATTTGTTTTTTGAAGTTTCATGGGAAATCTAGTCAAAACATTGGAGTTTAAAAAAACTTGAGTATGTTCTAATAAAGTTTCTATTAATTATATCTGGAATATAATTTTAATTAAATTTATCTATTTAAATGTAATTATAATTAGTTTCATTAGTTAATTTACTAGATAGTTCTATGGTTTTAATGTTTGAATGATTGAGATATTTAGTTGATTTATGAAAAAATTTAGTGTTATTCAAAAAAAATGAAAATTTTTATTTTTAGGTATTTATGTGAGGAGAAGAAGATGGTTATTTCATAAATTTATAAGAAAACATTAGTTTTGAATTATTTTCATCAGCCATGTGTTGTTGATGATTTATAAAATAATTCAATTTTTTTTTATTTTTTATGGAAGAAGTGAATATTTAGGTAACTACTATAATTGTACAAGAGATAGTCAATATAGAAAAATGGATATATGAAATTATGAGGAAATATCTATGAGGAAACACATAAAAAATTATATGAAGCTCATGAGACACACACATATTAAACTATTTGGAAATGATGAGGAATAAAGTGAGGATATTATCATAAAAATATGTCATGGGAATCTTCAAAAATCCTGAAATTTAAATACGTATCTAAAATAATTTGTTCTGAAATTTTTATTTTCATTGAATATATGGAGATGATCGAGAGAGAATGAATTGGGATAAGAATTTGAGCCCAAGAGAGTGAATCCAGAAAAACACAAATTTATCGAATTAAAGGAGGATGAAAAATAAGTAGACTAAATTTTACCATCCTAAAGGGACCATAACATCTATTTGTAATTAGTATGAATCATTTAAATCGGGACAATAAAATTTTATATAGATAATATGTGATATATGTAGGTTTAGTCCATGAGTTATTCCGTAAGGAAATATTAACTTTTAATGATTATCAAAGATATTTATTTGAATCATATTATCAATGATATAAAGTTAGTTTATTGACCAGTAGTTTGGATCACTAAATTCAGCTATTAATGATTTTGGAAGTGTTTTACATGATTGGATCTAATTGATCAATCTTTTTCATGGAGAATGATCATCATGTGGTGCATAGATCAGAAAGAGAAAAAAGGAGTATATATTTTTTTTATCATTATCTTTTGTGGTGAGTCATTTCATCAAGTAGTACAATAAATATAAAATAATGTGAGACTATATGTTGATAATACTAGGATGACCCTTGGTTGTAACCCCATGGGATGTTTTAAAAAATATGTGTTTGAGGTGATAAAAAATAAAAACAACGAGTAGGTATTTACATATAAACCTTGTAAATATAGTGTATTATGAACTATCATAATAATAAAACATATATGGATGGGGTTTGAGTATACACTCAGTAGATCAGGACCTTAATAAATTTAATAGGATTAATTAATATTCTGAATTTTTAAAAATTAGAGCACAGATTCACTATCCCCCTCCTAGTGGTTAATCTTGGTTTTGATATTTTAGGGTATGAATAATTCAATGGCTGAACTATTTCAATTATTTCTTTCCAATTAGTGGGTCAAATCAATGAATCTAGTTCCTACTATCCTATTTCAGCCCTTTAATATTCAAAAAAAATAAGAGGAAATTTTATTAGATTTAATAACAATTTCTCCTAGATATTTTTTCAATATATGATTCCCTTTGGGTGATAGTGTATCAATTGATCAAGTATTCACATATATTAGAAATCAATAAGTTGATTGTGGTGGATTAATTTATGAGTATCTATGCATAGAATATGGAATGACATCACGTTACTTCAAGAATTATTATGTCTGAACATGATCGTCATTTTACCTCACAGGTGTGGTGGAGTCAGTGATATATTTTGAGATTTAAGTTGTGCATTCTTATGTCATTTTATTCTTATAAATATGAGAATATAAATTATTTGATTCATATTTAGAAAGACATGTTTCTTTTACGTGTTATTTATTTTTTAGGTTAATAGGTGAAGAAACAACCTTTGTTTAAACTCTTGTATAGTAATAAATATCACTCATCCATAAAAATGTCCCTCTTTGAGTCATTATATGGGTGTATATATAAATCACCTTTATATTTGACTATGTTTAGTGAGTCTATGATCATCAAACTTGATGTTTTGTAGATAATTTTAGGAAAATTTATTGGATTTCTGAATAAATGAAAGATGGTATTGAAGCAAAATGTTTCATATGTATCATAAGAGGATATCTTGGGAGTTTTTGGCTAGTTATCAAATGATTTTGAAAGTTTCAATTCATTTTGGTTAGTTATCTTTTCTATAGGTAAAAAAATTTCTCCTCAACTTGATGGACCATTCAATGTTTTGGAGGCAATTGATGAGTTGATGTATCAAATTGATATTGAGGAGGATACAAATTTCCATTGCATTCTAGTGAATAGTCAAGATAATTAGGAGAAACTGTTGATAGGACGTGTTATTATTTTCTTGTGATTCATGTGAAGCTTGGAATTTTAAAAGAATTTACTTTGGGGGAGGGGAGAATCATGGATGTGGGATCTATACATGGAGTAGTTATAATATTTTTTCTTATTATGCAGTAGATATTAGTGTTATTAGATTAAATAATTAATGATATTCTTATATTTCAGTATTGTATTATCTTCATTTTGATGGAAATTTTTTTGTTTGATAGGGATTTTATACGGTGTTATGAATTAGTAGTTTAATTGTTATTTTATGGTTTTTTTCTCATGTAAAGGTATTTTTTGAGAGGTATTGATCTATCCAGAATTTATTGAATATTTATTATTAAATTTATTCATTTAATACCTCACTTGATAGTAGTATCTTGAGTATAGGTCATATTTTCACATTTTCATTTATTAATCATGACTACATATATGTTGGCATATATCAATTATTTTATTGATAAAAAATTATCAACTGGAATTTAATTGTGTAAGATTATTTGTTTCATATTTATTTATTTTATTAATTTATTTTTATAATTCATGTCAAATTAGAATTTTTGGGATTTCTAGACATTTTAATGATTTTTAAATTTTCTTAAAATATATCTTTTGTTGATAATTTCAAATGAAACTAGACATAATGGACTTGTATATAGGATAGAATATTGTATGCACATTGGTATTTTATGGTCAAAATGGAATTAACTTGAATGTCAATTAGCATCTTCTAGAAAAGGGGAATTAGTAAAACTACTACTATCCCCACCATTAAATTACACAATTGAACACATATTCTATTGATCCCACTTTTCATGATTGATTAGAAAATCCAAGGGTTGCAGTCCATAGAAAAACATAAGAGCGAATCATCGAGAGGAGAGAACACTAGATACCTTGAATTTTAGAGTTAGACTAACATCGGATGGAGGATCCTGAGTGGATTCTTTTGTTTGGAAAAGGGAATTATTTTGGGGTTTGGTAATACTATGAAGTTTGAGATGAAATATATCCTCACTAGTTAATATAAATATATACCATAGTTGCGATGATGACCTAAGTGAGTTGCATTCATGTTGTCAATTCCCTACTAAAAAAAATAAAGTGTTCCATGTTTTTTTGGATCTTCGATGGAAAACTATTACTTTTTTAACTAGGTTTGAGTTTCTATAGTTTAAGTGTTAATTATTGACACTTTATATCTATAGTAAAAGGATGAATCATGTGGAATATGAACATTTTTTAGTTATTGTTCTTATGATAATGTCCAAATGAACTCACTAGTCACTATGATTCAAATATAAACATACCAAAGTGTTTTTTGTTCGACTGTTTTAATGTATAAATTTTCTAGAATGTAATATGATAATGTTTTGAAGATGAAAAAACCAAGGTATAAACTGAACCACTAAAATATGAAGAGTTTGATTGAACCATATTCAGTAAAATAATAATTATTGTTAGAGTTTATATGAGTCTACAATAAGTACTTGATTACATCTAGAAGAATTTACAAAACATTATTTCCCATATAACAGATTTCTCAATAAGTATAGGATCATTTTTTTTGTTAAAATGATGAAGTTAGAGTCCCTAAGGATCAACTATAGTTGGACTACAGATCAACCATTTTCATTCCCCATAGATAGCCAAAACTTTTTAACCTAGTAATTTTAATTTGTATTTTCATTGACTATTATTATGAGGATAAATATTCCAAAAAATTCCAATTTCAAGGGACTATTCCTATTATTTTAGCCAATTTTCTATTTCATTGGGATATTTCTAATATTATTGTTAGGACTGTTTGGATATGTTTACTGTGTGTAACATTCAATGTAGGTGTATTTAATTCTTATTTTATTTTTGATATGATCTTTCATCTCAACATTGATGTATATTTATTTCCATTTCTACCAAAGGAGATTAAAAAGTGATGGTATCATTGAGTTCATACTAATCGTTTCTTATTTATTGTTGTATTATAATTATGAATCCAAGATATTTAAACTGATTTGAATGTGTGCTTGAGTTATTTTCTATATCATCTGAATTATTATATTCCGGTTTAATTATAATCGCTCTCTTTATCATAATTTTCCATCACATGATGAACGTGGAATGTGATGTTGATTTATGATCATATATTTATAAAATATATTTTGAATATGTATCTCTTTAATGTTTTATGTCATAATATATGATTTTTAGAAGTTGAATAAGATATATGAGTGGTAAAAATGATAAACATTTCATTGATGAAAATAATAATACAAATTATATTTTTAGTTTATTAGTTTTATGTTTTCAATCATAAATATATTAAGACAACAACACTCTTCCAAAATAATAATGTTTTTCATCGCATTCATGTGATTTTCATATTTTTTTCATTTCCTTCACTTTCTCCAAATATTTTATTTATCATATACATTCATAAGTATAAATAATAATTTGACATGAATAATAATCTATGACAATGATCTCCAATAAAGATCAACCCTAGGTTGTTTTCTATATTGAATTATGAGGTAAATAATATTTTCATTGATTAAGATTTTCATACAAAGGCCACTCAATAATTTAACTGTATTTCTTCAGATCTATAGTGATTTCCAGTCACTATATATAATTTATGTTAAAAATATAAAATATAGAAATATATTAAAAGAATATATTTTTATGATGAAATTAATTTGAATGAAATAGTGATATATTTTTCTAACAAAATTAATGTATTATATTAATGGTTGTAAGGAACGTATTTTTATGGAATACATATATTATTTTAAGGAAATGTTTAATGTTCTGTACATAAAGCCTTTGAAAATGAAGCTGAATGAATTGTATATGTATTTTCCTGGCTTATATGTAGATTCTATACAGTGATAAACCCAACCATTAGTAGTGGAAAAATCTCCACCCACCTATAATGATGATGAATGAAAACATGTTGTTGAACATTTTGATGTATACCAACTGCCTCAACATTCTATCTTTATACAAATGGAATTCAACAAGCTAGAACTACTAAATATAATAATAGGTAGAGTTTAAACTAATTTAAATTCCTATATTTTTAGTATTTCATAACTATAATATGAAAAAAAATTATATAGATATTATATTTTCACCATAAAAGTTTATTTTCATTGGTGAAGATGAAATAAAAAATAATAAATTTGATGTTTATGTGATGAAAGAAGTGGGTAAAATGCGATCTGGTTTTTAAATGGATGATGATACAAATATATATCTAAACAAATAAATAATTTCTAGATTAATTTTTAAATAAAAATAAAATCCTTTAATGAAATTATTTTCACTAATGGAAACCACACAACAAGATAATGTAGATGTGGAGTTCCCCCACACCCTATCGCATCACCAACCAAATAAGATATTTTATAATTATACGGGATATGATGTAATGCTATCTATGTAGGGACCCCTTAAATCAAAAGCCTAAAAATCCATCATATATAAAAAATTCTACTAGTTCCATTCAATTAAACCATTTGTTTCATTAGACTAGGGATAATTGCTTTTTGAATTTCCAGATAGGAATAGTAAAAAATAGAACACTAATTTTCGGAGTTTATTCCAAAATTTTGTTCCCATAATTTTATTTCATTTATATCTATATTTATAATGGTTATTCATGTTTTAATTTACATGAAATAAAGAATATAACAATAGTAAACATCATTTATTTTTATTTGTTACTATTTTTGACTCTCTAAAATAAAAATTCAGTGTGATTTTTTTTATTTTTGTAATCATAGAAATTAACATTGATCTAATTTGGATGAAGGGAAAATTAAAATAATTCCGTAAATGATCAATTAAATTTTCAAGGAATGGTCAATAACTGTGTGCCCATATCTCATTCCAAATTTAATGTGGTCATCACATTACTAATTAAACTATTTCATCATGTATGTTGTTCATCCATTACACCACACACCCGGCTCAACTGTAGTCTTGTGCACGTCCTATCCTAGTCAAGACAAATTCCATATCTTCCTTTCACATGTGTTATGGGAACTTTTTATGATAAATGAGAACATGAGATGGTAAATGATATTTATTTGGGTCCACAACATCTATTTACTATAAAATTACCACCCACACTCCCATTGTAGGGGAGGAAAAATCCAAACTGCATCTGACCACATAAGCCATATGCTTAGGCATACCTTAATAACCTTTATGTTTTTTCCAA
The DNA here is from genome assembly GCA_963277665.1 of Viscum album. Taxonomy (NCBI): domain Eukaryota; kingdom Viridiplantae; phylum Streptophyta; class Magnoliopsida; order Santalales; family Viscaceae; genus Viscum; species Viscum album. The sequence goes on along the minus strand of OY728119.1, from coordinate 607,006,644 downwards.
TCCATATTAAGTGGTAAAATGGATATAAAGTGTATTTATATCCTTAAATTATTATGAACATATGAGACCACTTTTCCCTGGTAATGAACAACAACAGTGTGAAATACCACTTTCATGATGTGTTCTTGATTGAATAAAGAATGGTATCCTATGACCAAATTTATCTTTAAATAGTCTCACATGTGTGTCTTTGAGAGACATATGCTCATTTCCCAGTGGCCACCTGGCTGCGTAACCATTCACAAATATCCCTATTTCATAATTGTTTTGAACCTCTAAATTCTTCTCCATGTGTAATCTGGGTCATTAACATTGGAGTTAGGCCCTTTCCTCCCAACTGGGAAATTTTCCACCCATCCCTCTTAATTGATAACTTACGCACCCAACCCACCAAATTGGGAACCCCTTCACTAAGGTTATCTAGCAAAACCCATTTTTTAGTTCATAGTTTATACCTTGTATGAGACCCAATTATGTTCCTCATTTAAATAGGTGTTCTACATGGGATAAATTAATTTACTAAATGATATTTGTTGGTCGGAGTGGATACTCCAGTGGGGGTGAATTGATTTCAAATTTAAAATTTCTATTTAAAACTTTGAGTTAAAAAATCCCCCAAATAGAATACAGAATTAAACTGTTGTGAATTTATATCAAAGTAAATGTTCTGTTAGATTCTCAAGGGATTGATTAGTTCCCAATTAATCAAATCAACAGACTTGATTAACTTTTGAAAATAACTTTCTGATTTACAACTAATATAAACACTTGCGAGTTTAATTATCAAAGGAGCTTTAAAACAATGTTGGTTTTAAATTATTAGAAGTGGAATAAAAATAACTTTGAAAATAAATAAGCACAACATATTTAACCAAGAGGTTCAGTCTCAAGCTGAGACTTAGTCCTCTCAGAACATTATATAAAAGTGATCCACATCCTGGATCGGGGATAAACAACAATATACAACTGTCCAGGTCCAAGACCTCTACCACTGTTATCCGTGGGAACAAAAACAATAGAAATCAGATGTCCAGGTCACACACGACCTCTACCACTATCCCAGTGGGAAAAACAAAATGTAAGATAGTTGAGTGAGGATTTACAAATCCTCCAGTTAGAGTACAGGAGACAGTGTGTGTGTAAAATACAGCATATAAGACACACTGCTCAATATGTAAATGGATAAATCACAGAGAAAATATTTAGAGTTTAGAAATGGCTCTAGTGATTTTCGTGCAGTTCTGGACTCCTTTGATTGATCAGAATTCGCTCTGAGTCCTCTTCTGGTTTTTGTCTGGAAAAAGAGTATCGTCTGTTTCCTTGACTTCTAGGTGTAGAGACAGTCGATGAAGCTCTTGTGTTATGTTCTCGTTCTCAGCTCTTCACTAGCTTGCAGTAATGAATGAGTTCTTTGTGTAAGTTCAGTCGTCTCTTTACATTCACACTATATTGTTCTTCCAGTACACCTTGTGATCTGTATCTCTGTGTATTTTTATATATTTCTCACACTTTGCAGTAGCACATCCTTCCTTTATTTAAATCACGTGCTCTGGAAAAAGATGATTTGCTTTTTGCAGGTATGAGGTACGGTTCCCTGACATCCAACAACACACATTAAATAAATGTCAGTGTATTAAAATATACCTGATATGACCACTGGTTAGATTAAACAAAGATAAAGAAATTAAAGTAGTGTCGGGTTCTGTCACTCGAACGGTAGCTCTTGATATCGGTAGACTTGTGTTACAGTAGGTGTCTGTATCAGTAGACTTCATTTGTAACGGTAGACTTTGTTTCGATAGCTGCAACAGTAGACTTGATCACATCAGTAGCTGTGGACTTGTAACGGTATCTGTGGCTCTGCCTTGTATCGGTAGTGGTAGCTCTCTATCGGTAGTTGTGGATCTGCCTTGTAACGGTAGCGGTAAGTCTCTATCGGTAGACTTTGCATAATGGTGGACTTCAGCATATCGGTAGCTGTCAACTTTGTTGTAGCAGTAACTATCGACTTCATTGTATCGGTAGCTCTATTAATAGATTTTGATGCAGCGATGGACTTTGGGTATCAGTAGCTGTAACGGTAGCTGTATCGGTAGCTCTCTTATAGCGGTAGCTCCAACATATTAGTAGACAAAACTGTATCGGTCGCTGTGAGCTGTAACAGTTGCTAGCTTGTAACGGTAGCTATATGTTCTGACAGTAGCTATTGTCTAATGGGTTCTCTACTCTGTATCAGTAGCTAGTCTGTAACGGTAGCTGAAAACTGTTTGAGCATTCACTTGGAATAATGAGTTAAGTCATAGTAAACATATATCTGATATTTTAAAAGACTTAATTTAAGCATAATGAAAGCAACAACATATATTAAAGTATATTTGGAATGTATTAAGCATAATCAAGATATAAAGAAAGTCTAGTTGGGATTATCAAAACAAAATATATCCAGTTAATTCCAGAGGGTTCAACAATATCCCCCTTTTTGATAATCACAACTTATGCCAAAATAAAGTAATATCAGAGGAAAAATATATCAAAGTATGATATCAACAATATAGTATCAGAGAAAAAATCTCAGAAATTTATATCAAAAATAAATTAGTATCAGAGGAAAAATATGAAAATAGGAATATATCAAGAAATAATTAAATAAAATAGTATCAGAGGGAAAAGAAAAACACAAACAAAATTCTTTAGTTTGAAAAGATTCACATATTCCTCCCCATATCTATTTAACTACAGGATTCTCCTCCAAAGTAGTGATTTTCTCCCCCTTTGTCCCCTTAGGTGAACAAAATTCTCTCTCTCTCTAGGTACAGGTTTCCAATAATTTCTCCACCATTGTGATTAATAAAAAGGAGGGTATCAGAGAAAAGAGAAGGACTAGGAAAGAAAATATATAGAGTAAAATAGATAGTGAAGAGAGGAATGAAGTATTTGATTGATAAGAAAAAGATACATTGGGAAAATCATAAAAGTACAAAAATACAATGAATCCCATAAAAAATGGAGCTAGAAGCACTCAATCATCCTCTTGAACAGGTGTCTTTCCCTTGGGATCAGCAGAGGGTGCAGAGGTAGAGTCAGCATGCTTGGGAATTCCCGAAAGAACCACTGGTGGATTAGAAACTGATATAGTACCAGATCTGTAATCTGTCTCTCTCATAGGGATCAAAGGTGTCAAGCTCCTGATGGCTTGAACTGGAGTCAGTTGAGGAGTACTCCCAGAGGCAGATGGTGGAAGGGCAGGTGGTACAATAACTGGCCGAGCATCCACATGTAGGAAAGGCAGCAAGAGATTCCTGAAATCCATGATGATTCTTCCACCTCTCTCCATAGCAGATACAAAATCATCTCTGTTCTCAATAAATTTGTCCAAGGTAGGAGTAAGCTCCCAGAGCTTACTAACCTGTTCTCTGAAGGCTTGGGTAACTGGAGGTAATTTCATATTCTCCATCAAAATCTTGAAATGGTTTGTCATTTGGTGCTTGGTATAAACCTTTTCAAAATAAGCATCCACCTTAATTTTGATTGCCTCATGAGAAGCAGTAGCTTCCCGCAGGTGATCACGAACAAAACTACTAACTTCCCTAGTGGTAGAATGAATCTGAGTATCTGATGCACCAATGGGACTAGCCTTAGCCAATTCTTCCTGAATAATAGTGCGGATCTGGTCAAGGTTCACACTGGAGCTAGTTGAGGGAAGAGGTTTCATTGAGAAGGCCAATGTCTCCTTGAAAGATTGAGTCAGACTACTAACTACCTTCTGAACAAGTTCATACTGACTATTCAGATGTTCTTTGACTGACTTTTTAAAGGCCTCAAAAACATCCACAAACTGTTTGACCACTTCTTTGATATATCGAATGTCAGCGTGCACTTGGGTTTGAGAACAGTTCAAAGTAGTCAATGAAGCAATTGATTGTCTAAGAGAAACTACAGCTCTTGTCCAACTCTCAATCTGAGTGTGGCACACCTTAAGTTCATACACCATTTCTTTCACAGGACTGGACAAACTACATACAATGGATAACTCAAGGGATTGCTCCACGCTTTTCATCTCTTCAACCATACTTTTCTTCATATCTGCCACTGATTCTCTTATTGCTTCTATCAATTCGGCTTTTAATGACTTAAGGTCCTCCTTGGTTGTCACATGTTCATCTACAGTGGGTAAGGTAACTGATTGCTTTTGGGGTTGGTCTTCCTCATCAGAATAACCATATGAAAGTCCAAGAATCATACATCCGGGATTAGATGTCCAACCTTCAATGTCAAATAATACTGATACTGAGCCAAGATTCTCCCCTTCACTTGAAACATTCTCCTGAGGTATCTCTTCTAACTGTTCTTCCTGAGGTAATTCTGCAATTTCCTCTACAATTGCAGCAGATTCAATAGCCATTTTTTCGGAGTCATTAATGACTCTCTCATCAACAGGGGCTACTGCTATGTCTTCTTGATCAGGTGCTATCCTGGCTGTATTGACTATTAGAGGGCTCAAACTGAGCTCTTTTCCACATTTTCCTCATCATCTTCTTCACTATCAGCCTCCTTTTCTACATGTCCAGATTCGGTTGTCTCATCCTCCTTAGAGGTTTCCTTGAAAACATACTGGCATTCTTCATCTCCTTCTTCTGTAGTCTCTGTATCATTGTCCTTCAAGACAGTTTCTCTCTTTGGTAGTTCTTTTGGAGGGCTGGATGCTCTATAAGAAATAACTTGTTGCACAAGACTAGGGGGTATGTCTGGGCCTCCTCCTTCCTCTACTGATGTCTCTTCCTCCTCAGCTTCATCATCACTATAGACCGGTTCTGGCTCATCTGGTCCAAGACCAGGATCTCTCACATCCTTTGGTCTAGAGGGATGATCCATAAGAGTGAATTTTTCATAAATGTTTCCATCATCATTCACCCATGATTTTTTCTAAGGATTCCAGCTGACTTTCATGTATTTACAGAATGTTCTTGTAATACAGAAGTTATCCTTAACTACTACCAGCTCATCCTGATGTCCAGCTATCTCCTTCACTTTCAGCATCACAGAAATTAGCTTTGAGAAAAACAAGGCATTTGATTTTTACTTTGGTCTAGTCATCTCTTCCACATGAACCATAATCAATATACATATATTGATTCTCACACTGTGCTTCAGCAAATGTAACAGATATATGTATTGTAATCTCAAAGTGGCAAATTCTCCTCTTCTCGGACTAACAATATGTTGAATAAATTTAAAGAACAGCTTATCTTCTCCTACCATCTCTGCAGCAATCACCTTTCTAGGAGTCCCATTCCCTGTGAGTTCCAGCAAGGCATCTTCATATTGAAACACATCATTGGTCGAAGATACAGACTTTGAGTAAAATGCATAATCTCTTTCATGGGGAACTCTTAAGTTCTCAGCCCATTCCACTGAAGTAAAAGATACTTCCTGACCATTCACATATAAAACCATTCTACTTTCTTCTTCGGACTTTTCAAAACGAACAAATTTGTAGAATTTTTTCACAAGTCCTGGATAATAAGGTCTGTTGTTGTTCGCGAAGCATTCTATCCAACCTTGTTCTTGTAAAACCTTAAGAACTAACGACTTTCTTTCCATCATCCATTCTGCACACACCTCTTTTTCAACAACAATCTCACACTTTGATAGGTGCATGTTTACTTGTCTTCTCGGAGCTACACTTCCACTGCCACTTCCACTGGCTTTAGTACTAGCTACGTTTTTTCTCTTCATTGTCGGCGCCTCACTTCCATCAGTCATCTGAGGTCTCTTGAAGAGGGCCATTACGGATTTGAGGCTAGGGTTATGAAGGTCGAGAGGTTTAGGTTTAGGAGAATTCGAGAAGACTGGTTCGCGGTGAGATTGAGTGAGTCTAGTTCGAGTTTTAATATCATTTAGGATTCATAAATCACATAAATCATAAATACAATAAACAATGGTTCGATGTCTCGGCTTTACAGAATAATACATCGCGCAAATGTAATGGTAAAGTTTTCTAACGGTGAGGTCTCCCTAACGGTGAGGTCTCCCTAACGGTGAGGTCTCCCTAATGGTGAGGTCTCCCTAACTGTGAGGTCTCCCTAACTGTGAGGTCTCCCTAACGGTGAGGTCTCCCTAACGACGAGGTTTCCCTAACGGTGAGGTCTCCCTAACAGTGAGGTCTCCCTAACGGTTTCAAGGGTAAGTTATCATTCCTAATTCATGTCTGATAAAACATAATCTTTCTGAACTTAAAGGTTTAGTGAAAATATCATCTAATTGAAGTTCAGTGCCTATAAACTCAAGTGTTATGTCACCTCTTTGATAATTATCTCTTAGAAAATGGTGTCTAACATAAATATGTTTCGTTCTAGAGTGAGACACAGGGTTATTAGAGGTATTAATTGCACTAGTGTTGTCAAAGTTGATTGAAACCTGTTTAAAATCAAAGCCATAGTCCAATAAAGTGTTTTTCATCCACAGAATCTGTGCACAACAACTACCAGCAGCAATATATTCTGCTTCAGCAGTAGACAATGCAACTGAGTTCTGTTTCTTACTACACCATGATACTAGGGACTTTCAAAGAAAATGACATGTTCCAGATGTATTCTTCCTATCTAACTTACACCCAACAAAATCAGCATCTGAATAACTTGTTAAGTAAAAAATATTTTCCTTTAGGATAAAACAAACCAAAATTCATAGTACACTTAAGATATTTAAAAATCCTTCTAACAGGCAGTAAGTGTGAATCATTAGGATTAGCTTGAAATCTAGCACACATACACACACTATACATAATATCAGGTCTACTAGAAGTAAGATAAATTAAACTCCCAATCATACCTCTATAATTAGTTTGATCAACTGGTTTACCAGTTTCATCAATATCCAATTTACAGGTGGTACTCATTGGTATATCACATTCCTTAATACTATCTAAATCAAAACGTTTTAACAAATCTTTAGTATATTTACTTTGATTTAAAATAATACCATCTTTTGTTTGAAAGATTTGAAATCTATGAAAATACATAAGCTCTCCCATTAAGCTCATTTCAAACTCAATTTGCATAACCTTTGAAAAATCAATACATAAAGAATTTTTCAAAGATCCAAAAATAATATCATCAACATGGATTTGTACTATTAATACATCTTTTGAAATCCTTTTTATAAAAAGAGTGGGATCAACAATTCTTTTTGAAAATCCTTTTGAAATAAGAAAATTTGAAATTCTTTCATACCAAGCTCTTGGAGCTTGTTTTAAACAATATAAAGCATTAGAATGTTTAAAAACATGATTTTGAAGATGAGGATTTGAAAAACCAGGTGGTTGTTCTACAAAAACATCTTCAACAATAAAACCATTTAAAAAAGCACTTTTCACATCCATTTGATATAACTTGGAATTCAGATGTGATGCATAAGCACGTAAGATCCTAATAGCCTCTAATCTAGCTACATGTGCAAAGGTTTCTTCATAGTCAATTCCTTCTTCTTGATTATAACCTTGTGCAACTATCCTAGCTTTGTTTCTTATGATGTTTCCAGATTCATCAACTTTGTTTCTAAACACCCATTTTGTGCCTATGGTTATAGTGTCCTTAGGTCTTTCCAATAATTTCCAGACTTTGTTTCTTTCAAATTGATTTAGTTCCTCTTGCATAGCCATTACCCAAAATTCATCATTGATAGCATCATTGATATTTTTAGGTTCTATCTGTGACAAGAAGGCTTGATGGTCAACCTGATTTCTAAGAGAAGCTCTAGTATGTGTCCCTCTATCAATATTTCCTACAACAGCATCTAAAGGATGATTCTTCAGAATTCTAGTTGATCTAGAAAAGGTAGGGCTCAAGATTTCAGGTTCATCTACAGGTTGAGGTTCCACAGGAGCAGGTTCTGGGAAATTTCCAGAACTGGACATTTTAACTATAGATCCACTTTCTTTCTCATTATGGTTCAAAACAGAGAGATCGTCTTCAATATTTTCAAGAGAGGTCATAGGTTCATGGGGATCAGTTTCATCAAATTTTATGTGAACAGATTCTTCCACACACATGGTTATCTTATTAAAAACTCTATAGGATTTACTAGAAGTAGAGTAACCTAGGAAAATTCCTTCATCACTCTTGGATGAAAACTTGTGAAGATTATCTTTAGTATTAAGAATAAAGAATTTATAGCCAAAAACTTTGAAGTAGTTAACCTTAGGTTTCCTATGGTTCCACAACTCATAAGGGGTCCTCTTAAGAACAAGTCTAATCAAGACTCTATTAATAACATAACAAGCTGTATTTACAGCTTCAGCCAAAAAATAAACGGGTAGGTCATACTCATTAAGCATGGTTCTAGCGATTTATTGCAGGGTTCTATTCCTTCTTTCTACTACACCATTCTGTTGAGGAGTCCTAGGGGCAGAGAAATTATGAATATAGCCATTGTGTGAGCAGTAAGATTCAAACTCATGATTCTCAAACTCACGACCATGATCACTTCTCAGAGTTTTAATCTTAAGTACAATAAGGTTCTCTACAGACTTGGAGTATTTTACAAAGAAAGAACAAGCTTCACTCTTTTGAGCTAGAAAATATACCCAAGTATATCAAGAAAAGTCATCTACAAGAACATAAACATAATGCTTTCCATTTAAACTAGAAAGTCTAGTAGGTCCAAATAAATCCATGTGAACCAACTCGAGAGGTTGAGAAGTTGACACTTCTTTCTTTGATTTAAAAGAAAATTTATGTTGCTTTCCCTTTTGACAGGGATTACAAACTTTGTCTGCTGAAAATTCAAGTTTGGGTAGGTCTCTAACTAAGTTCTTCCTATCCAGTTTTCTAAGTGAATGCACATTGTAGTGTCCTAATCTTCTGTGCCAAAGCCAAGACTCTTTATGAAAAGCATTTAAACAAGTAATATTCTGCTTAGCTAAATAATTTAAATCAACAGCATAAACATTTTCATTTCTCAAAGCAGCAAACACTAAAACATTTTTAGAATTGAAAACATTACAAGAATAATTTTCAAATTTAAAATAAAAACCATCATCACATAACTGAGAAATAATTAACAAATTGTATTTAAGTCCATCAACAAATAAAACTTTAGAAATCAATACTGAGTCAGTGTTACCAATCTGGCCTAAGCCGATGATTTTTCCTTTTGAGTTATCACCAAAAGTGACAAACCCTCCATCAAATCTGACTAAGCTTTTAAATCATGATAAGTCTCATGAAATGTGTCTTGAACATCCACTGTCCAAGTACCAGGTCTTTTTATAGGATCTCTTTAAGTAGGTTCCCTACAAAATAGATTTAGATAGGAAATGATTTTGGTACCCAGATCTTCTTGGGTCTAGACAGGTTCTCCAATAACACTTTAGATACCCATATTTGTCTAATGGGTCTCATGAAATTTCTATAATCAATAGATTTTGAAAGATTAACCTTATTATATCCATAACTATGAATATAACTAGTTGAAGCATATGAAGTTCCAGAGCTAGCTCCTTTCTTTCCAGATTTAGGAATGAATCTAGTTTGGGTAATTTTCCTTTGTCCAGGTTGGTATCCTATACCAGTAGTGTATCTAGGTGATATTTTCTTACCTAACATTTGTGTAAGAGTATCTTTACAATTGGTAAATTTCTCTATGTCTTTCTTTAGTTGCTCATTGCATAATTTTAGTTTAGTATTATATTTAAGCAACCCATCATTCTTTTCTACTTCAATATCAAGATCAGATTTATGTTTAATAGTTAAAGCATATTGTTTCTTTAAACCTTTGTATTAACCTTTTAACTCATTACATGTTTCTTATAACATATCACAATATTCAAATAATTCAGATTTTGACATGTTATCAGAGTCAGAATCATCTCCAGAATAATACGAATTTAAAGTACGAGTTTCTGAAGTTACCTCAGAAGTGTTTGTCATAAAACACGTGTTTGCCTTGTTTCTGTGTTCAGTTTCAGAAACTTCAAATTCACTAGAACTGTCCTCAGAATCACTCCAAGTAGCCTTCATGGCTTTCTTATACTTTTTATCCTTGTATTCATACTTCTTCTTGTATTTTATCTTTGGACAGTCTGCTTTTATGTGTCCTTTCCTTTTGCACTCATAACAGACAACTTCATCTGATTTATCAGGCTTATTCCAATCCTTTTTCCAATGACCTTTGTTGTCATACTTACCTTTATAATTAGATTTTTTGAAATACTTATTCTTCCTATAAAACTTTTTAAATCTTCTGGAAATGTGAGCCATCTCAGCATCACTATCAGAATCACTCTCACTATCTTCACAGCTTGAACTTTCATTGATAGCTTGAAGCTTTTCCTTATCCTTATTCATTGAGGTTGTAGTTTTGAAGGCAACAGACGTCCTTCTTGGTTCATCATCTTCTTCTTTGTTCACTTTGTGTTCCTATTCATACATCATCAGTTTGCCAATTAGTTCTTTAACTGGCAGTTCTCTAATGTCACATGATTCTCTAATGGAGACAGAGGTTCCTCTCCATCATTCAGGTAGACATCTCAAAATTCTCATGATTTGTTCCTTTGCTGGAACATCCTTTCCCAGAGAAGTCATTGTGTTGACAATTTCATTGAACCTAAGATACATATGAGAAATGGGTTCATCAGGCTTCATCTTAAAATTATCATACATAATAGTATTGGTATTCAATCTCATCTCCTTAACATTAGTTGTTCCATTATGAAAAAAAGCTAAGGTATCCCAAATTTCTTAAGTAGTTTTACAGGAAGATATTCTATAAAATTCCTCATCTCCTAAAGCACAGTACAAGGCATTCATAGCTTTGCAATTATTATTGTAGGCATCCTTAGTAGCTTCATTCTAAGTAGATCTAACAGTATTTGGTATTTTGTGTTCAGATTCTATAGCAGTCCAAATATCAAAACCCATGCTTTCTAAATGAATTTTCATCTTGATTTTCCACTGAGCATAATTGGTTCCATTGAAAAATGGTGGTCTATTGGTAGCAACACCTTCAACTCTATTTTCCATGATAACTATATTAAAGCATATATTTTGAATAGATAAAAATTTAGAAATAACAGATATTTTAAGAACTTTAAAATACAACTAAAATCACAGTTGAAAAACAGAGTACCCTCAGAAAATATTTTAACAACCTCTGATACCAAATGTTGGTCGGAGTGGATACTGAAGAGGGGGGTGAATTGAGTTCCAATTTAAAATTTCTGTTTAAAACTTTTAGTTAAAAAATCCCCCAAATAGAATACAGAATTAAACTGTATTGAATTTATATCAAAGTAAATGTTCTATTAGATTCTCAAGGGATTGATTAGTTCCTAGTTAATCAAATCAGCATACTTGATTAAATTTTGAAACTAAATTACTGATTTAAAACTAATTTAAACACTTGCAAGTTTAATTATCAAAGTAGCTTTAAAACAATTTTGGTTTTAATGTATTAGCAGCAGAATGAAAATAACTTTGAAAATAAATAAGCACAACAGATTTAACCAAGAGGTTCAGTCTCAAGCTGAGACTTAGTCCTCTCAAAACTTAATATAAAAGTGATCCACACCCTGGATCGGGGATAAACAACAGTATACAACTGTCCAGGTCCAAGACCTCTACCACTATTATCCGTGGGAACAAAAACAACAGCAATCAGTTGTCCAGGTCACGCACGACCTCTACCACTATCCCAGTGGAAAAAACAAAATGTAAGAGAGTTGAGTGAGGATTTACAAACCCTCCAGTTAGAGTACAGGAGACAGTGTGTGTGTAAAATACATCATATAACCCACACTTCTCAATATGTAAAAGGATAAATCACAGAGCAAATATTTATAGTTTAGAAATGGCTCTAGTGATTGTCGTGCAGTTCTGGACTCCTTTGATTGACCAGAATTTTCTATGAGTCCTCTTTTGGTTTTTGTCTAGAAAACAGAGTATCGTCTGTTTCCTTGACTTCCAGGTGTAGAGACAATTGATGAAGCTCTTGTGTTATGTTCTCATTCTCAGCTCTTCAATGGCATGCATTAATGAATGAGTTCATTGTGTAAGTTCAGTCGTCTCTTTACATTCACACTCTTTTGTTCATCCAGCACACCTTGTGATCTGTATCTTTGTGTATTTTTCTATATGTCTCACACTTTACAGTAGCACATCATTGCTTTATTTAAAGCGCGTGCTCCAACAAAAGATGATTTGCTTTTTGTAGGTACGAGGTACAGTTCCCTGACATCCAAAAGCACACATTAAATAAATGTCAGTGTATTAAAATATACATAATATGACCTTTGGTTAGATTAAAAAAAGATAAATAAATTAAAGTAGTGTCGAGTTCTGTCTCTCGAACGGTAGCTCTTAATATCGGTAGACTTGTGTTACAGTAGGTGACTGTATCGGTAGACTTCATTTTTAACGGTAGACTTTGTTTCGGTAGCTGCAACGTTAGACTTGATCACATTAGTAGTTGTGGACTTGTAACGGTAGCTATGGCTCTGCCATGTATCAGTAGCTGTAGCTCTCTATTGGTAGGTGTGGTGCTGCCTTGTAACGGTAGCGGTAAGTCTCTATCGGTAGACTTTGCATAACGGTTGACTTTAGAATATCGGTAGCTGTCAACTTTGCTGTAGCGGTAACTGTCGACTTCATTGTATCGGTAGCTCTATCAGTAGATTTTGATGCAGCGATGGACTTTGGGTATCAGTAGCTGTACTGGTAGCTGTATCCGTAGCTCTCTTATAGTGGTAGCTCCAACAAATCAGTAGACATAACTGTATCGGTCACTGTGAGCTGTAACAGTTGCTAGCTTGTAACGGTAGCTATATGTTCTGACGGTAGCTACTGTCTAACGGTTTCTCTACTCTGTATCGGTAGCTAGTTTGTAATGGTAGCTGAAAACTGTTTGAGCATTCACTTGGAAGAATGAGTTAATTCATAGTAAACATATATCTGATAATTTTAAAGACTTAATTTAAGCATAATGAAAACCACAACATATATTAAAGTATATTTGGAATGTATTAAGCTTTATCAAGATATAAAGAAAGTATGTTTGGGATTATCAAAACATAATAAATCCACTTAATTCCAGAGGGTTCAACAATATTGTTGACACAATTTAACCTAATCATAATTGAAACTGTATCCAGTCTACCAAGACCCACTCTATGAATTATAGATATACATGAATGAGTTAAGCACATCATGTTTATCCCTTTAAATAATTATAGGACCCCAAAACTCCCTAAGAGGGGAGGGGAGAATCAGAGTGTCAATGTTCTATTTTAACAAGATGGATCCTTTTCTGAAAATAGTTGGAAATAGTTAAAATTTTATGATGTATTCGATGAGTAATCAAACATTCACATGAATAAAGGTAACACATCATTTTTACATGGTTCTACCAATATGGGCTAGTCCATGAAGCATACCCCGATAATGATCCAGTTAGAAAAAAACAATCTTTACTAGTTGTGGAATACAATAGTTCAAACATAGTAACTCTCTACCAAGAACAATACATTTCAAATATTTCTGGGATATGGCACAATATCTCTTAGACCACTTCTATCAACTAATCGTATATTAATGACTATAGTAATGTCTAATTTTTTTTAATTAATGGTCTCTTCAATAGATTTCCATTTCATTTTGTTCCTATCTAGAAAGTTACACCTCTTATATCAACGACATGAATTGGATAACTTGATAGAACATATCTAAAAACTGAAAAATCAAAACCTCATAGAATCTAAACACAACACTTCTGTATAACACGTCTTATAGCACAGAAGTTTTGGTATTTTCATGAAATATGTATTTTTCTAAACCTATATGTTAAGCACAACTGCACTATGAGATTTAATTGGTGTTGATAGAGTCAAGGTACATTTGTTGTATAATATTTAACGCCCGTTTTTCTTATACACATAACTCTTTCAAATAGTAGAGAAGTCAGATTTTCGATGGAAAATGTTCTAAGTCTTAAAGGGGGTAGCTGTGTATTTATAGACCTCACCAACCTTGGAAAAAAGTTTATTTCCCCTTCTTAACTCCTTACGCATAACATTTTCCCTAGCATGGAAAACAATTTTTGACATTTCATTGGGAGCGTATGTCTCTTCCATGAAACCTAATCATTTGCACACATTTAAATCATTCACGTGATTTTTACCTTTTCTATATTTTGAGGAGATGATCTTGAAACATTCTTTACGTAGAAAATTCCAAACCACCTTCCAACATGCATACAACTTCCATTCGTAAAAACACGCTTCTCAAGTCTCTAATTTCTGGACCTAAAACTTCGGCAAACACTGGGAAACAACGCCACCTTCAACACAATTTTCAACATGACCCATAAAAATATTTTCCCAAAAAAATCCCCCATCGTCCATGTGGATTTAGAAATAACAATGAATCCCCATTTCTAGTTGGGAACAAACTCATTGACACTAATAATGTCTTCCATTGATAATAGGTATCATGAATCCATTATAATTACTAACATGGTCTTCCTTATTCACATATAAGAGCTCTGGGATACAAACAATAATATATTCCATTGATAATAAGTACTTTATATAATATATGATTGATGGAATATTCACAAACCCACCCCTATTATATCATCCAACTCTATTATATTAGACTAACACTATGTTTAACAAGAATATTTTTGATCATCTAATTGGAGTTAAGAGTCCTATATTTTATCTGTTTACTATATGGTCCTTCTACCATATGTAACCACTTTCTATACTCCATCCTATATAGTTATGATCCAACATGATGAAAAAGGGGTTTTCCTTGGTATGTTACATTACCACCATTGAGAGGTATTATTCACCTAGTATTATACTCAATAAGAGTATAAACTATGTGTAACTGGTCTTAATTATATGACCATAAAATAAAAGTCATCATGTTCATGCACACTTGACCTTAAAGGGAACTTGTTATGGTCCTAGACACATTAACTTCAATGGAAATTTATTAGGTCATTAGTGAATTCCCTTAAAGCGAACATCCTTTTCCTATATTTTTATGACCTTAAAAGGCACCACATCATTCCGTTTCTCTATGAAACCCAATTTAATTTTAATAATATACATGTTTTATATTAATAAACATGTCATGGATTTTTATTTCATTTAATAAATATTATTTAATTATGTATTTATGATTATTTGATCTATAAAATATTTTAAATGATCAACTATATTCTCATTATAACTGTAAAATTAATATGTTTGCTTCATGTTACATTAAATTATTCATTTTAAGGTTAAATATATTTCCATAGTATAATTTCATATATTTTATATTTAAATAATTATTTAATAATTGGATACATTTTAAATAAATATTTATGTTAATTATATTAATTCATATTGATATTTAATATTATTGAAATATTATAAGTAATTTTATTATGGTATAAATAAAGAATTTTTTTTTGTTTGGAAAAGAAATAAATATTGTCTAAAAAATATATTATTTCAATATATAATGATTTTTATGTAATTTTTTTAATAATATTATAATTTTTTAATAAAATTATTCATATATTTTTAAAATCATGTGAAATTAATATAGAATATTTCTTTTATGTTTTTTTAAAAAACAACATATCACAATATATAGTGAATGTGATGTATAATCACATCATTATATTAACAAATTTTTTTAAAGAATAAATATGATATTTTCATTTAATTTTTTGTTTTTTATTCTTTAATGGAAATTTAAAGTCTATATTTGAATAAATTTTGATTATATATTGAGTGTTACACTTGAATTTACATTTCTTTTAAAATAAGAGTTTAAAATAAAGAGTGATTATATTTTTTATTACTAAATTTTTGTCTAAACTGATTTAGAACATTATAAAAAATGGGACATTTAAAATATGACTAAAACTGAAAATACTATAATATTATTATCCATTGAATATAAATTAGTTTTTTTTGTGATGCAAAATATGAAAACATTGAATAATACTGACACATTGTTTTCATATCATATAAACAAAAAAATTGATGGCATAATCATACAATATGGAAATAAAAAGAATTTTTTTTACCATAATAGATAAATATAATTAATAATTGGTAAATTTTAGGTATATTTATATATTTTAGAATAATCTAACAAGGTAAGTATCCAAATTCTTACCCAATGCTTATGGAAGTTATGAAAAGTCATCAATATTATCATAAATACATTATCATAATATAAATTGGAATAAATAATTTTATAAATGGTTATATATATATAAAAATTAATAATAATATATTATATTTATCTTATTATTATTTTTTAAATATTAAATTATAGGATATTTATCCAAAATTATTACGCAGTATTGACGCATCACTTATGCGAGGAGAAGAAAATATATAAAATGGTGCTTTTAAAATATTTAAATTTAAAAGGATGAGTTTATTTATGATTTTTATAGATATTTTATTATCTATATGATATTCTTGATATTCATTAAATGTTTATTTCTTAATCCAATAGTTATATAGAAATCCTAAAGGAAAAAATTGATTGAATAATACAAAGAATGACTTTAAATGGATTTACTATTAAAAATGAAGTATAAATTAATAAATCATCTAAAATATTAGCATAAGTAATTATATTTGTTAATGATATACAATATAATTTATTTTTCATTTATTAGACACATTATAATTTTCAATTACATTATTGACCCTTAAAGATTTAATATTTGTAAAAATTTAATCAGATATTGTCTATAAAAGGTGGCTCAATCTATAATTGTTAAAAATGCCTAAAGATTAGTTTTATATCCATATTATACTCAAATACATCTCTATAAATTCATTTACACATTCATACGTGTTTTTTCTATATAAGAGTGTGATGATCAAGACCTGCACTCTCGGATATGGTGCTTAATTACACATAGTTACTTTATCACTTTGATACAATTATTAAAAACCTAGATATAACCACCCATAAAAACAAAATAAAAATTGATTATTTCATCTCTTACATGTAAAGTATTTTTTCAGTTTATATAATTAGAGAATAATAATAAAAATCTATAACTCGTACATCCCTTGTCCCTTGTATGAAATGTACATTTTTTATCATATACAACACTGGATAATACATAATATGTCTTCAATGTCTCTTATATATTATTTCACATGTTATATCCATCTAATCATGTCACGTGTACTAATTTTCTTCATAACCTATGGAAATAGAAACATAATCAATGTGATTTGAAAAACTCAGTAAGGGGAACATATTATTAAAGTAATCATAGAATAAACCTGACATAAATATTATAGTAGGAATATTAATACATCATGAAGACATAATAAACATGAAACTGAGAGCCTGTCAGATCTATGGTTGATACCGTAGTCAATACATCCAACTATCAAATCCATTTTCCAATGTATTATCCTATTATTAGAAAAGAGACACACCAAAATCCAACATGTTTTGTCTCATTATACTTTTGGATGTATCAATGTTCTATATAATGTTAGTCTGCACCCATCACAGGTAAATGCCCAATGAATTCACCATAAGATATAAGGAATAAATAATATATAATTAACCTTGGAAATAATCCCCCATATTGAAATAATAATATACTAAATTAAAATAATTTTCACTATGTAATATAATGGGGTAAAATGATCATAATCCTTTCTGGGAAAGAATGTGTATGTTCAAACATGCTAAATATCATCAGTATTGGAATAATAATATATGTTACATCAATACTTTTCAACATTTCAGTAGAATATCATACATTATAAGTGAAAAAAAATCCAATTTTAGTTATGAAAAAACTGAGGTTTGCAATGCATTTAATATGAATATACAACTAGGTTAATACTGAAATTATATGATCATAATCCACCTTGAGAAAGAAAGTCGATTGTTTCAAAAGAACATATCCCAAGAAGGGAGAAATATTAATGAAATTGGTTTGGTGTTAGGAATGTATATCAATATAAAAAAGTATATAATATCACTAAATATAATCAAAATATATAATTTACAAAACATATATCAAATAATTTTGAATAACAATAATAACTCAATGATCAAAAATTGAGATGCCAAAAATAATCACTATTTGGGAAACAACTTAATGAAATGATAATTGAATAAGGGAACATGATATGGACATTAAATCAAGTAAAATACATGGAGTACGATACAAATATATCCATGGACAATGAATACACCATTCCAATAAGTCATGGTGAAAAATGCATTATGTCTCAAAGAATAAAAAACAAGACCAAGAAATCCCTTAAAACATTAGAAACATTCAAATCAAAACACTTTGAAAGAGTGGATTTTAAAATGGCCATCAAATACAATTATTAAAGGATAATTAATTATATTTTATATAAAATAAGAAATATATACTACATATAAATTAAATTATGTGCATAAATACAATAATTGTCAATACGAAGGGAAATTGAGACAAAAACCTTACCTCTAATCCAAAATTCCACGAATTAACATTATCCACGTGTATAAAAAACATTGAAATATTAATCACATAAATTATATCAATTCTAATATCCATCTTAAATTTCAATTTTTATAAGTAGTGATTCTCTAAATGAATTCTTCGTATTTTCCCCATCGGGTGTCTGTAGTTATGGTCGTTTGGACTAGTATTATGATAGTTTTTTCTGTGTTCATTATTATTTAAATATTGATCATAAATATAACAATATAATTAATATAATGAATTATTTATAAAAAAATATTATGTTTCCAAATATTTTCTTGTGTTCTTTTGTCTTTATCATTGATGGAGAGATCGATAACATACTAGTTTCGATGAGTCCTGATAATTGATGTACGATTTCATAATTACAGAATTAAATATTGGTATAGAAACTAAAAAAAATTACTTATGATAAATTTATATAGTATTATTCCAGTATGTTTGTTAAAATAGTCAATCATGATATAAATTTATATTATTTGTTTAATTGTTGGATTAACTGACCAAAACATGAACATATACTGATTTACTGAATGATTATGAGGTGGTTTAAATGTGATATCATTACAATAAAATTATAATGACATTATTAGTGTCTATAAGTGAGATATATAATAATATTTACTAACTATATGAATTATAACAGGTTATGAAAACATGACACAATTTGAATAACAGATTACCCTTTAAGAATCATTAATTTCTCTGATTAAATTATGGATGATAATTTCTTGATCATAAAACTAATTAGATATTAACTATTCCATAAAATAATACTAAAGATATCATAATCATCATATTTATCCATTAATACTGTCTTTATATCCCACCATGTCATGAGGTGAATGAAAAAATAACACGTTGCATCACAGAGGTGGTAGTCCGCACAATGTACAAACAACAGTTTTTTTTCTTATAGGATGGTTATATTAATAAAATATGATAATTTACTCAATATAATAACATTGTAATGTATAAATGATACTATAATATATATAACAGTTTGGTTTGAAATAATTTGGATGAACACAATTAATAATAAAAAAATAATTTTTGATAATTCTCACTTTTGGGTGTTGAATGTTTATTAGATGTCTCCATGGAAATAAAATTTTTTTCTATATAATTATGTCCATGGTCTTTCAAAAGTGGGGAAGGTTCTATGATGAAGAAATATAGTAGTTCCAAGGATAAATTATTAACAACATAATGATGATAAGTGAAACTTCATTTATTTTTTAATGTGTGTTATGTTATATAAAATAATATTACATACAGAAAATACATAGAAAGAGGAAAACTATTTATTTCATTAATAAATATCATTAATGAGGTCATCAAATAAACCCATTATGATTTAAAATATTATAATGGGAAAAATATTAAAATAAAAAATTAAAATGTGAAAACATGGATTATTCCAATCTGACAGAGTTATCACTCTCATGAATATCACTAAAGGAAATAAATAGAATATTATCAACTTATAAGAAAAAACTAAATTCCTGAGAGTAATTTTAGAACAATTTTAATTAAAATTTAATTAGAATTTATAGGATTTAATATGACCATTGTAATAGTAATACAATTATTAAAATAATAATGTGATTGTTAGAATAGTATCCTGACCATTTGGAATTGTAACATGACTGTTGGAAATGGTTACATGGTAATTGGGATAATAATTTCACTTTAAAATAATAGAATATGTTTTGATTAATTTTTACCATGTGTAATTTAATAAAATATAAATATTTTAATTCTATATAATAAATAAAAATATTAATATCCCAAATAAATTTTAGGCACATTTTATACAAACTATAATTGAATCTATTTCATAAAAATCATAATATTTATATTAAAAAATAAATATAACTACATTATAAGATTATTTTGATAAAATAAATTCCCTTTTTGTAATATTCTAAAAAAATTATCCAGGGGTTAATAATTTTTTTAGTTATATCTATTTTTATGTGAATATTAAAAATATAGATTTTTCTTAATCGATGTATTTTTAATTACATCATTCATAATGTTATAATGAAATCATAAGTTATAGAATTTTTGGATCAACCAAATACATATTTAGTTTGATTATTGAGTGTTTTAAATTTAATGAACATGTTTTCAGAAACTAAGAGTATTTCCCAAATTGTAGAGTCTAAAATATTCGATTAAAATAATAATTTGTCATTTTTCCATTTTTTTATAAAACCAATTAAATCGTAATGAAAATTATTATAAAATCATAAAATTATGTTCTTTATTTATAATATATTTCACAATGTAAAAAATATATCAATTGAACTGTTTACCTTGGATATGATATTTTATTCAATATTATAACTCTAAAATACCATTCCTCAAGTATATATAACACCCCACCCTCCCCCAGAAAACCACTTACCTCTCACTTTATAAAGATTTTTTTTCTTTCCATGTACCATATATTAAAACCCTTATCATCCATAGGGAAATTCTGGAGTTATCCAAATGAAATTTTGAGAAAACATTAGGGTTGTATAAAAGGAACAACTTCAATAAAGAGGTAATATAATTTTGTCCTTCTAATTTCTTTTCTTTTTTGAATTCTACATAATACATTCTTTTTATAATTAAAACAATTTTAAAAAATTGTAATAGTATGTTAAAATGATCTCGATAAATTTTTTGTCCTATAAAAATGTAATTTTTTTATTTAATCACATAATATATATCTCATACATTCTCTTTAGAAAATATCATGTTAACGGTCAGTTAACTTACAATGAGGATGTTTCCAATTCTCTTCTTATCAACACCCTTATGTATGATTCTAAAAAATTATATATGATATATATATAATTAATTACATTTATTATAATATTCTATATTTAATTTTTCATATCAATAAATTAAAAGAAACAAAAAAATCAAAACAAAATGATATAATTTTATGAAAACATGATATCAAATAAAATATTTATTACATAAATTATTTTAAACATCAATATAATAATTATAATGGATTAATAGTGACATAAATTAAAATTAATCACTTATAGTAACATGTTTTCAAAAACTATTTATATTATATAGGAGGTTGAAAATTAATGAAATAAATCAGGATTTATTCTAAGGGGATTCTCAGAACCAAACTCCTTATTTTTTTTGTTATTTAATCATCCACATATTATCTATATGGATGTTATTCTAATTTCCTTTAAATTTACTTCCACTATCCTTATACATTTATTTTTAGGGATAATAATTTTTATACCCATTCAGAATGTTTTCCAAGACATTTATATTGATTTTTTAAAAGGACTCTATATTCAAAAACATCGTATCGACTCCTCATGGGTTGTTTCTTATTGACTAAATTAAGATAATTTTTAGGAATGTATTTGATTCCTATTATTCATTTTACAATCCCAATTTTTATTCATGACTGTACAATTTAAAAAACATTTATGAAACCCCTTCCTTTTCATTGGTTTATTTCATGACTATGATTGTTTTACATTCTATGTGGCATGTATTATCATGACCATTTTATGATCTGATGGGTGGGATCATAATTATATGTCCCTATCATTCACTATTTTATTTGATATATCTCATGATATTATATTTATTATTTGTGAATATGATGCAATTTTTTACATTTTTTATGATATGATTTATACAAAAATGATATATGTGAACAAAATGATATATTATTTTATAACTATTTGTGTTATTTGAACAATATATTAGGATGTTTCACTATTATGATCATTCCACCTTCGATGAATTTATCATATTATTTCTTCATGGTTATTATGATGACCCTGTTCTTATGGCATGATGATTATTATTATTCATACCCATTTATTGTTGATTTATGTCTCTTATTCCTTCTATTTTATCCCTCCCCTTGCTAGGTTATTTTCTCACCCATTTTTTGATGTATATCCTCAGGTGATTACATGTATAAAGGAGATGTTGAGTTCATTTAGGAGGATAAATATGATGTACTTAAATAATATTTATGTTTTATTATGTTCAAGTGAAGTATGATTCATATTTTTTTGCAAGATACTAATCCTTTTGATCATTGAATTTATTATATTATGTTATTTAATTTACAAAATATGTAATAGTTTTGTAAGAAAAAATAAATTCACTATATTTAGTATAATTGAAAATATTAAGCTAATTTGGGAATTTTGATTATAAATTTTTTTCTAAAACCATAAGGATAAGCATAAATATAGTTAAACATAATATTTTTTGTTAATGTGTAAGAGAACATGGTTTCAGAGTAATTAAGTCCTTTTCTAGATACTAAAAGTTGATGTGGCTATGATACATTTGTACTTAGGGGTAATATCCTCTAAAAGGGGAGATTGGTTATTGACTCAATTGTCATTTGGTGCATGACAAAAAGGTCGTACTATACACCTTGTTTGAAACTCCCTGGGGATATAATTTGGTTAATCAAAAATGCATAATAATAAATTATAAAGGATATTTTTGATAATGTAATTTTTTATTTAAATGTTATAAAGGGAATAACGTAAAGGATCCTACAAGCGTAATTTGAGAAAATAGATAAAAATATGTATCCCATATCAAATAACATTAGAATTAATATTCATATAAGAATAAATTATTTATTCATTCCCCATTTACTTATGATTTGTTTAAACATTTTCTATTTTATAAAATGGTGGGAACTATGAGAAACCAGATATATAACCCATGTAAGGGACAATGCTACAATTATTTGAATGACATCCCCAATTCCATGGGAGATGGAATTAAAAACATTATACTGATTCTTACCTACTTGTCTTATGCTATGAACAATAAGAAGAACTATGTGGAACATCCACCTTCTCCTAGAGAGAACCAACTAGACATCATTTTCTTTATGCAGCAATGACCACTGATGTATACTGGATCATTCAATATACTTATCACAAAAAAAATTTGCTAACAAATGAATGATCTTTTTTATAAACTACTTTGAAAAGGATAATGTTACATTGGATGAGGATTGTTTGGACAGATAGTCTGATCAATGGTGGGTGTGGATAAATAATACCATGAGAAAAGAGGAAATGGAATAAATTAAGTGAGAAGTATTTATAAATTTATTTCCTAAAGAATATTTTTATAAATATCCTAAAAAATGATAAAAATATAATATATATAAATTAAGAAAAATGAGTGTTAATATATCATATCTTATGATGAATCTTTTAGAAGGATTTCAAGATATTCCTCGAGGTTTTTTATTATTAATTATTCAAAATAGATTTATTTTTTAGAGGTTTAAAAAAACCTTCCAATAGAATATATCCATTTGATACATTGGGAGTAATGAAGATGTAGATTGATATCATATCATAGTACATATGGATTTTAGAGAATGGTCCCATGGTTATAAGGAAATGTTATAAAATATTGAGTCTCAAGCTATGGGTTTAAATAAAAAGTAACAAAAATGATATGACAATCCACATGTAAAAAAATATGGGAAGAAGGATAATGGGAATTTCCTTAAAGGGATAGTGAAATCATTTAAGAGTGGGAGATTAAGACAGTAATCTCATGAATGTTAAATATACATAACGAAGATGTCCATAATCATGAAGGATAATAGAAACAACCCATAGTTTAATGCTTCAACTGAAGGGAGTAGAGGAATTGTGTAAGTTAGTGTATGAAACCATGTTCCATCAAGGGTAATATGAATTGGAAACCACTAAAAGAAAATATCTAAGTTAAAACATCATCCATCACTGCTTCTAAGTTAGAACAAAAAAATTAAGACATACAAGAAAAAATTCTTATTTACTCATGACTAGAAAAAAAATTTATTTGATTCTGGTTCTACAGAATACTTTATATCCTACAAATTTTTTAGAACCAATGAATAACAAACTAGATACCTTGATGTAATGATATCTATAAAAACATATAGTAGTGCAATCAGTTTAACTCATGATTTGGAATCTTCTCTTGTTAGTGTATATGGGAATATTCATCCAATGAATCCTTTAATTATATCCGTGGTGTAATTTGAATCTATATTGGGCATGTATTGGATATTATTATATATATATCTCATATAAATGATAAATAAATGAAATTATATTTTTATATTCAAAACCATCCCATTATCTTATAAAATACAAGGAAGATTAGTAATATCCCCTATAAAATCACTAAATGGTTTGGGCATTGATAACACGTAATGAAACCTACCATGCCAAAATGTTTTAGTCAATGGAAGGTATCAAATTTGAGAAAATTATCATTGTGAGGGAACATACTTATTTCATCCCTGAGGAATTTCATGGAATTACCCCATATCATAACGAAGAGTTCTCAATTGAAATCATAGATGAATCCACTCTTATCTTGCAATTCCCTTATAGGATGGTCCCGATCGAAATAGAGGGCTTAAAGAAGTAGCTACCAGAGAATTCTCATGATGGTATCATAATCCTTAGTTTGTCACCTCACAGTGTGTTGGTGCTCCTTGTTTTGAAAAATGTTATTTAAATGCAGGTGCATATCAATTATCAGGAGATCTACAAGATCACCTTAATGAAAAGGTATTCACATCCAAATATTGATGTATTGTTTGATCAACTTTGAGGTTATCAATACTTCAAAAAAGTGAATCTTCACTCTACATATCAACAATTAAAAGTGAATAAGGAAGATATACAAAAGAAATCATTATATACAAGGTATTGACACTAGGAGATCATATAAATTCCCTTCAGACATAATAACACTCTTTCCATCGTCATAGATTTTGTTAATACAGTCTATGGAGACTAACGTCACAATTTTTAATAGTATTTATAGATAATATTCTCATTTACTCTGAGATAAAGGAGTAACATTAATATAATCTATGGAATGTTCTGGAAAAATATTGAATGTTTTAAATATACTCTACCATTACCAAGTGAGACTTTTGGATTCTTAAATTAAAATTATTTGGGCATCAGATCAGAAGTGACAGTATATTTGTGGTCCCTTAAATGATAAATACAATTGAATAATGTACCATATCCTCAAGTGTCATGAAAATTAATATTTTTAGTTATTTATCTAGGTACTATTAACATTTTATCAAGAATTTCTCATGATTCTCTATTCTTCTAACCAGGATTAAACAGAAATGGATGAAGTATTTCTAGATGGATGAATGTGAGGAATGTTTTGGGGTGTCTTTAAGAGTATAATAAATGAATATTTACTCACAAAACCTTTAATTATAGAAGGTATTGGGATATATAGTGATGCATTAATGAATGTAATTGATTTTATACACATGAAGAATGATAATTTTATAGACTACATCTCACAAAAGTTGAAAATCATGAGAATAACTACTCGATATGATATTATGAGTGAGTGGTTGGGATTATTACTTTGATGATGGGTAAAAACTAACGTTATGGTGAGAAGTGTGACATATACACAAATCATAAGATCCTAAAGTATACATTCACATAGAAACAGATGAATATTCATTACTAAAAATAATTAGAGTTTCTTATGGAATATAATTACTCACTTTACTACCATTATAGAATAGAGAATATGGTAGGTGATTACCTTACTAGAAAATAATCATCTACTTTATCCATGATGTGGGTTTAGAAAGAACCTATATTCATCTAAATGAAAATGATGCATTTCAAAATCATAATGGTATGAAATAAATCATATCATGTCCAAATTAGATCCCTACATTCTCCCCTGCGTGCAATTCCTCTCCCGTGCACGCAAAAAGATGGCTCTCATGTACTAAATGTTTTCTTCCAGGTCGACCGGGGGTCCGCCTTTGCGCGTGACAAATCGGGCCTGGTCATTGTCTAAATCCCCTTGATCCCCTTCCACTACACGCAATTCCTTCCGTTTGCGTGCAATATAGCCTTCAGCGCACAATTCTTTTTACGCGCTGGCCGGCTCTTTTTCACATCCATCACTCAATTGCGCACTGGCCTGGACTTTTTCACATGCACAATTCCTTTTGCGTGCCGACCTGGTCCCTTTTTCACGCAGCAGTCCCTTTTGTGCGCAAGCGTCCCGCCTTGTGCGACCATGATGTCCCTCTTCCGGGAATCATTTTGGGGCACCTCCCGCACCCACAACACCATCACCATATACTCATTTCTTGTGCAAACTCCAAGTTTCACACGAAGTAAATACAATGTCCCCTGGACGATACCTCCCATTGCATTTCTTCACCTCTTGCTTCATCACATATGCATGCTAATGCCTATTGCTTCTTCACATAGACACGCTAATGTGGACCCCCCGATGGTTTGCTATATGACACCCCCTCTCCATGGATTTTCATGTCCCCTCTCTGCAACAAGGAGCAGAGGGTACCGATTATGTATGTCCTAGGGGTGCAGAGCAATTCCACCTCATCTGATTTACAGGACATTAAAATGACAAGAACCTTCATCCTCAGCACATGACGTTAAACTATGACCTCACCTCATCCCTTACGTGTGAGTTACCCCCACCTTGGACATTCTATACACCCACTAGTATCCACAGGGGATGATATCCTTCTTAATTGAGTGGCATTTTCGGTGGGGAAAGGGAAACCATCACTGTGTAATCCCCTAGAATTCTTGAAGGAGGCAGCATCCATGTTCTTCCTTTCTTCTTCGGTCATCAGGGCTAGCAAAGGTAGTGATGGGGAACAGTGCTTCTCCTTTCTTAGGTCCCAAATCCCTCTCCCGTTGCGCTTTTTCTCCATTGAGCCTCCCTCCTAGAGTAAGTGCTTACCTCTTCAGGCTGCTAACCACACATAATCCCCTGTTTCCTCTTGGGGCTGCTAAATACGTGTAATCCACACTCCACTTCCCACGGATGCACCTATCGCGACATGATCGTCACATCTCTACTGCATCTTATTTCTCACATCGAGCATTACTCAAGTGGGCTTTGAGCAAGCACTGAAAATGAAAAACAACTTTGGAAGCCTATAGTGTAAGCCCCACACCCTCATACTTGAAATATGTTGTCTT
Source organism: Viscum album (assembly GCA_963277665.1). NCBI lineage: Eukaryota > Viridiplantae > Streptophyta > Magnoliopsida > Santalales > Viscaceae > Viscum > Viscum album. The sequence continues at coordinate 606,979,075 of OY728119.1, read as the reverse complement.
TGATCCTTGACAAGGCGATCTATGTAGGAAGCCTCCCTGAGGTTCAATCCCACCACCATTAATTGGTCTCGACCATCTTCATGTTAGTGCATGAAGCCCCTGTAACCCGAACAACCTGGAATTTGATCCTTTCCATGGTAAGGTACGTAAGGAGCCTCGACAAGGATCAATCCCAACAACCATGTACCCCAGGACTTCCTTCATGTGGGCACACTGACCCCATGGGCAGCCTAGAGTGTAAGCCCCACACCCAACCAGACGAACTATGTGGACTTTGATACTTGACAAGGAAATGTATGTAAGAATCCCCCACGAGGTTCAAGCCCAACATCCAAGGACCCCATATCCTCCTTCATGTCAGCTCACCGAACCCATGGTCAGTGTAGAGTATAATCCCCACACCCAAAAACCTGAACTACATGGACTTTGATCCTTTCCAAGGGATGGTACGTAGGAAGCCTGAACAAGGTTAAATCCCAACAAACATGGACCCCAAGTCCTCCTTCATGTTAGTTTACTGACCCCATGGGAATCCTATATTGTAAGCCACACACCACTCCACTTGAACTACGCAGACTTTGATCCTCGCCAAGGCAGGGTATGTAAGAAGCCTCCACGAGGTTCAACCCCAACAACCATTGGACCCCAGGTCCGCCTTCACGCCGGTTCACCGACTCCAACCCACATATCCTGAACTATGAGGTCGTTGATCCTTGTTAAGGTAAGTTATATATGAAGCCTCCCTGAGGCTCAACCCCACCATTAACCCGGTATTTCCAACCCCTTCATGTCGGTTCACAAAAACCTTGGGCTGCCTCATAGCGTAATCTGCATACGCCTCCCATATCCTGAACTATACGAATTTTGATCCTTGACATGGAAAGGTACGTAGGAAGCCTCTATGAGGTTCTATCCCACCACCCATTGGTTCATCCTACCCCCTTTACGTCTGTTCGCCAACACCGAACACCCAGCAGTTCCAACACCCTCTATCATGCATGAAAAAAAAATTGGACCCCATCCAGCGGTAATCTGTTGCAACTCCACCCAGCGTTATGCCGTTGCGACCCCATTCAGAGCTAATCTATTGAAATCCCCAATCAGTGGTAAGTCGTTGACACCCCCATCATCATTATTAATTTGAAACCCTCATCAGTGGCAAGACTCCATCAAAGAAACTACGTGGACTTTGATTCATTTCCCCATTGATACATATGTAGCCCCTTTGAGGCTCAAGCCCAAAACCATCATTATCCTAATGACGGTTCCATCCCATTCACCACCCCTCACAAAACATTCCATCATCCCTCATGATTCTTACCCAGGACGCCACATCCCGGTGGGATCATGCCACCCCACTCCCCATTCCATCTAACATCATTCGGGAAGCCACCCACTGGATGGCCCCAACATCGGTGTTCCCTCCTAGGGGTTCCTCCATCAGATTCACTCTAGTCAGTGTTTTGATCATCCCGATATGTCTCGGCTGGATGTTAAACTTGAGGCATACCCTGTGTTAAACATGGGAAGATGAGGAAAACCTTAGATACATGACCATGGAATATGATTTCCATCATTCGATGTGGGATGCCTCAGGCTTCCACACCCTCGATAAGCCCAATAATAAGGGACAGAAGATAGACACACCAATCCCCCACTATCCTGACATGTCAGTGATGCCCAACGTGACTACTCCCCAAACCATAGGTTGCTCCCCAGACCGGACCCCTTGGAATGTCCAGACAGAAGTGGTGTAATTAATTGGTGTCCAAAAAGATATGGCACCATGAAGATCTGCACGAACATCTTAAGTCAATGAGGGAGACCCATACTAGGTGATCATATCCGAGGAGGAATCCATGGAAGGAAGAACTGACATCCCATCGTCATGTTTCTATCAAGGAAAAGACGTCCCAAAATAATAAGAGGATGTTGCCCGCCGTTGGAAAGCAGCAATGTGGGGAAACAAAACTACGCCCCCTCATCCCTGAATGAGACGAATGCACATGCCCTGGAGAAAGTGTCAAAAACAGAATTGGTGAACCCGAATTGAATTTATTCTCATCAATTCGTATATTAGTAGAGTTCGGGGCATCAATGGATTGACGTGTCAATAGATCCAATTACCTGGCACTGGGTACCGCAATGCAAATAGTGGGCTCAGCATGTAACTCATCCGAAGTTGGGGAAGTTGAACGTTGGAAATCCGGTTCTGCAATGATGTTAGCATGGATCCCTATTACCAGCCATGGACGACGGTATAACACTGGGGCATTGGTCTTCAATGCCTTTTTATTTCAGCACTAATGATTTAATCTCCCTGCTTCTCAGGAATCAAGTTGATGCATCTGGAATGAAATCATTGTCTGCCCATCGACGTAGGGGTTGTGGCAGCACCCACATGGTCGTTTCATGTGGTTTTACCTCCTCCACGATGGCCTCCACATCTGTGACCACACGATACCCACACCACATCTTCCCATCGGATGTTATCCAATAAAGTTTAATTAACGACCTCATCCACCGTTATGAGGAGGAGGGAATAATCCCAACCCGAGATATGGCCCGCCTAGAACTAGAGGTGTCTGTGCCTCGTCACCAATGTCTCCCTTGAGGGCCATGTAAGGAGCCATTGATCCCCACCCCATCATACAACTGCTTCGAGAGCCTATCCCCAGAGTGCTTTGATGACTCCCTACCTTACGTTGATGAGGTATGTAACGTCTGGCCCATCCAAGTCAGAGTCCCATTCCAGGGAATCCTAGTGAGGGCTCCCACCCTCCCGCAACAGTGCCGCAACTCGGTCATACAGGAAGTGGAGCAGGTAAGCAACATACCTGCAACACCAAACCCAGTTCGTCCGACCCGATTCCAGCTTTGGGGACGAGCTAAAGAGGACACCCTCCAAGGGGCGTCACCACCGACAGCTTCTGTGGCCTAAGCCACTTCCGAAGCATACCATCAGGACCCTGCATACACTAAGTAGGGGCAGCTCTATGACCGACTAGGATCGAGGCCCCAACCACCCCACGGGAAAGTTGGGTCGAATCTCGTGGTTGCTAGCACAAGTAGTGGCCGCCGCGAACCAACCCACAACGATGTCACCTAGTACGGATGCCCTCCTCGTACAAATAACTTGTAGAATGCGAAACTTCCCTGCTTCCAGGCTCATCATGGAGTTCCGCCCCGTGCTACACTTAATCGGAATGAATGACTTCCCGCTGTAGTGATGCTCGGCATAGAGGCCTCTCTCGTGCCCATTACACTGGATTTGGAGTTGTTCCTCCGGATCCCGATAGGCGGTGTGCGGAAGATAAGTATCTGATATCTCTTCAACGTCGAGATCCTCCCTACGTCCTCTCTGTAGTTGTCAAAGGTCCTCCTCGCATCAGAGACCAGACAGGTGTAGGACAGCCTCGCTCCATCCATACCCAACAGGGAGGTCCTACCCATGTGCAGCTAGACCGGTACAAGGACCCTCCTCGTACTGCGGTCGCCAATGAAAACAAGAATAGAGGTCTTCCCCAGGCTTCCACCAGTTCCAGGAGAGGTCTTTCCCACTCCAGTTCAATCTAAGGAGGTCCTACCCATGTCCCCTTCAACATTTGTCCCAGTGCTCCTCGCACCCCATATTTCTTGGGTGGAAACCCTCTCCACCCCAGCACCAGTGCGGTCGTAGGGCCTCGTTCTAGAAATCAGCCCTATATCGATGGGCCACGTCGGGGCATGAAGGTGGGTCGTTTCCATCATAAGAATAATTCTGGGAAGGTCCGGAAAGAGATTGAACTGGTCCGCTTTCAGGCTCTAAAGCGGAGTATGATTCATCACGGGGACCCTCCCCTCGCTATCCGAGAAAAGGGCTAGGGCAGGGACGAGGAACATCATCCTCGTGCTACCAAAATGTGAGGTTCATATGATTCCACCCTCCATCTATAGGTATATCCAATAGGATGAAAATATGGTGACCACTTAGGTTATGGTCATGTAATCACCTTTATCATCACCGGATGCGCTCTCTACCTCCACAAGAGATCACAGAGAGCTATTCTGGGGACGAATGGAGGGTGAGCGACATTGCGGCCTATCACCAGAATCCCTATCCACTGTTTGAGGAATATTGTCCATCAACCCCTCTTATCGAGATGTGGCAGCCAGGTCATCACACTCTTCGTAGGATATCCCGAGATGTGGCGGACTGTGAGACTGTTTACCATACTCTCCACTGGCCGACCTACCTTCTCAGTGGTCTACCTCAGTACAGTTGTCGGTTCTACAGCCACCCCCTGTAGATGAGTGGGTAAATCAAGGGCCAAAACCTAAATCCTAGATGAGGAGATTATGTAACATTATAACTGTGGACTACTTAACAAAAACGTTATGGCCTATGGCAGCGCTGAACAATCGCACACCGAAATCCCTCTCCCTAGAGAAGTTTGAATGTTTATTCCAGACCCTCTAGGTGACCCACTTGCATCTATTCCACCTGTGAGTGTCTTATCCTCAGAGCCAAGTGCACCATTAATACATTGGCGAACAATGATGTCTGGTTGATCTAGATGCACTCCCTTTAGTCCAGCGCTCTGAGTTGCTCGGACGTCACAAGACCCTCAAAGAGATGTGCGTTCAGAGTTTTAAGATACTTCGCAGGATCATAAAGGAGGCTTCCCCCCATGTGCATGTCCGTGGCAGGGGGTAGTATGATTTTCTCCTCTTAAGTCATATTCGACGGCAGTCTGACCTGCTAGGCGACATTGAGGACTTGCCCCCAATAAGGGCCATGGTCAACATGGTCGACATAGTGGACGAGGAGGACGAGCTGGAGCTCCTCGATGGGGAATTACCTCCCAAAGGCATGCCACCACTATTGGACCCATCAGAGAGGATTAATCCTTTGTAGAGGAACCTAGTTGGTCTCCCTATGCCCACCGAGGCATTGGTACCAAGACATAATACTGGTAAGGGAAATGAGCTCGTTGGAGCTGCCAAGAACTCCGACCCGTCTGCCTCAGTCCAGAAGGTAGAGGAGGACCTCAAGAAGGACACGTTGTAGCAGAAACTTGGTGAACAGAAGAAGTCACTCGATGAAATATTGGATGAATACTCTATAGAGGGACGACCCGACTATGACAATCCTATGCCAGTTCAACAGGGGTAGGAACAACTTCCCCTAAGTGATCTGCCCCCATGAAACCTCGATCATGCTGATCCCACAGATAGGGCTGAAGCCGGAGATCACAGCAAGAGGGCATGGTATGTCTCACCAAACCCACCTGACGGGCGCGACAATTTGAAAAACCCTACTCAGGTTCACCCAGCTTCCCCACAGGCCACCCCACCAGCTGTTCCACAAGCTGTTGAGCCTATCTACCATGTTGAAAAACCCGCCAATGCACTCTTAAATAGGGATCCCTGTAACAAAAGGGACCCCAGTACAGATGATCCTATGGAAGCGCTTATATCCCACATTGAGGCACTGGAAACATGACATGTGACATTCCCACCTGATGGTAAACCATACCCACCATGGGTGGTCAATATGACCGCACCTCCGGGGTTCGGTAACCTTACCTTTTCCCCCTTTAATGGGATGGGGGACCCACCAAAGCACCTTTACCACTTCAACTCAATGTGTGGGACCATGTTAGGGACTCCAGCGCAGCAGGAGACTACCATGCTCTGATGTTTTGTTCACTCATTGGAGGGGTCAACATTCGTCTGGTACAGCCAACTCCTCGTTGTATCCGTAACTAGCGGGGAGGACCTTCGTAGGAAATTTCTCGACCAGTTCAGCTCCACCTCCCAGAATACGATCATCTCAAACCTCTTCAAGTGTAATCAAAGTCTTGATGACTGAGTCGTGGCCTTTATCGCCCGGTGGAAGGGTCTTAAATACTCCCTTGACATGCCACTAACTCAGAAAAAATTACAGAAAATGTTTGTAGGAAATGTCGGGATGGAATTTGATCCCTCTATGATCACCCAGAATAACCCTAAGGGATTCAGAGACGTCTCTGATAAGACCCAGTGCCTGGAGGATGCCCAGAAACAGGCCATCCAGGCACATCTGTTGCCCCATGCAATTCCAACAAGGAGGGCTGCTAGAGTCGGACCGACCATGTTATCCCAAATAGAAGCCCCCAAAATCTAGAATTGCTGCTAGTGACACCATCACCATAGCCTTACAGAGGTCGTCCACCTCTATCGCAGCCTCCATCTCAACATCATCTACCTCTGAATTGGCAGGTACCCCTGCGTAATGCACTACCAGCACCTAAGCGGGACAACCAGGGTCTCCCCCCTTGACAAGCTCCTATAGCCCCTCGTCGGGGTCAGGCTCCAATGCCCCCTTCCCAGACAGAAGAAACCAGACCTACTCATTAAATGAGAATCAGGTTCCTGGCTATTTCATAAGTGCCTTGGAATAAGGGATTGTCCATCTACCTGAATGCAGAAGGCCAGGAGAGGCTAATCTCACTAATTGCCCCAACTAATACCACTATCACCAGATCCTGGGGCACAAGCTCAAGAAGTGCTATGCGTTTAAAGATTGTCTTCAAGAACATGTCGATTAAAACATAGTCAAGCTAGGCCCAGCCCTGGCACAAGAGGCAGGTGTCTTTGTAATTCTAGATAGCTGCATCGACGACAGATGTGAGTGGCAGCGGGTTTCCAACCTTGAGTACCAGAAGTACGACGACTAGATGGCTCGCAAAACGGTGGCACGCGCCCATGGAATCATTCAGGTACGCCTGAATTAGACAGATCCTTCATAAGTTGTGGTCAACACTTCGGCATCATCATCTCAGATGGCATCTTCCCAGAAGAGAAAGCACATGCAACACTAGGGAAAGCAATGCACCCCGCCAATGCCATCGTCGTCCCACACTCTCGGTGTCTTCATTCCCCGTGAGATGGATATTTCTCCTAGAATCCACCCTAGTAGTGGATGATTTGTCATGTGATAGTCAGGGGTATCCTTCGGTTAATACCGTTGAGTTGGTAAACCCCAACATGACTCATGACAACAGAAAATGCTAGGAAGATCTCCCCAATGTTGCTGGTTGATACCTACATCGGCGGAGTCGCGACCATGTGAATCATTGAGGTACATTATTTGGCACCTCCAGCTAGGCATTACTGGCCGCTGAGACTAGACATCAGGCCCAACTCAAGGTTCAGCATGCACTACCTCTTCATCTGGTGTTGTTAGGTTTGCCTCCACCACTATTTGTGCTGCTAGATCAGGCAGATCTACCTCGAACATGCTACAACCAGTCTCACCATCCAATATGCTGGTCTTAGTTATTCGGACCTCATCTGATAGCTACTCTGTAAGATTCGACAATTGATAAGAAATATATGCCCAGCACTAGTCAGCCACTGGCCCAGTCGGAAGAGCCCGCCAAGTCTCATATCACAGAGCGGCCTCCTACAAGCAGAAGTTTGCACCTGGCATGGAAATATGATGTTCTCAAGAACCTTTCCCACATCACAGTGATGATTTCTATCCTTGAATCCCTTTTCCTATCACTAGATATGTGTGAGACCCTTACTGAGGATTTAAAAATCCCCCTCCAATTTAAGACGGAGGTTGCAGCTGCATTAGATTTTCATGCTGATGCATTTGAGAATGGTGAATGTCAGGCCTCCATTTCGTTCTCTGGAGAATATGAAGGCTCTCCTAGGGGAACATCCACCCACTGTACATCACAGGACAATTTAATGGCGTTGAGGTTTGTAACTGACTCGTTGACACCAATTCCATGATCAAACTTTTCCCGACATAGACGCTGCGGAAGCTGGGGTTATCTGAAGATTACTCGACTCCCTCTTATTTAAGTATCTTGGGATGCGACAGGATAGAGCAGACCCTAGTTGTTAAGATTTTTTTGAAGACCCAATTCGGTGTCTTAGTTTCTAGCACCATTTTTTTGGTTTTCTCCCAGGACACCACATATAGTGCATTGATGGGAATACCATTGTTCCACCTACATGCGGTGGTCCCCTCATCGTATCTCCAATGCCTCAAGTAATCCTTCAATGTTCAAGTAGGCATGGTCCAAAGAGATACGTCTCTTTTTTACTCTTGTGAATCCCGTTATCTAGATGTTGAATATTACAAGATCAAAGATAAACAGATTCAACAAAGTGAGGTTGATCCCATCACGGTCGTTACTGACCCCTAGGCAAGTCTAGACGATTCCTATGTTTTCCCGATCCATTGATTAGAGGCCTCAAACCCCAACATGGGTTAATGATTTTTTGTCTCTGGTACAAGTGGAAATCATGTGCCCAAGTCTAAGAGATGGAGGAAAATCACCGCATACTCCTACAAAAATCATGCTCAGGTGTTCCTGGAGCTTCCTACCCCCGTACGGTATCAGAATGTCTACCCATGGCAACAGAAGTACATAATATGTGCTTGTTCCGTCGGGATGGAATTATCTGGATCATTCTGATGTGACACTATTTGTTATGATATCATGAAGTGTGGCCCCTTGGGCCGAAGGCCAGATGGGATCATATCCACTACCTTCATTCCAATGGTCTCAACAGCACGTGAATCCCAGGATATACAGTCCACTATTGTCCAGGCTAGTACCAGCTTCCCGTCAAGAACTTCCAACCCAGAGGAAAATTCTCCTACTAGGTATCCCTACACAATTGATGTAGAGGATTCATAAGATTCTCCACTTGAATTTTAAGAAGGCGTCACTACCACGGTCGATGAACTGGTACAGGTGAACCTTGGGAGTGAGGCCGATCTGATACCCTCATTAATCAGTTCCTCCTTGCCCCTTGAGGAGAAGCAGCAGTACATTGACTTCCTAAAACCGAACAATGATGTATTTTCCTAGAGCTACGATGAGATTCCAGGGATAGATCCTCAAGTAGCCATCCACCACCTCGGTCTTCTGAAAAATAATCATGGGTTCAAGCAGCCTCCTAAAAAGATACACCCTTCTCACGGTATAGTGTTTGAGGCTGAGGTTGACAAACTCCTTAGATCTAACATTGTCAAGAAGGTCCAGTACCCCAAGTGGCTCGCCCACATTATGCCATTCATGTAGAAGAATGGACATATTAGAGTCTGCATTGAATTTCAAGATCTCAAATTTCACAGTCAGATGGATGATTTTCCCCTTCCAGTAACCGAACTATTTATTGATGAGACGGCTGGGTTATAAGCCATTTCCTTCATAGACTGGTACTATGGATATAGTCAGATCTGGATGGCCCCTGAGGATGATGAGTCCACCGCTTTCATCGTGCCACAAGTTACATTTTGTTACCAAGTCATGCGTTTCGACCTGAAAAATGTAGTTTCCACCTATCAGTGGGCCATGCATCGCATATTCAGACAAATCCTCAAGACATTGGTAGAATGCTACGTGGATGATCTGGTGGTCAAATCACGCCACTTCCAGGACCATCTCAATAACCGTTAGAAAGTGTTCGTCTTCCTCTGTTATCACCATCTGAAGATGAACCTACTGAAATTTGCCTTTGGGGTTACCTCAAGGAAGTTCATTGGCTTTTTTGTCAGGTACCGGGGCAGCGAGATCGACACAGAGATGATCATGGACATCTGTTCGATGCCTCCCCCAATCAATATTCAGTATTTTTGATGTTTTCAAGGCCACTTAGCCTATATAAACCAATTAATTGTGTATCAGGCCCGAAAGTCTAATCCAATTTCATGGCTTATGATGAAAGGATCTGCCTAAAAATGGGACGAAGTGTTCCAGACCACGTTCGATGAAATAAAGCAGTATCTTCTCCAACCTCTAAACTTGATGCCACCCGTCTCCGGAAAATAGCCGATCATATCCATGACTGCCCTGGAAAGATATCTCGGTGCTCTCCTCACCGAGAAGAAAAATGAGCGGTCAAAGAAGAGCCTCTACTATCTCAATCATATGCTCATCAATGCAGAGACTAGATAGCCCCTCATCAAAAGATGCTGCCTTGCACTGGTATTTTCCATGCAGAAACTATGACATTACTTGCAACACCAGGATGTAAAATTGGTGTCTCAGGTAGACCGGATGATTTACATTCTGAACCACCACATGTTGACTGGTCATCTACCATGGTGGGCGGTAATCTTCCAGCAGTTTGATATCAGGTTCTTTCTTAGATAGATATCAAGGGGAAAACGTTGGCAGACTTCCTTTCTTCCCATCCAGCTCCTACAGACCAGTCCCTGGACCATGATTTTCCCGACGAGGCAATCCTCTCAGTAGATCATGTAATCCCCTATTGGATGATCCACATTGATGATGCTTCCCAGAGCCCCACCGGCAGGAGGCTCAATGATCCTAGACTCAACAGAGTAGGTCTTGGTATTGTCTTTATTACCTTGGTGCAATCCATTCTTCTATACTCATTCCTATTGTCAGAAAGCTACACCAACAATGAGGCTGAGTATCAGGCTCTTATCATTATCATTGAGGAGGCCCTAGAGATCGATGTGACCCATTTTCATGTGAAAGGGGATTCCAAACTTGTCATCAAGAAAATCAACGGTGACTACATCATAAGAAATCAAAAACTCATTCCATTGTTGGAGCACGCCCTCCAACTAATGGCCCAATTTCCATCTTGGCCAGAAGTTACTCATATCCCTTGATCTCAGAACGGTCGAGTTGATGCCCTGGACGACCTGGATGTATCACTTTCAGAACCCTAACAAGATGATCTTATTTTACACATGGCACATCAGAGAGTCATTTCTCCCATCAACTCGGATGACGACGACGGCCTACGAGTAAAGCATCTCACCATCAAAGCCACCATGTTAGGAACGCCAGGTTCCTCAGATGCAATGGTTGAAGCGACTCCCCACTGGAGATCCCCCTTTGCCGAGTATCTCCAAAATGGTTACATACCCCACTGATCTGGCCGAGCTCGAGCGAATCAGAAACTGCGCGTTGTAGTTTACCCTCCAAAGTTATCCAAGTCTTGAGATGATACTCTACATGTGTGGGTTTGATGGTGTTCTCCTCTGTTGCATCCAAGGAGTCAAGATTTCCTAGGTCATGTAAGAGGTCCATGCCATTTCATGTGGGGTGCACCAGACTGGGCCAATATTATCCCATCAGATCCAGATACTGGGGTACATTTGGCCCTCCATGATCCACAATTACATCGAGTTCACCAAGAGATGTCATGTGTTCTAAATTCATTCTAACTTCATGTATTAGCTGGCATAACCACTCCTCTCCACAATGTACTCTTTTTAATTTGTGGTATGAGTACTCGTTGTCATGGGACCATATCCACTAGCAACAACTCGCCAGGGCAGATTCATCCTGACCGTCATATATTTCTTTTCAATGTGGGTAGAAGTAGTTCCAATCAAGGAGGTCAAGGCATGTTCTATCATTGACTTCATGAGATACAATATCTTCTACCAGTTTGGATCCCCTCATGTGGTCCTCGCCGATAACGACAAAAACTTCTTTGTATCTGAGTTGAAGAAGTTGTATGACAAGTACAACAATCGTTCCAACCATACCACTTGCTACCATGCGCAGAAAAATGGACAGATCGAGGAATTCAACAAGATCCTCTCTAAAATTCAAAAAAAAATGGTTGTTAAGATCAAGAATATTTGGCTGGACATTCTGCCCAATGCCCTCTGGGAATATCGGATGACAACTCATAATTCCACCTAGGTGACCCCATATTCCCTAGTTTACAAAGATGAGGTCTTCCTACCCATCGAGATTCAGTTGCCTTAATTACACATAGTGGTCTTTGACCAGCAGGCACCATATAAAGTAGCTGAAATTTTCTTGGTTGAATTGGAAGCACATGACAAGAATAGGTTGCGTGCCCTCCCCAATCCGGAAAGGAATCAGAATAAGATAGCTAGAGCCTTTAACAAGAAGGTTCACCTCCGCTCATTCTTGCATGGCGACTAGGTATTGGCCCTCCGAAAACCAATGTTCCCTGGTACGAAACCACCCATGTTGGGGCCAAAATGGGAATTACCAAACATAATTCACAAGGTTTACCCCAATAGAGCATACTCCCTGGTGACCATGGTTGGTGAGCATATAACCCCTCCCACCAATGCCACGTTCCTCAAGAAATACTTTTCCTAAACCCGTTGGTCTTGCACGACCTTAAACTGGCAGGTCCCGCATGACCCTAAACTACACGCTGGTCCAACATGACATTAAACTGTCCGGTCCAACATGACGTTAAACTGCGCATCGTCCTCCACAAAGTTAAACTGCATCTTGAGAACTACCTATGGCTTCATTTTCATCCTCATGGGATACATACAAACTCTCAGACGCCTTGTCCTGATCCGAACCCCAAACTCTTATATTTGACTATCCCCACTAGTTATAGTTCTCTCGCAGGATCCTTACATGATATGGTGTAGGTTTCCTTAGCCCCAACCATGCTATAATTATTACAGTTGCACCAGGATCCCGTTCCCCAATCTTCTATCCTCCCATTTCCTAATCGCACAACATTAAACTTCATGGCCTTCAAGAAATATGTATGGCTTGATTCCCAACCTTATAGGATATGTAGAAATGCCCAGAATTTTTTTGTGTGTGCCCATACCAAATACCATAATCTTCCCTCGGGTCAAGACAAATGGTATGGTGTAGGCCCTTTCCTGGATTAATGTCGAGATTATCTTGATTTCTCTATACTTCCCATTCCCCGGAGGTGTTCGCCTCTTCCACCGACTTGCTTGAATTTTAAATGTAGGGGTACAACTATACTACACCCACTCCTATGATTGGGACTCCATCATCCTTACCATCTAGAAGGGCCCCAGAATGGCATGGATGCTAGGAATAAGGGATCTCCAACCACTTAGGGACAACTTCCTTGAGGAAGTTGATCAACAAATTGATACAAATCTCGTGTTGCGAATATGGTCAGTGGTCGATGCTCATTTATTGTTCCCATTCCAGATCACGATAAGGACTTGTGTTTTGAACATGGTCAATAGAAATCATGTGTCATTAGGGCAATCTCAAGATGACCCAAACATTGAGTGCAGTGATTCATTCTACCCTGTTGTATCTCCAAGAGATGAACTCCCTTCGAGCATTGCCAGTTGTGAGATTCTACGGTGGGGTATGGGATTATGCCTTCATTCACATTGGGTTACTCACCGTGCCGTAAACCTCTTGTATGTTGGGTATCTTACCCACATTCATCCTCACTACAAGACGTTAAACTATGACTTTACTGGGTCTTCCCATCTGAGGCCCATCCTCAAGCCCCTTGGCCTTTTCGGCCCCCCAGACCAAGTTCCTATTTAGGGTTGTATAGTGTGATATGGAATTATGTCCTCATTCATGTCAGGTAACTCACCATGCCGACTCATCCATGGATGAGATACTATATCCATACCAGTCCTCACTGCAAGCATCTAAAATTAAAGGCCTTCAAAAACTATGTGTGGCTTGATTCCCATCCTCATGGGATACATAGGACCGCCCGAATGTTTAGACATCTGGTCCAGCCCCATCTCTCATAAGTCTCCCTTTCACCTTGGCCTCATGGACTACACTTTTCTAGGGAGGGGAATATGTGGTGTGGCATGGGGCTATGTCCTCATTCACATCGGGCTTGTAACAACCACACCACGTACCTCTCCCTCCTGGGTGTTCTCTATCCCTGTATTCTATACTCATCCCTTTAAAATACTTACTATCATGTTGAGAACCCACCTAGACCCTCTTCAGTGGTTCACCAATCTTCCAAAGAGTACTCTGGTTTAGCACCTGGAGTGTCGTATTTCACATGGATATGCTTTCTCCCATTTCTTAAGCTTCATGATCCCCTTCATTTGGGCTTCCATAATCTTCCACACCTGAAGGGACCCCCATGTGGCATGGATGATAGGCCTAAGGACTCTCCTGCAAACATGGGACAACATTCTAGAGGGTTCAAGACAAAAAATCAATACATGTCCAGCATTTTGAATGAGGTTAGCGGCCAACGCTCATTTTTTTGTCCTCATTACAGGCTAACGTGATATGGATTCTGTGTTTCTAATATGGTCAACAGTCATCCTCCATCGTCATGAAATCCCCTTTAATCCTTAAATATAGGTGACATGATTCACATCATTGTCCACCCCATCATGTTCAAGTGGAATTTTGACACTACTAACACTCTCCCTCAGTGCACATTTTCACGCTAGGAGGACAAATTCGTGGTAAAGGCATCATTCGTGGATCCAAACCGACTTCCCTTCTCCTTGGTCTGAGCTCGAAGATCATAAACTAATATTTCTCTCTTAAAACTATGTATGGATTGATTCCCATTCTCATGGGATACATAGGAACACCTGGACGTTTCACTTTTGGGTCCAGCTCAATTGGGAGCTAGTTTCTCCTGCCCCTTACCCTCTTACCTCTATTTTGGCCCCTTGGACCAAGGTTTCATTCATGGAATCGTGCATGTTTTGGTATAGAATTATATCCACAATCATGTCTCATATGTTTTAGTGCATCGTACAAATTTCCCCTTTATCCTCGTCTCTACTACCTCTGTACCACATGACGTTATAGTGCATGCCTGGTTCCATCAGATGACCCTAAACTGTGACATTATCATCCTAGATGCACAAAAAAAAAACGACATTGCATCTTGATGTCGTCAATCAAGGGGACATCATGTTTGGTATTGGTCACATGCCGTATCATTTTTTAATTCTTGTATATGGATTGATTCTTGTGGTGATGTCAGGACTCTCTACCCCAGGCCTATCGCTTCACAAAAAACAATTCACCTTAACGGACATACAAGATACATCAAATACTGCTTCTTTTGGTGCGAGGGACACACCCACATTCCCATTTTATCCCAAGAACTGGTACCTTCCATGTCCACCTCTTATAAATATGTACTTCATGATTCTCCTTATCATGAGATACATAGAAACACCCGAGAACATCCCCACAGGCCCAGCCTAACATTTTCATTTGGTCCCTTGACCTAAACAATTCCCCAAGGAACACATGGTAATATGTACTTATGTCCTCATTCACGTCTAGTTTCGTAATCACTTTACCATGTGTTCCCGACATTCCTTACCGATCCCTAGTCTGAGTTCGAATATTATAAACTATGATGTCTCTTAGAACTACGTATTGATTGATTCCCATCCTCCTGGGAAACGTAGAGACACCTAGGCACATCACATCAGGTACAACCCCAGGAATCATAAATCTTGTTCCTCTCCATTTCCAGCCCCCTGGACTATCCCCTTGTGGGAAACCATGTAACTCCAGCTTTTACCTGAACATGTTCGGGATACCCCACAATGAGATTGGGAAGAAACGACTCCCTCGCCAGAGAAGGACTCTCTAAAAGGAGTGATCCATGATCAAACCGATTCACCCATCTAATGAGCTTCCACCAAGGTGGTGTAAGTTCGAGAGTGTTGGATTTTGTTCGAACGAACCATCACTCCATATTACACACTTTGCATGCCCCTAATTCGGACCATCATCATCATTCATGCCTAAGGGAACCCCATAATAGTATGGATTCTCAGCCTATGGTCCGCCTATTGTCCTGGGCTAATGCTTCAAATTATTAACGGTTGATATTTTACGTCAGGCCCCATGTTTTGAACATGGTCAGTAGTCGACCCTCATTTGTTAACCCCATTTCAGGAAAATGTGATATGGATGTTGTGTTCCACACACGGTCGACAGTTATCCTTCATCGCTATGCCACCCTCATTTTGTTCTGAATCCTGGGTATCGTGATTCTCACCTTCCTTCCCCATTCATTTAGATTGATTCCATTTCCCTTGGTGTTACCCTGTTTGAGCACAAGAGCACATTGGGGAAAACAATAATTTGGTTGATTTGAGAGATTCATTCTCTAGTTAGGTCTCTACCATTTCCTCTTGGAAATATGGGCTAGTTGTTCAAACCTCGGATGCCCGAAGCATGGATGATGCTTCCATGATCAAGCGATGTAATAGTAAGAACACTCATTGTTTCTCACATTAGGTGTTACCCACATGAGCATAGGAATAGATTCTTATTTATTCCAAGATTTTGGTTGAATGCATTAAATAAAACATACAAGTAAATCAATTTATCTACACATGCAGTTCATAATAAGAAGCAGTAAAGAGAAATGAGTTTATGTGATTGTCCAAAACAGGTCCATTAAGGGTTAGATTCTTGGATGGATCATTCTAGTGCCGCTACATTTTGGCTGGTTGCCTCAAGGATTTCTTCCCACATCCTGAGGACTCTATCTTCATTAGTGGATGCATAGCACAGTCCACTTACCCTAGCCCATGCTTGGTGCTGTTCAATTTGAAGTGCGGATATTTGGTGTCCTGCCTCCACTAGATTATCGTGGGTGTATGTCTACTGGGCCCTTAACTAATCCAAAAATTTAGAACAGTTCATAATGAATATATCATTTTCCTTCACCTGTTCTTCAAGGCGTCGGACCTCCTGTTCTACCTGGATTAATTTTTGGATACTCTCTAACACATCCCGACACTTGGTATCCCTAGAGCGTTGACTCCCCTCACACAACATCTCTACCATGTATTCACGGACCTTCGAATAAAGGCGTTGAGCATCCACCCCTCCAACATATGAAAATCACATCCAGATTTGGAGTGATCCCATCCGTTTAATCCATTCTGTATGGGGATGATCGAGAAAGAACTTGATACACTTCCACCCTTCTCGCCACGTAATTTTAATCTCCTCGGCCACATCTGAGTCTGAATAATCAATCTCTTCGGGGTCTGTGAGATGATAGTCAGGGAAAGTATCCAACAGACCAGCAGTAGTGTCTTCTTTGTGTGCCCCTCCAAAGGGGTTGGGCTCTTCAATTCCTGGGTGACCATTCCCTCTCACCTTAGTCTTGATAGCTCCCTCATCGACTTCTGGACCTCCCCCGACATGAGTACCACTGATTTCCACCACTCTCTACTCACCGTGTTCCATGGTCGACTCCGTTAGAGATGTGTGCCCCAAATGGGAAGACACATTTGTAGTTTAATTAATCACGGACAACCCGGGTTCGTCATCCTGATGAGCTTCCAAGGCTGTGATTACTGTAAAAACAATGAATACACTAATCAACTGAGCTCTTTGACGGTGAATGTCGGCATTGAATTAATGAACTTACAGGATTACAAAGCATCAACCTCCGGTGTTCTAGCCACTATAGGGGCTTCCATTACCGGGGACCCCTCAACGCTCGTCAGTTAAATAATGGGCTTTGGCTTCCCACATTGTTCTACCGATGCCATCTCCCCTTCGAATGGAGACCCATATTCAGTGCCCATATGCTCCGGAATAATATAAGGAGATCTACTTGATGGCTATAAAAGATGATGAGGGGAAAAGATATATAAGGTATGAGACATAACTCAAGTAGCTCAGTTATATCCACATCATAGATGAATATCTCGCCACTCTCCCAGAGACTCCCTTAGTGGGACGCCCCTTGAGACCCTCCACCTAAAGGATCCTCTTCTCCTTCACCCCCTCCTTAACCTTCTCCTTCATCTTCCTCTTCCGTCTCAGCGACTTTCGGCACATCGTCACTATCATCATTATCTGATGGAATTTATTTTGGATCATGCTCTTGGCTGAACATTACATACACTAAGAAGGGTGGCTCCGCACACCGACCCTGTTGATGTGCACACACGTCCATGATCATCAGGTACACATGCCGACGATGAATGTTCACCCAGTTAACAACCCGAATAAGTCCGACCTCTATCATGTAGATTTTGTTTCGCATATCTTTTTCCAAAAAGATTTGGTACCCATCGACTGTTGTAGGGTCATCCAGGTGGACCACAGAGCCGAGAAGATTGTCTCATTGGAGGGTTGGAGAAGATAACTTATCTACATCCATGGGAGTTCCTTGGCCGCAACATGAACCCCTCTCCCCTAGGCAATGAAGGCCCGACCGCACCATGTGATGTCCCCACTACTGAAGTCCCGGCATGTGTGGGCCTGGTTGCTGGACATACTTCTGTCATCCCCCCCCCTCAACAGCACATTTTCTTCTCTCTTACTGCCCAGGTTCTACAGTAGTTACCTTGAGTTTCCCGACTCGCTTCCGCAAAAGTTCCTCGCGGTACGCTATAGCCCAATGTTTGGAGTATTCTGTTGGGAGGCCACCATCAACTCTGGTGGGGAAAAGGTAATGTCATTGAGAACACCCTAGGCTGTGAACATCATCCATATTTTTCGAAGAATGCAGGGGTGCCTCTCTTCTCATACATCTGTGTAAACCTTTGTTGGCATTCACTAAAGGCATCCGAACTACCAAGCGAACCTGGATGGCACGTAGGGATCATAAAAGATTTTCCCATAAATCCGGGACACGAGCACCCCCCTCTGATGCTCTAGAAGTATTCCCTTTGCTCCAGTGAGCCTTTCCCGTTATATATCATCTGGCCTGTAGGGGTGGGGAATGGCCTGAAAATGAAGTTGGCATGATTTTCGATTCTGATCCTTACTCCCTCCTCATTGAGAGTCAATGGCATGACCCCAGCAATGTTCAGAAAAGATGGTTGTAGACCAATACCTGGAGGTAGAATGGAATTTGAGAATGTATACCTTCCACAATAGGCAATGACCCAGCTATAAAGATCTAGAAGGGGCCACAGATCCATATCAGTGACCCTCCTCTTGAAATGCGTCCCAAAATGGCGTACATACGTGCCAACATGGGGACTCCCATATTGAATATTTGATTGGCGGCCATGATGCCAGCCACAACCAGGGTCGTTGGATGAACTCCCATCATTCCATCCCTCACTGGCAAGAGCCACCCACTCAAGAATCCGGGAAGGAATCCGGCGTATCGGACGTTTGGGTCTTGGCTCTCATTTATGCTGAAGCCCCACGACTAATAGTACCACACCTCCAGGATTTTCAAATACGATCTGCTTTTGTCCTCTGTGCCCTAGCATTCGTCCCTGCATCTTGACTTCCATATCTTTTTTTCATGAACAAGCTAAACCATTTTGTGTAAGTAATGTCTTTCATGAAATCCATGACTCCCTGCCTCCCCTTGTAGAGCTCCAACAGGTTCCATGTAATTAGAGGAGATCGTGATCCGTCACCCTAGGTGTTCCTCGTCGAGAGGAATTCATCATAAAAATTCACATCTAGAGGGATACCGCTGATGCAATGAATGTCCAACAGGCTGATGAAAACTTCGACCTGATGAAGGTGGAAGGTATTGATGTCAGGATACCATTGATTAAACAGCTCTGGCCCATGCTTAGGCTGGAGATATATGTGTAACTACGACGTCCACACCACCTCGAAAATACCGATGTGTCGTAGTTCGGCCCTAAACTAGTTGCATGTCTGGAGAACCCAATATGCCCTGGCCCATTCACTGGTGAAATTTCCTCCAGACCGCAGATCCCAATCTTCCAGCCAACGTTTGGTCTCATCGGTAACAATCAGATGAAAGGCACTTGCGTAAAGGGTCAGAGAACTCTCCGTAAAAAGGACACTTCATGAGATGGTCCAGGTCCTAATATTTAGGACGTAAACGTCCATGTGTCTGGTTTCTCTAGCAGGATGGACATTGTAAGTTATATTATAATAGGGTGGGTCATCCTCACAGGTCACCCATGACCACGGTGTGTCGACCTCAAACCTTGGCACATGTACTCCTCCATGATCCCAAAGTCCTAGATTGGTAGGTTGGAATACAATGTATAATCCTTCTGTGATGGGGTCAACATGTTGATGAGAGTATGGTCATTGGATATGATCACTCGAGCGCTATAAACCCTAGGGTTGGTGACCATATCATACCTTTGAGCAGTAGATTCGGCTTACCTCTCACTGTCATCCCTATTGGCAGCCATCTCCTGTCAGAATGATTTTAAGGAGTTGGCCCAAAAAAGCAGGAGACACGCAAAAAATCAGCCGTCACAGTAAAAAATCGATGTTCATCATGAAACAATCAGAAACTGGCATGAAATATTAGTGATGGGTGTGGAAAATCAGAATCCGTTGTGTAAAATCCCAGGTTGGCACGAAAAAAGACGACTGATCGTGGAGAATTATGCACAACAGAAGAATTTTTCGTGCAAGCAGTGGACTTTTCATGCATGATAGCTCCGAGATTATCGCACGAGAAAATCCTTATGGAATGGGGGACCCACATGGCCTCTTATAGGTGCGCTGAGTAGTTTCTGTGTGTGCATGAAATGCGGATTGCGTGCTCCGGACTGGTTTTCCGTGCCACTCTGGTTTAAAGCGCTCGACGTCCCTAGGGAGTCATGTATCTCAGCGTTTCTCTAAGAATCCTACCCTTGGGGCCCCTCGCCGATCCTATTCCGTGGGGGGAATTTCTAGATGCCAAAAAGCACTCTATGGCTAAAGAATGTTCGTGAACCACAATGCATGATTCTGGGGGTCCTGGAGGGGCGGCGCAAAAAAATACTGAGTTGCGTGAACATAATATGTCCTGCGCAAAAAACTCTAGGATTTTCTAGAATTTTCCACACGGGCACAGAACTATTTTGTGCCACCGCTCCACACGGTTGATCTACTCACTACCGACAACAAGGCGCGTGATATTTTGCACTGAATAGTTTTTCGTGTGGACCTGCAATTTTGAGTGCCTATAAATAGAAGGCCCCCCCCCCTTCGACTTTAGGCCCGAATAAGTTGAACTGTCTCCCCTACACACTATTCCACTCTCATGCGCGCAATAAGATGGCTCTCAGGCACTAAATATTTTTGTGCAAGGATTCCTGGGGATCCTCCTTTATGCACGACAACTCGAGCCTGATCCTTTTCCAAATCCCCACAAGCCCCTTCCCCTGTGCATAATTTCATCCAATTTTATGCAATCAGGTCTTCGGTGCACAATTCCTTTTGCGCTCTGGCCCAAACTTTTTTCCTGCCCAATTTTCAATTATGCTTCGACTATGACTTTTTCGCACTCGCAATTCCTTTTGCGTTCCAGCCCGACCCATTTTTCGCGAAACGGTCTCTTTTTCGTGCAAGCCTCCCGTATTGTGCGACCATGATGTCCCTCATCCGGACATCATTTTCAGGCGCCTCCCACACCCAAAAAACCATCTCCAT
Organism: Viscum album; assembly: GCA_963277665.1. Taxonomy (NCBI): domain Eukaryota; kingdom Viridiplantae; phylum Streptophyta; class Magnoliopsida; order Santalales; family Viscaceae; genus Viscum; species Viscum album. The sequence continues at coordinate 606,957,962 of OY728119.1, read as the reverse complement.
GTACTCATTTCCCATACAACCTCAAAGGTTCGCACGAAGTAACTTCATAGTCCCCTAGACGATACTTCTTGTTATGTTGCTTCGCCTCATGCTTCTTCTCATAGGCATGATAACGACTATTTCTTCTTCACATAGCCACAATAACATAGACCCCATGATGGTTCTCTCTATGACACCACCTCGCCATGGCTTTGCCTGTACCCTCTCTACACCTTGGAGTAGAGGGTACCAGTTATGTATGTCCTAGGGGTGGGGAGAAAACCCACCTCATCTGAGCTGCAGAACGTTAAACTGAAAAGCCCCTTCATCCTCAGCACATGAAGTTAAAGTGTGACCTCGCCCCGTGCCTCGCATGTGGGGTACCCCCACCTTGGACAATCTGCAATCCCACTGGTCTCCACAGGGGATGATATCCTCCTTATTGGAGTGGACTTTGTTAATGGGGAAAGGGAAACCATCTCGGTGTAAGCCCCTAACTTTCTTGTAGGAGGCAGCATCCCTAATCCTCCTTTCTTCTTTGGTCCTTAGGGCAATCAAAGGGCATGACGGAGAATGGTGCTTCTCCAGTATTCGGTCCAAAATCCCTCTCTCGTCATGCTTTTTCTCTATCGGGCCTACCTCCTGAAGTATGTCCCAACCTATTCATGTTGCTAACCACGGATAAGCCCTTGTATCCGCTTTGGGCCGCTAACTACGTATAACCCCCAATCCACTTCCCATGGATGCACCCTTCACGATGTCATCGTCAGGTCTCTACTGTCTCTTTTTTCTCACACTGAGCATGACTCACGTGGGCTTAGAGAAATCACAGACCATGACAAACACCTTGGGCAGCCTAGAGTGTAATCCACACACACCCATACTTAACCTATGTCGTCTTTGATCCTTTCCAAGGCTTGGTACATAGGAAGCCTCCTTGAGGTTCAAGTCCACCACCATCAATTGGTCCCGACCATATTCACATCGGTGCACCAAGCCCCCATAACCCGAACTACATGGAAATTGATCCTTTCCAAGGAAAGGTACATAGGAAGACTCCACGAGGTTCATCCCAACAAAGATGGACCCCAGGTCCCCCTTCACATCTGCTCACCGAACCCATGGGTAGCCAATAGTGTAAGCCCCACACCCAACCACCTGATCTACGTGGACATTGATCCTTGCTAAGGCAAGGTACATAGGAAGCCTTCACGAGGTTCAAGCCCAACAACCATGGACCCCAGGTCCTCCTTCATGTTGGATCACTGACCCCATGGGAATCCAAAAGTGTAATCCCCCCACCCATCCACTAGAAATAAGTGGACTTTGAAAATTAACAAGGTAAGGTACCTTGGAAGCCTCTATGAGGTTCAAGACCAACAACCATGGACCATAGTTCCTCCTTCACGTTGGTTTACCAACCCCATAGGCATCGTAGAGTGTATGCCGCACACCACTCCTCCTGAACTACGCGGACATTGATCCTCAGCATAGCAGGGTGTGTAGGAAGCCTCAACGAGGTTCAAGCCCTAAAACCATTGGACCCCAGGTCCACCTTCATGTCGGTTCACCAACTCTAGCCCCCATATCCTGAAATAAGAGGTCTTTGATCCATGATAAGGTAAGGTACATAGAAAGCCTCCCTAATGCTCAAGCCCACCATTCACTCAGTCGTTTCGACTCCTTTTTGTCGGTTCACCAACACCTTGGGCTCCTTAGAGCGTAAGCCTCAAGTTCCCCCCATATCCAGAACTAAACAGACTTTTATACTTTCCAGGGAAAGGTAGGTTGGAAGCATTCATGAGGTTCGAGCACACCACCCATTGGTTGTTCCGACCCCCTTTACATCGGTTTGCCAACACCCAACACCTAGCAGTTCTAACCCCCTCTATCCTACATGACATTAAACTATGGACACTATCCAGAGGTAAGTTATTGCAACTCCATCCAGAGGTAATCCGTTGCGACCCCATTCAGTGGTAAGCCGTTGACATCCAAAATCAGTGGTAAGTCGTTGTCACCCTCATCAGCGGTAAACCATTGAAACCCTCATCAGCGTCATGTTGCCATCAAACATACTACATGGACTTTGATTCCCTTCCACGAGGTACATAGGAAGCATCTTCGAGGCTGAATCCCAAAACCATCATCATCCTCATGACGGTTCCATCCCATCCACCACCCCCCATCATGAGACCTTCCATCATCCATTATGATTCTTACCCAGGCTACCAGATCCCAATGGGATCATGCCACCCCACTCCCCATTTCATCTAAAATCATTCGAGAAACCACCCACATGATGGACCTAATATCGGTATTCCCTACAGGGGTTCCACCATCTAATCCACTCTAGTAAGTGTTTTAATCAGCCCGATCCATCTCCGCTAGATGTTAAACATGCGGAATACCCTATGTTAAACATGGACAGATGAGGAAAACCCCAGCTACATGCCCACGACATATGATTTCCGACATTCGATATGGGATTCCTCGGGCTTTCGCACCCTCGAGAAGCCCTATAATAAGTGTCTGAAGACAGACACGCCATTCTCCCAGTGTCATGACATGCCAGTGATGTCCAACAAGACTACTCCCCTAACAGAAGGTTTCTGCCCTGACCGGACCCCTTGGAATGTCCTGAAAGAAGCAGTGTATTTAACTACTGTCCATGAAGATATGGCGTCTGGAAGAGCTTAATGGACAACGTCTTATGTCTATGAGGGAGACCCGGACTAGGTGACGAGCTCCGAGGTGGAATCCAGGGAAGGAAGAACCGACATCCCATCATCCCATTTTGATCAAGGAGCAGACTTACCTAATCAAGGATCGTATTTCGTCCACCTATGGAATGCGGGATGCGGGGAAAAATCTGAGCCCCCTCGTCCTCGAATGAGATGGATAAGCGTGCCTCGACGAAAGAGTCGGAAAAATTAATATTGTAAAACTATTAGGGAAGTAAATAATTGAAAATGGAATGTATTACAGTGGAAGAAATATTAAAAAATAAATGGTATAATGAGAAAACATGGATCATTAAAGAATATCTGAGATATTTTCCCCATATAAAAAAATAGAAAAGAAAACAAATATTAAAAAATAAATAATCATGTTAGAAAATTAAAATACAGAACACTTTAGTGAATGCTAAATGAAATAATGAAGATGTATTCCTAGGTGTTAATGTGACCACTTTAATAGAAATGCGACCATTGAAAAAGTAACTGGACCATTTTGAATAGTAATATGGCTATTGGGAATACTAACATGTCCGTAGGAAAAGTAATTTCAGTTAAAAATAATAAATGGGAATGAAAATAATATATAACTAGAATAATTTAAGAAAATATATATATTATAACATCATAAAATAAATATCAATATTAAAAAACTCAATGAAAATATAAACACATTTTATTAAATGGTATTTTAATGAATTTCATAAAAATAATAATTTTTTTAAAAATAAAATAAAATTACCTTTGTTAAAATATTTTTATGAAAAAATTAATTTCATTTTAATAAACAGTATTACAAAAGTTTCCAAGGGTAATTTGTTTTGGTTATTTTCTAAAATATTCAATTTTAAGTGAATAGCTAAAATACAATTTTTCATAACATGTGTATTCAAAATGACATCATTCATCATATAATAATTAACGAATAAGTTATTGATTTTTTTATTTAACATAAAAAAATTTTAATTAATAAATGAATAATTTAAATTCCACAAAAATGTTTTAAACACATAAAAATAATTTTCCAAATTCTAGAGTCGAAGGTATTTCATTAAAATAATATTTCTTTGTTTTTACATCATTCATTTTCATTAAACTAATAAATTCATATTATAATGTTTCTAGAAGTCATAAAATTATGTAATTTAATTCAAATATATTTCATAATTTCAAATTTAATACTACTAAAAAGATTTTCCTAGAAATAATAGATTATTAAATATTATAACTTAAAAATACCCAACTCATGAAGCATAAACAACCCCTCAACACTCCCTTTAAAGAAACTAAAAATACACATTTGAAAGAAATATTTCTACCCAAATATACTCTTTTGATCCCTTTATAATCATTATGGACATTCTAGAGTAATTAAACAGCATGATTTGATGGTTTTAAAGGCTATAGAAAAGCGAAAAAATAATGATATATGGAATTCCATTCCATCAAGTTATTTCATTTTTCTTATAAAATTTTATATTCCACTTTTATTTTATAATAAAACATTTCTTTAAAAAATTAAAATGTATTTTTGTGTTATCTTGATAATTTTAATTTACAACTTAATATTAACAATAATATATATCTCACCCCTCATCTTTCAAAAACTTCTTGTTAACAGTAGTTTATGATCAAAGATGATGTTGCCAATTAATTTCATATAAACACCCTTTTGGATGATTTTAATTGATTGTGTAAAATGTTTAAATATTTAGTGAAATGTATTCGATTCTTCTATAATTTATTTGACTGGATTATAAATGATGTTGAACAAAAATAGTGTAACAAAACACATGATGAAATAATTTCATGAAAACATGATATCATAAAAATTTACATTTGACAATGAATATTATAAAATAGAATCTAATAATTATAATGGATAATAAAATAAATAAAATAAAATAATTCAATTTCAGTTACATCTTTTAATAAAAATACTTTTATTATACATGAGGTATAAAAGTGACTAAATAATGTAAGATTTAAGGTAATGGGATTCACAAACCCAAACTCATTGTTTTCAGATATATGATCTTTAAAATTTTTAATATATAGATTTTATTATAACATATTAAAAATATAATTTCACAGTCATTTTCATTTTATTATTGGGGATATACGTTTTAGAACCCTTTATAAATGTTTTCTAAACAATTTATATAGCTTTTTCAAGAAGATATTAATTTCCAAAAAATTTCATTGAGGTCTCCTAAATTGTTACTTACACTATCAAAAGTGATGATTTTTTTTTCCAAAAATCATATTTCCCATATTCATATGGTAAACTAAAATGTTATTCATGAATTTATTCTTTAGAAAAACAAAGAAAAAACACATACCATTCCTTGTGTTTATTTGATGACTGTGATTATTTTATGTTTTATGTAGTATGCATGATTGTGATCATTTTATCATGTGATGGGTGAGACAAGAAATATATATCCCTATGATGCATTAGTTATTATTATATATCTAATGAGATTATGTGTCTTTTTCATCAACATGATGTTCGATTTATTAAAAATTAAGATGTTATGATATATACACAAATTTTATGCAAGAAATTTATTCTAGCTTTATTAAAAAAATATATTGTATTTGACCACTATGTTATGATGTTATAGTATTATGAATATTCCATCTTACATGACATTAGCATCTATTTACCTCCTGGTTATGATGATGGTCCTAATATTATGAAAAGATTATTATAATTATTCAAACCCATTTACTATTGATTCATGTCTCTTATTCGTTCTATATTATCCCTTCCCTTAGTGGGTTTTAGACCACCAATTTATTTGATGTATGTCCTCAGGAGATTACATATACTAAGTATTACTTTAGAACTTTTAGAATTATAATGAAGAAGGATTTAAATATTTTTTTTTTGTTTTATTATGTACAAGTGATTTATGAGCATATATTTCCAAATACACAAAACCTGTCAATTTTTGTTTGTATTAATATTATGCAATTTATCATAAAAACATTGTAACAGTGATGTAAAAAAAATATGGTCACAATAAATTTTAATGAGGCACGTCTTGGTGTGCTGAAGATGCCACCCATCTATAAGTGATTTAAATGATTTTTGGGATTGAACCTAACATTATTAACAATTTATAGTTACTATTCAACCATAAAAGTCCAAGAAATGGAAAAAATAGGACAAGAAAATGAGTGTGGTTTGAAATTCACCCCAACCACTAAATTTGTTGACTGCATTTAGTTTTTTTATTTATTTATATTTTATCTTTTTCCAAGTTTTCGAATATCACTTTAACCTTGGTAATTAATTTATATTCATAGTTAATTTTGAAAAAAATGTTTGATATTAAATTTTTTATGAAATTAGATACATCTAATAAAACTTATGAAACTAATTTTTTCAAATAAGATTTCTAATAGTGTGAAATGTTAATTTTATAATAAATAAACTTAATCATATAAACATAGATTTTAGAGAAATAATGTTTTCAAGATTTAAATTTATATATATATTGGATACTAATTTTAATGAAATAAATTATATTATAATAAAAAATTAATTTATAAGAGGATTTTAAAGAAATCCAAAACTGAATATCCCTTGAAATCAATTTTTTTTAAAAATATCAATAGGTATATTCTATAAGAGTAACATTTTAAAAAGTTATTAAAATTCAAAATAGGATTTATAATCTCAAAATATATTTTAAAATGAATAATTTTATTTCATATATTTATATATTATCAACATAGGGGTTTTAAGCTTATAGATAATTCTTATATAATTTTAAAATTTTAAAACATACTTGTTTTGTGAAAACCATACTTCTGACTAAAAAATATTTTCCATTAAAAATATAAAAAATAATAAAATTAAATTTTTGTATAAGTAATTTTAAAATGATTTTAAATTTTAAAATATTTTAATTTTAGAATAAATAATTTATATATTAATAATTAAAATAAAATAATTAATAATAATAAAATATTTTTTTTCTAAAATGAAAATTTCAAATTTTAGATGTTATTATTCTTATTTTATATAATCTTTCAACTATATTTGAGATAAAATATTTTTAGAATCCAATATAATTTAATATTAGTCAAATGGTTTTTGAAATAGAATTTCTTCATAAATTTTTTTTAGGAAAATAATTTTCTAAATATAAAATGATCTCATTAGTATTTTTTTGTTAATCTAATTGAATTGATTTTATATTAAAATTACACTATATTTCATATGTATATATATTTCATAAATAGGTTATATATATATATCCATTCCCACTAATTCAACAATGAGTTTTTGACTATCATTCATATATATTTATATTTTATCTAAATATATCACAACGTCACTTAAGTTCAGGGTTGCATTCAGATCAAGATAGTGATCATTTTGAATTATTTAAAAGTAATTATATATTATAATTTCAGGGTATTACATTCTACCCCACATATATAAATCATGTCTTTGTAATTTGACTCATACGAACAGACTAATTCTTATAAGCAACTAATAATTAACCTTACAGTGCGTGATGATCATGTGTTTATTTATGTTATGGAATGAGATTTATCTTTCTAAAAGTCACTATAATATCTCTATAAAAAGGCTATTCCGCTATTAATTTTACACAAGGAAATAAAAACGGTGCAGATCTATATGCTATGTAATAACATATGAAAACGATAAAAATAGTTTATATGATAATCATAAAAATATGTATTTTTATTTATAACACAATATTTATTAGTTGGTTAAAACTTATATTTCATTGGAAATTATAAAATATAAATCAGAAACTCAATGTATGATTCAATACAAGTAGTTACATAAGAATTTCCTTGTTCGCATTGTTCATAGTGACTATCTCCCTTATTGGCCCTTTTATTGATATATTGAGTTGCATTATTCCCCATTATCATTGTAATAAAAGAACTTATAGGTTGTCTCTTTGAATAATACTTGTGAGTCTAAAAACCGTTATGTCCACTTTTTTAATTTCTCTACCAATTTAATGATATGTCTCTGAGAATTATTTCAAATTTTTTGACATCATGTAAATTGAATCCTTATTCCTTCACCATCTTCCACACATTATTTTCATTAGACACCATATTTCTCTTATATGGTGTATTTGGGGCTTTAAATATGTTCACATTGCTAATAATATTTCTTCATAGATGGTTTGGATTAATCACATGGTTTCTCACTCCATACACCATTTTAATTGGTTTTCCATCAATTTAATCTCACCATTTAACATCACAACCATATTTCCTTATAGTTCCATAAATTACCTAATCCAAAAATGGTTTTCACGAGTGACAATAATTTTATATTAATTATCATAAATAACCATAGAAAAGTTTTACATCTCAATGTTTCACTTTATAAAACTACTGTGTTTGAATATAGTTTTTATAACTCGAATTGAATTATACTTTTTTCAAAATATATCACTCCCAGTTTTACATATATCATTCTTGGTTCAACCTATCAAACATTTTTGTTGGGTTATCTTATTCTTAAAAACATTCTGCTTAAAATTATGGTAAAAATTTACCATTATTTTTTAAATATTCTAAACCCAATAATCATTGAAATCCATACTCCTAAAATAAAACCTATCATTCCTTAAACAAAACTAATAATTCATATAATCATATACCCATGTATGTATATACCATAATAATACACTCTATGAAAAAATATTAATAAATCTTATTGGAATTTCTAAGACATTAAAACACAGTGAGATTATATATTTCCAAACTAATTAACAATCTAATTAACCCTCAAATGGTTTTCCAACTAGTTCATAAGGATACACACTTAAAAGCAATATATCATAATATAAAAAATGAGATGAACATTTAGAAAAATATCATAAATAAATTATCAATCGAAGGGATAAAAATTAATATCTAACTAAATTACTCAAAATCAAACAACATTTTATTACCTTGTTATCATTTGTATATTAAACATAAGAGTAATATATTTCTCAATGAGCTGTTCTCAAATATTTATCCCCAAAAAATAACCTTTTCATAAATTCAATTATCAATTTTATTAATACTATTAATATATACCACCAAACTTTTAATGTAAAAATACAAAATAATAATAATTATATATTCCATATAGTCCTCATAACGTAAAAATTTATTATAATATCATTGATAAATATCAGTCACTAATGATAATAACTATGTGCATAAAGATTTAATTTTTATTTAATTATCACCCTCAATACCACAGGTAAGACTTAGAAATTCAAATTTCCCATCATATTTGTAATATAAAACGATTATAAAGTATGTATTTATGATTCACTCTTCGGAAATATAAAATACTAGATTATAGGAACATTACATTCGAAGCATCATTTTCATTTAATTATTTCAAGAATATTCTAAAATTAAAATGGTTATGGTAATATCAGAACTATGTATATGGAAACAAAAACCTGAATATAAAATCTCTTATAAATCATTTATTTTTTGGTTTAATTTTTGGTCATCCCTGCTCTTTTTTCAATTAGATTCTCTATCCTAATTAATTTATATCATAATTAAATCCATTATAATGGTTTGAAAAAAGAATGTGATGAACCAAATATCTTCCTCTGTACTGTTGTGGTATATGTGTAGTCAAGTCTCACTGATCATGCATTAGAGTGATGATTGTTTCAATACTCAAACAACAATTTTCATAATGTTTACACCATTGTGAATATTTTCTATAACCAAACCTACTTTAAAATATCCATAAATAGACATATATTTATGAAAATCCACATAATATCGTCGTTACTAAAACATCAAGATGTTATTTTAAATGAAGACTTATTTCTAGGGTCATTGTTAACATTTTCATATCATAATCCAAAATAAAATACAAAATTTATTGTTAAAATTCATTCAAATTGTTATCCTAGAGGGTAATGTACCCCTTTTTAATTATTATACTCCATTAATTATCAACCCTTAAATTATCTTCATAAAACATGCTAATATATGAAGTTAACTAATCCTTTATTTTGTTATAAACCATGATGCCCTAGACCCGCACCCATGGATTCATAAATCATACAAACATACATCCCATAATCACTTTGATACTACATGTACAATATTGGATTTAACCATCCATAATTACAAAATAAAATATTATTATTGCATCTATTACATTCTATGTATCATTATTGTTTTAGAGATTTAGATAATTACGGAATAAATAATAACAGAAAAATTTCATTTTATTTATATGAATTAGTCTTTTTTTAATTATATATGAAACAAATTAATCCATAATGAGTTTTTAGTTTGTCTCAAAAATTATTTCCCACATTCTATCCATCTAAAAATGTCATTTTTTATTATTTTCATCATATACGGGGGAAATGAAAACATGTGATGGGGTGAATAAAAATGATCCGTAAGGGAAACATATAACTAAAGATATCATTGAATAAATATGGAATAAATATGGAATAAATATTATTCCAGCAATTGGTAAATACTATGAATTAAAAATAAAACTAAAAATGAGTGTATATAATTTCTCAAAAAATAAATGATAAAAATATATCAATAATGTTGATATCATACTGATGGAATCTATAACAATTGTTATATATGACCTGTTGTCCAGGACATATACCCAGACCTTTAATTTTTGTTGAGACTATAATAAATCTATCATGTTTTCATAGCCTTGTATGAAGATAATATCCTCTTATGGGAAGAGGTATAAACCAAAACCCAACTTATTTCCTATCATAAGTCCTATCGACGCACTGAGGGGCTATATAATGTAGTCCCTACAAATCAATTTTTAGCCCAATTCACTCTATAGTGTCCCATACATTTCTTATATAGATTTTAAATATTAATATATTAACATCCATTATATAACATTTCAATCCATTCCATAATCTTTTTGGTCAATTGTATTTGGAAAATTGGAAACATAAAAAAATGGTTCATAAGAGTTCTACATCATCTCCCACTATGTTCATCATATCAAGAACCCTTCATATACTTATCTTAATTGAGAAATTTCATCATACACTTGTAAAAGAAACATAATAAAGGGTGAGATAAGATCCTCCATAATGGTATAAAAGGGAGATAACAATGGTCACTTATGAATAACTTGAACACAAATGTATGAGAACATGATAATAACAATTGAAAATAACGCCCTGTATATCATAGATCATAGTAATAAGTCATGGAAAAAAACCATGATAGTTTATAAAACATGATTCATAAAGGAATAAATAAATGTGATCCATGAGGGAATAACATTGGAATAACAAATATGTTTATGGAATTCACATAAGCATAGAAAATCATTTATTTTCTGGTTGACGATCATTTCCATGACCGTCATTGTAGAATGGTTCCACTCCCCAAATAATTGTAGAATTAAAATATCACTCCAAACACTATTAAAGGGGATAAGGTCCCTTACTACACTGGTTTAACTATGCATTCTGGTCCTGCTTATCTCATGATATATCGATCTTAACCTAATGTATTGGAGTGCGATATAGGTCCCACCTATCACATAATGAAAATTATACATATGGTTTCCCTGAGATAATAAAACATCCATAATATTAAAAACATTGACAATAAATGAGTTTCACTAAAATTTCATCATTGCATTAACAATGGAAAATATTTTTTTTATAAACATTTCATCATTTAATCACAATAGAACCCATAAAAAATGGGTTTTCTAAACAATATTACAAAATAGGAATAAGAAAACCAATAAATTAATAAGAATAGTACCTGTGGATCATGTACCCAATAATGTGTATGTGAAATCAATGGTTTTTTTATTTTACGAATATAATTACTATAAAAATTTATTATTTTTTTGATAAAAATAACCATTCAAATTTCAAATAACTCATTTTAAAAAGATGACCAAATTTAAAGGAAAAAATTTTATTTTAAAAGATCTGTTTAATATTGTAATGGAATATTTAAAGAAAAATCTATTCATGATGACAAGAAAACTCATTCATGGTAAATAATTTAAAAAAAATCTTTGAAATATCTATAAAAAGTCAAAAAATTACCTTATTCAGAAAATGAAAAATATATTCACTTGAAAACATTTTGTAAATTAATTAATTATTGGGTTAAAAATAATTTATAAAATCATTATAGAATAGTAAAAATCCTGTTTAAAATATTTTTCAGAGAACACCTATATATAAGAAAATGTCTTTTCGAATGAACATATAAATGAATTTCATTTTCCTGAGAAAACGCATTTTCAGTATTTTAACTACACTAGATGAATAACATTAAATAATAAAAATTATTTCAAATAAAATTACCAAATGATAAAAAAAATTGGTATGTTTCATTAGATTTATATCTTTATATTTCATCATGAGAACATAATCATAAACAATACTAATAAAAATGATATTTTAACATAATGTGACGACCCAATGTTTTATAAATGGAAATTACTCAATTATAAATATAATCACATGAAATCATTACATAATTAACTACTAAGTCTTATGTGACATTTAAACATATGTTTGTCACTTCTGTTATTTTAATTTCGAAAATCTAACATACATAGTTGCAATTAGTATGTTAATTGAAGTACGATAAAGAAAACATAATTTTTGGAGAATAGTATCCTATCATTATGAATAGTATAATGCCCTTATAAATAGTGATGTATCATAATGAATAGTAACCTTACATTTTATAGTATAAAAATAATATTCATTTGAATTTATGATGTACATATATTTTAGAATAAACAAATGTATGTTTTAAAACTATGTTTTTAATAAATTATGAGTTTAATTAACTACTTACAAAAGAATATTTAGAAAATTATTTTTGAAAAATGGATTTCATTTTTCAATTCTACATGTCAAAAAATGGTTAGGGGTATTTTTTTGGATTTTTCTAAAATAGTTTATTTTTTTATGAATAATAAAATCTGATAATTCACAATAAATGCTAAAACCTTAATTTATGCATCATGCTTGAGTCATGGATGATGAAAATGACCATTGGTACGAAATCAAATTCATTTATTACTATTATTGGTTATGTAATAATCACTATTTGTGGTCTTCAGGTAAATTACTAAACTAATGATAAAAATTTGTGAAAACTCTCATCTCCTCAACTATAACCCCACTCACTCCATCTTCCCTTCACTAATCTCAAGCCTTCTACCTTTCTAACATTATATCCAAATTTCTCCCCAAGATCCTACCATACATAAAAAACCCTATCCTCTAAAAATACCAAAACCTCTCCCTGTAAGAGGTTATCAATGGAGATAAACTCAAGATGTAAATTCATCTTTCGAATTATTTTACTTTTATTATGTTATTTTCTTTTATTATTTAATTCCTCGCCTCCCTTCACCCAAATAGTTTGATATCTCCAGTAACATACATGTAATGGAATGATTTTTTTTTAATGGGATAATTCATTATCATCTCTCTTTTTCCCATCTTTTTTTTGAAAGAAATGAAAACACTATTTGAGATATGTTAATTTTGCACATTCAATGGCAACAATGTATCAATTTCTATTATCATCATTAATTATTGTCATAAAACAAATTGTGTTATGTTTGAACCATATTATTATATATATAATATATCATAGTTATGTTTTTTAAATACTTTTTCACAAATGGTATTAAGTTATAAATCAAAACATGTTCATTATAATCAAACCCACCGATTAACCAAAACTGTTATCACTATGGTTTTATATAATAATTATACTTAACTCTAAGTAAAAAAATTAAATTCCAAACAATATAATATATTTTAAGTTCAATAATAACATATAACTTCAATTATGTACAACCACTTTCATCTTTAATGTGTATCCAAACATTAATATAAGCGAACCAATCATTAAAACCCAAGTAAGGAAACGAGCCCGAAAAATGAATTTGAACCTTATAACCAATCCAAAATGTATTGAATGAACCAAAAAAGGTTATAATAATTCCATTAAACATATAATATTTTCTTTAATTTTTAATTAATAATCCTAATTTGTTTATTCAGGTCATTATGAACTAGTAGAGAACACCACCAGATTTAAGGTAAGGGGTCCTCTCCATTTCTCTCTTAATCAATATTGTTCTCTATGCTATGACTTTTTATTTGTAATACCAAATGATGTGTTATGTTTTCCCACCACCCCCATACTTACCTCATGATTTATAAGTGATTATAAACTCCTTTTCTTTCTCACTAAGCTTTCATAGGTACACCTAACACCAAGATGAAAAACAATAATGAATTCTACCTGAACCTTGTTTGTTATTTTGGGTAGCCTTATCAATCTTTTTATCAAAATGGAAATATATTATAATTTAATTTAGATTTTATAAATAATATTTTTTAAAAAAAAAATCATTTATTAAGACCCTTTAGTCACTCTATTTTGGGGATATAAATTTTATTAAAATATTCCCGCCTTAGAACATTCCAAAAAGAAAACATGTTTTAAGGGAACTTCTCGAATTTTTACCCAATTTCAAGTGAACTATATCCTATGATTTAAGCCACCATTGGATATATAAAATCATCATTTTCATTATTAAAACTATCATGGTTCAATTCTGGTTTTATATAAAATATTTTCCTCGTTTCAATTTTAAAGGCTCTATAGTATTTTCCTTAAAACCTTACAAAAATGTTTTAATGCAAATGTTTCTCAAATAAATCTTTTATATGTTGTAATTTCTGTATGAAATCACTTAACATGTTATATTCCAATTTTACGTAATTTATGTCAATGTATGTTTGAATCCCTTTATTTCATGGACACTTTCATGTTACGCCCATTGGTTATTATTTATGTCATGATTATGGTACCCAATTTTTTCCATGGGTACCCTTATATTTATGTATGCTTTATTATGTATGATTATTTATGAGGAAAGAATATTCATTAAAATGATGAGATTGGTGCACCCATATTTCACTCCAATGCATTGGATAAAGTTAGGTCTTATGAGATGTGATGTGAAACGAGATTGGCGGCTTGCCTTGACCGGTACTAAAGACGTGTTTTATGATTCTGCCAGATCGATATGATGCGATGTTTCTATTGTCCCATGCTTATATGATATGATTTCATATGTTCCATGATTTTAATATCATTATTCCATTCCTCCTAACTCATGTGATCAAGATTTATCCTTATGTTCAGTCCCTTACTAGGATTTTTATCTCATCCCTTTATTTGTCTGTTCCCTAGGGTAACCTATGCAGATGTAAGGGCTCAAAGGAAGTTAGGATCTCTTTATGGGTGTTAAATAAATAAGGGTTTCCCTCCTTTGTTATGTTTTATATACCTATCCTTCAATGAAACTAGACATAACAATATGTTGCTACTAATATGATGTACAATTATTCTTAAAAACATGTAATGTTATGTGAAAAAAGCATGGGTCACTACAGTTAGTATTAGAGGATAGTCTAGTTATTTATAGATATTAGTAATATAAGACCTTAGTGAGAACATTAAGGATGATACTAAATATATGAAAACATTCCTAAATTTTTGTTAGTAGTGAGTAAGTGGTTTATCAAGAACATACATCCCTGTCTGGATACGAGTAGGTAGATATGGATCTCGAATAGATGTATCTTGGGGTAAAAACCAAAAACACTACTCTGAGTGAGAATCGAACATGAATTGGTGCACGAAAATGGTCCTGGATGCAATCTTAGTTATGAAACTCCCGGGGGATATTCTTTGGTAGATTCTTGAGTTTACTATAAACCATTAGTAAATGATGAAAAAATCCCATAAGAATATAAGTTATAAAATAGATCGAGGATAACCTAGATTTAAACCTGATGAATCACAAGATTTGATATACCTCTCCTTTACTAGTTTATCCTTTTGTGTTAAAAGTTTCCTTTTATGCTCAATGCCCGAGTATTCAAGCCCTATAATTATACATTATTATTTTTACATAATGATATGAAATAGATGAACTCATTCCAACAATCAATGTGATAGGAAAAGTGAATATTTCCCTAATGATATGCCTTATATAACATGATCGGGTGCTCAATAATTCATGATAGTACTTGCTCAGTTGACTTGAGTTATAAATAATAACATGAATCATGCTTAACTCTCTACTCCTCTATGGAAAGATAATGTTGTTGTATAATCCTTCATGCAAAAAAGGCCTCCCATGTTTTGTGGATCTTCTAATCCCTTCCTCACGTAACAATGGATTAAATCCATTGAAAAGATATTCTCTGTCCTCCAGTCCTCTTCGTCAAGAAGATGGACGGATCAATGTGCCTCTTCATTTATTATCATGATATTAAAAAAATCAAGATGAAGAACAAGTATACCCGACCATAGATATATGGCTTGTTTGATCAGCTGCCTGGGGGGAGTATCATTCTTGGGGAATGCTATCACCAGCAAAGAGATATCTGTAGACCCTTTAAAGACAATGGAAATTTAAGAGTGGACCATTATAACTTCTGTAATGGAGATCCGCAACTTTTTTGTTCTAGTTGGGTATTATCAAGGATAAGTGAATATCGTTTCATGATTGTCAAACCGACTGACCAAACTGACATATAAGGGCGTATATTTGATATAGACTCATGAATATAAAGGCTGTTTCATGTTGTTGAAAAATAGGATTATCATTTTACCAGTACCCACACTCCCAAAAAGTGGAGAACTCATTTTGGTGTATAGTGATGATCCAAAGAAGGTCCTAGGATGGATATAGATGAAAAATGATAATGTGATAGCCTATGAATCAAGGAAACTGAGAATCCATTTGAAAAACTATCTAATACATGATCTAGAGTTGGAAGCTATGATTTATGCATTGAAAATCTTTCGGCATTATCTCCATGGGGAGAAGTGTGAGATATATACTGACCACATGAGTCTCAAATATACATTTACACAAAAATCACTCAATATACACCAGTGAATATTGATAGAGCTCACCATGGATTATGACTTCTCAATCCACTACTATAGTGGTAAGTAAAATAAGGTGGTAGATGTTGTAAGTAGAAAAGATCATACATCTTTATCAATGATGAGATTTAAAAATGACCCAATATTCATATATTTGAAGAGGATTTACATGGGAATAATTGATGGAGGAACCACATAAATCATTTCTCGATTGATTTATCAACCATCTATCATTGATAAAATAAAGGATTTTCAAAGAAAGGTTGTGAAAATTCGGAAAAGAATGGAAGTTGTTAAAAATGGGAAATCCTTCGAGTTCAATGTGGATGATGAAAGAGTTGTATGATTTGGGTCACGATTATGTGTACCATTGGATCCAGAGAAAAATGAGGATATTATAAATGATGCACATAGCTTAAACATATCTATCCACCTAGGGTGAAGAAAGATATATTGGGATATCTGAGAAAACATTTGGTGGGAAAATAGGAACAGCGAGATTTCAGAATATACATCGATGTTTCTGTTATGTCAACAAGTAAAGGATGATAGGAAAAAGTATAACAGGATGATGCAACCACTACCCATAACAATTTGGAAGTGGGAGAACATTACCATGGGATTTTTCACTGGATTTCCAAGGGCATCTAGACAAAATAATGTTGTATTGGTTATTGTGGATGGCCTTACAAACACAACTCACTTTATCATGATTCTAGAGGACTTCTGATTGGTTTAAATATCCCATATTTACATCAAATAAGTGGTATGGATTCCTAGAGTACCACTATCTATTGTATCCAATCATAATCCAAGATTCACCTTGATGTTCTAGAAAAGACTCCAACATGCTCTAAGAACTGAACTAAACATAAATACGGCCTATCATCCTCAAACTTATAGTGAATCTCAGTGATCTTTTCATATATTTATAGACATTTTGAGAGCGTTATCTATGGAATTAAAATGAGGTTGAGACCAAAATCTTCCACTAGTTGAATTCTCCTATAAAAACATTTTCCACTCATGAATCTGAATGGCACCATATGAATCCCTTTATGGGAAAAGGTGCAGAACACCTACATGTTGGGATGAAGTCAGTGAGTGTAAGCTATTTGGAAATAAAATGGTCAATGAATTGGTGGATAAGGTGAGAACCATTCAGCAAAATATCAAGGAATCCCAATTTTTACAAAAGCGTTTTACAGATAACTATTGATGAGACCTTGAGTTCAAAGTTGGAGACATGGTAGTTCTACGCATTTCTCCGTGGAAGTATGTCATGATATTTGGGAAGAATGAAAAGCTATATCCCAGGTATATCGGCCTCATAAGGATCATTGATCGAGTCAGAGCTATGGCCTATTTACCGAAACATATACCTACCATGTCAAAAGTACATGATATCTTTCATTTATCCTTCTTAAGGAAGTACATACCAGACCCTTCACATGTACTATCTTCAGAGGTGTTATAGTTGGAGGATGATCTTTCCTATGAGGAGCAGCCAATGAAGATCCTGGATCATAGAGATAAATTTCTACATTATAAGACTACTCACTTAGTCAAAGTATTGTGGCCGAACAACAATTACAAGGAGGAAACATGGGAACTAGAGGTGGAAATGAAGGAAAAGTACCCTCACCTGTTTATGGCCTAGAATGTAAAATGAAATTTTGACGTCAAAATTTCATAAGGGGGAAGAATGGAACAACTGAATGTTTTATAAATGTAAATTACTATATTATAAATATAATCACTAGAAATCACAACATAATGAACTAATAAGTGCTATGGGACCTTTAAAAATAAGTTTGTCACTTCTGTGATTTGAATTTTGAAAATCTATCATTCACATTTGTGATGAGTAAGTTATTTGGTGTCTGATAATGAAAAGATTAATTTTGGTGAATAGTTATCTACCCTTATTAATAGTAACATTCTCTAATGAATAGTGATATACAATAATGTGTAGTAATAATACTTATGATATTATAAAAATAATATTCAAGTGAAAGTATGATGTAGCGATATTTCAGAATATGTAAATGGATGTTTCAAAAATGGGTTTTTAAAAAATTATTAGTATCATTAACTATTTAAATATTCATACATTGAAAATTATTTTGGAAAAATGGATTTAATTTTTGGATTTTACACATCAATAAATGGTTAGGGTGAATTTTTGATATTTTTCTAAAATAGTTGAATGTTTGATGAATAGTAAAATCCAACGATTCACAATAAATACTAAAACCTTAATTTCTGCATCATGCTTGTGTCACGGATGATGTAAATGACTGTTGTTCTATAATCACAAGAATTTATTACTATTAGTGGTCATATAATCATTATTATTTCCGGTCTAGAGGAAAATTAATAAACTATGTATTAAAAAATAATGAAATCCCTCATCTCCTACCCTATAAACCCCCTCACCCCCTCTTCTCTTCACTACTCTCAAGCCTTGGGCCTTTACAATATTGCGAAAAAATCACTCCCCATGTTCCTCCACCACGTCCAACATCCCCTATTCTCTTAAAAATCCCAAAACCACTCCCTTTAAGAGTTTCTCAAAGGAGATAAACTCAAGAGGTAAATCCATCTTTTAAATTCTTTTATTTTTTTATGTTTTTTTTTCTTGTTTCCTTCCACACCACCATTCCCAAAATAGTATCATAACTCCAGTAACATAAATGTATTTGAATTTTTTTATGCTAATGGGATTATTATTTAGTTTCTATCCATTTCGCATATTTTATTTGAATGAAATTAAAACACCATTTGAGATATGTTAATTTAGCACATTCAAGGACAACAATTTATCAATTTCTTTTGTCATCATTAATTTTGGTCATGAACTCATTTGTGTTATGGTAGAAAAAATTTATTATATATAATATATCCTTGTTATGGTTTTATAATACATTCTTGAAAATGGAATTAAGATATAAATCAAAACATTATCGTTGTAATCAAACCGACCGATTAACCAAAATGGTTATCACTAAGGTTTTATATAACAATTCAACAACACTCTATGATAAAAAAATTAAATTTGAAACCATGAAATCTCTTAGATGTTAAATAATATTATATAACTTCAATTATATAAAACCACATTCACCTTTTATGGGGTTCAAAACATGAATATAAGAGAACTAGTCGTTAAAACCCAAGTAAGCAAACAATCCCAAACAATGAAATTGAACATTATAACCTATCAAAGGGTTCATGAATGATCCAAAAAGGGTGATAATAAATCAATTTCCTATATAATAGAGTCAGAAAATGTTAATTAATAACCGTAATTGTTTTATTCATGTCATTAATAACAAGTGTAGAACACCACTATATTTAAGATAAGGGATCCTCTCCATTTCACTCTTAATCAAGATTGTCCTCTATGATATAACTCTTTATGTGAAATCCAAAATGATGGGTTATGTTTTATAAACTCCCAGATACGTCCCTCATGATTTATAAGTGATTATAAACCCATTTTATTTCTCATAAATTCCTCTTAGGTACACTCGACACCATGCCGATAAACCACAACAAATTCAACATAAACCTTCTTTGTTCTTTCATATAGCCTTATCATTATTTTTATCAAAATTGAATTATCTTATCTATTTATGTACGTATTATAAATACATTTTTGTTTTACAAAATTCATTTATGAATACTCTTTTATCACTCTTTTTTAAGGATATACATATTTCTGAAATATTCCCTCCTTAGAACTTTCTGATAAGAAAACCAGTTTTAAGGTATCTTCCCAAATTTTAACATAATTTCAAGTGAACTCTATCCACTATTTTAATCCACCTTTGTATTTATACTATCAGTATTTTTACTATGAAATTAATCTTTGTTCTATTCAGGTTTTATATAAAAGATTTTCCTCTTTTCAATTTTAAAGGATCTATATTATTTTCCATAAAACCGTACAAAAATGTTTTAATGCTAATGTTTCTCAAATACATTTTTTATATGTTGTCACGTATATAGGACATCACATACCATGTTATATGCATATTTGACTTATGAACGTCCATGTATGTTCTAATACCTTTATTTCATGGACACTTTCATGATACGCCCATTGGCAATGCTTTATGTCATGATTTTGGTCCCTAATTCTTTCCATGTGTACCCTAATGAATCTGTACGGTTGGTTATGTATGATTATTTGTGTGGATAGAATATTCATGAAAATGTTGATATGGGTGCCCCCATATAGTGATACAATGCATTGGGTAAAGTTAAGTCTCATGAGATGCGATGTGAAATGGGATTGGCGGTTATCCTTGACCCGTACTAAAATGGGAAATGTGATTGGCGGTTAGTCTTGACCTGTACTAAAATGGGAATAGAGATTGGCATTTAGACATGACCCATACAAAAGACAGGTTTTATGATTATAATAAATTTAAAGGACTCCATGTTTATATGATCCCACGAGTATATGATATTATTTCATATGTTCCATGCTTTGGATATCATTATGTCATGCCTCATTACTCAGGTGATTAAGATGTATCCTTATGTTCATTCCTTTATTGGGGTTTTCAACTCATCTATTTATTCATGTGTTCCCCAGGGTACCCTATACATATGTACGGGCTCAAAGTAAGTTATGATCTCTTTATAAAGATTATATAAAGAGGTGTTTTCCCCATGTTTTATGTTTTATATACCCAGTCTTTCAAGACACTAGACTTAACGATCTTTGGATTATACTCTAATGTATAATTATACCTAAAAAATTTAATGTTATGTGAAAAGGCTTGGGTCTCTACACATAAAACCCTTAACTCATTGGAAACTTTTGAATAATATGTCCAATGAACGAAATATACTTATATATATATACATGTATATACTACTAATTTTAAAAAAAAATTAGCTTAAAATACGTCCATGGGAATTACAAACACCAAACAAAATAAACTAGTGTTGTATAAAGCCTATGTTCCAATGAAATGAATGTGTGACAAAAATCACATACAACATTTGATACTTTTGAATCATAAGTACCCATAAATAATTACATAAATTGAATATTTAAATAAAATATGAAATGATATCCATGATATTCTATGTCAAATGTCTTGTATATATAGCACAAAAAATAAATTATTAGTGATTATAGCATGTATCTCCCATAAATAAAAGAGACTAGAAATCCCTTACCCTAGGTCAGAATTCCTTAAAACATGTTGGAGCCTCCTTTATAATAATGATAGATTTACTATTCATATATTACATAAAAATACTCATATATATCATAACATATATTTTTTATTTATAACATTTTATCACCCATTTGATAACAATTCTCAATTAAAATCAGTATTCAAGGTGATATGTACTTCATTTTTATTTTATATTATTTTGGAAGTTTTGTTAATTCTATTTTTAATATTGTTACATAACCTACAGAATTTACTACAAGATATAAATATCATTAATATTAATTATATAAATTATTATAGTCATTTATAAAATTATAAATATAAATATGAATTACACCGTCTATAGAGATTGTGGGTTGTGCGTACGAATGAATGTTGTTTTAATTTTTCAAACTAATGGAATTAAAGAAGGTAAATAATAACTATGTATTTAAAAATATTTACTATTTCATATATATTCATTAAATCAATCCTCATTAGAATCCATGTAAAGGAACGTTGAAAAAAAATCATGTTAATTCATAGAGGTGGTTGTCCACAAAAATGTGTGATCGAAGATATTGTTTTACAACAGTTTTAATGTAAGAATATAGGGAGGCTATTATCATTATAATAGTATAATTATTTCTTAATAATAATACATATACATTATAAACATAATTATACCCATCGATTTTTATGAGAAATAAATTTTATCGATATGTGCAGATGATTAGAAATACTTAAGGATGAGTGAATATTTTACATTCCATTTGATGTAATGACGGTGAATAAATTTGGATTCATAATAAATCAAATTAGTATATTTATGATACATAATTTATAATTTTATGAATAATATAATAGATTTAATTAATTTAAATTAATACATAAAAAAAGTGATCAGTTAAGGTGATTACCTCCTCTTTTAAATGACTATTTTAGAACTCCTCTAAATTGCTATAGGCATGATGTTTTTGAAGATACAAAACATTTAGAATGTGGATATATAAATTAAGATGATAATTTTATAGATATTTTTTAAAATATAAGGGTTATTTTAGTTCTAATGAGTTATGGTGGAGGTTCCCCTTTGTAATTGAGGTGAGGGACCTTTTGGAATGTTTTTAAAATATTAAATTATAATATAATAATTAACTAGAACATATTAATCCACTTGTACAAAGGATCAAAAATAATAATGTATAATTTTTTGAACCATAAAAAATAGAATTTATACTATTTTGGGGTCATTTTAAACCTTATCATTTTTATTAACAATTAGTTAACTAATTTTAATTTTAACTACACCAACCACTTTTAAGAAGTAATGGTTTTAATTTTTACTTATAAGGTGAAATTATCACCTAAATTGATATTATATGATATTATATACCACATCATATCCAATTTTTTTATTTTTTTATTTTATGATTTTGAAAAAAATTAATAAAATATTAATCTAAAAAATAGCATTAATGTCAATCTAGACACTGTTAATTTAAGTCGACATTGAATATGTCCATAAAATATAGGATTTAGAATATAATCCATCAAAAATTCCCTAAAATTTCATATAGTTCTATATAATAAATTTAATGAATTAATAATTTCAAATTATATTATATTTTTTATTTTTATTTTCTTGTCTCTTAATGTTTTTTTAATTAAATAAATGATACTTGAACATTGTGCAAGAATTTAAGTTTTCTATTTAATACATTAAAATATAAATATATTTAAAAAATGAATATAATTTTATTATTATAAAAATATCACTTTATATACATTAATTATTTATTTTAAATCTAATATATGTCATCAAAACTTATTTAATATTTTATTTTGACTTTTTCAGCAATGTGCAAGTATTTTCCAATTATTTGGTCAATCCATTAATTATATTACTCGAAAATTAAATTAAAACAATAAAAATATTAAATAAAATAAAAAATTTAATAAAAGAATATTTTATTGGATTATTCTATATGAAATATTATCTTTAGGGTACCAAATTGGACTTTTCAAGTGCTATGCAAGCTCTCTATCGGTAATGAAAACTTTTTTCATATTTATCAAGATATAGTTTATAATTTTTATTTTTTCAAATAACTTATGTATGATATTTCTAGTATTTTATCATATATGGGTCATTCCATAAGTTTCATAAATTTTTATCATGTTTTTATGTCTTAGAGTTATCATAAAAGATGTCGTATTTCATAAAAACATTTTTTCAATATTCCCCAAAAAATATAACATGCTTATTAAAATGATAGAAAATTTATCCTAATATTAAATTGACATTATGAATACCAGAATAAATTAATTTCTTATAGTTTATATATATTAAATTTAATATAAATACATAAATCCTAAGGAAAATCAGAGTTTAGAAGCATTCCTTTTATGTATAAAAAGTGTTTTTACCAAATCTGACAATAAAATTTATTCTTATAAATTTTTTGTATTATTAACAATATAATAGAACTAATTTTACGTAAAAACCTTATTTCATACAAATTTATAATTTTTAAATGTTTGAAACTATAATATAGTTTCCAATAAAATTCAGTATTTTTTATTATTCATTGAAAAATAAATCTTTTCATGAAAATCAAAAAAATAACCCAATGTTTGTTTTAATGTGATGGTTTCAAAATATTTATTATTTTTATAAAAAAAATTATAAATATTTCCTAAATTAATATAAATAATTTCCAATAAAAATTAATATAACAATTTTTTAAAAATGTCACATTTTTTAGAATAAAATAACTATACTAAAAGTTGTGCGATTAATTACTTAGAAATTATCAATATATTTATATTTAGAAGGTAATTTATATATATCATAAACTATTTAATCCAATTCAAACCCTATAATTTAATAGCTAGGTTATAAATATAACATTAAATAATAATTTTTTAATTGTGTAACACAGTTTTTTTGAACATGATGTTTCATGTAACAAAAACTGTTTGAGAATTAAATTTATTTAAAGAGATATATTTCCTAAAATATGATATATTACACATTAACGATTAGAAAAATTAAATAATAAATATACAATAAAATATTACAATAATGATCCATATTGAAATATCAACATACAGACTTCTAAGGCTTTTCACCATGTTTATAAAAGTGACAAGTTGATCATAACATACCATATGAAATAAAGTAGATGCTCAAAAATGATAATAATAATCCCTTGTGGAATAAATATATAGAGTACAATACTACTATTCTCCATGTCAATTGAGTATGAGAAATTCGAGGTGAATTTCATTTATTCTAAGTTATGTAAAATGTGATGTTCCCAATATATTATACAATGAATATATGACACACTCAACACTAGAATAACATTATCATAATCCATCTAGAGAAATAATGTTTATGGTATCAAAATAAATGATCTCATGAATTGAGGAATATCAAATAAAGGTTTTATGTGGTATAAATGTGTATCTTAAAAAAAATATAAAGAATAACACATAATATAATAAAAGGAAAATTGTGCCCAAATTATATAAAATAATCTCAAAGAACGATCAAAACTCATTGAATGAAAATTTATTTACCCAAAATCCTTACTATTAGGGAAAAAACTGAACCAATAACCACTTAAATAATAGGATATAAGTTTTATAGTAAATACCATGATATAAAAGTATTATGGTAAATATATATCCTTGAAGTTGAATACACCATTCAAATAAGACATAGTGCACAAAATATATTATGCCTTATTGAATCGTAATTGAGACCAATAAAACCCTTATGTATTTATAAACATCCAAGCCTAAACCCATAAAAATATAGGGATTGTGAATAATCTTAAAATACCCTGAATAAAAAACAATTTATTATATTATATATCAAATAGAAAATATGTACCCTACATAAATGAAATTATGTGCATAAATTCAACACTTGTCACAGTAAAGGGAAATTTTTTAAAAAAATACTTCAAATCTGTCCTTACAAAATGGACATAATATAAAATAATTATAATATAAAATAAATCTCATACTGTAATAAATTAAAACCTCACAAATATAAATTTTCATTTATAAATTTCAAAAATAGTCATTCTCTACATGAATTTGTTCAATTTTAAACATCGGGTGTTTGTAGTTATGATCATTTTTTCTAGTTTCATCTATATATGAAAAAATGTAATTATATTTTTAATTTTGGTAATAAAATAGATGCAAAAATTTAATATTTTGGGGAAAATAGAACGCATTAAATATATGTTCTTTTTATAACTGATGATAAATGTGACTATAGTTGAATATCGACCTCATATTTTTTTTAACAGATGTAGAAATTTATAATAGTTGAATTTTGATGTCATTTTTTTTATAACCAACATCAAAAGTGAGATCATCCAAGCTACTACTAACTACTTTGAGAAGCTATATTTAGACACTGGAGTTGATTACACTGACAAAATTATCAATTGCTTTGATCCCACTATCACTGATTTCCAGAATAAAAAGCTCAGTGATATTCCTACCATTTAGGAGATCTATGATGCACTTATATATTTAAATATTGGTAGTGTGTCTAGTCTTGATGGCTTTACCAACATGATTTTTATGTTCTACTGGGATATTGTTAACCTTGATATTACAAAGGCAGTAAGGGAATTTTATCAGTCCTCCTTTATTCCATTTGGGATGAACTCTAATTTTTCTGCTATAATTACTAAGAAAGATTGCTCTCTTGAAATTAAATACTTTCTACCAATGGATATTGGGAACATCATAACCAATATTTTTAGTAAAATTATGACACAGAGGTTGGGTGAAATTGCTAAGCTACTTGTTTCCAATAATCAGTTTGGGATTGTACAAGGACGGAACATTCAAAATTGCCTTTCCACTGAATCTGAATGTGTTAATTCCATGAAGAAGTGGAAAAATGTTTGTGACATTGATTTTAATATTTATATATCAAAAACTTTTGACACTATCCGATGGAGTTTTCTTTTCATGATTCTTCAAATTCATGGGTTCTCACAGAAATTTATTAGACATGTTGGCCCCTTCATGGGAAGTCTGAGGATCTCTATTCTTTTTAATGGATCCCCCAGAGGATTATTTCATTTCCCAAGAGGAGTAAGGTAGGGGGATCTTTTACCTGGTCTAATTTTTGCTATTGCAGAAGAATACATGAGTTGGTGTCTTAATGACCTTACTAATTTTGGTTGGTTTCAGAAGAAGATGATTCAGATGAATCATTTTGCTCCCTCTCAGTAGTTCTATGCTGATGATATCTTATTGTTCGGATAGGCTAAGAAAGGAACCATCTCCTATATCGAGGACAAATTTTCACATTATGATGAGGTTTCAGGTCATGTTATTAGCTGGAACAAGTCATCGGTTAGGATTGGGGAAGGCATTACCATCTCGAAACAAAATAGAATATATTTTAAACTTGGCATGAAGAGGGGATCTCTACCATTTTATTATCTTGGGGTTCCTCTATTTTGGGGAAGAATAAAGGGTTGTTATCTTGAGAACATTGCTCTGAAAATTGTCAATTAATTACCGAACTGGAAAGGTAAGAATATGTCAAAGGTTGGATGAATCTTTTTGGTTAATTAAGTGATCACCTCAATGTTAGTCTATTCATTATCTCTTTATATATGTCCAAGGGCACTCGTTAAAGAACTTGTGGTAAGATTAGAAATTTTATCTGGAATGGATCAATTAATGAGAGAATGTTAATCACAGTGGCCTAGAAAGACTATATTAAACCGATCCAAATGGCGGGAATGGGTGTAAAAGATACAAGGATATTTAATACTCAAGATATTTTTTTGGATCATGCTCCCCAGATATGATTCTTTTATAATGTTCCTCTACTCCAATTTCATGAAAAAGCTTCAACATGGTTATAGTTACTACATGACTTCCTCTGTTTGGCTTTCCATCAGGTGGGCATATGTTGGTCTTATGGAGAACTCAAAATGGGTGGTTTGTGATCAAACACAGATGAACTGTTGGACAACTCCTTGGTTGTCCCGACCCATCTCTGAAGACTTTTATATCCCTATATCTCAGATTAACTGTACTACTGCTGATATTCATGGTAATGAGGCGATGAATGATTTATTACCTTCTCATATCTTTCTACAAATATCTCGATATATATATATTGATTATGAAACTCTGATCTAGATGTCCATCTTGAATGGGACTTTTTCTACTAATGAGTGCTACAGACTGCTTTTTGGACCATCCCTAAAGTCATCCTCCTGGATTAAGGGTGTTTAGAATGGTTTTATCCCACCAGCTTCATCCAATCTTCCATGGAAAATCTGGAAGCAACACCTCCCTCTTCAAAATATACTACTGCGCGCTGAACATCAGATGGCCCTTGCTTGTCCCTTTTTCTTTGAAGTGGATGAGAGACATCCGCATATTTTCATTTCATATAAATCTACATGCAGGATATGAAAATATATATAGGGAATTTTCACATGCTTCTTCAACTTGCATACTGTGGAGGATATTTTACAGTCCATTTGTAAAAAGGATCGAAGTGAAAAAATTCACTCCCTTCAATTGGATGGTTCTTTGAGTGTCTTTTCATTCATTTGGAACACATGTAATGACATGGTATTCAACAACATAAAACCCTCTTTCCGTAATGATGTTCTATTCATACACCATGCCATTCAGAGTGCCTCTTTTTAACAAAAAGGATCTATGGATAATAATGTTGATGACCTTGTTCTTTTGAGATCACTTGGTTTGAATGGCATGTCCAGGAATTCGCTAATGGTGAAGTATGTCCGTTGGATACCACCCATATATGGAGGGAGAAATTTTAACATTGATGGAGCATCCTCGGGTGCTCCAAGCCCTACAGGCTATGGTGGGGTTTTTCGAACATCTCGACGGTTTGTGAAAGGTTTCTTTTTTCTATTTTATTGGAAATGGCCTTTCTAGTGAAGCTGAGCTCTAGGACATGATCAAAGAAATCAAATATGCTATACATCTTCACTAGCATCAATTATGGTTGGAATCAGACTGGTCTATTAATGATCAAATTCATAGAGATCGTTCCCCAAATGTACCATGGAAGATTTTACCAGCTTGGATTTAATGTCTTAGGCTAGTGGAGATGATTTCCCTTGAAGTTACGCATGTTTATCGTGAGGCTAATCGGGTTGAGGATTCTCTTTCAAAGAGAAATTTTTTTGTGGTCAGTCCCAGTTGGTCATGTGTCCGGCCTGACTTTTGTAATGCTCGTGTTCTGGATGACCATAGTGTTGAGGTCTACTCTCACCATTGTTGAAATGTTCAGTGACTCTGTTTTATTGTATCATTTTATTTTCTTTAATATATTCTCCTAGGAACAGGTCTTTCATGTCTCCAGTCTTTTTGGGTAATTTAAGAACTATGTAAAGTGTTTTGAAATATTCAAATGTTAATTACTCACGTGGAAGAAAATAAATTATTGATGAAGTATAAAATTAGAAGAACTAAACATAGTAAAGAAGAAATAAATATATACAATGAGTGGGAACACATAAAAGATTCATGAAAATTGTTGTGTGTTATAATAAATATTAGGTAGAAAGTGAAATATTAGAAAGCACTATATGAAAAATTATATCCCTCTTTCCCATGATGCAGAATTTTACTTTTTTATGTTGGTTATGTATGAAACAAATGTTGAAAATTACATTGATAATATTTGTAATAAAATTTTTTATAATACAAGTTTTAAAATGATTAGTAAATATAAATATTTTGAAAATTTTTAGTAAAAACTAACGTCAAATATTTTTTTAAATTTTTTGACAGCGATTAGACTAAATTCGATGACAAAAGTTGAAAATAATAAAATTTTATCCTCATTTTTACAAAAAAAACAATGTTAATATTATATCATACATACATTTATCAGTAGGTTTTAGTAATACTGATGTTAAACGTCCCTTGTTGTGTAGTGTAATATCAGTTTTTGATAACCTAACATCATAATAAAGAAATGTAATCATATTTTTATAAGAGTGTGTTTTGATTATTATTTAAAAAATCATAATTTATAGATCATTAAATTTTTAGTTAGGGACAATTTAAAATTATTAAATATGATTCAAACTCCTTTCATGAGTTTCATAGTCTTTATCCTTGAAGATGAAATCGATAACAAGAATCTTTCAATGATTCATGATGATTGATGTTTTATTTCATAATTGTTGAATTAAATATTAATATATAATCTATAAAAAAATAAAAATAATTATTTACATGTTTATATATTATAATACTATTAATCACGATATTAAATTAATTCATGATATATATTCATAACATTTCTCAATTAAGTGGTTAAACTAACCCAAAATGTACATAACCTGATTTAATGTTTGATTATGAGGAGGTTTTGTGTTAATATCAATATAGCAGAAGCATAATTATCATATTTATTGTTTAAAATGGTAATATGTCATAATTTAATAGAATTTAAAGAGGAATCAAGGGATAAACAATCATTTCACAATTCGAATAAAATACTATCATTTTAGTACACTAATTTCACACGATTAAATTAATATTGATCATTTATTGATATTATCAATAAGAGGTTCTTAAAATTTCCATAGAATAACATTAACGATATCATAAAAATATTCATAATCTAATTTCATCCTTATATCCCTCCCTAAAATGTGCTGAATAAAGTAAATTAGGTTTCATTTTTGGAGGAAATAGTCTACACAATGCATAAACAATAATTTTGTTTATCATAATGGAAGAGGTATATGCAAAAAAATGATAATACAATTACTATAAAAATATTATAGTAAATAGTGATACTATTATCATTATATTACCATGGTTATAATAAATTTGAATACGATAATTAATAAGAAACAAATTAGATGATAATACTCATGTTGGGAACCTAAATTTTCATCAGAAGTCTCTATGATAATTAAGGCATTTTATCTAAGTAATGGTGTCTAAAATATTTTGAAACTGGGAAATGGTTCTAGATAGAGAAAAACTAAATAGTGTCATCAATAAATTTATATTATAGGTGTCTCTTGATGTAATGATGATATTAACCATGTATAAGTGAAGGAAATTGTAGTATTGAGAGTAACCCATAGATTATCAAAAAAATGAAGGTTAATATTGCAGTTATAAATGCAAAAAAAAGAATAAATACGAAAGTAAAATTAGTTTGTGTCAAAAACAACCTACTTTTTTTTTCTTCCTTCATTGATTGTTATATGGGTTTTTATAACTTTTATCATTTTACATAGACATACTTATACATTGGTAATTTATTTCAGTTCTTAGTGATTATTTTTAATTATAAAGTTTAAAATTGAGGTTTTTAAATATTTTTATAAATATAACTAAAAATTAAAAATTAATTTTTTCAAATATTTTTTTAAAGGTATTAAATATTAATTTCAAAATAGTTACACTTAACCACGTAAAATCATTTTTTAGAGAAATAAGAGTTTTATGATTTTAATTTGTTTATAAGATAGAATTATATTGGATATCAATTTTAATTAAATATATTTTTCTATTATAAAAAAATTATTTGAGGCTTCCATGTTAATATAAAATCAAACCTACCATGAATATAATTTATTAAATGAAAACATCAAAAATAATTTTTTATTACAGTAAAAAAAAGTATTTAGATTTAAAAATGCTAGAAATTAGATTTATAAGTTAAAATAATATTTAAAAATGGATAATTTTATTTCAATGAATTATATTTTATGAAATAATATATATTTTAAATCATATATATAATTATAAAATATGGAAAAACTAATAGAAATTTATTATTTTGTAAAAAAAATTCTGAAAAAAATTATTTTCCTAAAAATATCAAAAATTTATATTGAGTGAAACATTATTTATGGAATTAAAAAATTAATTTTATTTTTCATAATTTTAAATTACAAAATTTATGAAATAATTTTTTAAATAAAAATATAAAATATAATGAGTTTTCATTTTAATTTGATAATAGATTTTTCAAATATTAACTGGTTTTATTGTTATTTCATAAATTATATCAATTAAAAGGTTTAAAGAAAATTTCAAATACAAATAAAAATATCATTAATTATATGTTTCTTGAAATAGAACTATGTATTGAGTAAAATAATATTTTATGAAAAATACTTTCGAAAATAATAAATGTCTTATAAGTCATTATAAGTAATCTAATTTATTTATTCATATTAAAAGTGACATTTATTTTTTATATACATGTATTTCATATAGAGGTTACTAATATTCATTCATGGAAAATAAAAAATAGGATTTAAAGATCACACTTAAATATTCATATCCTATCTAAATATATTGTTGTTTCATTTATGTTTAGTGTCGTGTGAAAATCAATATATCAAGAAAATTTACTTATTTTACGGTAACCATATATTATGATTATGGGGTGTAATATTCTCCCCCACTTAAATAAATTTCATCCAAAAAATTTGACACATATGATTAGTGTAATTCAGGTCAAGAACTCATAATTAAATATACACATCTGGATGATCATAGTGGTATTTAGGATGTGGTGTGTGATTTACCTATATGTAAAAACATTATAAGCACTTTATAAATATATCTAACTCATTCCAAATTTTTTATAGAATTATACTAAGGTACGTTGATCTAGATCGCTATGAAAAAAAATCTATGAAAAAAAAAATTGATTTACCTGATAATCATACAACATGGATATTTTATGCATATCTCAATATCTAGTAATTGGTTAAAACACACTTGAAATTGGACGCTAGAAAATATATAGTAAAAAATCACTATCTAATTGATTAGAATTAGTTGTATATGGTTTTTCCAGATCATATGGTTGTTGGTAACTATCTCCATTTTTTTCTACAGATAGGGACATTGAGTCCCAAAATGCCCAACACTATTCCAATTAAAGAAACAATGTATTATAGAACCACTCTTTATCATACAATCACGAGTCTAATAACCCTCACCTCCATAATTTTTTGTTTACATGTCACATTAATGAAACTTCTCAATGATTATTCTTTTTATTTTTTTATATGTCAAATTTCATCCTCATCCCTTCATCATATTCATAATTTGATCTTTCATTATACTACCTCATTCTATTCCTTGGAAGTTTTTGGGATTTTACTGGGTTCACATTGTCAACAATAATTTTTGAATGATGGTTTTACATTGTCACTGTGATTCTCAATCTATCTCACATTTTGATATGTTTTTTTTCTGGGTAATCTTTTCATTTTCCCTCACACTTAAGGATTCTTCTAGTTACGGTCTTTAATAAAACCAAAAAGAGTTAACATGAGGGATGATAATTAAATGTGAATTATCATAAATAATAATATTAAAATTTAATCTCACCATTCCTCATATTATAGAAGTATCATGTTAGTATACCGTTCTTACAAATCAATTGGTATCAAAATCAGTTCAACAAATATCACAATTAGATTATCATATATCATTATTGTTTCATCTTAGGTTAAATTACCTTGATTACTCTCGTACTATATAACCTAATCCTAAAAAAAGAGATCTCAAAATACTATTAACTTTCTTAAAATAGTTTCAAATTCATTTTCTTTGAAATATATGACAAAAAAATCTAACATGTCCTTCTCCACACAATATCAACAATTTATATAATCATATAACCCTGTATGTATAAACCATAACAACAAATATCAATAATATACCATTACTAAAAACTATTTTAATCTCTAAGACATTAAACCACAATGAGATTATATCTTAACCTAAAACATAACTCTATCGTTTGCCCTAAAATGGTATTAACCACTAGTTCATAAGGTCACACACTAAACACTATATGTCATAATCCCAAAAATGAGATGAACTTATTCAAAAATACTATGAATCCATTATCATATCAAATGTATCCAATTACTATATAACATACATCTTGAAAATTAGACAATAATTTATTATCTCATTATCATGTGTATACTAAACATAAGAGTTTCCATACATCAATCACGTGTTCTCAAAAACATATCCTAAAAAATATAAACATTTTATAACATTAATAATAAAATTGATTAATACCATTTAATTTATTTCACCATACATTTAAATAAATACAACTAAATAATAATGTATAGATGTTTCAAAAAAACCTCAAAATAGTTAAAATGTACTATAATATCATTGATAAATATCACTGACTAATGAGAATAGTTTAGATCTTCATGATATAATTTATATTAAAATAGTAATCTCACTACCACATATAAGACTAGAAAACTCATTGTTTCTTTCCTAACATGTATTTAATAAGATTCTCAACCATTAATGTATTCTCTCTCATTTGGCTCTAAGACATAGTGATTTCTAGGTACATACCATTATCAACATTGAATTTGTTAGGACCAATAGGGGCCTATATACCCTGAGAGGGGGGGGGGGGGTGAATCGGGGTATTGATATTCTTTTTCAAAGTTCTTCCTGCCCCTCTGGATCTTGACCTCTTTGTTACAAGGGTCTCTTTTTTTGCACTTGTGTGTATGTTATGATCACTTACTTTCTCCTTTATCTGATGATGATGCTTTAAACGCAATGAAGGAAAATTAGCAGGCAGATGTAGAGATGTTTACTTGGTTCACCCTCACTGGGCTACGTCCAAGGAGCATACGCCGACAGGTTGTCGGTCATACCAAATTCCACTAATCTTCACTAGATGTGGATACAAAGTTCGGGCTAGATCACTTCTATGCCCAGGCTCACTGCCATTACAATGTTTAGGGTCAGCTCACTGCTTTCCCAAGGGCCACTCCATATTTCTCTCTCTCTGGCTCATTGCCGGTGGAGATGATCACCTTTTTCCTCTTCTTAAGCTCACTGCTCTTGGAAGAGATTCACTCACAGTTTATAGACCTGTAGGTCTCTTCATTTACATTAAGGAATGCATCTTCCTCTTTATATAGATGCTCTTTTGAAGATCAACTTTCACCCGTAGATGAATACCCCTATGCCACTATCCACTGGACAAACTACCTTTGGAAAGACCTTCGCAAAGCACTCAACTTCACTAGGGTCCCAATTTCGCGAAGCTCAAACAAGCCTTTGTGAAGCTCCTGCCTTTTCGCGAAGCTCTCTCGCGAAGCTCTCTTGCAAAGAACTCCCGCGAAGCTCAACTCGTTGCAAAGCAACTTCTCTCGCGAAGCTCACTGAGCCAACGCGGACCACACAACTTTCGTGGAGCTACAATAGTCGCCGCGAAGCTCCTATTTCGCGAAGCACATTGGCTATGCGAACTACCTTCGCAAAACGAGAGAAAATGATCTTCTTTTAAAAATCTCTCTACTTCTCTCGAGGGGGTCGGCCTCTATTTATAGGTGATTCCACCAACCCTCTTCCCTTCCGCACGAAGTCAACGCCACGTCATCTCAAATCGCGAAGCTCCAAAGATTCCGCCGGGATTCTGTCCAAATCGCAAAGCACCATGGCACTTTCCCTTCACGAAGCTTAACGTAGTCGTGAAGAATCACCGTCAACATACCTTCGCGACTTCGCCGCGAATATCCCTCGTGAAGCCCAACATTCCTTTGCGCCTTCACTGCGAAGCTCCCTCGCAAATCCCTTCACCGCCGCGATGCGCTTCAGCATATGCCGTTCGCGAAGCATGACGTAATCGTGAAGCATCACCGCCTCCATTTTTCTAGTCTTCACGATATCCAAACCATGAATCCTATCTTCGCAAAATTAATGCCTTTTCCATATTAAATTATTATCTTCATGGAAATCCACTTTTCGTGATGCTCACAAAATTCCAAATTTTGGACCCCAAAAATCTGGCAAACACTGGGAAACGGCGCCACCTTGTACTGCTCTTTTGTACCGCCTCCAGATCATCCTTTCCTTTGTCATAGTTCTTTGTCAACAAGGATTGTCAACAACTTCTTGGGAACTTGACAAATATCCATGAAAACTTGCTTTGTCAACAAACACAATCAACCCAAAAATACTGCAATGTTACCTTGAGGGATTTTTTCACAACAATCTCCCCCATTGGGTTTGTTGACAACTCTTCACAACTCTGCTCATAAAAATTATCGGCACTTTGATACCTCACTGAGTCTTCTTCCAGCTGCTACCACCCATCGCCTCTTGCGATTCTGATAACGTTCAAGGATTCACTTAACACATACTCTAAGCCCACATGAGCAATGCTCAGCATGAGAAACATGAGTAGTATGAAAAGTTAATTAGTGAATCACTTCATGTCAGACCCCAATTGTCGATTCCAACCTGATACCAATTATTAAATTGATACCAATTGTTGAACCAAACTGATACCAATTGGTGATAGCTGGACACCGTCTCACACCATTCCACCACCACTGTTCTGCTTTTATCACGATCCTCGGCTATCGTGATTTCTATGTGTTGATCGATCACTTCTAGCATCGTCAGATTTAAAAAATCTCCCCCTTTCTCATTTCTCCCCCTATCTGGATGCCCCACTGGTCAGCTTCTCCCCGTATCTGTCATGATTTCTCAAATAGCCACACTGTCTCCCCCTTGAACAATCACTATTTTCTCCCCCTTTGTCAACGAACCCAAAGGAAACTCCTTTTTAGTCTGTAACGTAGTAGAGAACACATATTAGCACAACAGGGTAAAACACAGCATACCTCAGGGAGAGGGGGAAGGTCCCACATCCACACTATTTAAAGTGTGGGGAATCGACTGAACTCCCAGAGCCAGTCGATGTCTCTCAAATGCTGCCTTAGGTAAGGCCTTTGTCAGGATGTCTGCAACCTGTAGTTCTGTAGGCACATACTCCAACTTCACGATCCCCTGCTCAACTTTCTCCTTGATAAAATGATACATTATCTCAATGTTCTTTGTCCTAGAGTGATGGACATGATTTTTTCTGAGATTTATAGCACTTGAGTTATCGCACTGGATTCCGATCGGAGACTTTACTTCAACTCCCATATCTTCAAGCTGCTTCTTCATCCACAATAATTGTGTGCATGCTTGAGTGGCCACAATATACTCATCTTCTACGGTGCTCAATGAAATGCAATCTTGCTTCATGCTTATACAAGAAATACACAGTCCACCAAGATAGAATGCACCTCCTAATGTTGATTTTCTGTCATTTGCTGACCCGGCCCAGTCTACATCAGTATATCCCAATAACGCTTTCTGATATTTTTCATTATATGTCAAACCGAAATCCATCGTGCCCCAGATACAACGAAGTATTATTTTCACTATAATCATGTGGATTTCTTTGGGATAACTCTTATATCTCTCTGCTTGGCATGTGGAGAAAACAATATCAGGCTTGGTGCGGTCATGTACAACAAACTGCTGATAATCTGCCTGTTTTCAGTGAAATTAACTGCCCTGCCACTGTCATCTTTTGATGATTTCATCCGGGTAGAAACCGGAGTCTTCATCTCCTTGGAATTTTCCATTCCAAATCATTCCAAATCAGTAGTGCTTTGTTCCGAATCACTGTTCCATATTCATTCATCTTGTCTTAATAGACCCATTTAGTCCTAATGACATTTTTATCTGCTTGCATAAAAACAATCTCCCACATCTGGTTCTTCGCAAACTGATCAAGCATTTTATTCATAGCATGAACCCAGTTTTCAACGTCAATTGCATCAGCAAATAATTTCAGCTCTACTTGAGATAGGAAAGATGTCTGCTACAATGACTTCATTATTCATGTTTGAACAGGAGCTGTCTGATCACCAATGTTATTTTTTCTATCAATTTCAGCTCAGCTCTTTGGCATCCTTATAGACACACACTTGATCATCAGTTTCTTCTTCTGAATCAGCATCATCCACTTCTTCTCCACTTATGTTTCTTTCTTCCTCAACACTTTCATCAGGAAATTGTTCACTGACTCATTTTTAACAGAGGACTTTTCACTGTTTCATTGTTCAATGATTCCATTTCATTGAACATCTTCCTTCAGGATTTTGTTGACACACCATGGATTTTCTCTTGCAGCTTCCTGGTATCCTAAAAGCGGCCAGTTGATACCACATTGTTAGAACAAAATAGATAATCATGAAAACCCGTGTGTTGCTACTTTTACACCAATCATTCTTCATGAGCCTAAACATTCATCCTTCATATCATATTGATATCATGCATCTGATTAGGATATAGAATGCTCCCCCTGCGTTATGCAACTCTTCCAGTTATTAGGCCCAACAGTTTAGACCCATAACACGTCTTTTCCTCCTGCATCATTTGTTCTCATCTTCCACTCAGATTTGAGACATTAACAAAATCTCTAAGCCTACTGAGTTTAAACTCGGTGTAGGAAATAAGTGATAAAGTTAATAACACAATCACTTCCTATTGTGCTCTGTTGCTCCCTTTCTTCTTCAACTCTAGTACCAGATTTGAATCAATTGAAACTCTAGAGCATATCACTTTTCCACTTTGCATATTTAGATGCCACTTCCCCTTCTATCGTTTCTCCCTAAAACCTGAAACATATTAATCATCAGTTAATAGCATTTATATATATAGGGAGAGGGGTTTCCTTCTGGAATCCTCACGATGAGGATTGTGGTTGATCCTGATGGGTCAACCCTCTAAGTCCTTCTTGGAGGGCATCACACTCCTTTCTTGCTTCCTCCAACTGCCTAGCCAAATTCAACTGTTCTGGCCATATGACTAGGCATTCATTACCTACATTCTGAGCCTTTTTATGATATGCAGATTTGGTAGGCTCGTCCTTTCTCAATGCTTGGGGTATAAACCCGCCAGTACACACTTCCTTCATTGAGGTTCTACAAAAATTCCATTTTCCTTGATTATTTATCTGAGTAGGAACCTCTCTATTTGGAATCTTCCCTTTCTTCTACTCCCATCTTAGGGGTCTTCCTCTTTCCTTCACTTCTCACTGAGAAACACGACATGTGTATTTCTTGATGCATTCTTCGTTCATCTTTCTTTTATCAGATGTCTGAGTCACCAAACTCTTTTTCGCTGGTGGTGATTCCTCCATTGAACATTCATTTTTCTTTATCACAGTTGGAGTAAATCTCCCCTTAATCTTCTAGGTTTGTTCACATTCTCTCCTTGAGAGCGTTTGTGAGTACGACAGAGCGGGTGATTGATACACCTTTTGTTCAGCTCCATGTGATTTCCCTGAGGCTCTAAGCCTATTTTTCACCATACCACTTTGTCTCCCAGTGTATAATTTCTCATTATGTACCACTGGAGTTGGTAATCTCTTTCTCGGGTCTTTTTCCTTCCCCGCTTTCTTCTTGCTACACTGTCTGGACAAATGCCCATGATCAGAACATATGAAACATTTTCTATTAAAGTCATACCTCATTTCATCACTTCTCTGCTAAGATGTGGATGCAACTTGGTTTCTTCTTTTGGCATCGATCTCCTGAGCTTCCTGACACATATTCATGGTGTTTCCCATTCTTCCATAGTAATAGCATTTTATAAATTCTTTCCATTGAGAGACTCTACTCTCTGATTTCTCCAGATTCTTCTTCTTATTCTGGGATTCAGCAAAGTTTCTATTTTCTTAGCCTGATATGTATTCATTAACCTCTAAACAGAAGCTTGATGTGTGGCCGTGAATCCCGCAGAAATAACACATGTCATCACTTCTTTTTGTAATTGTCGTTTTAGGCCTATCACCAGCACCTGCAGGATCTTTTCCATTTCTATAACTGTTCACCAATCTCTTTCTGTCATGCACAGGAGGGGATTCATCGAATCCAATACCAGCTTTTCCGAAACATGCTGGTCTTTGAGCTGAGAAAATATTCTGTTGTTTCTCTTCATAAATAGAATACCTATTCTTCATTTTATCATCACTTGTTGAAGGATGATCAAATAGCAAGTGTAAGTCATCCTTCATTTTTGGCATTCCTTTAGCATTGGATTTCTCCACATCCTTCTTTACTGATTCTAGATCCTCTTCTACCTTTTTAATCTTCGTCTCCCTTGATTCAAGTTGGACATCCAGTTCTTTCTTGAGAAGCTTCCCGCTACTCACCTCATCTTCTAGTTCCTGAGTGAGATTTTCCACCATTTCACTTTGCTTCACTACTTTTAATTTCTCCTCAGAAACAGATTTAGAGACAGATTCATTCTCTTGTTGTAGGCTTCGATTCTTTTGAACTTCTTCAGACAACTGTGCTGCTAGATCATCATTTCTAGCTTTCAGATTCTGTACTTCAAGAGACATTTGATTCTCTTCATAATCATCAGCCTTTTGTTTTCCTTTCATTTTAGCCATCTTTTGTAGTTCATTGGCATGAGAATCATTATTCTCTATTAGGTCAGTAACTATGTCAATAAGCCTTTGATTTAAGCCTCTTAGCTTGTTGACCTCAATATCCAATACTTTGATCAGGATATCTTTAGATTTGACTTCTTTGGTGTTTCCAACGTCAATTGGAATATCATGTTCTTTGACGCACTTGACATGATCTTTCACTTTTCCATTCAACCCATCGTTCTCCATTTTCTGTTCTTCAATATTTTGCTTATACTCACAAACTGATTCTGAGTACTCTCATGTTGACAAATTGAGTTTCTCAATTTCTTCCATCAACTCAGACTTCTCTTCTTCCTGCTGCTGCATATAGAGTTTGGCATCGTGAACAACTTTGTTAGATTTCATTGTTTTAGCTCTCCAAACATCTATCTCC
Source organism: Viscum album (assembly GCA_963277665.1). Classification (NCBI taxonomy): domain Eukaryota; kingdom Viridiplantae; phylum Streptophyta; class Magnoliopsida; order Santalales; family Viscaceae; genus Viscum; species Viscum album. Next base: position 606,917,321 of record OY728119.1, on the reverse strand, counting down.
TCAAGAGCAGCCTCTAACTCAGCTCGCATATCTAGTATTCCTTCAATTTCTCCTTCTGTTTCAGTACCACTCTGATGCTCATGTACTTCACTCATTCCAACATCATGATTGAGTGAATCATTCTTTTCCCTATTAGATTCATCAAGACCTTCCTTCAGTAATCTTTTTGATTCTTTTAGTTGAATCACACTTTTTCGAAAAACACATCCACACTGAGGGAAATTACCTGACTTCTTATTCTTCTTTGATGCTTTTACTTTTCCCATGGTAGATTATGATAAGAGAAAACTGTATCTTCAACCACACAGATCGACTACACCAAGTCGATGCAAAAAAATCTGATAAAAGAAACATATCCCTCTGATACCAATTGTTAGGACCAATAGGGGCCAATATACCCTGAGCGGGGGAGGGGGGTGAATCAGGGTATGGATATTCTTTTTCAAAGTTCTTCCTGCCCCTCTGGATCTTGAACTCTTTGTTACAAGGGTCACTTTGTTTGCACTTGTGTGTATGTTATGATCACTTACTTTGTCCTTTATCTGATGATGATGCTTTAAACGCAATGTAGGAAAATTAGCAGGCAGACGCAGAGATTTTTACTTGGTTCACCCTCACTGGGCTACGTCCAAGGAGCATACACCGACAGGTTTCCGGTCGTACCAAATTCCACTAATCTTCACTAGATGTGGATACAAAGTTCGGGCTAGAACACTTCTATGCCCAGGCTCACTGCCTTTACAATGTTTAGGGTCAGCTCACTGTTTTCCCAACGGTCACTCCCTGTTTCTCTCTCTCTGGCTCACTGCCGGTGGAGAGAATCACCTTTTTCCTCTTCCTAAGCTCACTGCTCTTTGAAGGGATTCACTCACAGTTTATAGACATGTAGGTCTCTTCATTTCGATTAAGGAATGCATCTTTCTCTTTATATAGATGCTCTGTTGAAGTTAAACTTCCACCCGTAGATGAATACCCCTTTGCCACTATCCACTGGGCAAACTATCTTTGGAAAGACCTTCGCAAAGCACTCAACTTTGCTAGGCTCCCAATTTCGCAAAGCTCAAACAAACCTTCGCGAAGCTCCTGCCTTTTCGCGAATCTCTCTTGAAAAGCTCTCTCGTGAAGAACTCCTGCGAAGCTCAAATCATTTCAAAGAAACTTCTCTCACAAAGCTCACTGAGCCAATGCAGACCACACAACTTTCGAAGACCTACAATAGTCTCCGCGAAGCTCCTCTTTCGCGAAGCACACTGGCTCCGCGAACTACCTTCGCAAAACAAGAGCAAATGATCTTCTCTGAAAAATATCTCTACTTCTCTCGAGGGGGTTGGACTCTATTTAGAGGCGATTCCACCGACCCTCGTCCCTTCTGTGCGAATTCAACGCCACGTCATCTCAAATCGCAAAGCTCCAAAGATTCCGCCGGAATTCTGTCCAAATCGCGAAGCACCACGGCATATTTCCGTTCGCGAAGCTTGACGTAGTCACGAAGAATCACCATCAACATACCTTCGTGACTTCTCTGCGAAGCTCCCTTGCGAATCCCAACATTACTTCGTGTCTTCTCCGCGAAGCTCCCTCGCCAATCCCTTCACCGCCGCGATGTGCTTCCGCCTCTGCCGTTCGCGAAGCTTGACGTAATCACGAAGCATCACCGCCTCCATTTTTCTTGTCATCGCGATATCCAAACAATGAATCCTATCTTCGCGAAATTCATGCCTTTTCCATATTGAATTATTATCTTCATGGAAATCCACTTTTCAGGATGCTCACCAGATTCCAAATTTTGGACCCCAAAAATTTGGCAAACACAGGGAAACAACGCCACCTTGTACTTTTCTTTTGTACCGCCTCCAGATCATTCGTTCCTTTTTCATCGTTCTTTGTCAACAAGGATTGTCAACAACTTCTTGGGATCTTGACAAATATCCATGAAAACCTGCTTTGTCAACAAACACAATCAACCCAAAAATACTGCAATGTTACCTTGGGGGATTTTTTCCCAACAGTATTTAAGGTCCTTTTTCAACCTAATATAATAACCAAAATAGAAAATACAATATCCAAAATATTTATATGAAAAAAATAAATATTAAAAATACTTCTTGAATGACACCATAATTTTTATCTTGTGATACTTTTTTATCAACCCTTGACTCTATTGGTTCAATCCTTGGTCATCAGTGGCCATTTTTCAATTTGGTTCTCTGACCAAATTCATTAACATAATACTAATTAATTCATAATGTTTCATAAATGTAATGTGATTAACAAAAGTATATCCCCCAAGTGTGTCTCATTATATGTTCATCCTTAGGGACACTCATTATGAATCAATGTAATGATTGATTCAATAATTTACTAACCATTATCGAGTCGATTACATATAGATGAATTTGTTCTACAACTTCATCCACTTTCCATTATCTTGACAGAGTTATATTTCTCAGAAAAAATATAATATCACTTTTTCATGAACATCAGGATGTTACCCAATACATAGATTTATTAGTAGGATATTCACTAATGATTGTTATCTTAATCCCGAAATAAAATGTGAATTATTTTCTTGACATTAAATCATTTAGTTGTTCCAAAAGGTTATTTATTCCTTAATAATTATAATCAAGAATAACATATCAATACATAAATTATTTTAAAAAATATATAAATAAGAAAATAAATATAAAACATTACATTAATACAAAATATGATTTCCCAGTCCCACAATGTATGATTCAATGATATTAGACACATACCTTACATTCTAACTTTGATTCCAAATGTAAATTCCATGATATAACCATCCTTAATTACAAAATAAAAAATTATTATTTAATATCATATATATAAAGGATATATTCTATTATAAAATATTAGATAATTATGAAAAACACAATTACTAGAAAAACAATTGTTCTTGGAATTGATTGAACATTAATTAAATTGTATATGAAACTATATAATCCATATTTCACATTAATTATCTCCTAAAAATTATATCACACATTATATCAATTTAAACATATAATGTGTAATACATTTATTCATAACCTATGGAAATTTAAAAATAAAAAGGCCCTCTAATGTGAAACTATCAAATTATAGGAATTGGAAAACACCATAACCCTACCTTATTTGTCTCATTAGACCTGTTTATACATCAGGGGGAAATATATTTTCAAGCCCTCCCATCACTTGTTTAATTCCAATACATTCACCATAATATAAAATGAATGAAAAATTACATAATCAACATTTACCATTATAATCCATATATATATATCAAAATATATAGAATCTAAACAATTTACCCCATGTTAATAACATGGAAAACATGATAATAACCCATCCTAGGGAAGAATTTGGATGGTCAAATATACCAATAATCATCTGTTTTGGAATACCAATATATGGTAAATCAATACTTTTCTGCATGTCAATTAAGTATCATACTTTCTATGTGAATATTGTCCAATACAATTTCTTTAAAATTTTACTTTCACACCATATAGAATGATGAATAAATATCTATTTTTATACTATAATTATACAATCATAATCTACCATGAGAATAAAAGAAGATTCTTTCAAAAGAACATATCCCAATAATTGAGTGTTATAAGTAAAATTGTTTTTATGATAGGAATGTATATCCCTAGAAAAAAATAATAGAATAATACATAATACAACAAAATGGTATAATGTACCGAACATATATTAAATAACATCAAATAATGATCAGAACATAATGAATGAAAATTGGGTTTCCAAAATACATCACTAATGGGGATAGAACTGAATCAATAGCCACTAGTATATCCTGACATGATTTTCCTAGTAAATCCCATGAAATTGAAGGATTATAATAAAAATAAATCCATGTGAAGTGAATAAACATTCAAATAATACATTGTGAACAAAATGTATTATGTATTAATGAATGAGAATTCATACCAAGAAGAGATTTATGACATTAGAAACATTCGAATCGAAACATCATGAAAGAGAGTTCATGAAATTGAATTTAAAATAGAATGATTAAGATCTAAATCATGATATACTCTGTAAAATATGAAATATATAGAACAATTAAATTAAATTAGGGGAACAAATTCAATACTTGTCTCATTGAAGGGAAATTGGGATGAAATACTTGCATATATTCCTACCATCTACAAATGTAGTTTTACATCATTTATAAAAAAACAATAAATATAAATACCTTAATTAATATCCATACTCAGATATAATTTCATTATAATTTTCATAAATAGCCATTATCTATAGGACTTTTTCTGATTTTTCTAATCTAGTGTTTGTAATTTTAACATTTTGAATTAGTTTTATAATAGTGTTTTCAATGCTCCTAATTTATTAAAATTTCATCCTTAGTAAATCATTAAAGTTAATTTTAATGAATATTTATAAATATTTATTATTTTTCAAACCCAATTAATTTTTTTCTTAGTCATTATCCTTGATGATGAAATCAATAACAAACATGTTTTGGATATTTTTGAGAATAGAAAAAATGAAAAATTAATTAATGAATTAAATTTTGATAAAACATATGCTAGTCCATTATTTTAGTTATTTACAATTTTATTTCATATTATAAAAACAATTATTTCCCCATTGTCCTTCATGATAAAAATTCACATTATTTTTGAATTAGGTTGTTAAAGTGACCCAAACATTAATATATCATGGTTTAATGAATTACTATGAGGTGGTTTTGTTGTAATATCATTGTATTACAATCATAATGATGTTATTTTGTGTTTATAAGTATGATATTTAATAATTTTAAGGAATTATATTAACAAGTAATGGATATAAAGAAATTACTTAATTTTAATAAAATAGTGTTCTCTTAATAAAATTATCTTACAAGATTAAATTAACGAGGATCATTTATTGATCATGTCATTAGTAGGTTATAAAAGTATTCATAAAAAAGATTAATGAAATCATAAAAATAATATTTATCATAAAATATCATCCATAGATCCCTCTTTATTGGGTGGTTAAGAAAAACAAAATATGTTTCTTCATAAAGGCTATAGTCCACCCAACGCACGAACAATAATTTTGGTTTTCTAAATTTTTTGGCCTTAGAGAAAATTAATAATATTTAGCATAATATTATAAAATTAAAGAATATATATGATACAATTATTATTATTTTTTGGGTGGTATGAATAAATTTTAATTAATATAATTAATAATATATAAAATTATTTGATAATACACATGTCGAGGGTATGAATTTTCTTTGGATGTCTCCTTATAAATGATGGAATTTTTCAAAATAATGGAGAACATATGATTTTGGAGGGTCGATATCGTTCAAAGAGGTGAATATTTGTATGGTTTTATTTAAAAAGATTAATTATAGTTGTTCCTTGATATTGTGAAACTGTTACCCTTTTATACCTAATGGAAAGGGTAGTTTGGGTGTATCCATGACATCTGCAATAATATAAGGTTAATAATTAAGTTCTAATTGTAAAAATGGACAATAATGTTTGGGAAAATGATTTTCAGTCTAAATTAACCTCAAAAACATCTTTTCAAGAAATATTTTTGTATTTTGTTTCTTTTTTTAATTAACTTTTTTCCTTTTAACCAAACATACTATTACCTCTGTAAATTAGTTCTAAACATAGAAATTTAATTTAATAAAGAAAAACAAGATTCAAAATTTTAAATAATTTTATACATAAAATTAAAAATATGTTAAAAAAAATTTCAAATAAAATTTATAATGTTGTTACAAGATAATTTTAAATAAATACAAAAAATCTTTAAAAACCCATTTTAACAAAATAACCTTTTAGATATTTAAATATATATATATATATATATATTGTAAAATTGTCTTGTAAACTAATTTTAATGAAATATATAGTTTTATTATAAAAAATAAATGATATAAGATTTATAACGGAAGAAAATAATTGAATCTCCCTTGAATGTAACTTATTTATAGAAAATGATGAAAGTTGATTTTTTATAGACGTAACATTTTAAATGGTTATAAAAATGATAGAAAGTGGTATTTATTTTATAAAATAATAATTTAAATTGAATTTTTTTTCCCGTATATTAGGATTGGGCATCCTCAATGATTTTTAATATTATTTGTCATTATAATATTTTGATAAAGTCCTAGAAATTACATGTTAATTGAAAATAATATTTTTCAAATAGTTACCACCTTTTTTTGAAAAATCAAAAAAAAAATCATACTATGTCATTTTTGGTATAATGAGTTAAAAAATTAATTTCATACACCAAAATTTAAATTTTTTTTTTGAATAAATTCATTCATTATAATGAAATAATATTTTAATTAGAAACTAAAAATTTCAAATATTAATTATTATTATTATTTCATATCATCTACTGACTGCATTTGTGTTAACCAATTATTAATATAAAACATAATTTATTATTAATCATATTTTTCTTGAAATATAAAAGTGTATGTTATGAAAAAAATTTAGATTTTTTTTAATAATAATTGTTTTTATTAGATGCTTTAGGTAAAAGAAATGAATTTAGTTCATAATACAAGTAGCCCGTATTTTCTATATATATATATTTCATAAAGAAAAAAATCATATTCATTACCACTATTTCAATAGATATGTCTTAAGGTTCGCACATAAATATTTATATTTCATTTAAATTCATCATAATTTCATTTATTAGCAATGTTTCATATAGAGAAAGCTATCTTGAACATTGAATTTTTCAAAGGTAATAAAATGTTATAATTTTAAGGAATTATAAGGAGTAAATTATTTAAAGGATATGGACATAATCAAAAAGAGGTGACTTGAGATTATGGAATGGGTTTCTATAAATCATTTTCCAACTATTATTTATGATTATTTGTTTTAAAATTATTTAAAACCATTTTTTTTCTTAGGTGATTCAATTCATATGTTATTAAATTTAGTTTCATCTATCAATGTCATCATATAAATCATTATCTATCACTGAACTCTTCTATATAATCCATTTTAATGTCAAAATATGTATTTTCACATACTTTTACTTTTTGTTTCAATTCCCCGTTTACTCTTTTAAAGAATCTAAGTAACATTTTAATGTTATAGTAATATTTTATTTTTTCTAGATTATTATTTGTTATAAAATTCAAATGTTTACTTTGATATCCATTGTTTTAAAATACTTTTAAAAACATCACTCACCATAGTGGTTTTACACTACCTCATTTAACAATAATGGTTTCATCAAACATATGTATTTCTTGAATAATCTCAACATTTATTCCACCATTAAATGTAACATTAATATTCAACTAATTTAATATTAATTTTTTATATGATAAATTAGTCTTAAAAACAACGAAATTAAAAGTAAATAATCCTTGTAATTTTTAACAGTAAAAAAATATTATCAAGGAATTCTCTCTAAATGGTAACTATTTCATGACCTATTTAACACCTTAACTCATTGAATCTCACAAAAAATACCTTTACATGATTTAATCTTATATAACCATTGAAAAATAAAATGTTACTGTTACTATTACAATATAACCGTTTGAGAATTTTTATCAATCCATTCTCAAAATGATCGATGTGGGAAAAATTAATCAAATACATAAATAAAACGTAATAATAAATCAATAAAGAGGTATAATAATAGTAAGAAAATTTAAATATAGTAAATATTGAATATATTTTTATTATCAATTTATTTATAGGATGTATGTTGAAATTCGAAAGTCTATGTACGGATTTATCTTTTAATCATTTATTTTAAATGTTTTATAGTCTTTACCTTAACTCTATCTATAATGTTTTCTAAGAACATTATTTCTCATATTCATATATATTTTTTAATGTATTATATGTTTCACATTCATTTTACTCTCCATAGGTAATTTTTTATCCCATTATTTTAAAATTATTTTCTTATTATGACATAACTATAAATTATTGGTTTTATGATATGAAATGTAATTTTTTATTAGTTATATTGATTCTATATAAAATTTATAACCAAAAGATATTTTATTCATGTTATGTATATTTTAAATTATATATAATGATTGGTGGGATTTGTATGTAACCCTACAATGAATTGGGTAATAATTTATTACATGAAGATACAAAGATTAAATTAATAGGTTGCATTACTCCATTATAGGTTTATAATATTGGTATTAAATAGTTATGTTATTCTATTATGGGTTTATAATTTTTCAAATAAATGGTTAATTTTTTCTATTATGGGTTTATGATATTGGAAATAACTATTTGGGTTATTCCATTATGTGTTCTTATGGAATTAACTTGTTAATTTAATCTATTAATAGTGATTACATCTGATATGAATATAATATCCCAAGAAACCTTAATGATTTTTATATTTCCTATAAGTTTGATAATTAATTTTTAATGGATTTATTTGATAAAAGAATATGATTTCATTTTTAAATGAATGTTTATAGTCTATTATGAGCTCAAATGTTTCTATTTTTTATAATGGAAAATTTTTCATGGGTTTTCATAATCTTCAATGGTGTAATGGGTTTTATTTATTTTCCTACCTGTTACTAGATTTTATATGAAACTAACAATGCTTATATATCTTGAGTTTTTACTACTGAATAAATATGTTTTTCTTTTTTAGGATTATAATATAGTATAAAACACATGAAATACACAATAAAACAAATAACAATTTATTATATTAGTTTTTGAATATTAAATTTAGAAAATAAATATATCCAGTAAATTTAATAATATTAAAATTCTATAATTATGGAAGAAATAATATGTGAAAATTTAGATCATTTCGGACTACTAGATTAACAACAGCTATATAAAAAATTGTAACAAAATAACAAAAACATAAATAATTAAATTACATATATGAAAATAAATAACATGACTACGAGAAGAATTTAAATGAATGATAAATGTAAGATATATAATAAATTTATTGTTAGTATAAAACCTATATGACCATTGAAAATATAAATATGATAATCCTAACCTAACCATTATATAGATTGAGCTGACTATTAGGAAAGTAACCTAACTATTAGAAAAGAAAAGTAAAATATTTGGATATTCACTAAAATAATAATATAATGATATTATATCATAAAAAAATTAAAAAATAAGTGTCCAATAGGAAACAATATATATTTCAAATAAAGATTTAAAAACATTATTTTTTGAAAATATATATGTTTTTATTAAATATATTTTCATGATCAATTTAAAAATTCAAAATAAATTTATGTTTTCAGAATTTTTAGTTCAAAATAATTATTTTTATATAAAAATAATTAAATTTATGCCATCATTTGTAATTTTTCTATGGGTCGTAAATTTTATCATGTTATAAAAAATAGTATTTTCCAATAAATAAGGATTTTATTCAGATATAAAAATTACCGTAACTTAAGAATTATTTTGAAAAAATGATTATCATTTTTATAAAAATCCCATCTATGTTTTTTAGAATGTTTTTTTTGGTATATTCAATAAATAATTAAATATGGATATAAATAGTAAAATATCAAATTGCTACTTTATTTTGTAATAGTTTATATGAAAAAAATTAGGAATATATAAGTTAGATGAATATTTTAATGTCCCATTTATTTCATTATTATGATCCATTAACTATTTAATAACATGGTTGATGACTATTTGAAGATATAATATTTTATTGTAAAAACCCCCTCTTCTTCATATAAATACTACCCTCCACCACCCATATTTATTAATTTCATAACACCTTTACATTCCCAAAATATAGAAAAATACCTCCCCAAAACTATTATACACATCCTATAGTTTTCTAACTCATGAAAATAAAAATATATGAAGTCTTATGCTATTGTGTAAATATCCACTTCAATGTGATAAATTATGTTTTTTATTTCACACACCATTAAATTTCTCTTCTTTATTCCTTCTATATCCCCTTGATGAATATCATTAAAATACCATTAATAAAATAATTAGTAATATAATTAAACATTAATAATAATTATACCATAATATAATTCATACAATATGATTTGTAGTTGGTTATAACACACATCCCATCATGGCCATTTTTAACTGCCTATATGGATGTTGTTATAAAAATCTACTCCATTCATGGAAGGCTTTAATAAACCACTTATAGTTAAATATGAACATAATAATAAAATTATAATATGATTGATGTTTTGAAAAATGTATAACGTAATAAATTTAACTAAAATATGTTATGTTCATAATGTTTGAAAAAACCTCCAAGATAAAAAACAATTACTTAATTACATTTATTCTAAATAAGCTAGGAATATATGGGGACACTTATATATATTAGGATCCATTGAAAATACTAAATTGAAACAAATGTTATATCATCACACATATGTAGTTCTATACTCATTTTATAAGGATGTAAATCATTATTAATAAACCAACACAACCATGGTCCAATGAAAAAAGCATCCTCAAAATGATGAACATGAACATTATGTCCTAATGAAGTGATTATATATGTAAATAAAAATAATAAAATATGCATGAAAATTTTACCCAATCATGTTTCATATAAATGTAACTTGATTATTTAGGATGTTAGATGCACAACCCAATCGATTCGAGACTCTAGATAAGGGAACTCCAAAACCACCCACATTTTTGGATTATGATTTCACTCCCCATAACACTATTTAACCTTGTTTTCATCATATGAAATTATTATATGTTATATATATATATTTAATATATTCTTAATTATTTTCCATTTCATTACTGATGATATTATTGTTTATCAAATTCCATTATAAATATTTCATTTAATAAAAAACTGATTAATTGGATCTTTTTTATTACTTAATCATTTTTATGTGTAAATATTTTAATTTCATTTACATCTTATTATTTATAAAAATAATAAATATTTTATCTAAATATATTCTATTTCATTTTTTGTTTTTACGGAAAAATACTACGTGATTTCCTTATTTAAAGTAATTTTACTTATTTCTTATAATATTGTTTTAGAGGTTCATCTGTTTACCTTTTTGTTCACTCCATACATAAGAATTTATCATCAGTCGAAATCCAAATTAATGATGAATGATTTTTCATTCATATATGAACACTTAAAAAAATTTAACCCCTCTTGATATTTTCAATATTTATCTTTTTCCATTTTTTTTCTCTGAGATAAGATAATGTAGCTAATTTCTTTCTCATTGGTTTTATCATTCTTATTCATAATATATGATTTCTATTTGTTAAATGGAATTGAAATGAATTATGATATTAAGATATGATAAGTGGGAGAAAAATTATATATCCCCCCAATGAATTGGCTAATATATTCATCTCATGAGATACCATGTCTGGTGCACGATCAATAATCCTTGCATACTACATTATGTTGTATTGGATGTGTACCATGAATTATGCTTCTGAGGTCACATTTTTTTTATATTCCCATTATTTTGATTCAAATAAATTATTATATTTTTAAAATTATCCCTTTATTATATGTGATTATATATGATCTTCCATTCAAGGAAAATATGTTGTGCATGTGGACACATTTTTTTATTTCATTATCATGTTTGTTTTATTAATTGGTTTTAGCTCACTGTTTCCTTTTAAATTTTTCCCTAGTGTATCCTATCAAGTAATAAATGTTCAATAATATTTACGATCAAATTATAGATATTTAAATAAGGATATTTTTGTAATTTGTTGTATTATGTATCCCATATCTAAAAGAAACTAGTCTTATAGTTTTCTGGTCATTGTTATTTTTTTATATTAAAAAACATGTTATAATATTTTTATGATATCTGGTTTTTTATAGTTGGCATCATAGAAATATTTAATTATAATTATTAATTTTTTTATAAAAATATTATATTAAATACACCATTAATAAACTATATTAATACTTAGAAATTAATATGTTGGGATATACATGTCATTTTTGAGTTATTATTTCTATCTTTATAGTTTTCCTTTTTATATGCTTATAATTTTAATATTCTCATCCCAAATATTATTTCGGTTTTAGTAAAATTTTAGAACAAAAATCAATTTCTGAATTTTTTTTCTTTTTATCAATTAAATAAATTCATATACATTATATAATTATTTTTATATACATTCTATTAGATAATGAATTTTATAAAACCAAATGACATTGAGGTTGAGTTATCAAAAAAAAATAGTGGTGAAAGTTTTTCATATAAGGTATATAAGTATGACCAAATTAAAATTTATGGTACAAATCTCCCATCAAACATTTTTTAATACATTTAATGGAATTAAATACAATTCTAAAAATGTATTGGTTGTGTTTAAATAGATCCAACATCAAATTTTGGGAGGGGGAAATCACATTCCATATCCACAATCGTGCTTTGACTCAATACAAGTGAGAGTAGAATAATGAATCTTATTTTATAAATCATTATCAGGAATGGATATTTTTTCCTCATTAGTAAGGATATCTACCATAAAAATATTTAGACTATATAAGGGATTATTCTTGTAGGAATGACTATCGTAAGGGAATATACAAACATATTCTCTCAAAGAGATTCATAGTCTTCGTTCTTTTCAAGAGGATGAGTTCTGTATTGATATTAAAATATGATCATTGATCATTTTCATATGTTCCTATAAAATGGTTCCCATTGAACTGAATGAGCTAAAACAGTAAAAATTATAGAATGAAAAAAATGTTTTTAAACACCTATGTATTTCACCATGGGGTTCCCCTATCCTTTTTGTTAAGAATAAGGACGATTAAATGTGTATATTAATTCATTATAATTAACTAAAAAATATCATTATTATAAAATCACCCATTCCCATGACCCCTTTGTGGTTCTTGAATTATAGAAATCAACACTGGTACGTCATAAGTGCATCCTCATATATAAGAGGTTGTCGTTTAGTAGCGGGGGGGGGGGGGGGGGGGGTATACGGGTTATTGTGGGAGGACTAGAAAAATATATTATAATGAAAAATAATGGGAAAATAAACTATTAATTGTCTATTTTATAAACTATACTAATAAATAGCATTACATACATTCTTCAATAAATAATAATTAAATTTATAGGAATACCATCACTCTAACACATGGTTGTTTTAATATACAATGACTCGTCACACAAAAGGATAATCATAGATAAGAAATAAATAAAATAATATAACAAATGAGTCACTACTGTATCCTTGATAATTACCTCATCCTATACATTATCATATCCTAGTCATCTTGACTGATCATGAAACTCCAATACTCTATCCAACCTAAACCTGAAACCACTGATGTTTACTCAGGTACCCATGTTCTATGGGAGACATATAATGGTGTGAGTACTACCTAGTAGGGAAAATCAAATGAAGTATCATATTTAACAATTATAATTAGTGTACACATATGATTTAATCAGCGAAATAAATCAATAAACTACAGATGTATAAATAACTACCATTATAAATATTTGAGTTTTTCTATTGAAATTGAGATCGATCTAAACCTAGGTTAGGCATCGACATAGTGTGTCATAGAACATAAAAAACCTTGATTACCAATATCAACACTAAGATACAAATAATAACTATGTCCCACTAAGAAATATCATTCGTAAATTTAGAGGTCTACCTTGCAAGGAATCCATTACATAGAGATATGTTGTATTTTTCTAAGAAAACTATATCAAATTTTAGGGTGTACCATATTATGAATCCATGATCTAGAGATAAGGGTGTGTCTAATCCCTATCATGCATCATATCATCTGTACCTAGGGTGTAACGTTCTAGAAAATTTTCATCTCGATCTAGGGAATTACATTCCATTGATCCATCACATGGAGAGAGGGGTGTGCCTCTCCCCAATTAAGAATCAATCACTTGGATCCGAGGGTGTGGGTCTCTCATACTGAGAATCATTTTATTTGAGTACTGGGCTATTCTTATATCTTTTATATATCACATAATTTGTTTCTAGTAATGTGATTCCAACTTTACGGATTTTCCACTACACATATTACATATATAAGAGAACTCTATATATCATCCTAAATCTCAAAGAGAGTTAAATGCTAGAATATGTGAATATTATTGAAAATACACAATTCACCCCTATTGTGTATCTTTTTATTGTTTTGACCTAACAATGGGTAACAAATTCGATATTTTTTAATAAAGAGGATAAATCTTTAGAAATCATAAAAGAATATTATCTATAAAAATAATATTTCAATGTATGATACAAGAGAATTTTTTTCTATGATTCGTGATCCATATTTCAATTGTGACAAATTTGGATACTTTATGTCATTCATAATCATCTACATAGTGAATCTAGGATTTAATGTTTATTCATTGATCATCAATACCCATTTAATTCATAATAAGTAAGAAACATGGGGCAGTACAAATGAATATGAATTTGATATCAACTCAGAAGTTAATAATTCCATTCTCTATTGACCCATATCTGATGAGTTCAATTGAGTATCACAGTTACCTACTACCTACGAAATGTGGTGGACAATCATTGTTTCATATGAAGGAGTAAATAATATCATATAAATGGGGTATGATAATGCAAAACTATGATTTGGAACATTTAGGATGGATGAAGAATAAATAATCGCACAAATGAATGGATGATTGACATAACTTTTCAACAATATTACTGCCTTGGGAGATCCAATTTGACAATTAGATCATGTGATGAACGTATATAGAGAAATTCCTGCTAAATGGATTAGAATATATACAGCTATTCGATAATAATCACCAATCAAAAATTTTACAACAAATTAATTTACTAGAACATTGATGATGTATGAAGCTGATGTGTAATATGAATATGAGTAACGCATAATAGTGGTAAAAATTAAAGATTTCCCTTATGGTGTAATTCCAATGGCATGAAAAGATATAATAAGAAACTGTCAAATTATCAAAATATTCAGATTACTCAGATTCTCACATGGAACGAGCTCAATTATCCATAAAGTTTAGAAAATTATACAAGAATAAAATAGGCTTTAATAAATCCTTTATGAAATATGATAATGAAACCAAAGAAGTTATATTCTATGAATTGAAGTAGATGGGTCATATCAGACCTAATTTCCTGAAACTAAAGGTTGAATGGAAAACAATAGAAAAGATGATCAATAATAAAATTGATTATGAGAATAAAGTAAATGTTGGAACCAGGTTTTTCAAAGCATGATTTGGTGTATGGTTTGTGTTTGTTGTCAATCCTCAGTGGAAGTTCCGAATGTGTTCCAGCAAAGTGATCATACAGTTCAAGCAGACAACAGTTTTGAAGGTGGCGCTGTTTCCCAGTGTTTGCCAAATTTTTGGGCCTCAAAATCGGAAAATGAAGACATGGATTGTCTGCAAAAGGAGCTTCGCAGAAAACGGAAGTGGTGCGCGAAATATAAGAGGCTTGCGCGAAAAACTTAAGTTAGGCGCGGAAAACAGCGGGATGCGCGAAATAGTTTTTTTTTTCGCGCAAACAGTGTTTCGAATTCAAAGAGGTGAAAAATGGCAAAGGCATGGGCTGCGCGGAAAATCAGGGATGTGCGCGAAATACTTAAGTTGGGCGCGAAAAACAGTGGGATGCGCGAAATAGTTTTTTCGCGCAAATGCTGTTTCAGAATCAGTTTGGTGAAAGATGGCAAAGGCATGGGCTGCGCGGAAAATAAGGGTTGTGCGCGAAATACATAAGCTGGGGGAAAGATTACGCGCCAGATGAGAGATTTTCCGCGCCGAAGGGGATTTTGCGCGCAGTGGTCTCAGTCGCCTATAAATATGAGGTGACCCCCTTCATTCGGTTGGTTGGAAGACTTAGAGAAGATCCGAGGTCTGATGCGCGAAAAGGATCGCGTAAAGGAGCTTGCGCGAAATATTTGGAGTTGCGCGAAAAAGGGGATTTTTGCGCGAAATATTTTTCCGCACCAAAAGAAAATGTTGCGCGCAATAGGATGATTTTGCGCGCAAATGGTTGATGTCTCGCATATTTCTCAATAAGGTTTGTCTGCACATTTTGGTTATCCAGTTCAGTGGTTCTGTGCGTTCTAGTGCATCTCTTCCGGACTTCGATGCAAGCAGAGTCTCGTGCTGAGCAGAGGCAAAGACTTCAATGCAAATTTATTGAAGAGACCTACACGTCTATAAACTGAGTGAGACTTCACCAACGGCAGTGAGCCAGGGGGAGTCAACGGGAGTGACCCGAGGGAAGCAGTGAGCTATCCCTAAACCTTATGTAAAGGCAGTCAGCCTGGGACAGAGTGTCTGTACCCGAACTTTTGTATCCACAGCTAGTGAAGCATAGTGGATTTAGGTACGACCGGCAACCTGTCGGCGTATGCTCCTTGGACGTAGCCCTTAGTGGTGAACCAAGTAAAAATGACTGTGTCTTCTCTGTGCATGTGAATGTTTTCATTTTGATCGTAATCATCATACAGGTTCAACAAGTTCCTACCAACGTGGGAACAAGATCCAACAAAGTAGAAGAAAAAGTGGTCACCCTGATTCACCCCTCCCCTCTCAGGGTGTCCCGGGGTCCTTCAGTAAATTGATCTATAAAATATACTAGGACCACGTCTAAGGACTCTAGTATCTCCTCCAAATCTATTTCATAAAAATAACCACTAAATATCAAAAACAATAATTGATTTATTGAAAAGGAAGCAGAAGAGTTATGATCCTATTACTCTTTTACATTTGACTCTGATAGATGATCAAATAGTAAGTGTGTTTCTTAATATTAAATTTTAAATTAGAAATATTATTCATTATAAAAGAAAGATAATGAATTTAGAAATATTCAAAATTCTATTTTTTGTGAAATATACCAAATAATTAAACAAAACCATGAACAAATGGAAAAATGAAATTCATCTACATAAAACTGATTTTCCCATTAAAAAGGATAAATGAAATTCACGATAAAGTAGAATCATAAAGAATTAATGATGGTATTTTAGATAGCAGAGAAAAGACTCAGAATGTGATTATTGGAATGAATTTTACTAAAAGAGAATGTATTCAATAGGAATAATGGTTGAAAAATAAAAAATATACAAAGAGTATTTTGTGCCCAACTTGAAAGATGATACCTACTACTACTATAGAATAAAATCACATTACACTAATAAGTTTTATTTTAAAAAATATTTAAATAAGTGTTATTAAAAAATATTTCATTTCCAAAAACAAGTCTAATGTAAGTAAAATAAATTTTAAAAAATAAGGAAGATATGGATTCCCATCACATTGCTTGATGACACAACTGAATCAATAATCATTTGGGTACCAAAACAAACATCATTTTAAATACTTCTTATATATAAAAGATCACATAATGAAATTATTTATTTTATATCCAAATTTGATGCTCCAAACACATGAGTAGATACTCTTCCAATTTAAATACACTGACACAAATAATTGGATTTCTACTCACCTTTTGAGAGAATGAAAAAGTAAAGATGGTTGGAGTTGGGACTATTAGTTATTTAATAATTGTCTTGATCTACAATGTATTATATGTACAAGGAATAATTAAAAACCTGATAATTATTTCTCAACACTTTTATGATGGAATTTATGTTAAATTTTATAACAATTCCTTCTTAGTTTGTAAAGTTAACTACTTTAGAATAGAGCCCTGAGAACTGAAAATGTTTATACTTTAGATCTTTATTCATTGTTTAAATAAAAAACAAATCATTTAACTTCTATGTCAAATGAGTCATGGATATGGAATATGAGACATGTAAATTATAATATATTTACATTTCATAAATTATCAAAGAAACAATTAGTTTCTGATTTGGGTAGTCCAATGATTGAAAATGATAGATTCTATGACACATTCCAAATAAGAAAATACAAAAAAATTGTCATTCAAATAAATTATCAAAAATTATATATCTAAATCATTAAAACATCTCCACAAGGATTGTTTTGGGCAATCTTAGTTAGAAACATGGGATTTAAAATTATACGTTTATGTTTCAATTGATGTTTTTTCATGCTTTCTTGGGTTTATTTTCTAAAAAATAATAGTGATGTACTATTTGTGTTATATATTTTTGGAAAAAATATTCAAAATGAAACAGATTTTAAAATAATTTCATTAAGAACTAATCATGGTGGAGAATTCGAGAATCAATAATTTAATTCCTTTTTTCTCAAATATATATATTAAACATACATTCTTTCCACCAAGAACACCTCAAGAATAGAATTTCTGAAATAAGAAACATAACTATTCAAGAAATAGAAAAGAATATTCTAAATGAATACAACAATCCAACATATTTTTGGGAAGAAGTTCTAAGAACATAATTCTATATCATAAATATTGTTTTAATAGGGAAATTATTTTAAAAGACTCCATATTAAATTTGGAATAATAGAAAACATGAAGTAATGTAGATTATGATTTTTGATGCAAGGTATATATCATTAATACTAAGGATAAACATGGTAAATTCGATCCAAAATATGATGAATAAATTTTTATTGGATATTATAAAACTTCTAAAGACCATATATTTTTTAATAAAATGTCACGTATTTTTGAAGAATCAATTTATATGATGTTTGATGAAAAATACACTTTTATTATAAAGAATTTTCAAAAAAATGAAATCACTAACTATATAGATAACCTGAGGCTCCAATAAAATAAAAATATTATGGAAATAAAATTAAGGAAAATTAGTCTAGCTCAGAAGAACATGAAACTGATGAACCTGAATATATCCTACCTAGACACTCATGAACTATAAAGGACACTCATTTGTAAACAGTAAAAAGAAAAATAGACACATGGGTTAGAATTAAAATAAATATAAGAAACATAGATGAATTTAAATCTTTTCTATCCCCGTTAGAACCAATTTCTATTGAAGATTAATTTTAATATGAGATTTGGTTATTAGGAAATCAAGATGAATTAAATAAATTTAGTAGAAATTACATTTTGTAATTAGTAGACATACCATCAAATTATCCAGTGAGATGAAAAAAATGGATATTTAGAAATAAACAGGATGATCAAGGGATTATTACTTGATAAAAAGTTAGACTAGTAGAAAAAGGAAAGAACCTTGAAGAATGAATAGATTAGGATGAGACCTTTTCACCTGTTTCAAAACTAGAGGATATTAGAATTATTCTAGATTATACATCTCATATTAATTTAAAATTATGTAATATAGATGTTAAATATTCGTTTTTAAATAGATATTTAATGGATTAATTTTCTATTGAACAACTACTAGTTTTTTAAAACCCTCAAAAATAATTTTTTTTAAACATACTAAACTCTTTATGGCCTTAAACAGGAACCTAGTGGTTGTTATGAAATATTTTTATCCTCTTTATTGTAAAATTTATTTATAATGGGATTGTAATATCCGAATCTTTTTAAGAAAAACGTTTTTTCAAAATATATTATTAGAGATAATTTATGTTGAAGATGTTATTTTTGGTTCAAAAAATAAAAAGGTTTATAATGATTTTTTTAGAATAATATAACAATAATTTAAAATGAGTATGATGGAGAACTGAAATTATTTTTAGTAATATATTTTTATCAAAATATTTATATAAATATATTAAATCAATGTAAATATATTATTGATTTAATAAAAAGGCCTGGACTAGAAAAAAGTAAGACCTATACAACTCCCATGTGTACCCATATAAAACATGATTTGGATGAACCTCAAAAAATGATGAAAATAAGTTGTATAGAGGTATGATTGGTAGTTTATTTTATCTTACTACTATCAGATGATAAATAATGTTTTCCTTGTGACTATGTGCTAGAAATCAGTCAAACCCAAAAGAATCCCAACTCACTACTGTTAAAATAATTTTAAGATATTTTAATGAAAATATTTTTATTCATTAATCTATTTAAAAGCAATTGATTTTAATTTAATTAAATATTCAGATTCTGAATTTGGGGGATGTATATTAGATTGAAAAATCCCATCAAAGACCTATAACTTTTTAGAAAAATAATTAGTACCATGGAAATGTAAGAAACAACATTCAATTACTCTTTCAACACCTAAGGTAGAATATATATCTACTAGTTGTTTCTATTCATAAGTGTTTTGGATGAAACAGAACATACTAGAATTTATACATAATTTTAACAATATATATATTTTATGTGATAATAATAGTGAAATTAATATTTATTAACATACTATAAGTCATTCTAGGAATAACAATGTTGATATAAGGAATCATTTTCTAAGAGATAATATTTTAAAAAACGATATATCTTAAAAATATTTAAATACCGAATATCAAGTAGTTGATATTTTTATTAAACCAATTCCCACTCCATGTGTAAATTTTTTTAATAGGGAGTTGTGAATATTTAATTTTAAATACGTAATTATTAATTTATTTTATTAAATTTTTAGTTAATCAATTTTATTCAGTCAATTTTTATCTATTTATTTATTTCTTATACAAAATTTATTTATTTCAATTTTTTAAAGTGTATCTTTTAAAAAATAATTTTTTATTATGCTACATAATCAGTATATGAATCCTGATCATGTCAACAAACCATCCAAAAATCTTCCTCTTAGTACACCCTCATATTTCAATACCTTTTTACTACTAGACCTTTTATCTTATTTTGAAACACTATAATATTAAAAATCATCAACTGAATGGTTTTCAGAAATGAAAACGATGAAGAGAACATATAAATGTGAACCAATCAATCTGAAATATCAGAACATCCCCTTTATGAAAATTCTTTATAGAAATTTTTCATTATTTTGAATGGTTGTATCAAGAAAATGTTATGCTCAAACAAGCTCTTCCTTTTCAGGGTGCAGAGTTTCTAATTATTAGTGAAATTAAAAAAAATTGTTCTTGTGTTATAATTGAAGAATGTTTTAAAAAAAATTCAATTTATCTTTTGATAAATAGAGGATATATTATCATCATGAGTAGTTGATAAGGAATTTTCATTCTCCTCAGTAGAAATTTACCATATCATAAAATTTACCCACGAATGAATATTCCACTTTGATCATAAATCAACAGAAAATAAGAACCATTAGTCAGAAGATATCATTTATTTTATTTTTGGTTCAAAAAATATCCTGAAAATGTTTATATAGGCTATTAAATCTAACAATAAAGTACTTTTCATGTTTATTCATACATCCATAATTCCAAGAACTACAGAACTATTAATGATTTTGTGCTGTAACATATTTATAATTTTTTAATTAGTGATATAAAGATAAATATCCATAGATATATGCTAAAATATATAAATAATTATTTTAATTAAAGGATACAATGACTTTCTATCCCTACAATCTGATGATTTATCTTCTTATGTACTGAAAAAATAAGAAATGCTAATTATATGTTGGTACAATATGTCGTTGTAGTAATGTTATAAAAAATTGAACATTAAGAAAATTAGGATTATATTAGAGTAGAGGTAAAGGAACTGTTTCCAGTTAGTGTAGATGACCAACAAAAATATGGATCAACTTCTCAGGGGGGTAAGGGCAATATTAAATATACAGGATCAGCTCGTTTGAGAAATGAAGAAGTTGGAGAATCAAGATTAGAAGGGGTTTCTCAACAGTCTAAAAGAAGACTCCAATATGATACTACATATGTAGATGAATAAACATATGAATTTGTTTCAAATGTGGATTTTTTAACAATAATAGGAATCATAAATGAGCCTTACCATGAGAACCTAGAAGTCAAAATAACTATACACGGATATGAAACTCCACAATACCCTTGGAAGTGATGGATCTTCCAGAGGATCAGTAGGTAGAAATTCAAGCCCAATAATAACTAGTTGTCTCTCAACAAGATCGACTATATTAAATTTCTCAAGAGTATGATAATATTCATAAATGAGTTACTAAAATAGTTTGAATCATTGAAAATCTGGTAATCTCTACTATTGAACAATCAATGTATGGAACAGATTCTATTTTTTTAGATATGACATATGTCCTTGATGGTGATTCTTTTTCCATTTAATAGTTTTTGTGGAAGTGTTTAGCTATTATGAAAGAGGATCCTCATTCAAAAACCCAGATTAAGGAACATTTCATTCTCTAATACCTCATATTGATGATATTTTAAAATTGTTTAACATGGTAAAGGAGGAGAAATCCAGTCTTTGACATGAACTGAAATCTTTAAGAACGTATTTTTATGTCTTTAGAAACTAATTTATTCCCTCGTAGTAATTAAATTCTGTCCAAACTTAGCTTCAAGATATTAAAGAACATTATTTGTCAAAAATTGATTTTGATGCATTCAAGATAGATATGTTTGATTAGTTTAGAAAATTGAATGTTAAATCAGTGTAAAAAAATATAATTTAACAATCTTAAATGGTATTTGGGTTGTCTATTTGAATTAATAAAAGGTTGTATCAGTCTATCAAAAGCATCCACTTTTGTACCACAATCATAGACAAGCTTAATCAGATGAATTCAATAAACCACTTTATTAGTGGATGAGATGAATGAAAAAAATCTCCCTCTTCATTGTAATAGTTCACCTCTTCATGTACTCATGGATAATAAAAAATATCTTATCAATATGATAAATTCATGTGAACCTAGACTCAGATAATTTTTTAATTAGATCACCAATATTCTTACTCTATTTCTTTAAATAGCTGAAAATATGCATGAATTTCTAAAATTCAATATGATTTAGAGTTTTAATTTGGGTAAAAAATCAAGAATTGTTTTAAGGAAACTAGTTGATAATCTTACAAAGAGTTTACAAGGATATATTTAAGTATAAAAATAATTTTTTCTAGCTAATTAAGCTTCACTAGAACCAAAAAAACACACATAACCAAAACCATTAACCATCTACCATCCCTTCTATTTAAACAGTTTTCCTCAATCCAAGACCACGTGTATATTTATAAACTCTTAATAATAAAATTTCCATTGATTATTGTTATTCTTTGTCTAATTTATATTTTTTTTTATTTATCTCAACTTCTAAAATTCATTTCTAAGTGTTCTCTAATATATACTATAACAATAACATTCATGTATGTGCTACATTGAATGTGTTTTAATGCGTTTTCTTATTCATTCTTTTCGATATCACAAATTGGGGTGAAATTTGGGTAAACACAACATTCATAAAATTAAGAGTTTCTATTTTCATTTCATTAAAAAATTACTTTTAAAAAATAATACTTTTAAAAATTATATTTCAAAATAACAAATGTTTTCTTTAAAATATTACATCATTATTGTTTACAAATATTATATTTTCAATAAATTATTTGATGGTTTTTCAAATTATAAAAAAAGGGGGTGATTTTCCGTAATGTATTGTCTCAACAATACTGTAGAAATAATATTGACTTTGATGCTAAAAAATAATATTTTCTATTTTAATAATAATATTACTTTTAGTTATTTTAAAAAATTAATATTAATTTCTCTATTAATTATAAAATTATATTTATTTTTGTTGATACTTTGAGTAATATTTTTTAAAATTTTTTGATCTATTTCTATGGTATTCTAGAAATACTGTTCACACCCTATGTTGGTAATCATAATGAATAGATAAACCCCAACATTGGGAATAGCGCGTATGGATCATCAAATATATGTTATCAAGAATGAATGTTTAAAAGTACCCTATGTTAGTGTGGAACAATTCATTTGAGAAAAACAAAGTAGGTACGTAAAGCTTACTTTTGTTAAAAATCATAAATTTTCAACCTAATGTGTGATGTTTTTCACCATATAGAGATAGCCTAAATTTGACTATTCAATGATGGAGTTCTAAATCAGTGATTTTATATGTGATTTATGCAACGATCTTGATGAAATTTTTTGATAAAAATTATTTTATGATTGATTCTATAGCTCCTTATTATTTATTCAACGACTATTATTAACCAGAGTAAATCATTGATATTTCCAATGGATGTTATGACCTACTTGAATATTTTGAATTTGAATATTTGGGATCTATCAGGCAACATTCTTGTATCTAAAAAACTGAATCATGATATCAATTATATATATTCTACTAGAGTATTTCAACAAATAAATGATTTATAACTACATATCTTTGAATATAATTTCTAAAATATAATGTCTACAAAGAAAAATTAACTATGTTATATTTTGAAGTTGCTATATTATGATGATATATATTTGAACCCCATTTCTCTATAAGTAATACTATTTTTTCATTGTTATTTTTATAGAAGATCATTTTCAACCAAGATATATTTAAAGATGTAATATCATTAAGAAATTTAGATTCTATGATGAAGGTCAATATTATTTATGTTTCTATATCAAATGTGAAGATAAACCTATAGCATTCAATAAATCATACTCTTTTGATTTATGGAGTTTTGTCTTCTTGGACTCAGTTATGGATTATGTGTTATCTTATTTCTCTAGGATATGGATAAATGGTTCCCTATAAAAGAAAATTAAGTATCTATTTAGCCATGTTTTATTGGCGACAACCATCTGCACTAATTTCTAAATCTATTATGATTAGAGGCCATGTCTAGTGAAAATCACTTAGCACAAAGATAGTGTTGGTGGACTAGACTAGGAGCTCCTTTTACCCCGAACCACTATAAAAATTGTTGAATTAATCTTTTCTATTTATCCACAAGTCATCTTACTTATATAAGAGGACGATTCATATCTATATAAATCACAATGATATTGAATTTATAGAATTTATGATGATTGTTGAAAAGATAAAATTCACCCCCCCATATTTTTTACCTTCGTATTTCTCTGACCTAACATGATTTGTGTATTAGCTATATTTATTTTATTTTCAAAACTTCTTAATTTCCTTTTTTTAATTTGTATTCTTCGTCATGTATATATATATATCTATTTGTACCAATATTTTAAACACCTAATTTATAATATTTTTTTTCTCTATCTTGGATGATATTTCCCCATGATCATATTTCCTTCATTTATGTTTTTCCCACCAATGTTCATCATCATAGTTCCATGGGGTTAACGATTTGACATTTTCAGAATAGAATAGAGCACAATCAGACCCCTAGATTCATGACATAAGTATTAATGACTAAGTTATCATTCTTTTCTAGTTGTATCAATATGTATTTCAGGTTTCATGTGATATCATCTAGGATTGGGACCCCAAATTGCAACATGAGGAATGAATTTTTGCACTTAGGTAATCAAAATCCCATGTTTTAGCCACCGAATACTGGGAAATGATAACTCAAGATGAAATACAACGTATTCAGCCATTTTAGAAAAATAAAATCACAATAAAAGTAACAGTAAAAGAGGATTAATCATTTAGGTAATGTCCAAAGTTACTTTTGGTGATACAATTGACTACATGGTGTGTAACATAGAGAAACACATATTATGTATCTCATGTCTTCACGAAAACTAGGGTTTCTACTTTTATTAAATATCACATGACATTTGGAATGGCCCCCACACCATGTGAAACTACATTGGTATCAATTCAATGTGCCAAGGGAACAATCCTAGGACCCCAAGTGGATAGACATGGCTTGTCCCCCTAAGGACATGTTGCATGTAGGTATATAGCTTTTCCAACCCACATGCCGAGGGAAAATAAACAAGTCCATGAGTGAAAAGATATGTCTTGTCTCTTAAGAGAAACCATTTTTGAGGGTACATGGATACCAAATCTATGTGTCGAGAGTATAGGACCATTACCCGAGGTAAAAATACACACTATTTTCACTTAGGGACATGTCGTGTTGAGCCATAATACTGGCCAAGATGTGTCAATTGTAGGACAAATCTAGGTATCTAGGTGATGTTACACATAATTTGTCCCTATGTACACATCAAATAATTTTTATATGAATATAAAACATTCATATATACTTCTTCAAAACTCGTATTTGTCCATGTGAGTAACAAATCAGGACTAGTTTTGCACATCGGATGTGATAATGTCATTTTTTTAATCCAGAGGTATGATATAATGTGATGATAGTGGGAAACATATTTAAAAAATGATTAAATGATGGGAATTTAATGTTATGATCACCAGAGTGTTATCAGGATGGGTTCTCCCCTAATATTCTTTGTGGAGTGTCCCTTATATTTTATATATAGTTAGATATGGAACTCCCTCAAATTATAGAGTGTGTGGGTCCTTTATCCATGGTGTGGTAATGTACATGATTATTCTATAGCAGAGATTGGGTCCTCTGTTGGAGTTATTACTCCCTCAAATGAGCAAAATAACGGTGAGGTGAAGGTCCTCCATTATCATCCTTAAGATGTAATGCATGGTGATTTACATCAGAGATGGTCCTTTGGGAGTTATAGGATATATCATCATTCATAGATAGATGTGATGATGGATATCCCCTTTAATTATTTACATGTTTTTATTTAGGGGAATATTTGTTGTTGGGATTCTTTATCCTCTTATTTATTTGTTGATCTGACTATCTTATTCTATTTCATCTTTATTTGTTTTTGAGGCATCATATTGGGAATGCATATAATCATCCCATCACGTTTTATGAATGTACGTGTGGTGTATTTTGAAAAAGAAATACATATCAATGGTGACTTCAATAGGCAAGGTGTTAGAGGATAATATTAGTATTTGTGGCATTGATGATGTATGGTGGTCATCGTTGAAGAATATGAATTGGAGTCTCTTTAGTTTCACAATTTTTAGTAATTTCCATGTTGGGACCTCATTTTTGGTTGGGTTTATATTTTTTCCTTTTAGATATTCTATTTTAAATTATAAAATTTTATGGATTTTCCTAGAGATTGTTTCATTAAACTATTAGACTCTATTTGTTTCATAATTTTATTATTTTAATAAATCGTTTCATGGAGATGATGTGTGCATGTATACTTGTTCATTATGATAAGGCCTCCCATTTCACTATTTTTCTTACTCGATGCTTATTACATTCCTATGGATTAGTAATGGAGAGGTTGGGGTTTTTCTCTTGTCTTACAACTGGACCAACTAGGGATCATGTGGGTTTGGTTGTGATAGAGATGTATCAAACATGGTTTTTCCTAGGGTGGGTGTTTATAGTTGGACATGTTATAAGGATTCATTCTAAAACATTGGTAAATGATGTTGGAGAGTCTTGAGTTTTTATCTTATTCCAGCAACCCTAGTGATGGTGTTATAATTAATGTAACCATGCACCTGTAATCTAACTACATATTGGTCAACTCACTATTCCAAGGCATCTGTTGTTGGAAAAAAACTGCAAATGAGTCATATATGATTTGGAAATTTTACATTCATATCCTTCATAAGTCAGCTGCAAAAGTATGATGATATAACTATGGTAAATATTTTTAACATTTTAGATTCCTTAATTATGAAATCATGATTGGAAACTGATATAGGGTCATGATAACAATCAATTGGGTGATGTGGTCTCAGTTAAAGGACCAACTCATGATGTTTTTCCTCTATGTGTGAATAGATATGTTCATTCATCCAATGAAAAATACATTGACCCAACTATAGTGGTCTAAAAGGATGATCATATTCTTATTGTGTAATTAATATCTATAGTAGGTCAGGTCGAAAATGTACAACGGAATATCACATTACATGAGTAATTGTGATAGGGACCACATATGATTCATAATGATCTAGAACCTCAAGAAATATAGTATAAGGTCAAGTTATTAGTCTATGATTTATTGTCTTGTTCAAACCCTATACATTTAGTAGGACGCACTTTCATAAAGTCATATTTTTAGAAAAGTATGGGGTTAGTGGGGTTTGATTAGTCTGAACCATGATGAGATGGTGGTTTTGAGGAAATGTTTTTTAGTATTTGTTCGATAATGAGTTTAAAATTTTTACCTTGTTGTTTGTATGATTTCAAGAGAATATTGAACTACATCAGGGTAATATGTCAGTTTACAAATATACCTTCTAGTTTACTAAACTCACATGAAATTATATTGATATGGTATGGGATGGATACATCAAAGCATGGATGTATGAGTCGTTCCTTCATAAATAGTAATTTGCATGTTTGGTTTGAAAATTCATTCGCAATATTACTAGAGTGGGAGAGAGGGATATGTTTACAAGGAACATTCTTGAAGAGGGATGATGGGTTGAATGAGCTAGTAGTGGAAATTGTGGGGATAAATCATCTATGACTATTAGGCCTGAGTTTTCATGGTCTCGACAGAGGATTCATAAACATTTCAAGTCTCATACATGTATATATATAAAACATAGTACATACAGAGGGTCCACTCATCCTATATAGGGGTGATTTTATGATTGTGATAGGCTTGGTAATATGAATCTTGATAACCCAAAACCATGTGTTATGGTTGGCGTACAGTCTGTGTATGCAGATCAATGACAGAGGATTCATCTAGATTAGGGATCTCTATGTAATGGTCAAAGAATCCCCCTGGATGCAATACTGAGATATAAGGTGGATCTCTAGAGGGAGGATCCATAGTTGGATTAAAACACTATGATCTACTCCAACCTTCACCACTAGGTTTCCCATGACAATCTCGGTGGGATGGTGGTATATGGAAAACAATGTTTCATGATTTGGAGGGATATGAGTAGGTTTCTCATTAGATTATTTTATGTAAAATGTATTTCTTCTTTATATTATATTTTTTATTTATGGACACTTTATTTAGTAATTACATTGTTTATATATCCCTTGTGCAGGAGTCAGAGCCTCATGTAGAGAATTTATATCTTCATATATGAAAAGGGATTCCTAAAGGGATTGATTCATCTATATCTCAAAATTTTTGGAAGTGCATTACTGTTCTCTTTGGAGAGAGTTTCTGGTTGGACCTCTTAGTCATTGTGATAAAACAATATGATGTCATCCAAGGTATATATTGTTTTTATTTAGTGTATAACCATAACGAATGTCATCACAAGAGAGTATGATCCCTACGCAAAAATGATAAAATATTCACATTTATTGGAGAGACTTATCTTATAGTTCAGGTTTTGGAACTTTCAGGAAGAAATACACAACATATTACCCATTATTTGTTGAGTTTAAAACTTGGGGAAGCAGGATCTGTAGGAATATAGCTTCCAATAATAGTGGGGGATTATATAGATGTCATTCCGGAAGAAGTCGCAGGACT
This sequence comes from Viscum album, assembly GCA_963277665.1. Classification (NCBI taxonomy): domain Eukaryota; kingdom Viridiplantae; phylum Streptophyta; class Magnoliopsida; order Santalales; family Viscaceae; genus Viscum; species Viscum album. Next base: position 606,888,053 of record OY728119.1, on the reverse strand, counting down.
ACCTTCAAGGAGGTAGATTTATTTCTATATCAATTATAACCTTTAATTATACATATATCTTCTAAGGTATGTTTGATGGCTTCTATTGAGCTTCAGGATGTGATGGTGTAATTGGAATACTTGTAAGAGAGATGTTTTATCATACCAACCTTGTCCCACTAGATATATTTGGTATTTGTTTCTGAAAAAATCATACATAATATTAATAATTTATGTTCAATACTATCTCTTGAAGTTGGGGAAAATCAAGAAAAGGTACCCCTTACTAAGGATTAAAGAAAATTACGACCATTTAGAATATATGTGTCAGTTTTCAAAGGTTAATCTTAGTTTAACTACCATCAGTTGAGAGTTCATAATGTTGATATTCTAAAGTTAACATTAAATTGTTGTTACAGGCCTTATGACGCCATGGTGATTAAATTCTTTTGACTAATTCCCCAGCTATTTCCATGTAAATTATGAATCATATTTTCCAATCATACAAATATTGATTCGTAGTTGTATTTATCAAACACATTATAATATACTATGCATCATTGGAGGAACATATTGAATATTTTAGGATGTACCTAGACATTCTCTGAGATAAAAAAATAAATGGTAATATAAAAAAGTCTTTATTTTGGATTCAAGAGGTTCACCATGTTGGGAATGTCATCTCTGAGAATTGTGTAGCTATGAATCCTTAGGATATTGATATAGTGATTTATATGAGACCACCCAAGAATGTCATGGATGTGTAGAGTTTTCTTTCTTTGGAAGTATAATATTATAGTTTCACTATAGAATGTTCTTGGATTTAATCCCCTTTGACTTCATTGATGTTGAATGGGTATCCATTTTACTAGACTGAGTACTATCAGAGGGACTTTGAGGAGATGAGGTAGAGTTTGACTAGTGCTCCAATATTGGGACTACCAGAGGAGGGAATAGAGTGAGAGTTTTCTTGTGAAGCCTCTAGACCTGCGATCAGATGTATCTTAGTGTAGTGGTAAGAAGTGATCACATATGGGTTCAGGTATTTGACACCCAATTAGTATAATTACCTGAATCACAACATATAGTTGTTAGAGGTAGTATTTTCTTCAAATATTTGGATGCATTACCTACATGGTGAGAATTAAATTATACACATAGACCACTAGATTCATTGTTAAATATTAAAAAAAGAGATCTAAACATGATACATAGTTATTGGTTGGAGTTATTATTGTACTATGACTTTGAGAATGTCTATATTCAAAATAAGGGAAACATAGTGGATGATTACAATAGAAGGAAAAGATATTCTCACTTGGTGGAGGAGGAATCAGAGATGTTTTAATTGATACAGCTAACCCTATGGAAAGAGAGAGGTGAATATTACCTTTATCCAATTGTGGATAATCCATCGCTTCTTCATCATGTAAGATAATATCAGTAAGAAAATATTAATTTTGTTGTTTTTCAAGATCATAAATCCTTAAGAGATGCATAAGATAAATTTTCTATTGTTTGGGATAATGTCATCCTTTTTCTGAAACATATAGTATTTCCAATCATGTATTACGATAATTGTAGAGGGAGTTTCAAACATCCCCATTGGTTATACATCCAGGTGTGGAAATGATTTACATGGATCTTCAGTGGTAGATTTGTTGGGTTAGAATGAGGGGAGAAATTTTTAGCTTGTTTCTCAGTGTCATACATATTAGTAAGTGTGGTCCAGACATCATGTTTTGAAATTATTGACACAACCTCTTGATTTCCAAGAATGGTTGTGTGATTTCATATCAAATGTTTTTTTGATGGGGTTTTCATGGATATTAAGAGCCCATTGTTTAAACTATTTTTTTCCAACTTACCATGTCAACACACTTTCCTAGCATTTTGGAAAAGTGTTTGGATGAGTTTTTAGGGAAGTTGTACATGCATGGTATTATACGTTTCTATTCGGTTCCCAAGGTGCTCATCTCCAATGTTGATTTTGGATTTATATCATAGTTTTGTAGAGGTATGTAGGAGGATATTAGGACCTAGTAATGGATGAGATAAATGTTTCAGCAGCATAAGAATTGGCATATAGAGTGGTCCATCTAGATTTTTGATGGTATGTCATGATCCTCTCTGGTATACATCTAATGCAGTTGGGTGGATCACTTTCTATTGCTAGTGTTCACCTAGAATAAACATTTATCACTAAATTGATGGTATAGAAACATTTAAGGCTATATATGGGAGAAACTACAGACCACCCTTGTGTTGGAATGAGATTGGTGAGATATCTATCATTTGGATAGAATTTGTGTATGCAACGACATAAATAGTTCATGTGTTCTGTGAGCGTATGAGGGTAGCCTATAGCTGATAGAAATATTATATAAACATGGTTTCTAGTCCTTTAGTTCAATGACCCAAACTATTATCAATGGAAGTTATCCTTTAATATAGTATTTTCATATGGTATAAAGAACCTAAAATCACTTATGGTCCATAAGAAAAACATTATAATCAATGAATTAATGAGATAAAAAGTATTTCTAGATTTTACAAAACCAATAATTATAAAATAACAACATGACCTTAGGAATAATAATATTTCCCATCAAAAATAGTAAACATTAAAAACAAACAGTAACATCACCCATGAAAAAATAAATAAAATTTTTACAACTTAAAAATGAAAATATTGTATAATTATATCATAGTCTAAGTAAATAAAAGTTAAAAAAATTATTAATTGGGTGATGGGGTTTTTGTAAGTCATAAATATTTAAATACAATTTTATTATTAATTTAAAATTTTAATATTAAATTTCATATCATAAAATATATTTAAAAATAATGACTTTTATGGATTATGATTTTAATAATATTTTATGAGACCTTAATTAAATTTTCAAAGTGTTATAAAATAAGTTATAATTTAAAACTCTATATTTTACATATAAAAGATGATTTTAAATAAAAATTAAATTATTGATATTTAGATAATTTTTTCAAAGAATGGGGTTAATTTGTTAATTTTAGACATTTAAAAATTCATAGGGTGATTTTTTTGTAGATTTTCTAAATACATGATTTTTTTGATGAATAGTAAATTATGATAATTTACGATAAAAGATAAATACCTAAATTACGGAGATATAGATGATGTATGGAGGATGAAATCCCAAAATATTAAAATATAATTCATTATTTTAATATATTTAGGGATAATTCTCAATATATTCATATTCATGAGCCAAAATAAAACACTAATGAATATAATATTGAGAAAACACCCCTCTCATTCACTATAAATACCAACCTAACCACCCATTTTCCTTCCCCCTCACAATATTCAAGACCTAAACACGTTCATCCCCACACTCTACATAAGACCCTCATCCACATAAATTTGATCTTGGTCACATCAAAATATCATGCCTATGTTCCTTGAGGTGATTCTCAAGAGGAGAATTCAAGAGGTAAATTCTTATTTATTTTCATATAATTTTGTTCTATGTTCTTTTCTATTTATATAATCCAGTCACATACACTAATTAAAATAGAAGGATAACTCATGTACCATAATTATACTGGAGTTATATCATGTTAATGGAAGATCCATCATTAAACTTCTCCATATCTCTCTTTTATTTTTTAAATGAAATCGTCGTCCATGATTTTTCAATTTACTGACATCGTGGGCAATTCTCTTTCATTGTACTATAATGACTACAAGGATGTTAATAAATCCATTATTATTGTTGAAAAATAGTTTAAAACATATGTTAAACCCCTATTTTGGTTATGGAACTAATATATAAACATAATACTAAATGGTAAAACAAGGCGAGTTCATTGTGGTCGAAAAACAACCAAATATAACCTAAAATGATAATTATTTACTTTTATCTAGTGATTCATCTGCATAACATATAACCAAATTTTATTTTAGATATTTATACTTATACAATATTGTTAATATCATATAACAAAAATTCTATATTTTTTCCCACATTTTACATGAATATATATTCATGTATACTAGTGACCTGATCATGAAAATTAATAAAACAAACTCCACCAAACAATGATATTAAAATCTATAACTCATCGAAAATAATATAAATAAAGTTTATAAAACTATAATAAATTAAATTACTGTATAAAAGTTTCATTATTTGTTAATTAATCAATATGAGACGGTTATATAGGTTTTTAATGTGATGAAAACATTTAGACACAATGTAATGGGAATTCTCAAACCCAACTCTCTTTCTTTGGGTTATCCCTCTTTCACCCCATCATCATTTTTGATATTCAATATATATCATTTATTTATTATTATATTAACTTCATTGGGATATACTTTTTATGTTCTTGAGTTTATGATAAAACTATTTTTTCCAAAATAACCCATCTTTTAAAAAACACCTTTTACTTATCAATATTGTTTCTTCTTCACTCAAGGTTGATGATTATTATATCAATTTTGTTATCCCCCATTAAATTGGGAACCCAAATTTGAGAATTTATGCTTTATTAAATGAAACATATTCCTTTTCATTGTTTATTCTATGTCCGAATTTTGATATATTTTCAATGTGTCATGCATGATAATGTAAATGATAAAATTTGAAGGATGCTCCCTGAATTATGTAGCACTCAAATTCATTAGGTACTGTGATGTGTCAAATGAGAAAAAATGAAATATTAATTAACATGATGCTATATTTGTTTATAATTATGTGATGTAGTTTACCACTAAGATATGATGATTTTTTTTTGTTAATTTTCACATTTCATTCCTTTTTGTAATGCTTTCTCTCATGATTATTATTCCATTCCTATGTTATGATCATAATAATTATTCTCACCATATTTTATATTCATTCATGATCCCATCTATCGTATCACTAGGATTTTAGCTCACCCTTTTATTTGATGTATTTCATCAGGTGGTTACTTGTACTAAAGAGAACATGAGGTCCAATTAGAACCTAGGGAATAAAGAATAAAATAAAATTTTATATTTTATTTTATAAATGTTATGAATGCTCCTAGTTTTCCTAAGACACTAACCTTTGGATCCGTGTTGTGTAATGATTTTATATTGTTTTTTAATAAATTGATGTGACATATTATTTGAGAAAATGAATCATTTGTATAGTCGGTATGAGAATGGTTTAGTTAATTTGGGAATTTGAATTAGAGTACCTCAGTGAAAACCATTAGTATGAGACTAAGAATAAGTAATAATGGAATATGATTTTTTAGAAAATTATTAATATATTTATACCACAAGATATTCCATTATAATTAATTTCATAATGGAATAAAATATTTAACCATGACTTGTTAGATTGTGTTTTATTATATCCTTTTCTAATTTAGAAAATGGGGGGAACTAAGAGAAACTTGAAAAAAACCCATGTGATGGACTATGTAGAGACTTCCTGAATGACAACCTACTACCTTCAGAGGTGGAGTTCAAGGGGGATTCTTACAAAAGTATATATGGTTATGAAGAATAACCTAAATAATGAAGAATGTCCACCTTCGCCTAATAGGGACAAACTTTCTATCAAATGTTTTATATAGAAATGATCATACAGTGTTTAGTGGATGTTTTGATACACTAGTCATGGAACAGTGGGTTAACTCAATGGAGAAGATATTATCTATTCATCACTATTCCTATATGGATAAGGTGGATCTATTTTTTCACCATATAGATAGAGACTTCTATCAATAATGGGATTTGATAATGAACTCCAAGTAGATTGATTAAATTGAAGAGATTGAGTGCTATGAAATTTTGATAATTTTTCATTACATGTATTTCCATTGAACTCATTGTACAAATATGGAGAGATAATTAATAAATATGGAAAAAAGTATGTTAAATCAATTAAGAACTACATAGAAACTTTCATAAGGATTTAAAGGCACACTTCTATTTTTTAATCATAAATGATTAAAAAATTGATAGATTCTTTAGTGGTTTGAAACAACGCCATCAAAAGTCTCTAACAATTCTAGAATTTGAGAATTATGAAGAAATTTTATGATGTGCTCTCAAAGTGGATATGGTTTTTGGAGAATGGTCACAAGGATATGGTGAAAAGAAACAAAATATGGAGTTTCAAGATGGAGGATCTAATGAGAAATGTGGAAAGGAAACTCAACCACATATATATTAAAATTATGGGATGAAGAATCATTGTAACCACCTCAATGGGATGGGGAAATACATTAAGTGGTGGAGAGAATTCTACCAAGATCATGAATGTCAAAAAGACATGAGGAAGTAAGACAATGTGTGGGATGAAAGGAGAGCACCAACCATGGTCCCGTGATATAATTTTATGGAGAAAGGGAACTGTGCAATCAAGTGCACTAATCCTTAAGTCCTCTGTGGTAATCCGCATCCACAGGCCCCAAAGCCAAATTAATAGTAAGGATTATTCCATCACTACTACTTTAGTAGAGTATGAAAAGACGTAGTAGAAGGTATAATTTATATTCACTCAAGAATGGAAAATGTATTAGCTAATTCTAGTTCTACATATTTATTTATATATTTCATTTGTTCAAGAACTATTGAACCGATTGCCCAAAATTGTGAAGTAGTGATATCAATAAAAACACATGGTGGTACAATCATTGCAACATAATTGTTGGACTCTTCACCTATTGGCATATGCAGGAATTTTTTTCCAGTGAATCTGATGATACTTCCCATGGTGTAATTCATTGATATAGTGGGAATATATGTGATCTATTTTTATATAGCACATATAATCTTTCAGTAAAAGGAAATATATTTTAATATTACAATCCATCCCTTGATCATTTACAATTGAATGGAAGATCATCAATATCCATTGGGAAACCTTAAATAATGTGGTTATTGATTCCTTGTGAAGAATCACACCTCACTAAAATGATTGGGTAAATGGAAGGTATTAACCTTTCGGAAATTACCATTTTGAGGGAATATGGGGACATATTTCACGAAGAGTTACCTGGAATTTCCCTGGATTGTGAGGTAGAGTTATCAATAGAACTCATAATCAGTGTACTGGATCGTGTAATGGAAAATATAAAAAATAGGGGGGTGAATTGTGTCTTTTAAAATTTCTTCACGTAATCATGATCTAGTCCTTTTATCTTTATATCAAGGATTTAGAAACGGAAAATAAATAACACCAGACGCACGATGTATAGTGGTTTGGGGAACAAAAGTCCCCTAGTCCAGTCCATTAATGCTCTAATCCACAAGCTTGGTGATTTTCGCTATCTATTCCTATTATCAAAAAACTATTCAACAACTGAGTATAGGGAGTTGACACCATTACAATATATAGAAAAATAGAGCCTTCTAGTTCAAACACATATCCTAATACACAGCTTAGTACGATAAGCTGATCACTCAAGATAAAAGAGTATTTGATCATTGAAAATACAATCCCAGTTGTTCTTCAAATTTGCAACAGAATAAAATTGATAGTAGATGGATCTTCGTCTTCTGAAATAATGATCTTCAAGTATGAGTCGTTCTGAGTGGATCCAGTTGCAGTAGATATAGAAATATAAATAGCTACTTCAGAAGCAGTAGATTCACAATAGATCATTGATGTGAAATGGGTGAATCATCTGCCATGTTTCCTCTTCTTCAATAAACATAGCTTTTTTACACTACGTAATCAACAGATCTGTAGATCTTGATTTGTCTCTGTTTGTCTATTATGTATCAACATTGTCATTTAGAATATCTTGTATATCGTATGTGTATCAGCTCTAGTGTTCTTGTTCCAGATCATGTACATTATGTGTTATATTGAATTTCAAAATAGCACTGATATATCAAGTGCTTTATCTTCAAAGTTAGATCAACAAATTCTCCTTCTGACTCCCTATATTCCAACATTTGAATTAATAGAACATTCATAAATCCCCTTGAAATCCACCAAAATATCCTTTAATTTTGATCCTTGGAATCATAAATAAGCGGTTGTGAACTCGTTAGAGACACGCTTTAAAATCATCTTTTAATCCAGTTTTAAATCAGCCTAATAATTCACTTGTAGACTATTTCACAATAATATCGTCTTTGATTCTTCAACAACAATTGTAATGTTGAATAAAAACATACGGTTGATGATGCATCCGTTAAATGTAATGTTGAAAAAAACGTAGTGATGATGATACATCCTTCAAATGTATGGTTGAATACCAATGTAGGGTTGATCATCCATTATTTTATTATCAACATTCAAACTTATGATAAATTATACATACTTTTATTTGAAACGTAAGGTTGTTCACAAAAGTAATGTTGATGAACTATACATTTCATAAAAAACATAATTTTTAAAACTAATGTACGGTTCTTCTTCAATACTTTTCCAATAACCCAATCTATAGGGTTAATTCATATCGTAGGGTACTTCTTCCATACATTTCTGATAACTTATGGTTGTTTAACCAGACTTTTCTTATAACATGTAATGTAAACAACAGGATCGTTCATTTATGCTATACTCCCAAACATAGGATATCAATAGTATTTCTAGAATACATTGAATTGATTTCTGAACTCTTTAACACTTGTTCCACACTATATAAATACTTGAACACTCTTCAAAAAATAAGAATATATATAAAATATTCATTTCATGAAATATACTTAAAGTAAAATCATTAGAAAACAATTAAGGGTATTTGTGAGCATCAAATTCATCATAAAGAGATAGAGTATTGTTCTCAATAATCTCCCCCTTTTTAATAAACATTTTATGAATTATTGAAATCAACACTTGCTCAACAATCTCCCCCTTTTTGATTATCATAAAACCCATAAAATAATAAATGAAATTAACATCCATAATTAATTACATATAGTTTAGAATTTTTCTTAGATAAACCAATATTTAATATTAACCAGATTATTTAAAAAAACCTTGTATTATCCATAATCATAGAAATTATTTTCTCCCACTTTTTCTAAAGTGAAATATAAAAATATCTCCCCTTAAAAATAAAATTTTCTTCTCTTCTTTAATATTAATAAGATTTATAGACTAATATATAAAATTTTAAAATAAAAAAATATGTTTATCCAAATTTCTCCCCCAATAAAAAGAGTTTTTAAAAAAATTAAACATAAAAAAATTCTCCAATAAATTTAAAATAAAGATTAAGAACTTTTAACGTACAATGTTAAATAGTTAAAATAAAATGATTTATTTATGCAAATTTCTCCCCCTTTTTGTGATATCAAAAATAATGATAGTATATCGAATAGAACACATCTAAATACAACACAAATCTTAAGTAAATTCTATTATTAACTATTTTTCAATAAGTGAATCTGGATTACTGGCATATGTTAACAAAGATAGTTAAACTAATATAAACTCACAAATATATAATGAATCAAATTTTCATTGAAAATATGTAACAGTTATAATCATGATGAATATAGGAATCAAGGTGTGTTAAGGGTATGAGATAAGGTCTATCTCCTCTAAACTAGTGCCTTGATTTCTTTCAACTACTCCCTTAGCTTTCTCATCATGCCATCTCCTTGATTGATAGTAAGATCTCTAGTCTCTTGAGATATATGAATATCTTATATCAAATTTACACTAAAAACTAATGCAATCTTTCTTCCTTCTTCATAAACATAGTCAAATTCTCTGTGAACAGATTCAAAACAGTTCTAATACTTGGTTCACTTGAGGTCAACTGGTCAACCAAAAACTTCTGATTATCTAATAACACTGATAAAGGGGAACTGTTGCATTGAAGGTCCTACAATCTGTCATTCATACTACTCATTTCTACTATAATAGAATGGAATCTTCTTGATTAAATTTGGTGAAGTACTTGATGTATTAGCCTCACTGGGTCTGATAGATGCAAATTGTTGCTCCAGAAATTATTTAAACTCCATCCGATCAGACTTCAGAATCATTTCTAATTTCAACATTGAAACTTAATTGAGCATCTCTTTCTTAAAATTTTTAGCTTCCTATTTTGAAACTGAACTAGATTTCAGCCTCTGAAATTTCAACTATTCTTCCTCTAAGTCTATCCTCAGAGAAACATTTTAATATTCCAAACATGACAGCTTCCTGTACAGATCTTATGATTTCTTATTTACTAAATCAGAGGCAACATGGGCTTGTTTCTCATCATCGTCTTTTACATGATTCAACAACACTATTGGTAATGACTCAGCAACATAATTTTACTTATCTTTCTCCGAATCATTTTTTTTCGTAGAATAATCTTTAGATATTTTCCCAGACTCTTCTATAGAAAAATCCTTACTCGGAACCTCTATATGTACTTCAGAAACATTTTCATCCCGAAATTCAACATTTGATGAAGGTTTCTCCACAAGAGCATCCTCAGCAGACATCTCCTCCACTGGGTTGTCTAAAAAAATTTCCTCTTGAATTATATGATGACTGACTACTTCTACTTCACCAGGAACGACATCCTTTTCTTTCTCATCTTTAGTTTACACTCCAGCCTCTACAACAGTTTCAACATCAACTGCAACTACTACCTTATCCTGAGCCTTTTACCTACTTCTACTTGAGTCTCAACATGCACTTGAGGTGTCGCATCAACTTTTGGTTGTGATTTTTTGACAACAGCTTCCCTCAAAAATTTGTAACTCAACAGGTCTCCAAAAGTTAAAGCATGTGAGGATACCAGCTCCTCAACAACTCTGGAATCTTTTTTCATCCTTATCTAATGTCAGTCCTGACTTCTTTCTTTTTTCACATCCTCATTTTCAAATCCAATTCTTCTGGATATTGAGCTCATCCTTGATTCATCATGGCCTTCCTTATACTTAGCAGGATGATCCTGAGTAATTTCTTCTTCCTCTTCCTCAGCTTCAACTGGTAGCAATTTTACTTTGATTGTGCTCTAGAAATATCCTATTTTTCTCAAGGCCCCAGCACCGAATGTATTGTTGTGGTGGCATCTAACTTTGGCATCAACCAGTCTCACCATACCCTTCTGTAAAAGTATCATTGAAACAAATGTTCCAATGGGATAAAAATTCATTGAGACTTCTATTTGAAAACAGTAATGTAGGTACCATACCATATACCTTGGAAAATTAAATATGATGTCGCTCATCAATAGAATCATAAAACACATATCTGGATACCGAATCTTTTTTATTTCTGACATCCATGGTGCAATCCCAGTTTGCACAAATTTTACAAGAATCTATTTATCATGCTCTAAGTCTTTCAATATAATTTTTCAGATTTTGTTTATACAAATAAAAATGACATAATATCCTTAGATTTATGTACTGAATCTCAAATATTCTTTTAACCTAAATGGAAAAATCCCTTATGTGGTATGTTTAGAATCTGATCTCTCTCTACAGATGACATTGAAACATCTCTATTGTCTATTTTCACTATCATAGAATCCTCATCTTTCCCTATACTAAACTGAATAGATTTGAAGAAGTAACAAGCTCCACCTCATATAAAAACTCAATTTTCTCACCATTAAAAGTCTGTATGAGGTTTTGAAAAGTGAGATATTTCTTCACCAGAAGGTTCGTCTGATATAACCATTCTAGGTCTATGAACTTTCCTTGGAAAATTTTCCTTCCTGTCGAGCGCTTCCTCTTGGTAGTGCTGGTCTCAACATCATCGGTTCTCTTAGTTTTAGCCATTCCCGCCAATATCTCTTAAGGTTCCAAGATTAGGGTTTCAAAGTTTTGGATTAGGATTAACAAAGAGAGGTAATTCTTCACGGGTTCGAATGGGTTTTTGGTAGAAATGAAATAATTCAGAATTAAAAAGGTATCTGACTTCCTTGATTCCCATGTCATCAATAATCATTACATAAATTTTAAAAACAATTAAATTTTTACGTGCACATATAAAAATAATTTTTTTTTGAAAAACAAATAACTAATTTATTTTAAACAGAAAAAATCTCATAATCAAATGGATAAAATAAAACACTATTTAAAATTATATAAACCTCCATCCCCTTAATAAAATCAAACATTGCAATGGGAAGTGGTTTAGTAAAAATATCATCTAATTAAACTTTATTGCTTACAAATTCTAGAAATATATTCTTTTTATAACAACATGGTCTCTTAGAAAATGATGTCTGATATCAATATGCTTACTCCTAGAATGATTAATATGATTTTTTGAAATATTAATATCACATGTATTATCATATAAAATAGGTGTATTATTAAAATTTAGTCCAAGGACTGTAAGAGTGTTTTTTATACACAGAACGTGTGCACAAAAACTACTAGGAGACACATATTCTGCCTTGACTATAGACAGGGCAACTGAATGTTGTTTCTTACTTGGCCATGACAATAAAGATTTTCTTAAAAAGTGACAAGTTCATGTGGTTATTTTTCTATCTAATCTACAACTCCCAAAGTCTTCCTCTAAATATGAAATTAAATTAAAATCAAATGTTTGTGGAAAGAGAAGAGATTGAAAACAGTTCCTTTTAAATATCTAAAAATTATTTTAATAATAGTTAAATGGGATTATTTAGGATTTGATTGAAATCTTGCACAAAGACATACTAAGAACATTATATCTGACCTACTTGCAGTAAGATATAATAAACTACCAATCATACCCTTATATAACTTGTTGTCACCTGATTTCCCAGCTTCATCCAAATCAGGTTTTATATTAGTACACATAGGAGCTGTATATGTCTTACTATTTTCATGTCCTAATTTCATTAGTAAATTAGTACTGTATTTTATTTGATTTAAAAAATTTCAAAAAATCTTTTTGATAAATTTGAAGTCCTAAAAAGAAATATAATTATCCCATCATACTCATTTCAAAATCTTTTTGCATTATATTTGAAAACTCATGACAAATAGATTTATTTATTTTTCCAAAAATAACATCATCAAAATAAATTTGAACCAATAAAATATTAGAGTTTATTGTTTTCTTAAATAGTGTTGGATCTGTCATTCCAATAGTAAAATAGTTTTTCAAAAGAATATAGATTGATCTTTCATTCCAAACTGTAGGTACTTGTTTTAGGCCATATAGAGCTTTAGTATGTTTAAAAACAAAATCAATTTTTTGTGATTTTTCAAAACTAGGATGTCGCTCCACATAAAAATCATCCATTAAATAACCATTTAAAAAGGTACACTTAACATCAATCTGAATTAATTTAAAACTCATATGAGTTTCATATGATATGATGATTCTAATGGCTTCTTTTCTAGCTACAGGTGCAAAGGTCTAATCATAATCGATGTATGCTTCATGATTATATCCTTTAGATACTTGTCTTGCATTATTTATAGTTATTATTCCTTGATCATCTTGTTTATTTTTAATGACCCATTTCGTTCCTCTAACTGGATAGTTTTGAGTTATTTCAACTAAGTTCTAAACTTCCTTTCATTTGGACTGGTTTAGTTTTTCTTACATGGATATTATACAACTTCCATCAAATAAGGCTTGTTCTATAGACTTGAGTTATAATTTGGATAAAAAGGTACAAAACTCAACAATATTTCATATGTCCTTCTAGTTTTTATTCTTGTTTCTATGTCTTTTATTACAGTTTCTAAAGGGTGATTCTTTAGGGTTCATGACTATCTAGGTAGTACACATATAGGTTCTTCAGTACCATGTTTTTCTGGACTAGAATGAATTTCACTTATATCTTTTTCAACATCATCTATCAGGTTCTCAAGTCTCATGTTCTCATTAGAATCATGTTCATCTATTTGATTTGTACTTTTCTCAAAGGAATCATATTCATAAAATTTCACAGGAACTGATTCATCCGCAATCCTTGACTTTTTATTAAAAACTCTATATGATTTGGAAGAAGCAGAATATCCAAAGAAAATTCTTTTATCTGATTTTGGATCAAACATTGCATGATTTTCCATGGTTTTTATGGTGTAAACCATGAATCCAAAGAAAAAGTAATTTACATTAGGTTTTATTTTATTCCAGAGTTTATAGGGTTTCGTTTTTTAAATAGGTCTAATTAAAACTCTATTAATTATATAGCAGGCTGTACTAACAACATCTTCCCAAAAAATGAGAAAAAAGATTGTATTCATTTAGAATATTCCTAGCCATTTCATTAATAGTCATATTTATTCTTTCATCATTTCCATTTTTTAGGTGTTCTTGGTGCAGATAAGGTCTGTTTAAAACCCATATTTGAAAAAAAATAATTGAATTCCAGATTCTCAAATTATCCACCATGATGACTTCTTAATGAAATTATTTTGAAACCTTTTTCATTTTGAACAGATTTGCAAAAACATTCAAAAAATGTAAAAGCTTTATTTTTATATTTTAAAAAGAAAATACATGTAAATATAGAATAGTCATAAACTAAAACATATACATATAATTTACTAGCCAAGCTTGCTACACTTGAGGGACCAAACAGATTCATATGGATAAGTTCTAGAGGTTTAGATGTAGAAATTTTGTTAACTGATTTGAAGGATGATTTGTGTTTCTTTCCATGTTGACATGCATAAAAAATATATAGCCTTCAGACTTGAGACTAGGAAAATCGAAAACTAGCTGTTTCCTAGATAACTTATTTAAAACATATATATTGCAATGTCATATTCTTCTATGCCAGATCCAGGATTCATTTAACTTAGTAGTTATGCAGCTTAATTTTTGTTTACAAAAGGAATTTAATTCGAGGGTGTACACATTATTAGATCTTTGTGCTCTAAATTTGAGCAATTTATTTTTGAAAATAGAACCACAATTGTTAGAAAAATCAATAGCATAACCATCATCAAATTTTTGAGAGATACTTATCAGGTTATGTTTCAATCCTTATACATAGAGTTATTTATTGATTGATACTGCTTCTGGATCTCCAACTATTCTAATTTCAATTATATTACATTTGTCATTGTAACCAAATGGGAATAGACCATAATACTTTTGAGTTAGAGTTCTGAAATTGGATGAGTTTCCACTCATATGCCTGAAGCAACCACTTTCCATATACCATATGTTCCTTTTTCTTCTACGACCTACTTCCTGCAATGGCATTTATAAATATTGTTTTGGTACCCACATTCTATTTGATCCAGTCATGTTATCTAGAAAAAGATCTATGAATCCAAACGTGCATTGTTTTTCTAAAATCAACAGAATAATATTAATTGTTTGAGATAAATGCTTTCATTATTCCACTTATCTGGGGTTTCCTTAAGAAACAATTCTTAGACAGATTTCCTTTTTCTCCACAATATTTACATATTACCTTTCTAATACATGGCACAAAATAATTTATGTACAGTTTAGGCATTTCACCTTTTCTAGATATTCCATATCTTCAATTTTTAATCACATTATTTCCACGAATGTAATTTAGTGTATTTTCTCTTTTTATAAAAATAAAATCTCCACCTTTATACGTTTCTACTTCAGTTTGATGTTTTTTTATTTTAGCTTCAATATATGTATTGTTTTTATTTATCAAATTATATTTTCCCAGTAATTCCTGATATAGTTTTAGTAGACTATATCTTTCTCCAAAAAAAGTATTATGAATATTCCTTGAAGACTTGTGTTTCATAAATAAATAATCATATTTCTTTTCAAGAATATTGTAGTAAGAGGCATGTTTATCATTTATATATCTTGATTTAAAATTAGAGTCAGTAGAGTAATAGGATTGTACCTCATCCGTTTCTACCATAAAGCACATATTTGATTTGAAATTAGATTCCTCCTTTTCTAAATTAGACTTTGATGAGATTATGGATTCTTTAGATACACTCAATGATACATTTGTTTCTTTCTTGTTTTTTCATAATCATTCATTTTGAAGAAATTCCTCTTCTTGTCTTAATTTAATTGAGGACAGCCAGGTCTGATATGACCAATCTTCGTGCACTTATAGCATTTAAAATCCTTTTCATCATTTTTTGAAAGTTATTCTAAAGACATTAATCTTTTCCTAGAATTTGGTAAACTTTCTGGCTAGTTGAGCTAGTTCTATATTCAAATTTAATGAATCAGAGCCTTTTAATTTCACCTTTACTTCCTTTTTCTTTATCATTCTGCTTTTCCTTTGTGATGACACTTTTAAGGCAGTGTAATATTTCATCATAAAAAACTTATTGTCATTTGATTCATCTTGCATCTTGGCTTCAAACATCATAATTGTTCCAATCACCTATCTCATGGTTATGTATTTGACATGTGTTGACTATCTGATTGCAGTAGAGACTCCAACCCATTCAGTAGACTGTGCTCTCCTTACTTTTAAAGCTTGATCTTCTTGTTTGTTTGGTTCTACAAAAGCAGATATATTTTTGACAATTTCTGTCACTCTTCCATTCATTTGAGTAATTATTTCACCTCCAAACATTTTGAATGTATCAAATTTATGCTTAACAATACCATATCTAATTTTCCTAAAATTTTCAGTTCCATCATAAGCAACAAAAATAATTTTATACTTACATATACTTTCGGGCATTGAGATACTCTACTGAATTCATCAGGTTCTAGACCACATATAATTTCTTTCATTTCCTTTGAATTAATGTCAAACATAGCTTCTATAGTTGCACTCCATGTCTCAGGTTTCTCGAGTATTTCATATGGAGTCAAAATCCTATAATATACTCGATATCCAAGGTTGTTCAGATAAATTATCATTCTCGACTTCCAAAAACCATAATTTTCTCCATTTAAGTACGGTTCTATGAGAATAGACATTCCCTCCCTTGTATAAGTCATACTAGTCTTCATATAATCCTTAATCACTTTCATTTTATTAATACTTTATCAAAAATCTTCTCCTTTGATACCAATTGTTGGATCGGGTCATACCAAATATAAACAAGAGGGGGGGGGGGTGAATTGTGTCGTTTTCAATTTCTTTACATAATCATGATCTTATCATTTTATATTTATATCAATGATTTTTTCGTGGAAAATAAATAACACATGACAGACGATGTATAATCATTTAGGGAAAAAATGCCCATAGTCTACTCCACTAATACACTAATCCATGAGCTTCTGAATTTCACAATCTGGTCGTCTTATCAACAAACCATTCCATGAATGAGTACATGCATTTGCCACCATTAAAATCTAAGGAAAACCAAAGCCTTCTGGTTCAAACAAATAACCTATCACACAACATAGTACGAGAAGCTGATCAATCAAGATAAAAGAGTATTTGATCATTGAAAATACTTTCCCATATGTTAAACTCAATTGAATCAAAATGAAATTTATCGTATATGGATCTCCGTCTTCGGAAATAATGATCTTAATGTAAGATTCATTCTTAGTCAATCCAGTTTCAGTAGATATAGAAATATAATTAGCAACTTTAGTAGCATTAGATTCACAATAGATATTTTATGTTGAATGGGTGAATCATTTTTCTTGTTTCTTCTTCTTTAATAAACAGGTCATTGTCGTTCTTCGTAATCAGCAGATTTGTAGATCTTGATTTGTCTCTACTTATCTCTTATGTATAAAGGTTTTCGTGCATCTGTTCTTGAATATCGTAAGTGTTTCTACTCTTGTTTTCTTGTTCCAGACCTGGTACATTGTGTGTTCTATTGAATTTCAAAATAACACATATATATCAAGCACCTTCTCTAAAAAGTAAGATCCTTAAATGTTTCTTTATGACTCATGATATTAAAAAATTTGAATTAACAGAGCAATTGTAATTCCCCATGAAATTCACCATGAAAAGGTCCTTTAATTTTGATCATTCGAATCATAAATAAGTAGTTCTGAACTTTTCAAATACACACATTAAAATAGCTTTTAATCAAATTTGAAATCATCCTAATAATTCACATTTAGACCATTTCATAATAATATCATCTTTAATTCTTAGATGATAAATATAAGGTTGAATACAAAGGTAAAGTTGATGACACATCCTTCAAACGTAAGGTTGAATACAAACGTAGGGTTGATGATGCATCCTTAAAACATAAGGATGAATACAAATGTAGGGTTGATAATTCATACCTGCCATTCCAACATTCAAACGTATGATAAATGATCCGTACATTTATATGAAATGTATGGTTGTTCACCAAATTGAGTTTGGTGAACCATACATTTGAGAAACAAATGTAACATTTAAAACTTACGTACAGTTCTACTTCCATACTTTTCCAATAAGCCAAACATAGGGTTCCTTCCAAATATAGGGTTATTCTTCCATACATTTCCGATAATGTATAGTTGTTTAACCAAACTTTTCTGATAACATGTAAAGTAAACAACGGGTTCAATTCATTTTGTTATGCTCCCAAATGTAGGAGATGAACAATGTTTCCAGATTAAATTGAATTATTTTTTGAACTCTTTAACACTTGTTCCATTCTATATAAATACTTGAATACTCTTCCAAAAATAATAATATATAAAATATTTAATTCATGAAATACACATAATGTAAAATCATTAGAAAACTATTAAAGTTATTTGCGAGCATCAAAATAATCATAAAGAGATGGAGTTGTTCTCAACAATCTCACTATTTTTAATAAAAATATTATGTATTCTTGAAAACAACACTTGCTCAACACAAATATACTCCTATAAAAAAATTTCCTACAGGATGGCTCCTATAAAATTGGAGGAGTTAAAGAAGAATATACAAGATCTTCTGTAAAAATGGTTCATACGCCATAGTGAAACACCTTGGGGGTTCTCCAGTGATATTTTCAAGAAGAATGATGGACAAATGCGGCAATATATTGATTATCCAGAACTCAAAAAGATCACTATAATGAAAGATATCCCTCTTTTATGTATGGATGACTTGTTCAATCAGTTGTGAGGAGCTCGATACTTCTCATAGGTGAATCTTCATTCTGGATATCATTTGCTAAAGGTGAATAAAGAATATATTTAGAAGACTACATCCCATACTATGTATAGGAAATATGAGTTTCTTTTGATCCCCTTTGGACTTACTAATTCTACTAAAATCATAATGGATTTGATGAATTGACTCTTTAGATAGTACCTCAAAATATTTTTGGTTATTTATATTGATCATATTCTAAAGTAATCCAAGAGAATAGAGAAATATAAAGAACATCTTAGGCCTGATTTGGAAAAATTAAGGAAGGATAAGTTGTATTCCAGTTTTAGAAAGTGTGACTTTTCAATGTAGGAAGTCACAATCTTGGGACATGTGAGAATAAGTGAGGTAATTTTTGTGAACCCTAAAATAATTGGAATGTTGAATACCCTCTAGTGTCATGAAAATCTACAATTGTTTCGGATTAGATGGGTAATACTGACATTTTATGAGAAATTTCTCATGATTTTCAATCCCAGAAAATTGGTTAACAAGGAAAGGGGTAATGCATTTCTCGACGGAAGAATGTGAAAAAATATTTATATAGCTAAAGAGAATGATAATCAATATAGCTATACTCACATTATTAAAAAGTGGTTATTGTCTTGAGATATACATTGATTCATAAAAAAAGGAATAGGGATTTTTACTCATGAAAAATGATAATATTATAGAATACACCTCACAAAATTTGAAGATTTCTGAGTAGAACTACCCAACACATGATCTGGGGATTGTAAATATGATTTTTTCCTTGAAAATATGGTGTCACTACCTCTATAGTGATATTTGTGACATATATTCAGATCACAGGAGCCTAAAGTACATATTCATACAAAAAATGATTAACATGGGTTAAAGGATGTGGTTGGAGCTAATTAAGTACTATGATTTCATTATTCACTATAATAAAAAAAAGGAAAATAGTGTATCTAGTGCTCTTAATAGAAAATAAAATATTACTCTTTCCCTGATGTGGATTGAGAAAGAACCTATATTCATCATTATTTAATGGATGTGTTTCTAAATAATAATGGTCAAGAATACACCATACCATTCTGAAATTTTTTCCCAATGATCTGTCATATAGAAGATTAAGGATGCTCAAAGGGATGACCAAGAGTTGCAATAGAAGGTGAATACAAAAAAGGAAGGGACGATACAAGAGTTCCATATCGATGAAAATTGTGTGATTCGGTTGGGAATGAGGATTTTAGTTCCTTAATCACTAAGGATAAAGAATGATCTATTTGATATTGCACATATATCAACATTCTTTATCTATCCATGAAGTACAAAGATGTAGAATGATATTCAAGAATACTTCTTATGTTATAACATGAATATGGAAATTGAAGAGTATATCTCAATGTGATGGATATGTTTTCATGTTAAATTAGTGAGAAGAAATTCCAAAGGGATAATGACACCATTGCCTCTACCCATGTGGAAATTGGAGAATGTCACTATAGACTTTGTCTTGGTTGTGCAGAAGACATCAAAAGGAGATAGTGCAATATATATTATTGTGGAATGAATCACCAAGACTACCCATTTTATTTTTATTGGTGAGGATGTTACACATGGAAAACTTATAATGATGTATGTGAAAGAATTTTTGAGACTACATGTGGTTCCAATATCGATTGTCTCTGATTATGATCACATGATCACATCTAAACTCTGGAGTAGTCTTCAAGATGATTTCATTACTAAATTAAATTTCAGCCCATCCTATCACCCCCAAACATATGTAAAATCTAAAAGTACCATTCTGATGCTTAAAGATATGCTAAGAGCCTAAATATTAGATTTCAAAGGTTAAGGGGATCATCATCTCCCATTGGTTGAGGTATCATATGAAAATATCTTCAACTCAAGTATTCTTATTTCCCCATATGAATATATCTATGGTGGGTGATTTATATCTCCAATCTATTAGGAGGATGTTGAGGAAAAAAAGACACTTGGACTTGATCTTGTGAAAGATATGACCAGGATGGTTTAGGCCATCCAAAAAAATATCTAAGCTACTTAGAATAACCTAAAGAGATATGGTGACAACCATTGAAGGTACTTGGAGTTCGACATAGGATATAAATTCTTCCTTTAAATATCATTATTGAAGTGATTCATCTTGTTTTGAAAGAAATGTAAGCTAATCCAAAGGTATATTGGCCAATTTTAGATCATTGACCACATATGGGCCATGACCTATTGTATTTCACTTCCACCAAAATATGGCCCAATTTCATGATATCTTCCACATATCACTCCTGAGGTTGTAGACACCAGACCCCTCAGATGTAATGATCATAGTGGAGGTACAACTAGAAGATGACCTCTCTTATATGGATCATCTATTAAAAACTGTGGATTGGAAATATAAGGTTATACGCAAGAAGACAACCCAACTTGTTAATGGGTTGTGGATGAACCATATGTTTGAATAAGTGACTTGGGATCTTGAGGAGACGATGAAGGATAAGTAGCCTCACCTGTTTATGTAAAATGAAATTTTGATGGTGAAATTTCAAAGGGGGAGGGAAGAATGTAATGACCCAAACCTTTATCAATGGAATTTCACACATCTTATAGTAATTTCACATATTATAAATCACATAAATCACCATTATACCCTAATAAAAACATTATAAATGATTAATTAATTAATTAAAGTTATGATAAGGAACCATTACCAATGAAATAATAACTCGACCATAGGAATAGTAATATGACCCTTATGAATAGAAAAATGGAAAAATTTATAGTTATATAATCCATGAAATAATAAGTAAAATTTAGTTTTCTTACTAATACAAATATGTTATAATTATATCATAGTATAAATAAATAAATGTTTAAAAAATTATTAATTAATTGTTGGTATTTTCATATGTCATAAATATTTAATTAATCTTTTATGATTAATTTAATAATATAAAAGAAAAATTAATTTCAAAAAATTTATTAGTGAATTAATATTTGGATATCTTGTGATTTTATTCTAATTTTAGGAGACATTATGAAACAATTCAATGGGTTATAAAATGTGTTATTATTTTAAAATAATTATCAATCAGGTAAGTGAAGATTTCAATTAAAAATTAAATTTATAGTATTTATTAATTTTTTTTCATAAAATGAAGTTCATAATTTGAATTATACATGTCAAAAAATTCTAAGTTTGATGTTTTTGGATTTTTCTAAAATACTAGAATGTTTTTAGGAACTGTAAAATATGATATTTTACAATAAAAGTTAATTACATGAATTATGGATTCATAGATGATTTAATCCCAAAATATCTAAATATTCTTCATTATGTTTTTATATTTATATTTATTTATCAAAATACTCATATTCTTGAGCCAAATAATAAACTAATGAATATAAAAATGAGAAAAACCTCTCGCATCTACTATAAATACCACCCCTCACCACCTCCTTTCTTCAATCCAATCAATATTTGAGACTTTTACATGATCTAAAAATACACATACCAATCCCCCCCCCCCCCACGTCTAGGAGCTCTTCATCTCATCAAAATACAAATACTAGGTACCTTGAGGTGGTTCTCAAGAGGAGAATACAAGGGGTAAATTCCTCATTCCTTTCTTTTAATTTCCTTCCATATTATTTTCTATTTTTATTGTATCCTCACCTCCCCTCACCTAAATAAAATTATAACTCTATTACCATACAAATAAGATAAATATATCAATATAATTAAAGAACCATCATTAAAATCATCCCACATTCTATTTTATTCTATAAAAAAAATCATCACCCGTGATGTGTCAATTTGCCGACATCATGGGTGATGCAAATTAATTTTCCTATAACACCTTCTAATATATTAGTAAAACCATAAAAATGGATGGAAAATTTTAAAATTTATTTTATAACCACATTTATGTTTTGGAACAAACACATATATATATAATAATAAATGATAAAACAAAACGATTTTGTGGGGATCAAAAAAACCGCAAGAATTAACATAATACGATCATCATTGACTTTTATCTAATGATTTATCAATATAACATATAACCAAATTATATATAAGATACTTTTAAATAAGAAATTTCATAAATAATATATAATAACAATTATGCATATTTATCCACATTTTACATGAAATTTTATTCCTATAGTCAAGTGAACCGATCATGAATACTAAGAAAACAAATACTCTCAAATGATGAAATTAAACTATATAAATCATCTAAAATCCTATAAATAATCTTTATAAAATAAAAATGAATACAATTAATGTATAAAAGGTTATTTATTTCTTAATTAATGATTTTACAATGAATATATAATATATTATGGTGAAAAAATCAATCAAACCCATGTTATGGGGAATTCTTGAACCCTAATCTATTTCTTTGGATTAGTAGTCTTTCACCCCATTTTCAGTACATATATTACTTAAATAATATATATTTATCATTATTTTAGATTTAAATTGATATAAATATTTTATACTTGAGTTTATGGCAAACATAATGTTTTTTAAAAGAAATCTTATTTCAAAAAAAAGCCTCTTACTACTTGTGATTGTCTATTCATCACTCATGGTTGATGATTCATATATCATGTATCCTACTCCATATATCATTTGGAAACCCAAATGTTATGAATATGTGGTTTATAGAATGAAACCCATTCTTTCCCATGGGTTATTTTATCTCTAATATTGATATACATTCTATGTGGAATGCATGATAATGTAAATGTTATTATGTGATGGGTGAGCCCAGAATAATGTAGTGTAATGTAAATGTTATGATGTGATGGGTGCAACTACAATTATATAGTGTTCCAATGTATTGGGTAAAGAGACTCATCTCATGATAAATAGTGAAATATGCATGGACTTGATGAGAGGTCTGTTCACAAGTATGTGTGGTATTTGACCACTAATACATGATTTTTCATTTTTATGCATTTCCACATTTAAATCCATTTCATAATTCTTACTCTCATGATTATTATACTATGAGTATGTTATGATGATAAGGATTGTTCACCCCCCATTTTTAATTGATTCATTATCTTATATATCCTCTTACTGGGCTTTTATCTTCCCCATTTCTTTGATTTATATCCTCAGGTGATTACTTGTATTTAGGATAAAACAGCTGACAATAAGAACCTCGAAAATAAGGAATTACATAAATTTTAATGTTTTATTTTTTAAATGTTATGTATGATCCTATTTTTTTCAAGACACTAAACCTTTGGACTCTAGTTGTGAAAATATTTTATGCATTTTGTCTATTAATTGATGTAATATGTTATGTAAGAAAAATAAGTGTCACTATATTTAGAGTTCAATAAGGGATACTAGATTTTTTTGAGACTACCCATGATAAGGATTGTGGAGATATTTACAGTGATGAAAGGTATCCCAGATGTTTATCACACAATTCCAAATTTTATTGAGGGTCGGTGATTTTTCTTATCCATTTGACTTTACCCTATAGTTAGATTGAGTGGATGAAGTCTTCGATGTGTTCAAACAAAGGTGATACGTGCAACACCAATATCACATCGTTGATCAAGGAAAATTGATAATCAAGATCAGAACCACCATCTCATAGTTCCTTGTGGCGATTGATGATCTTTATGATAAAATCTTATATATATAATTTATTCCTATTGTTTCATTTCATTAGATGAATGTGAGCCTATAATTGATCATATGGGAGTGTTATCTCCACATACAAAATCAGTACCCTCATCTTTTGGTATGGATTGTGGGATTTAGGGTAAAAATCACCAAAATATTAGAGAATTTTAAAACTCTAGTTTATATTTTTTAATCTTTTTAAAATTTATAAATATATATGCCTAGATTTTTCCTTATATTTGGGACGTTGTTTTGGGAATCGTAGGACCCCAAAATTAATATATTAAAAATATTAATGTACATTTAATCATCTACAATCCTCTATCAAGATTAAAAAAATTCCCCTTGATCATGAAATCTAATGGGGATTATGATATCATGGTTGTTACCAAAATATAAGTCTTACCCTTGGTTTCACTTAAAATTGGACGACGTCTTATGTTCGGTTAAATGATGTATTTTGCAGGTGTGTTAGGTAAATTAAATAATTTGATTAATTATTGTTTTAATGACTTGAAATTTAACCTCCCTATATAAATATGTCACTAGGATGAATTTACAAGGCCAACCACATAACTTTGGTATTTTGGAGAGTTGAGATGGAGTGAATCAAGTTTATTGGAAACTCCAGAACATGGGTCAATAATGAAAAGTCAAGGGGATTTGTGATAAAAATGATGAATACATCGATATCTTCATCATCCTATCTACAAGATGTGTTTTCAAAAAATATTCATATATTCTTGACGTAGGTATTTTTAGTTTTTATATTTACACCAATTTATTTATTTGAAAAGAATGGATTCTCATAATTTCATGACTAATGTAATTTTACGTTTATTACATGGTCCTAGATCTGATTGGTTTTCTTGAACATGTTTTCTATATTTTTTGCACCCATATTCCATACCATAGGTTTCTATTATTTAGGATTGTTGGTCAGGATCACTACATCCATGGTTGATCATACCTTTTTCTAGTTATTTTTTCCACCACCATTCATTTTGTTCATCCACCTTATCCAATTTTGTCAGTGATTTGACAATCCTATTCTGTATTTAACCATAATAGAACCCTCATATTACATATGGATGCACCAAAATCTTATGTATCATCATTTTTAGGATAGATCATGGTGGATTTATGGGTAAAAGTGATGTATTAAAGGATTGGTACCCCAAATAGTGACCATTGGCATGATAGTTACCAAACTGGTAACCTTGATCCTTTTTTCTGAACAATGAAGGTAGACAAACAATGATTAGATACAACATGATATGAATTTAGAAATTTCATCTGAGTTAATGTTTTGTGAAATAAATGGGTAAGGGGTATCTTTAATACTCATGATGCGTAGTGTTCCTTTATTTTACTACATTCCATGCACCTTGATGGTTCCAATGTTGAGTATCCCGAGTCTTCGATGTGGCTAGGGATTCTGCATGAGTTAAATATCAAAGGCACTATGACTCTATACAGGCATCCACGCCATTTATTGAGGTTATAAGGTCAATAACTTGGGTGTATATACATGTCATATCCCCCTATATAAATGATATGTGTTGGTACTCAAATTATAAAATCCATTTGCCAATGTTGCAAAACTAAGACCCCACGTTAGAAGAAATTTTATGTCCCCTATAAGACATTATTTCTAAGGGTACATGGTTACATGGTTAATGTGTCAAGGGGCCTTTCCTAAAATACTGAGTGAACATACATATCATCCTCCAATAGGGATATACATTATGGGACACATGGTTGGCCAAGACGTGTCAATCGGAGGACACACCAACATGTCTATGCTAAGTCACATTTCTTGTATCCCTATATACAAGCCCTATACATTTTCCAAGAACTTATACCTTGTGTATCTCCTTATTTGAGGGTCATATTTGGGCCCATGAGTATCCCCTTACAAGTAGTTTTCCACATATGATTCAATAGTAGTATTCGTATCTTCAAAAAATTTATTATGTGAGTTGAAGAAAGATGTATTACTCTCTCTATGATGCTTAAATGGTGGAAATTTTTGGGTGTGATCATTGGAGTGTTGTTGGGACTAGTAATAATATATATCTCTTTAATGTGGATCTCCCATATAATTTTTATTGTTAGAGACAAAACTCCCCAACATAAAAGAGGTAATAAGTCCATTGTCTAAAGATTGGTCAAATCCATTATTGGGTTTTGGTGGTTAGTGGATTCTCATCAGAGTTAGTGATCCCATAGATTTGTTACTAAATTGGGAGGTTCTGGTCCTCTATACTCATTATAGATATGTTTTCCATATTTCATGGAATGAGAGAAGGATCTTTGGGAGCATTATACTATCTCATGGTTCCTAATTGGATGAGATTATGGAGATCTGAATTCTCTATTTCCTTGGGTTTCATTTTAAGATTATATGTTTTTGGATACCTTTACCCTCTTAAATTATGAGTTGAGATTGTTGTATTACTCTATTTCCCCATATTTGTTTTTGGAGCATCATAATGGTTATGTATATACTCACCCATGTATTCACATTTCCTACACATATTTTGTGTTACGAAGATGATATGAGGATTGAAAGTGACTTTGGTGGACCCGATGTTGGAGGGTAATAATAGTATTGGATATCCTGACCACATTTGTTTCTTATCCTAGAAGATTTAGATCTAGGATCTCTTCTATTATATGTTTTTATAAGTTTTTAGGTTAGGACCTCATTTATAGTTGGGTGTGTATTTTTTCCATTTACAAGATTTATTTTCCATTGTTGGTCCTTGATGTATTTTCCAATAGGTTGCTACATTCATTGATTACAATATATAAATTACAATATTTTATTACATATTTTTATTATTTTATGGCGAAGCCTAGTTTGTGTGTGATATCTCTACACATGCATTATGTTAAATAATCCAATTTTTTTCCCTACTTGGTGTTTATCGCCACCCCATTCCCGTTGAAGTCTTGTTTGGGGTCTCACTTTTGAATTTCTAATGACCTAGACGGGGCTTTGGTGGGTCAGGTCATGACTACTGAATATACATCAAAGATCATGGTATGAAAATAATTAAATAAATAAAGTTAAAATTATATTTAAATGATAAAATCATTACCAATGAATACTTGGAAATAGGAGAACATTGAATGGTTTTTTTGAAAGATCATTCAAAGACAACGAAATGAAAAAATGTCACATGGTTTTTTATTGAATACTTTCTGAATACATATCACTTAATCACCATTAGAGAGTAATTTTAATTCATTCTTAAATCCATGATATAAATCAAAGAAGTGGTGAGTGTAATGTTCCATGATTAATATAAATATTTTTCCATAATAAAATACCATGTGGGTATCTCACCATGCACGTAACACTAAAATAAAAAAGAAAACTATGAAACCATAATAAAAGTATTTAATATTATAATTGTACTATTTTCATTAAATTTTTTATCAATATAATTATCAAATTTATAAAAACAATAAAAAAATCTATAATAAAACAAATTTCATTATACGCTTGGATATATAATTTATCTAAAATTTGTATTTGCAAATTAAATGTACTAATATGAAAATTATATTCTTATCAAATTAAGAATTTTTATTTGTTAAATTAGATTCTATATTTAGAATCATAATTTCCAAATAATTTTGAAAGGATCATTTTATTTTTAGGCATAAAAATAATATTACTTGTATTAATGTTAATTAACATGATGATGGTAGGCCTATTATTTTCCAAGAACAAATTTATTAACGTTGAGTAATTTTTATATACAATCAAATGAATCAATCACTTGTTAGAAATGAATTTAATATTGTTTTTATACATATATATGAATTTACTAAAACTCATTTAATTTCAAATAAATACTAAATAAGATTGATAATAGTTAATGTTGAAAGCAGCAATTTTTTACAAAATATATTTTCTATATATTAAATGTTTTATATTAAAATTTTGTTTTATTTTATTTATAAACTTTATTATATTATAATGGTACAAAATTTTGGATCAACATACCCAAATTTTTAAATTTATGTTATTTTTTTAATAAAACACAAATTACTTAGTTAAACACAAGTTACCAATGTAAAAACAAAAATTTTAAAATAAAAATATGTGTTAAAAGGATTAAGATTTGTTTAAAATATGTGTGAAAATGGGGGGAGGATTCGTTATCCAACATATCTCACCCCACACTATCTTATTTCCCACATTTTTATCCATTGAATCGTGTATAGTGGCATTCCATTATTGAGAAATAATGGGTGTTCATAAGAGTTCCCTTTTCTACACTTAGAAAAGGGGATCACATCCACCCTATCAAACATACACATATACATTGAAATTTACATGAAAACAAATCCAATTAAACTCTAATATAAGTGAAATTCATGACTTAATAACCATGGTCACCATATGTTTTCTTGACGACTTCATTTCTAATGACACTTTAAATATAATGTTCAAGGTCCCAAAGTGAATATTACTTAATCCTTATCATTTTATTATCAATATTTATCTTACAAAAAACCCCTATAAACAGTAATATAATATCCATAGTATAATTAGTATACTATATTGTAAATATATTTATTATTAAATGCTGAATTTTTTATTTCCATCCACATAAAAAACAAAATAACATCAATCATGTGTTTGTACAGACAACAACCGCTTCCTCACTTTTTTATTTGTAAATATGTAATTGTAGAATAAAATTTATAAATACAAAAAAATATGATTATTAAGAGAAAATTGTAATCTGTCTTCACTCCCTCTCATTCACCATGTAATGAAAATTTTAACCATGCATTATGTGAACTACCACCTCCACGATGTATTTTGTCTCATTTTTCATGTAGTTTCATTATTATATATTAATTTCTCTAAAAATATGATTAATCACCTTAAAAATAAATAAATAATATTAATATTTATTTATAATAGCTATATTATTTCAAATGAAACCAAATTTATAACCATAATTATATATTAATTCTGGAATGTTCTTGTTTGAGGTGGGTTAACCACCACTTGAATAATGCTATAAAATTTTTTCATGGATGAAAATGTGAAAATTAAAAATAATATTATTAAAATTTAAAATTTAAATAATTATTTTTATTGTTCTAAAAGGTTTATATAATGTACTAAACATATTATTAGAATATCATCTTTCACTTCTAAAATTACCATAATATGTTGAAAATGATTTCATTTTAATGAAACATAACTAAAACATGTTTAAATATGAAAATAAATTTATAAATATATCTAAAAGATATATTATAATAATTTAAATTATAATATAATTAAATTATTAATATTAATGAATGGGTGTGAGGATCAACATTATAAATATGCATGAAATAATAAAAAATTACTAACAATTGATGGTAAATTTTTGAAATATATAACTAATATATTGTCCCTAAATGTTTATAAGTGAATTGTATAAAAAGAATTTTATATTAATAATTTTACTAAATATTTAATTAATATAGTTATGTTTGTATTATATTATGTTATAGTGAGATAAACTGAGTGAATTTCCATTGTAATGGTATCATGAACACAATTTATGATTCATTGGGCCATAACATTTCTTACATTAATATATTTTCAACAATTATTAAATCATACCATTAAACTATTTTTTAAATTTTATATTCTATTTTTCTATTTGATGTACTTACAATCATTAAAAACTGATTCATTGCTAATATTTTCTTTTGAAATGATTGTATAACATTATCAAGAAGAACTCTCATTATTATGAGTGGATATTTTTCATTGAGGTTCACGTTTTTCGTATAAAATAAATTTTATTTAAATAAATAAATTTTTTCAAAATTTTATATTATTAATATTTTCCTTTACCTATTTTATGAAATAAATTTATTTCAAGGTTTCACTAATGTGTTTATTTCATTAAATTGTCTATAAAATCATAATAATGGAATTTATTTTAATTGTTTACAACTCAAGATTTATTATATTGATTTTTTTATTTATTCTTAAGGATAATATAATTGGAACTCTTTATAAAATGGATTTCATAAGTCCTCTATTTCCATTATAATTTATTTTGATTTAATTTTTACCCCAACTATTATAAAAATATTAAAAAGCGTTTGTGAGAAATTTCATATTTTCCATTCTATTTTCTTCCAAGGGTTATGTCCCAATGGCTGATGTTTTTATCCCCATATATATATATATATATATTTTATTATGATATTATTAATTTTTCAAAAATCTAATCTTTAATATCATATGAATTATTATGTTAATGTTTTCGGATGTTTTAGAAAATTTTATGAAACCCATTATTTTTTCTATGTTGTTTTTAAGATATTATGATGACTGATTTCATGTGGCATAGATACATTAGGATAATGATGATAATTGATTAATATCACCCTTCAATGAACTGATTTTCTTTAAATCTTATAAGATATTTAGGAATATAAATATATTTTTTCCAATAAATCATTGGCATTATGTGTTTGTTTACATTTTCAGTCATATAAATGTTGTGTTTATTCCCATACACATGAGAACAATGAGTTTTCTCACAATGATTTTTATATAATTTTTATTTGTTCTAAATTTTCATTTTTTTTAATCACGTAACATCATATTTCAATGTTGTTGGTGTAGTTATTCCACATTTCCATGTTGATTTTCATTTTCACGATACGTCATACATTCATGTTATGCAATAATTTTAAAATATTCCACAATATTATGTCCTGAAATCATATTTTATTATTAGTAAGATATATTTTGGGAATTATATTACCTTTTATGATTTTAAAATAATCTTTTTATGAACTTATTTTTTTATACCATGTATTAGAATTAACGTATATGGTCTCATGAACCATAAATAATATATTTCTCACCTCCTCATGTTCTCCGTTATGTTTATGTTATGATACATTATTACAAGTTTTTTACAAGATATTTTATGAGATCAAATATTTTATATATTTATATTTACTAGGTTATTAGGATGATTATATCAAGTGAGATGTTTATAAATGTTTTAAAGTGTTGTAGAGTATTATATTTGTGTGTATAATCTCGAAGACACTAAAAATTTTTGTCCATGGGTTGTGATACTATTTATTATATATTTTATTTAAATTATTTAAATGATTTAATATTTTGTTATGTTTATATTGGGGTAATTTTGTGATGTTGATTAAACACCACTTTTCATTGTATGTATTCGAGATCTAAAATTAACCTTAATGTTCTAGAATAATATTTAACATGCCTTGAAAAAACTAATGAACATCATATTGATTATTAATGGTAAATTTGAAAGTACCATTATAAATCTATACAGAATGATTAGATACATCTTTTTGGACTACCAAAGACATTAGGATTTATATCTTTTTATGTCACGTTCACATTATGAAAATCAATTTTACCCAACCCTTAAAAAACTATTTATAATGGCCTCTTTCTGTAAAAATGTTGAATACCAACATGATTGGTTGTAGTTGGAGAAAATAAGCTATTGATTCCCGAACTATCCAAATAAATAGAAGATAAGGACATACTCATTCATCAACAAATCAATGATGTAAATAGTTGATAAGAAGATATATGATTGAATGCACCTATGTGAAATAGAGTTTACGGCAGGAGATAAATTGTTCCTTAATATACCTATGAAAATGAGATTAATGTGGTATGGGAGAAGGGAAAGAAAACTCCTATATAAATAGACTTATGTGATATTCTTGTTTATATTATATATGTGAATAATTTACTATCACTCCAACTAAAATTGTCTAATGTAAATGATGTGTTCCCCATATTCCTCTTGAATATGTTTATACCACATACCTAAAATTTACTAAAACAAAAGGGGATTAATTGATGCATGATATCACTTATATGGATAATATTTTGAAAATGCTGGGCTATAGAGACATCATTAAACATAACAAGACAATTCAACATTTCAATGTAATTTGAAATTAAAATAAGTTAAATGTGGGGACATTGGAACCTAAGGAAGTAAAGAATCAAAGGTAACATCATTTTTTTTATTTTTAATGTGTGAAATGAAATTTTCGGGTCATCCTTTCTAATGGGGGTGAATGTAATAACCCAAAATATTATATAAAGATACTTTTCCATCTAAATAAATATATGTGTCATATTTAGGAATATAGTACAGTATAATACACATGCATCACATAGAAGAAAAATATAAAAATTTAATATATTAGTTTATTACATTATATGTAGTGAACAAATATACGAATAAAATGGAAAATTATATAATGAGATAGTAAAAATAAAAAATAATATATAATAATTGTGAGATTTTAGAATCAAATAATAATCACATTAAAAAAAATTACAAACAAAACAATACATGAGTAAAGTATTTTAATTTTTTGATAATTGGAAATATTTATTTTAGAGGAATTAAATTTAATGTAAAATGAATGAAATGTCAAATATTTTTATGTAGGATCAAACCAATAAGAACAATTAAAATATGATTGTCTTAAAAAAACTAGACTATTGAATTATAAAAATAATATATTTTTATTTTATGAAATAAAAAATATTTAATTTATACTATAATATAGTTAAATTAAATTTATAAATTAGATAAATTATATATTAGACTTAATTAAACTATAATTTTTTTTGGAAAACACATATTTTATTTTCAATAAAATGCATCTTTATGCTTGAATATAGTACTAATCCAAAGTACAAAAGAAACCCAAGTAAACAGCTCCACATCATCACAAACCTCATATTGGTCTCATTCTCTCCAGCTCCAAAGTAATCAAGTACCTATAGTAGAAGAGTGCTTTCCCTTTTCTATACCTAAAACAATATAATCTACTTGAGACCAAAATTATGACCCAAATAGGGTGCGACATGAATCTCAGTAGGGAACCACCAAATGATCTATGCCTAATAGTTAGTGAATATATATGTTAGGTAATAAGAAAAAAGAAGTTGTGAACAAGGAAGTACTCAAAAGAAAACCACCGTAAAGTTTCAAAGCATTAAATTTCATATCTCAAGTATGAAGATAATCAAAAATAGGTAACCCTCTAGAAGTACTCACAAAATAACCCCTCTAGTTAAACCAAACAAAGAAAATCAACCCTTTGAGAAGTTTACATAGTCTAACCCATCTGGTTCAGCTTATGCATAGATTCTCTAAGGAAGCACCCACTAGAAATTCCCTCTATAGTCTCATATCGGTAACTAAAAAGCACTCTGAGGAAGCACTCAGCATCCCATTCCCCATGTGGCCCATGTCAAGGAACTACAGACACTTTGAGGATTCACATACGTCAATTCACTTTATGGTCTCGTATCATAATAGTAAACAGAAACTATGTAGAAGCCTATAATGTCTATTGTCCCTATGGTCTACTACACCAGGTTCTCATGGCCCTGTATAAGTCAATCAAGCAAAAAATGCATAGTAGCCAAATAAACCCTCAAGAAAAACATGTCTAAACAGTATAAAACATAACATCTTGTCAGATAAAAACACTCCATCCTACAATAAAAGGCATGGGATAAACAAATAGAAACCTATCAGTAAAGGCTAGACCAAACGGTCAAAAGCACGCAGAAAAGAGAAAACAAATCCATTATAATCCAAATAACACTATTTACATTAAAAAATCTCTACTCAAGCACACACAACATAACAGGAAAATAACAGGGCCAAAACTGTAAACACTCAAAACCCCATTCATGGGTATTGGGCACTTTTTCACATATAACTCAAAGACTATCTACGGAAAGGCACACACCACCTGCCTCGATTTTATAGGATCATTATACGGGATCCTCTAGCCTTGAATAGCCCATGAACACCATAGATATTAAAAAATTCTAAACATTATCATCAAAAGATAACATGGGAAAGAGGAGGATTCACGAAACAATGCTCTAGAATTAGAGATAACTCACTGATGTGATTCCAATGCAAGTGATGGGGTTCGATTCAGAGAACAGACATTTGATCGGGGGCTCGATAAAGATCTGCAGTATATGAAAACACTAAGTCAAAGAAGGTGAAGTAGAAGATACTTCTGCCAATTATACGTGACCCCATTACGTTTAATGAAATAAAAAGAAAGAACATGTCGTGTACTTTATAAGTACATGGAGTGTAGTTTCTTTAACCGGCACCAGAAATAGGCAGTCTCTAGGTCAACACATAAGGTCGTGTGCAGGACCGTTACACGACCAACACACGACTAGCCGCGGTAACTGAGTGCACGGTGTGTACTTATACAGTATACGGTGTGTACTTATGAAATTTTCAAAAAACTCTTTTTTTTCTCAAAAACACCAGAAAATGGAAAACATACATGAAAAGAATATATGTGGTCATACAGAAAACATATTCATGTAAATATTATGATTTTAAGTGTTTGATGGTAATTAATCAATCACAAAATTCATTTTTTATTGTCAGTATCTCCGCTTATACCTGATATGGTGCATGTCCAATAAGCATAACATACAATAGTTTTTTATACTATAAGTGAGCCATCAATTATGATTATAATGTCATATTTTATTTTGTTTTCATATTCTTCTGATTACAGGATCTTATATTAACATCTATTTTTTTCAATTTTTTTTAATTTTATATAATCCTCCTCTTATAGAACATTATATTTTTCCTATTAACTGATTTTATTTCCTTCATTTTCATGTATGTTTCCTTACTGAGATCATTAGATCACCCTTTCCAATTATATATGACCCTAGGGTATCATATTTTGTAATGTAAGTTTAATAGGATATATGAACAAATTAAGGAGATTTAGAAAAATATGATTTAGTTTATTTTAATGTTGATGTATTATACATCTAATCTCCCAAAGACACAAGACATATTTATTGATATACATTGTTTTATATATATGTATGTTAAATCCCATATAATAATACTAATATGAGACTTGAAATTTTATATCATATTACCAACCCATTTTTAGATATTATTTTTATAGATTATAAGTATTTCTCATAATATTTATAAATTCTAGGTAAGGTTATTATATTTTGGACAGGAATAAAGAAATTGTGTCATTTAAACAGTTTGGATAATTTAAATTTTGAAATCAAAAAATATTTCACACACACTTTTCAACATGACCCATGATGTAATCCTCAATCTGAAAACAAATTTCGATTTTTAGTAGAAAACTATCTCCATTGATGTAAGTGAATATAATTATATTTAGCTTAATCGTATTAATTTTCATACACTAATGGATGAATATTCCCTTGAAACATTTCACGACCTGTAAATTTTTTGTTTATTACCTTCCTTTGGGATTAGGCCATGGGGTTCACAAATTTCTGAAAAAAGGTGTTTTCTACATAAAACCCTTTTTGAGTTTTTTATAGACACTTATTGTAATAATAAACATCAACATTGGGTATATACACTATATACAAGGGAACATTTCTATTCAAAATCTTTGATTTGATTAATCACTAAGCCCAACCAGACTAACATATCACAATATATGTTTATTCTAAATCAAATTTTATTATAGCTCATTGGAAAATACATAAATTCATAAATTCATCAATATTATTTAATCCCCATTAGAATTTAAAGTAGTTTCCAACTCAGAGTTAGTGGTTTTATATCAACTACATAGAAATACTTGTTTTCAATAATGTTTTGCAATGAGTTTATGAATCCCTTATTTTTTTTATTCTTGGAAGATGAGATTTTTTCTACAACATATATTTTTTCTATGACTGTGTAGAGCATACCATGGTATTTGAAATTCCCAACCCATATAGAAAACTCATTTTTCATCCAAGGAGATACAATTTGAAATTCCACACTGCGAATCCAAATTCTATGTGGATTCCTATTTCTATGCGTCCAGTTATTTCATGAAAGAATTTATTCACCAATGCAAAAAAAAAAATTAGAACACACATAAAAAATAATCTCTTGGACTTTAATCACTCTCATAAAACCACTCCGGTATAATTCCCATGTTTCGAACTATGGAGGAACTTTTTGATGTAATATTGTGATGGATCTTTATAAAGAAACCCCTCTGCATGAAAATTTATTCATAAAAAATACCCGACAATGATACACCTCTAAATAAGAATCCATATGTATAGAAATCACTTTTTAAGGAAATCTATCCAAAATTAAAACCCTTAGTATAGAAATATTTATGTAAGTAAATCTATCCAAAATGAAATCTATTGAAAAAGTAATCCATTCAGAAGACTTGTTAAGTGAACCCAAGGTCACTTGTGGTCACATTTTGTTTTTTATGACATGTAAATTAGGGAAGCAATCACTTTCAATAATACCTATGTGAAAAACACTTTCCAACCACTCAAATGAAGTATGACTTATGTTGAAAAATCTAACCATACATCCATGTCGAAATCTACTATGCAGATACCCCTTCAAAACACACCCTATAGACACTCCTATGAGAGATTTTGATCCTCTATGAACATTCATATAGATTATATTCCTAGGTGTAATCCACAACCACATCTGCCCAGGAATACTCATAGTTGTTATCCCCAAAAAAACATCAATATCAATTGAGTTGATAAATTCATCATGGTTTTCTCTATTCACCTTGTGTAATGGTACTCCTCTAGTTTTCAGATACATGGGTATCCACATGGCCATAATACCTGACCAAGCCTCCAATTACCATTAAATTGGGATACTCCTCATGGTTATCACTATTCACCCTGCGCCAAGATACAAATATTAGTTTCATATACATTTATATCCTCCTCTGTGGGATAAATAACCAGTCTTTGGACATCTTATTAGGTGTCTAACCCAAACCCTTCCCCCAAACTACGTAAGTAGAGATACATCTTTTATTGATTTATCATATTTACTCAATTCAATATTAATCTTTGATTCTTTATTTTATTCTTTCCAAATGTTGATTTATCACAGTAGGGATTCCGTCAATCACAATATGTCAAGATAACTCCATTTGGATTCATCCCAAATCCTGAGTACAAACTCATATAATAACCTTTCATTAATCTATATGGGAATCTTCCAGGGAGTAAGACTCATTCTATATTTGGCTGTCATTCTAAGTGAAATCCCTAATCATTCCATTATATAACACAAAAATAAATATTTATTTTGGTTCCTAAATATGGGATTCCTCTAAGATATTATCCCCAATATTCATGCTCACATTTCCACCCTACTAGTCCATGTATCTTTGTGCAGCTCATGCATGATCATCCATGTATTTTATATGGTTGTCCCATTCATGAAGAAAGATTCAACTCAGGGTAACCACAATGCATAATCCCTCAATTCAAATCTAATCTCACATTTTCATTTAATTGGACATATCTTACACTATATCTTGTTTCTCATAGCAAGAAATAATCATGAGGCCATACAGATCATTGAAGTCTATCCCATTAGTTTGACGGATATTCCTCCAATATGGGACACTGTATGATGTTCAACCCCTGAACATTGAACCATATTACATGGTATCTGATTCTTATAAATATCATTATATGTAGTATCCCTCTTTCAGGCACACACCAGATGAAAATTTAGCATATTAATTCAAATGAAAAATATGGGTTTTGATTTTGATGTTCACAAGATACATAAGACTGGTCATTAAGGTTCATCCCCAACTGTAAAAAAACAAATTGCAACCATAGATTTAAATATTTCATGGAGAACCCATATTTCCTCCTTTAAACAAAATAACCAATAATTAATAAATAAATGGTAGGGAAATACTAATACAAATAGTTTTTCACATCAAACACATGGCCTTGATTATATAATTTGAATATGGTAATCTATTCCCACGCTAGGATTTGGGAAGGATTTCTAAATATGATTTAAATCTATAATAGTGTGAAAATTCCAGAAATAATCCCCCCTAAAATGTTGTGATTATCCCAAACTCCCATATTCTAATCGTATTCACTATATAATATGTCTCTAGAAAAGATCCAATGGCCAATTACCTTTTTAAAGCTAGCCTACACTAACTCAAAATGAGTGAATTGATGAAATATATTAAAAATATAAATGAAGAACACAATTTCAATCCTATAACAGTTTGAAGACTCTATCATATGAAATTCACTAAGTTTAAATCCATTAAAAACTAAGTTTAATGATCGACCGATAACTCTTATAAATGATTTTTCACTAATAATTTCTATGTTTTTGTATCATATTTAGGATATTTAAATGTTACAAAACGTTAAATGGAATATAAAAATGAACAAATGAATTCCAATGTCATTATAAAAAATGTTAATAGTAACAACATATTTTATGAAATAGTAGAAAACAAGAAACCAAAAAAATAGATGCCTCAATTTCCTATCTGATCATGGCCTTGTGGAGTCAATGTACATTTACTTCAAACTATCCACTCAAGTGTTTGATGGTGAACACCCAAGTATGTTAGTATGATTGAAATGGATTTATCCAAACATTGTATGAAACTCATAAATATATCCGTAAAATGATTCCCTATTGACTATTCTATAAACAATGGGTTATAAGGAAGAATGTGGAACATGTCACCATATCCAATAGTTCTCAGATCCTATCTTAAAAGCAAAAAAACCCATTAAATCATTATCTTGGAGAGGTGGAT
Source organism: Viscum album (assembly GCA_963277665.1). NCBI lineage: Eukaryota > Viridiplantae > Streptophyta > Magnoliopsida > Santalales > Viscaceae > Viscum > Viscum album. Next base: position 606,848,821 of record OY728119.1, on the reverse strand, counting down.
GATGAATTTAACCATATAATGGAAACCACCCAGTATACGCCAAGGAGTGACCCTATATATAGTGGCCATAGTCATTAATTTTGGACCATATAATAGTTGAAATTAGAAATGAAATACTGCATGTCTCAACTCTTCAAATTTATTGATCTATAAGAATAACCCACCGGGGAAATTCAACCAGTGAAACACTAGAGATGGTCCATGTCATTTCATTTAAAAACAACTATAAGTCCTATTACCACATCTCGACAATGGATCATGGCCAATTCCTTTATAATATTAGGTGAAAACATCAAAAAACTAGGTAGCTAGCCTTTATGATAGAGGATTCTTAAAGGATCTCATCCTATAGGGGTGGGGTAATTTTCTTAATTTTATTCATGAAATCACCTATAATTTCATCATGTGAGTATTCATGCACTATGATTACATATTCTCCTCTAAGGTAATATGTATTTCCTATGGTTTTTTTTCACATAATTAAATGTTATCACTATTATACAAACTGATGATGCAAACTAGGACACTACAAAAAGTGATATTGGTGTGGCAATATTCACTACCCACCTATCACTAAGCCATAGAGATGTCATATTAGAACAAATATATTATTTATTTGATCAAATAAAGAATAATATAAAGTCATTAGGTCATTAATGAGTTTGTAAGGGGAAATAAATCCAGGGAATATAGTCATTAGATTGAAGATGCAATTCCTCCTTAAACTGAACCTCTTCAACAAGAGATTTTTTATTAGTACATAATGGTACAATATCGCCACCCCTTAGAATTGATACCACATTAATCATCATATAATAAAAATATGTTTATTTGTTACCATGTTTTCCAACTACTGGGAAAACATAATCTACTAGTTCAACATAATCAAACAATGTTAACATAGATAGGGATGTCCATGAAATTACTAGATCCCCTCTTTTCTCTAATACATTCTCTTGAAGGTTGATGTAAACCATTAAAACCTAAAAGGAATACATATCCTGAGTGAGTGGATTCAACTCCACCAAACATAACTTTGAGAACCCAAATTTCCCAAAATACTATTGAATGATTGATTTTGTGTTGCAGCCCGACCATTTTCTTCCCAATGTGGTCCAATGTTGGGATCCCCTAATCAAACAGATGATTATAATCCCAGATGATTTGATAAAACATTGTGAGAAACCTTATTTTTTGTATAATAACATTTAAACTATGGATATCTCATTCCATAAAGATATTCAATAGTAATTAATTTTCTAATTATGTTCTATTGTGATGAAAAATTCTATCCTTGACCGATATAATTCAAATTATTATGAAAATGATATATTCATTGATTTTATTGAAATATAGAAGTTTCTACTACATTCCATATAAACATAGAACATTACTAAGAGATATTTATAGAAAACATATAGAAGAGTTGAAACTATGCATATTAAATTGAACTAACCCCATGGTTTCTGAGAGTTTATGACTCTGGAACATCATATAGAGGATACTATTTAGATAACCAATGAAAGGGATTATTAACTAATACCATCATGGATATAGAATCTACTGAAAGATGATTATATCACCTTAAAGGAAAAAATAGATGAGGAAATATATCACATAAATAACTAATACTTGCAGGTCATCCTTCCACATTGATGTGGTTCCTAGGATCTTCACCTTCTCTCTAGAAGACAACCTGATCATGATTCTAGAATAAACGAGGCCATATGATATAGGGTGGGTGAAAATTCAAATTATTTTCAATGCATTTTATGTTTGGAACATGATCTATGAATTATTCCTCATCAATGATATAGTACAAATGCTGATTTATGAGGATAAAACTCCACTGGATAATTCCTTGCTAGTTGTGGAATATGTTTCAACCATCCCCCACAAAAAATTAAGATGAATGGTCATGGGAGTCATCCATCAAAAGAGTCCAACATGCACCGTCCCACCAAATGGTCTGAAAGGAACCATCCTACCAAATAAATGAATGAGTATCCACCTACAAAAAAAGATATTCCATAAAAGAGGAGAACATGTTCACCTAGATATCGATCAATATGGTATCTATAAGGTCTGAAGACATTCCACTTGGTTTTAATTTACAAACTATTTATGAGGATGATAGTAAATTCCAATAATCCGTCAAGTCCATACATGTTGTATTTTCCTCTAATCCATGCATTATGGAAGAAGGACTATGTTATACGATGATTACCTATATAGAAGGTGTTATTGACCCTTTTCAAGCATCTATGTGAAATTTTGAATGATATATTCCCAAAATCGATTGAAGATACAATATCTGGTGTCCATGTTCATACTCCCATCAACATCTACCACATCTACCACTAAAAAAGGAATGGGAGTCAATAATTATTTCACTTTTTATCCACTTAAAGAAGAAACAATCGTCATTTTTGATGAAAAGATCATATATTTAATGAATGAAAATGAGGATCTCTATGATATAATTGTGAAGTTTATTCACTAATATTTTCCACATGATGTAATTACATCATCTTATTACAATGTTCATCCTTAAAAGGAAGAACCCTATGAAACATGGCTAAAAATATTTTAAAAACATTCACCCCCTCAATGGGTGAATTTAATATGTTCATTTACTCCACCATTTCTAGTTGTGGTGAGATAAATCTGATACATTCAATTACCCCATCCTAGTAGGTTGGGGGAATTTCCAAATTTTCAACCTGTCCATCAGGAGAATGATAGTAGTTGTCTGAACTTAGTAGTTTCAACAATGTTTCGGGGTGAGTCAGAAATCCCCAATCAAGGGGATAAATCCTCAAAATCACAGGCCTATAAAGCATAAGACTATAACATAAAATCTATTGGATTAAATAATTTCCTCCCATATATTAAATTCATCCACATTACCACATCGATAGAGGCATATGTAATAGATTTAAGAAGAAGTGTTGTTGTTTATCTTTTGATAAAAGTAAAAGGATGTTTTATTTATTCCTATTGGATCATGTAATCGATTATTTTTCCTATTAAAATGAAATTTTTTAGATCTATCTCCCATGGATAATAATTTATAATATATATATTCGAGATAATATCAGAAATACTACCCCGACAATTGATTGTTAGAACCCTAAATTGTATGATACTAATATCCTGATTTCATGACTCTAAAATTCATATGATAGCATCCTTTCTAAATAATTTTAAACTTAATAGGCACCCAATATGTCTTAGATTCGTGAATTTTAAACTCAATGGTGCATGGTATAACCCAAAAGACCAAAAAATACAAAAATAGGTCACTAAAAAATGATCTTAATCAATAATCACGATTCCCCCATTAAATATTGAGTTATCTCTCTATTATTTGTGAGATTTAAATGATCCTTCCATTCAGTAAGGTTTTATTCCTACTACTTAAATAGAATATTTGGCATATGATGTTTTCGACATGGAATTTTCCAAAACCTTTTGGGGACCCATTATTCCACTCATCCTAATGTATACATTTTGATATTTGTAAGAACCCATCTTTTTAATGATCTTAATATCCCTTAAAATTTTTCTAATTCGATTTTCATCTAGTATGAATCTATTTTGAGGATGTGAATGATTCAAGGGAATATAAGGCTTTTTCAGAGTTCAGAACCCCAATATATGGAAGAAAGAACTAGGCCACACAGTTTTTAGATACTTTGTAACCCAACTCGCATGGTTTTTACTAACTTTGATGGTAATTTTATAAGATATACTAGGGTAAAATGACTTCCCAAAACATGATCTTAGGGCTATACACCCAAATATATTCTCTAGAACTTTTAAACAAGGATTATAGAATGGTTTTGGTATGTTTATCCAAATCTTGTGCATGAACCATGCATATCATATCTTTTGAAAGTGACATAAGCATGGTTGGTGCATAGTTTTGTTATTTATTCATCATAACCATGTGACCTAGATAAAAAGGGTTAAATGTCCATTTCCCCTATGGATTTATAATTTTGATACGATTTCATTCTTTCATGATTCCATTAGACATGAACCTATATTTTCTCCCAAATAATCTCCACCTCCTCTTCCACCAAGGTTCATGGATTAATTCATCATCTCACCTTAGATTGGTGATCCGAACATTATGTATAATTCATCAAGGTATGATCTTTAGTTTATAGGATCAATTCTTTATTTTTTCCCCTCGATGATTATCCTCTATTGTAGACTCATATTCCCTATTATAAAGGTATTGATTAGTTCTTATAGTTTCCACCAATTCAGGCCAAACTAAGGCTGATACAATATTATTCATCTATTACATCCATAAGGTAGGACTTCTATAAAATTTCAAAAAAAGCCTCATTGATTGAAAATTTTGTTCTACTGTGTGCATGTTAGCTTCACCAGGCATGGACCATAAAATTCATATTCCTTTGTTATAATCATCATTCACATATTATAGGACCCTTTTTATTCTTTTTATTCATTTACATATAATTTCATACCTCAATTCCTTCCACCAAATTCGGTTGTGTACCACGTTTTGCCCTTTTTTGTTTCATTGAGACACCATTCGACTGTATTTGTTTGACCTTGTTAATGTTATGTTTTTTAATTGATATGAATTATGAATTGAAAATTTCTAGATAATATATATTGTATAAAATCATCACTTGTCTTTTTAAATAATTTCTTTCAACATGAATAATCATTATTTAATTGGAATGTATATTTATTAATATCACATTTTTTAGATAAATTTTAATTTTAATTTAATTAGTGTCATGTTATATCTTACCTTTTCACCATATATGAAAGGTATTGGAATATAGCTATTAAATTATTGAATGTAAATAATATATGTAAATAAATAACTTCTAAATTTTTTATAAATAATGGATCTTTTTTGCATATCATTAGCTGACCTCGTCACATTGTTTGAATGGAATGGGAAGGAAACTAAGGTATTATTTATTGGAATGAGTTTGACATGGAATAAATATAATAAAGAGTTATTTATAAATTTATAATTTCATATGGACCCTTTTATGTTTATTGTAATGGTCAGAGATGAGCCAAACATGGATTTCTTAGGGAATTCCTTGAGCAATAAGAAGACACCATTCCAACTCAAGGAGTTGGATTCCAAAAGAGATAAAAATGTTGAACATGTTACTTATCTACTAATTAGTACTTAAAAGTAGGAAATAAGATCCCTTCACTATCTATCTATATATTAAAAAGCCTTGGAGACACTCTTGGGATTTCGATTGATGTCTTTAGACATGCGGTGTAATGGATTAACTTTATAAGGACTAGTCATGTTTATCATATGATTACTTTGGATGAGATCATTGGACTCGGTTATAATATTTTATTGAGGAATACCTTTTGGATTTCCCCTTGTATTAGACTCAAAACCCCCTTCATAGCCATAATACATGAGATAATTCTATAATTCAGACCACACCTAATGTGACAGGTGCCTTAGTTTCACCAAGGGCCTTAATTTATAATAATTATGATCTAATAAAATCTTAACAAACCGCCACATGGTTTATCTATATAAAAATAACATAGTTTAATTAATTAAATGATTTAATGATCCTAAAAATTACCAACTGAGGATGAAGTAGGTTTATGTTATTATTTTGGCATTGCTTTACTTTTTTATATTCCCACACACTGCTTAGTTTATATTCCTAGACAATATTTTATAGATTTTATTGGTGGTGGTCTACTGAGATTTATCTCAAACCTTATCCATGTCTCCCTTGGTACCCAGGAAGATTATATGATAGCATGTATAAACTAGGTTAAAAACCCCACCTTGGACACTAGACTTGGTTTCTTACATAGTATGCATATTGGAAGCTGATGACCAAGACAATGCTTGATATTTTAGATAGTTTTTGTCCAATTTTTCCTTTTATATGGCATGTGCTGTATTGATTTTTAGTAAAAATGTATACACATTTTTTTCTTTTTAAAGACATGGAGTTACATCATCATATATTGTATATTATATTTTTCATCCCGTGGGTTGATTATAACTGATGGATATTTTTTCTTACATATGCTCCAACATTTATTATACTACATTTACTATTTACACATTTGTTATTATATTTCTATTGTGCTCTACTCTGACATAAGGTAATAGTGTCCCCATAGACACATCCAAGGTCCTTTCTATTATTCAAAATCCACTAGAGTATGAGGATTCATACTTGATACCTTGTGGACAACAAAGTTTTGGGAACCATTGAGTGCAACCCAGATCGGCGCATCGCAAAGTGGTATCAGAGAATTTTATTTTATTTTTTATTTTTTTAGAAATTTAGAAATTAGAGGGGGATCATTTTGTAACCTTTTTATAATATGTTCATCGGTGTAGCTAACCCACGTTTGGGGTAAATACCATTTTTCCTTGAATTAAAAAATTCATATTCAATATTTTTATTTTTATTGTTGATATATTTTAATCATTGGGTAATGCACACAGATGTGGTTCTTGAAATACATTATTGATATTTACCATGTTTAGGTAAAATAAAGAGAATTGTAACATGAATAATTATAAAAAACAATAATTCAATGCCATTAATATTCAAGACCAAATATGTGCATTTTATTGCTTTAAATTCATGTGTTTCTTATGATGGTTGAGTGAGATATAGTTTTTAAATATTTTTGCACTGCTATAATCTTAAATAGTGTAATGTAATTTATTTTTTAAAATATCATCATCAATCTAAATAGTGATTTCCTATACAAGTTGATGTTGGAATCTTGAATAGCATGATTTTGACATTGTTAAATATGTACCCCTGGCTACATGAGCTAGGATTTGGATGTAATCACATGATTACCTACTTCAATTCTAAGTTGTATGGGACCATAGGAATTAGGAATCATAATTCAATAATATGACCCATCATACTTATTACCCTTACATTATAAGTCCAATTTTTTTAGGGATAATTAGAATTTACGGGTTGTTGATTTGAATTATAAGGTGTATACATATTTTGTAGTTCAGAATGATGATCTATTTAATCAAAATATAACATATATACAATTACATATTAATTAAAAAGGTTGATTCTTCCATATAAATAAATTTGTTTCCTAAAATGGGGGAATCCAACATTAATTTAAAGTGTTTATTACTACTTGGATTGTAATTGAATCTTCTATAGACTTGAACCCCTATAAATTAATATTGACCACCTAACAATACACTATCCTTATAAGAGGGTAGTTTGTGCATTACCTTGGATAGTGAGCCCTTATTCTAGTGATCTTTTTCATCTTTCCCTTCTATTTACTCTCAAATCCAATCCTAAGGTATGTGCTTGGAATTTATAGGGTTATTCCATTATGACATCCTAGAGTCATGTGTTAGGAGGGTGGTACCGACCATGATATAGAGATGGTGGAACCTGAGCCACTAGTTTTTCAACCCGTAGATCCTCATTAGGCATGGCTTGTTAAACCCGAACTAGGCACATCCACTCAGATTCAAGAGGGTTTTCAACATCTAATGCAGTACATGCATGGATCTCCACAACCTTTACATATGATGGGTGATCTGAGTCGTGTGTTCTTGCAATAGAATCCTCCCATATTGTTAGGGGATGGTGGTCCACATGCTATTGAATCTTGGGTGTAGTCCGTTCTTTTTATCCTCGAGCATATGCAGATTCATCAAAAATAGAAGGGTAAATAATTTTATGTACATGATTCGTGATTTAGACAAGCAATGGTGGGTTGTGATTAATCAAGTTTTTTTTCATTAGGGTATGGTCTTAGTGGGATTCCAGAATTTCATCTATGATTAATTTTTCCCCAATATGTGTAGATATGACCAATTGATAGATTTCATGAAGCAGGAGCCGGGTGCTATGTCTTTTTTGGACTATTCAGCACATTTTAATTACTTTTTATGCTTTGCACACCTTCTAGTAAGTGATGAGTTATCATGATAAATACTATTTGATGATGGGATTAAGTATGACATCCACTCACAAGTGAATTTCTTTTTTTTATCTAACATTTCCAATAATATTAATTAGTCTCTCATCATAGAGTGAAACATATGAAAAGATGACATAAATGGGCATATAGGATCAGTTTTGAGATAGTGAAATAGTTCTTCTAGTAGGAAGAAGCATAACCTTGAGGATTCTCATCCTAGTAGTGGTTCCATATTATCTTCACTCAAAGCTCCATTATATAAAATTAATTTATAATAATGGAACACCCTACGCCTCAATGTGATAGAGAACTCATTGAGTGTTGTTCTTGTGGATGCATGGGTCATCTTCTGAGATTACCCCAGACCGTTACAACTAATTCATGTGGAAAAGGATCCACACTAGCTCTTCCTTCATGGGTATGGTATGTTGTCCATGTAAGGATGGAATATGGAAAAACACCACCTGGGTAGGATGAGTAGGAGGTCATGGTGGGGGTATTCGGACTCTTGATTATCAGATCCAATAGAGATAACCTATTCATTGTAGTCCAGCTATAGCACAGGGCTATGGATCTGGTCAGCTTCATTCTTTTATGTTTATACCCAAGGATCATACTGCCTGACCATCTAATGTGTGAGGTACTATTAATGGGTTATCTTCTATTGTATCTACTTTATTTGGTATAATTTCTTATCACCCCTTTATCTCATTATCAACCATGGAAATTATGAATCTATTGATTTAGTACTTATATGTTGTAATTTACTTGAACATATTGTTAGGTGTAGGGTTAGAGGATATAATCCAATGTAATGACTACCCCCTTATGGTAGGTAGTTGTCATTTCATATGGAACCTCTTCATCACTCAGATGATGGAATTAAATTTCATTCTCAGTAAAAATTAGATTGTTCCCTATTGTGACTACGTGGACGGATATCACCAGAGGGTATCATTTATATATCTATAGGACAATAATTATTCTTACAAGGGTGATTGAAATGTCCCAACCAATAGATATGAACCTGAGCATAATGGACTAGTTGGAGTGATCTATCAGATTAATATCCTTTATCTAGATGATAAGGGTTTACATATGGATGGCTTTCCATAGGTATTATATTACTTTGGGGATGTCTTTCATGATAATTTTTTTCATACCATCTAAGATAATGGTAGAGTTTACAATTGAACATGTTCAAGGAGAACCTCCAATATATATTATTCCATAAATAATGGAAACTACTATTCATTACAACATCAAGAGACTATTGGAGGATATAGAATAATTGGGTTTTATTTTTTCCAATGCTTCATCTTGGGGTTCACCCGTGCCTTTTAGCAAGATGGAAAATGGTACCCTTATGCAATGTGTGGATTACTGATTGTTTAACTAGCTTATGGAAGAGAACTAAAATCCATTTCATGATAAACATAATCTCTTCAATAAAATCTATCAATTTTGGATGTTCTCAAATATATACCTATGATTAAGCTATCATCTAGCACTATTAAATCCTTCAAATATAACATTTATGACATACCAATTTCTACATTGCTTATATGAGTATAAAATTGTGTTGTTCAATCTCACAAATTTTTCCTCCATTTTCATGGATTTAATTAATATATTTTCCACCCCTAGCTAAATTCGTTTTTCATGGTTATTTTTATGACATCATGGTGTATTTTCATAATCGATGAGACCATGGTTATCTTTTTGAGATTTTATTTAATGCACTGAGTAAGACTCCACAATATGATAGGATTTATAAGTTCCACATTTCGATTAACAATGTACACTTCTTGGGTCATATTATCCGGATATCATGGGTATCTATTGATCTAGAAAAGGTGAGTAACATGGATGACTTAGAGTAGCCCAAGAATGTGTTTGATATATGTAGTTTCATGAAGTTGTATGAATATAAATGCAATTTTTATATGGGAAATATCATGTCATGTTGTAGCTATTAATAATTTTACTATGAAGGATATAATGTTCATGTGGTTAGAAGTGTGTGAGAAATATATTTAAGATATTAATGTGATGATTTATTTGGAACATATTCTAATTCTACCAGAGCCTGGGAGAGGTTGTACTGTTTTTTGTGATGCATAAGGCATAATCATGGTAATGGTATTCTTGCAAGAGGATAGATTCAATGAATACATGTCTCACCAATAGATACCTAATAATAATAACTACCCAATGCATGCCCTTGATTAATAATCTTTTTTCTTGGGATAATGTTACTGGAGACACTATATGATGTGTGAGCTCTTTGTGGTGTATACAGACAACAAGAGACTAAAATATATATTTATTAAGCATGAAATGAATCTCAAATGGTGTCTATGGGTTGAATATCTTCAATAATTTAACATTTATATTATGTATATTTATAGAAAGGGAAATGTGTTGGATAATGTGTGGATCTAGAAAACTCAGGTATATGCCATTAATGAATCCTTTTATTAATGGAATTTGATGGAACTCATTTATGGGATAAATCTATAGTTTCATGAGAGTCAAAATTGGGTTTTATTATTACCTTAGTAGTTATATATTTACTCATTTATAGGTTGAAGATCATGCATGATTCAGAACCTGAGTGGTTGCTTCTCTTGGAGAGTATAAAGAGTGAGGACCTGCCATGAGAATATTATTTTGATGGAGATAGCATCGTACATATAAATGGGTGTATCTGGATTCCAAAAATATGAGAGATTAGATGATACAAGAGTCCCACAATTCTTAGTGGCATGTTTATCAATAAATCTTCTAGTTGTATTGTGATATGTGTAACAAAAATTGGTTTCATTGGATGAAATATTAGATAGAAATTTTTTTGACTTGTTTTAAAACCTATCAAAAGGTAAACTCATATCACCAGTAATAGGGTGGATTTTTATAACCATTTCTAGTCCCATAATGGAAATTTTAAGATGTTGAGGTGGATTTTGTGTTATCCTATCAATGTTTCCTTAAGGTAACAACATAGTTTGGGTAGTCATGGATCAAATGATGAAAGTAAACCACTTCCCTCTTATATAAGATATAGAGTTTGTTGATGAGATGGGAAGAATTTTTTTCTAAAAGATCATACGGATACAAGGGGTCCATTGTACTATGATTTTAGATAGGGATGCTTATTTAAAATCACAATTCCAATATGGGTTATAAAGATAATTAGGTACACATGTTCTTCTGAGAACAACATTTCTTCCTCAGACTAATGAACAATTAGAATGGATTATATAGGTGTTAGAGGAAATTATTTGAGCATGTGTTATTGATTTCATAGGATAATCATATCCCTCTCATTGAATTATCCTATAATAAAAACCTTCTTGAAATGATTTTGATGGATCCATATGATTACTAGAATTGAAGTCAGTGTTCTTAACCCTTGCATTAGTTAGAGGTAGGAGAGGGAGTGGTACTAGGTCCTCATCTAATGTTGGAGACTATAGAGTAGGTGTAGTTTATCAGAAATTATATTTCTACATCTTAGCTTACACAAAAATCTTATGACAATCACCATCGATGACCTATTAAGTTTGAGTTCAGGGACCATTTTTCTTACACGTATCACCTAGGCTTGGGAATAAAATGATATTGAGGTAAGCGAATATGTCTCCTCATTTATTCTGACATTTTGAGATATTAGAGTGTGTTGGGTTGGTATTATATCTATTTATATTACCTTAGAAGAACCATTCCATGAAAAATGTTTTAAACATTTCATAGCTTCACCATTATCATACAAACATATCCCATACTTTTTAGACTAAGGAGATTGATTTGGATGACGATGCTTAGTTTGAGGAGTATCCCATACACATTATGACCATGTCATGAAGGATCTTTGAGGCTAATCTATCCATTTAGTATGGGTTCTTTGTTATCATGGACATTTACATGATGATACATGGTAGTTGGAGGCCAACATACATGATCAGTAGATGTAGTTCTTATCAAACCACATTTCTTCACCCTTGTAATTAAAACATGGGGATGAGTTCCTTTATGTGGGAAGATTTCTAAGAACCTGGTTTTTTATATACGGTATCAATCATTTAATTTTCAGTATAATTCTTTAGTTTTGACCAAATGTGATTTTCGTGTGAGGTAATGGAATATTTTGTGGTGTCTAGGGATTTTTTGGAGATTAGAACCCTACCTGATGGAATAAATAATTATTTCACACTCTTAGAAGAAATTTTGAATCCTATCCCACACAGTTTCTCATAATCATGTGGGAAATTTCATAGGTTAGAGTAGGGTTCACGATCTACCCTATCCGTTCACCAATGGCCTCATTCTTGTGAATATTATGTGAAATTTTTAACACAGGTTTTTCCATTGTATGCCTTGGGTTTTTCAAATCATGTTCATGAATTGTGTGGGTCCACTCTTTGGATAGTTTCCTAAGCATGGTCAGTGCATAGTTTAGCCAACTGTGTGGCCAAACCATGTACCCAGATAAAAGTTCTGAAATTTCCATTTTTCATATTTGGATTTATAATTCAAATACCTTTTCATTATTTCTTCATTCCAGAAAACCAACATCTCACTTTTTGATCTAAGAAGATCATCATATGACCTCAGATTCAAGATTTAATAATCATGTTGGATTTATCAAGGTACATTCTTTATTCCTTAGGCTCAATTCATTGTTTTTCTTCCATTATATGATTATATTCTAACATAGGCTAATATTACATAATTTTAGGGTATTGATTTTTTCTTCCATTTTCTTCGAATTCATAACAAAATAACATCCAATAATAGATGATTCATATACTATAGGGATAAATTAGGTGGTCAATGAATTTAACTATATGTCTCATCAATTATAAATTATCACAGGTGTGCACATGTTGGTTTCATATGGTATTTGCACTAATTTTCATATTTCTTTTTATAATCGTTGTTCTCTTATTTTATTTTCCTTTTTATAAATGTTTTTCATTCCATTGGAAGATGATAAATCAATGTCGTTAACCCAATTAGTATGTGTAGCAAGTTATTCCTTTATTTTCTTTTTTGAGACACCATTTGGGTTTGTTGGATTGACCAGGGTAATAGTATGCCCTTTTTAATTGAAATGAATTATGAATTGATAATGACAATGACATGGTTATTATATAAAATCACAACATGAAATTTTATGGTCTGTTTTTCAACATAAATAATGTTTATTTAATTGGAAGTTTTATTTATAGATATCAGTTGTCCGAAATAAATTTTCATTTGAATTGAATTGGTTTCATGTTATATCTAACCGTGTCACCTTAGAAAAAATATAATGGAATGATCATAATAAATTAATAATTTGAAAGAATATATATAATGATATCACTTTCCCAGTTTTTTATAGTTTGTCAAACATGGTTACTTGTCCTTAATTGAAATAAAAATGGGTTGAAATTAAATGGAATAAACCTATAACGACCCGAAATTTTGAATAAATCATGTTTCCTAATTTTGTGTGTTATATTATTTTTCATACTCATCAAAACTATTTCATTTTATAACATGAGTATAATTAAAATGAGATTGTTGGGTTTTGACTATCATATGACCGTTAGTCAGTATGACAGTTGAAAACTGAATGTTGCTACTTTTTTCTCTAAATACAACTGATCTTGGTTAATTAATATAGAAAGAAGATTCGATGGCCTCACCCAGTACTCTTGGACCGATCGAATCCCATCTAACAGAACATGGGAAGGAGGTAGCACCACTAGGCTTCGCTCTAGACCAAACCCAAGCTGAAATTCATCGTGTGAAGCTAGAACGGAATCTCCTTCGAGAGAAGTTTGAAATGATAGAAATTACTACTCGTGCGATGTTGGCCGAGCCTACCTCGGATTCTCTCACCTTAGCACACCATACACTTAGGTCCTATGCTGGTGTGAGAAGGGGCTATGTAAGAAGACCGTAACTGCCTTGTGTAATCCTTTTTTTTACAAAAAATTTGATTTCTTCTTATGATGAAGTTTATGAGTTTTCAAATGTCCGGATAAATATAGTATGCATATTTTTGGTGAATTTTAGAGAAAGTATATTTTAAAAAATTGTTTATGTAAACCTTAAATAATTAAAAATATCTAATGATTTTAAAAAAATGGTCTTCTACAATTATGTTCAGTATGAAATTTAGAGTCTAATAAGTTCAAATTAATTTTTAATGAATAGTAATGTATGAATAGTGATTTTATGCTATGGATTAGTAATGTGACTAAATGGATTAGTAATCTCACTTAAATAAATCATTAATATAATCTAGGCACCTTGATTATGTAATGTGATTCAATAAGATCGTTAAATAACAGTTTCATAAATTATTAGTCAAGTATTAGTTTTTTTGGGTGAATAGTGTTTTTTAATTAAAAATTTAATTAATGATATTTAGAAAATTATTTTTATAAAATGGATTTCATTTTTGAACTCAAAGCATCGATATTATGTTAAGGTAATTTTTTTGGGATTTTTCTAATAAAAATAATTTTTCGGTGAATCGTGTATTTATTTAAAAATTAAACTAAAACTATTTAGAAAATTATTTTTATAAAATGGAGTTCATTTTTGAAATCAGAGAATCGATATTTGGTTAAGGTGAAATTTTGGGATTTTTCTGAGAAAGATGAATTTTCGATGAATAGTGACAATACAGTTTTTAAGTTACGGGTGTTTAATGATATCATTATATGATTTATTAAGTATTTAATCAACATGGTCGACTTATGAATAGCAGGATATAGTATTCGGTGTCCCAATTGGCCAATACCATGGGAAAATACCATGGTCAAGCACATGGTTTTGCCAAAACCACTAATGAGGTGTCCCTTGGCCATTAATGCCATGTCCCCTCACCTTCCCTATAAATTCAAGACATCCTCTCATCCATTCGACTCCCAACTCTCCCCCAATGAAGATGTGATCTCCATAACTCCCAAGGAGTCATCCCATGGTTCCCCCAAGCCCTCATGGTCCAAACCTTTTAGTTTTAAGAGTTACGTATTAAGGTAAGGGATCCGACCTCTATCTTTATTTTCAAGTAATCTCTTTTATTTCATTTATTTTATGATCCATGCTCTTATGTTTAAGGATGTTCTTTTACATTCATCTAAATTCCCTTTTCATGTTCATATGATGAGATACCTCCTCTTTATCTCATCATTTCATTTTAATAATGTTAAAGTGGTGCCGTTAGGCTGCCGAATTTTTAAGGGATTCTTTCACCTTTCTCATTTTTCAAAGTTCTACTTTCATGTCAAGTCTTTCAAGTTCATTTTTTATTATGTTGAGGTATGATCTATTTATCTATCAAACTGAACATTTATGGTCATATTATGAGATACCCTATTTGATCTCGTCAAATCATTTTTGTTGATGTTTAAATGACGTTGTTAGGCAACCGAATTTTTAAGGGATTCTTTCACCCTTCTCGTTTTCAAGATCTATTTTCATGTCAAGTCTTTCATGTTCCTTTTTATTATGTTGGGGTATGATATCTAAATATATCATACTGATATTTTATGTTCATATTATGAGATACCCTATTTGATCTCGTCAATTCATTTTTGTTGAAGTTTATGTGGCGCCGTTAGGCTGTTGAATTTTTAAGGGATTCTTTCACCATTCTCATTTTTCAAAGTTCTACTTTCATGTCAAGTCATTCAAGTTCCTTTTTATTATGTTGGGGTATGTTCTCTATATCTATCATACTGAGATTTTATGTTCATATGATGAGAGACCCTATTTGATCTCGTCAAATAATTTTTGTTGAAGTTTAAGTGACGTCGTTAGGCTGCCGAATTTTTATAAGAGAAATCTTATTTTTGTCTTCCTTCCATGTTATTCATTTCATATGGTATGTCTTTCAAATCTCATTACCATGTTCTTATATCCATTATATTATGTCCCTATTATGTTCTTTGTATCATTTCTTAGTGGGTGACCTATGTCCCCTCTCTTTTAAATGTTTTATAAAACCCTGAAGCATAATCGTTATGCTGCAGAATTTCCGTCTCAAATGTCTCTCTCTTTTTCTAAAATTATTTTATTTTATTAAGTGAATACTCAAATATCATTCTTATAAATTGGTATTCACATATATACCAAAATTTTATATTTTAAATTCTGGTATTTACATACATAATACCCTCTTTCATTTTCTGTGGGTTTTAAGTGACATAAAGATCATGTCTTTAAAGCAGTTTTTTAACGTTATGATTATGAAATGAAACCCATTTATTTTATGCTATATGGGTTGTTTATGAAATTATTTATGATGATATATGTGGATCACATGATAATAAATTCAAATTTAAGGGTGTGCCCTAATAGCGCTCCAATTCATTGGGTAAAGACTTAATCTCTAGAGATGACCATTTATATTGATACCTTGGTGAATAAACATGGAATTTTGTATTGACACCTTGGGGATGGAACTTGGTGAAATGAAAATGATTGTCTTTTTTAAATGTTGTATCCACATATTCAAGTTATGAAATACGTTATTTTTATTAAGATATGCCTCATGATTTCATTCTCATGCCTTAAAGTTCTTTTCATGACATTATTGATGTATCTCAAGTTCACATGATAAATGTTTCCCTTGTTTCCCTTACTTGGTCTTCTGCTCACCCTTTCTTTTGATGTATGTACCCAGGTTATGAGATGCAGTAATGAACCTATGATGAACATAAGGATAAGCATTTCAGGTTTTTAAGAAGAATGTTTTTTTGTTTCATGTATTACGTTCCTGGTTTCCAAGACACTAAACCTTAAAGATCCTCAGTTTTGTATAATGTAATGAAAGTTTATGTGACAAAAAGGAGGGATGCTATAGTCGGTATCAAAAGATGGTTTAGTTATTTGTGGAAATTTGAATGTGAAAACTTTTGGAAGAAACCTATAGAATATTTTTAATAAAGGAAATATTCTTAGTATTTTGGTGAGTATTGAGTAAGGGGTTTCCAAGAAAATACATCCATGTCTAGATACGAATAGGTAGAGGTGGCTCTGGCACAGATGTACATAGGGGTAAAACACAAAAACACCACTTTGAGCTAGACTCGAACGGGAACTGGTACACGACATCAGGACTTGCTACACTCTTGGTTACGGCACTCCTAGGGGATATGCTTTGGTAAATTCATAATCTTAGTATTAGCCATTATTAAAGGAACAAAGATAAAATAAAACAAATATACACATAAGAATATATGATCATGGATAACCTGGATTGGAACCTAGGGGATCACATGTTAGGGTATAATTTTATCCTACAAGTTATCCTTATATGATTTAAGTTCCTTTTCATGATTATTGGATAAGTATTTAAGCCCCTAATTGTATGTTCTTTTCTTAGTTAATGGCGATAAATGGAAGAACATGTCCCAATAACCAGTGTGATAGGAAATGTGACGATTTCCATATTAATATGACTGAGATGATTAGGGGATTAAAAGATGATTATTATTTTGGAAGATGTTCACTATTTTGGGAACCCTATTTGATCAAGGTAAATTGATTACTACGGTATTTTCCTTGAGGAGTAAAGGTTGACTTATATTTTGAAGAATCGATGAATTTAAGGTGGACTTATAGTAATTTAGGTTACTTATGAAAATTATTAACCTATCTTGGGGTAAATATGTTTAGGATAGTTACTTTTGTTATAACATGTTAGGAGTGGTTGATGTTGTTTGGAGATGAATGATAAAGTTTACCTTGGAATACTATGTTATCAAATCCTTCTTGTATTTGGGATTCAATATTAGTTTGGTTTGTTTTGAGGATTTTTAAGGACATTTATTTACGGAATGGTCTATTATGAACTTTGGGTAGTACTGTGGAACTTTTAAGATTTAAAGTAGTTTCCCTTCCTCTGGGGTTCTTTATTTTGAAAGAGTTGTTTTATCTTACCCTATATATTTTTGGGATAATGTTTAATGATAAAAGAAATAGATAGTTAATCATTGGTGGATTATGTGATTCTATATAAGATTATTCTTGTGCTTTGATGAGACCAAGTAGTTTTGAATTCTCATCGTTTGGAGAAAATATTAGTTTTGGTGGAAACTTATTAAAGGATGAAACTCTACTAGAAGGTTGATATATTTCCTTATGTTTTTATACTATGTAGTAAATGAATTCCTCATAATTATGAAAAGATACGTAAAACATAAACGTTGTCGGTTAAAATTTCTTATTGGGTAATCAAGACCGTTTATACACATCATCAGTTTGTGATTATCTTATTACTAACTTTCACCTAATCATGTTTTCTATCACTCTCCCTCAGAACGTGCCCCTTTTTTTCTCCCATATCCATGTTTTCCTACATGGAATCTTAGTATGGGTTAACTCGGGTGTCCTTTTTACTTCCTTTTCTTTATTTTAAAGTAATAGTGTTACCGACTCTTTTTCCGATGCGAGACATTGAATGAAATTACAAAACCCAATTTTAAAAATTGCGAGGACACAATTTCTTAAGGGGGGACGATTGTAAAAAGCTGAAATTTTGAATAAATCTTGTTTCCTAATATTGTGTGTTATTTTTTTCATCCTCAACAAAACTATTTCATTTGATAACATGAGTATAATTAAAATGAAACTGTTGGGTTTTGACTATCATATGACAGCTAGTCAGTATGACCGTTGAAAAATGAATGTTGCGACTTTTCCCTCTAAATTCAAGTGACCGTGGTTAATTAATATAGAAAGAAGATTCGATGCCCTCACCCAGTAGTCTTGGACCGATCGAAGCCCATCTAACAGAACTTGGGAAGGAGGTAGCACCACTGGGCTTTGCTCTGGACCAAACCCAAGCCGAACTACATCGTGTGACGGTAGAATGGAATAACCTTTTTGAGAAGTTCAAACTGATAGAAATTACTACTCGTGCGATGTTGGACGACCCTCCCTTAGTTTCTCTCACCTTAACACACCTTAAACTTAGGTCTTATGCTGGTGTGATAAGGGGATATGTAAGGAGACAATAACTGCCTTGTGTAATCCTTTCTTTTAAATTTTTTTTTGATTTTTTATTATGATGAAGTTTATGAGTTTTCAAATGTCCAGATAAATATAGTATGCATATTTTTGGTTAATTTTAGAGAATGGATATTTTAAAAAAAATGTTTATGTAATCCTTAAATAATTAAATTTGTGTAATTATTTTCAAAAAATGGTCTTCTACAATTATGTTCAGTACGAAATTTAGAGTCTAATAAGATCAACTTAATTTTTGATGAATAGTAATTTAGGAATAGTGATTTTATACTTAGGATTAGTAATGTGACCAAATGGATTAGTAATGTCACTTAAATAAAGCATTAATATAAACTAGGAACCTTGATTAAGTAATGTGATTCAATAAAATGGTTAAATAACAGTTTCATAAATTATTAGTCAAGTACTAGTTTATTTCAGGTGAATAGTGTTTTTAATTAAAAATTTAATAAATATTATTTAGAAAATTATTTTTATAAAATGGATTTCATTTTTGAACTAAGAGCATCGATATTATGTTAAGGTAATTTTTTTGGGATTTTTCTAAAAAAATGAATTTTCGGTTAATAGTGTATTTATTTAAAAATTAAATTAAAAATATTTAGAAAATAATTTTTATAAAATGGAGTTCATTTTTGAAATCAGAGCATCGATATTTGGTAAAGGTGAAATTTTGGGATTTTTCTGTGAAAGTTGAATTTTCGATGAATATTGAAAATTCTGTTTTTATGTTTCGGGTGTTTAATGACATCATTAAATGATGTATTATGTATGTAATCAGTATGGTCGACTTATGAATAGTATGATAATGTATGAGGTGTCCCAAGTGTCCAATACCAGGGGCAAATACCACGGGCAAGCCAATGGTTTTGCAAAAACCACTAATGTGGTGTCCCTTGGCCATTAATGCCTTGTCCCCTCACTTTCCCTATAAAATACCAAGCCATCCTCTCATCCATTCGACTCCCAACTCTCCTACAACAAAGATATGGTCTCATTACCTTCCATGGAGTCTTCCCAAGGTGCCCCCAATCCCTCAAGGTCCAAACCATCGAGTTTTAGAGGTTACGTTTTAAGGTAAGGGATCCGACCTCTCTCTTCCTTTTCAAGTAATCTCTTTTATGTCATTTCTTTTATGCTCCATGCTCTTATAATGAAGGAAGTTCTTTTACATTCATATTACTTCCCTTTACATGTTCATATTATGAGATACCCCCTATTTATCTCATCATTTCATTTTAATAATGTTAAAGTGGCGCCGTTAGGCTGCCGAATTTTTAAGGGATTCTTTCACTTTTCTCATTTTTCAAAGTTCTACTATCATGTCAAGTATTTCAAGTTCTTTTCTATTATGTTGTGGTATGATCTCTATATCTATCATAGTGAACTTTTATGTTCATATTATTAGAGACCCTATTTGATCTCATCAAAACATTTTTCATGATGTTTAACTGACGCCGTTAGGCTGCCGAATTTTTAAGAGATTCTTTCACCCTTCTCGTTTTCAAGATCTATTTTCATGTAAAGTCTTTCATGATCCTTTTTATTATGTTGGGGTATTATATCTAAATATATATACTGAGATTTTATTTTCATATGATGAGAGACCCTATTTGATCTCATCAATTCATATTTGTTGAAGTTTAAGTGGCGTCGTTAGGCTGCCGAATTTTTAAGGGATTCATTAACCTTTCTAATTTTTCAAAGTTCTACTTTCATGTCAAGTATTTCATGTTCCTTTTTGTTATGTTGGGGGTATGATCTCTATATCTATTTTACTGAAATTTTATGTTCATATGATTAGAGACTTTATTTGATCTCTCCAAATCATTTTTGTTGAAGTTTAAGTGACGCCGTTAGGCTGCCGAATTTTCATAAGAGAAATCTTATTTTTGTCTTCCTTCCATGATTATCATTTAATATGGTATCTCTTTCAAATATAATTACCATGATATTATATCCATTATATTTTGTCCCTATAATGTTCTTTGGATTATTTATTAGTGGGTGAACTATTTACCCTCTCTTTTCAATGTTTTCTAAAACCCCGAAGCATAGTCCTTATGCTGTAGAATTTTCATCTCAAATGTCTCTCTCTTTTTCTCAAATTATTTTATTTTATTTAGTGAATACTCAAGGATATTCCTTCTAAATTTGTATTCAAATATATACCAAAATGTTATATTTTAAATTCTGAAAGTTACATACATAAGACCCGCTTTCCTTTTCTGTGGGTTTTAAGTGACATAAAGATCATGTCTTTAAAGTAGTTTTTAAAATGTTTTGATTATAAAATGAAACCCATTTATTTTATGCTATATGGGTTGTTTATGAAATTATTTATGATGATATGTTTGGCTCACATGATTATAAAGGCAAATTTAAGGGTGCACCCTGATAGCACTCCAATTCACTGGGTAAAGACTTAATCTCTAGAGATGACCATTTAGACTGATACCTTGGTGAATAACCTTGGTAATTTTTATTGACACCTTGGGGATGGACCTTGGTGAAATGGAAATGATTGTCTTTATTAAATTTTGTAGACACATATTCATGTTATAAAATACGTTATTTTTATTAAGATATGCCTCATGATTTCATTCTCATGACTTAAAGTTCTTTTCATGACTTTGTTGATGTATCTCAAGTTCACATGTTAAATGTTTCCCTTATTTCCCTTACTGGGCCTTATGCTCACCCTTTCTTTTGATGTATGTACCCAGGTTATGAGATACAGTAATGAACCTAGGATGAACATAAGGAGAAGCCTTTCAAGTGTTTAAGAAGAATGTTTTTTTGTTTCATGTATTAAGATCCTGGTTTCCAACACACTAAATCTTAAAGATCCTCTGTTTTGTATAATGTAATGAAAATTTATTTCACAAAAAGGTGGGATGTTATAAAACCAACTATATTATTTATTGGAATGAGTATTACATGCTCTAAATCTAATATTGAATTGTTTAAAAGGTTCCTACGGAATATGGACATTTTTATCATTATAGTAATGGTCATACATGAGAAATTCATGGATTCCTAAAGTAATTCATTTATCACCCAGAGGATGGAATTCTAATTTAAGGAGGAAGTTTCCAAGATAGATACGTTCCTTGGAACATGGTACCCATCTACTTGAGGATTCCCCACTTGATGACATAGGAACACATCAGTATCAATCAAGATATTTGGATTCCTCATATATAATCCATTGAACCAACAAGATTTATTTGGACATGTGGTGTCCGTGATTCACCCCATTGGGCATAGTCCAACATATCAAACGATTACATTGGACAAGAATCTTTCACACAGTGATAATCATTTATAGTGGAATTCCATGTGAATCTTCCCCTGGATTACACTTATAACACTTTTATATCCAGACTACATGAGATACTTTATGAGTTGGAAAACCCCTAAGGTCCATGGTTCCTTGGTTTAACTGTGGATCCTCCATTAATATTAGTGTGCTTTGTTCAGTGTAAATGAAACTTTTAAATTGTTTATCTATATAAAATCAACTTAATTTATTTAATTAATTGATATCATGTTTAAAGACATTAATGGAGGATGATGATGCACATATAAGTCTTTATTTTTTGAAATACTTTATGTTTATAGATACATTATAACTACTCAGTTATTATTCCAAAACTAGATTGTATAGACTCTATTGGTGAATCCCTATAGAGATTTATCTCACACACTATCTGGACTACTGTTGGTATCTAGAAATATTATATGACCATAGTTATGGATTAGGGTAAGCATCCAACCATTGACACATGACTTTCTTGATTTCAAAATATGGATAATGGTAGTAGATGACCATACCAGTGCTCATGATGCTTGTTAGTTTTTGGTTTGTTTCCCTTTTGTATATCATGATCTGTATTAAAACAATCTTCCATGTATTCCTGCTTTCCAATATTGTTGTGATATGAAAATAAATCATAATTTTTTATATGATACTATTCATATTTTGAGTTGATTACTATTGATGGATATTTATTCTTACTTATACTTCAATATTTATTATAATTCTTCTACTATTTATCCTATTGTTATTATTGGGATATGCTTTTGTGTGAGAGCATAATCATCCAACAAAGACACCCCATGCCCCCATAACTAGTCGGTAGCCTATGCGTATGGGGATATGTTATTGAGGCCTTGTGAAAAAATGTTTTTGAGGAACTATTGAGTTTCACATGAGATGAGATTTCATAATATTTGAATAAAACAATTCCTTGATTTAATACACTTATCTTTGATCCCCTCATCCTTGAAAAAATAATCCCTCTCACATCCCTCTGTCACAAAAAAAAATTATTATATATTTATTGATCTATTAAGACTATTTTAGGTTATCATGATTACATACATTGTTTTACCATAAGCCTATGAAGTACACCCTTTGTAATTTCTTGGTCTTAAATGAAACGTCCACATAAACCCCATCAACTTTCCTGAACCATTTTTTAATAGCTAACCCACTCCCCCCACTCACCATTAAATAAGAATGGAATTAGTTTTCCCCCATTACTAATTGTCACTCTACTCCTTCCAATATCTAATTCAGTCATTTTAAGACATATTTTAATTCATCAATTATACAATCACCAAATAGATCAAGGAAATTCATGTGCTTTATGCCATCATACAATGCATATAATATTAAGGATGTTCAAAGTTTCACAATGATAAACTGTGTAATTCTTTGTTCCTCCCTACTTGACCTTAATTTATATCAAGTGGTCTAGTACATGAGACCAACCTTCCATATGTATTAGTTAGATATACATATTATCCCCTAGTATATGGGCATGTATATATAATCTTTTGGAATGCTTATAATTTCCCCTACATGAAAACACCCCCAACAGATGCATGTTTTCATGAAATATTCATTACAAACTATTCACAACAGTTTATAATGTATTGATCTTCTGACCTTAAAATGTATAAAATTAATCCTAGGTACCAAATGATAAATTGTGGACCAAGATACTCACCATATGACCCTAAACTATAGATGATATGAGTCATTGATCATGATATTAAACTATGTGACACATGGTCTATTCTATGTGACCCATTACCCACATGTGAGCTGGATCCATGTAATGATGCCTAATATATGATCCCTATCGGTAAATCAAAAGTAGGGTTGAATACTCCATATCTATGGAAACATAAATATTCTATCATGGGTACTAGATATGTATATCCTCTTTATTCTAATCCCATATGTATATGAAATATAAAACATCCCCTCCACTATGTAACAATAAGTCCTATATAAGTATCCCTATTCTTTTCAGGGGGATTTAGAGGTTATATGTATACACAACGACCATAATGTCAAGATATACCTAAATTATGACATAATTTACCACATTTCCTTTCATATGAGAAAGATATTTTTATGGAAACTTTCAATAATAATTAGATGTCTCTGTATTACCATATCATTCGTTGTATAGTAACACATGGATCTTGTTTTTCAGAAAATAACAATTAATTTTCATCAATTTTAACCTTGTCCATACACAATATCTAAATACATATAGAGATTATTATTTTCATTCACATGATAATAGAACAAATATTTATAATTGTAAAGTCTAATAATGTTCAAAATATTTTCACAGTTTTGATATATTTCACATTACAAGCATGACTCAGTTGAGCTTAGGCAAACTAGGGAGTTTCTCTAATGAGCATAATTAAGATAAATTGTATTCAAAAGTGGAGAAATAATTACGGACAACATGAAATTATACTTCCTAGTTCTATCCCTGATAGTAAGTCTATAAACGTTATTACACCAACATTTTTATTGTATAAAATTAAACAATATGGTCCCTAACCCCACAACATGAAATTAAAATGCAATGTAGATGTCCATCATGTAACGCCCCGACCCCAGTTACCCAGAGTCGGTGCATTACTTCGTAACATTGGCATGATCACAAGAAAGATCAAATCTCGAAAGACCGATTGGTTTAGTAGCCTTGGAAACACTAGATATATTCATAAGTTTTACATTACATCATAAAATGAAAAACTACTACAACAACATAATGTTTCCACAATCCACACTATTAACCCCTCATAAAATCCCTGCAGGTCATTCATAACTTACTTCTTCACATCCTGGGAAAAATAAAACATAGAAAAGGGGTGAGCTCAAATGCCCAGTAAGGATAACAATATAGCGGAAACTTTCATAAATAAGAATAAACATTTAAGGCAATGTATAACTAAAACAAAAGCCTTTTAAATATGAACTTTCAACATGGTATGGCATAAATAAAATGAAATAATGCCATTTACTTATTCACATGGATATTCTACGAATCGAATAATCACATGCAAAAATCAATAACCACTTTCATAATGTTGGAATGCATAATGCTAAACTTTAATTTCTTTTCAAGGCCTCGTACCAAGACCTTGGGGCTAACTGTAACCGGAACCCAACCCGGAGTGCCTCTAATAACCGGACACCAACCCGGAGTGCCTCTAATAACCGGACACCAACCCGAAGTGCCTCTAATAACCGGACACCATCCCGGAGTGCCTCTAATAACCGGACACCAACCCAGAGTGCCTCTAATAACCGGACACCAACCCGGAGGGCTTACTTTTACCAGTCCCTAACCTGGAGGGCTTACTTTTACCAGTCCCCAACCTGGAGGGCTTACTTTAACCAGTCCCCAACCTGGAGGGATTACTTTAACCAGTCCCCAACCTGGAGGGCTTACTTGTCCAACACATTTATATGAAGTAAAGGTTGAAATATAACATAAACATTCTTATTGGAACTAGCATACAAAATGTCAATACTTTCACCATAAACTATGAATGGTAAAAATAGCACATCCACAGTCAAACATATCACAAAACCTTCAAAACAATATAGAAGTTTTGTATCATAAGAAATCAACTTCAAATAATCTTAAAATCCATCAAAGGATGTTGACATAGATGAAATCAAATTTCTTTTTTAAAGAAGTATCACCTTTTATTTTGAATTCATTTAAGATCCATATAAAATAAAACATTTTCTTTGAAAATATTCTTATAAGCTTGTAGGGAAAGCTTCGACGATTTTATAACGGTGGAAAATAACCGCACCCACCGTATAAGTTAAAAAAACATTCTTACCTCAATTATGTCGAAAAGGTTAAAAAGGACCTTGTTTTGAAAACGACGGAAAGATTCCTTTATAAACCACTTATAAAAAGTCAAACAAGGGTATAAATGACTTTAACCCATATTCTTGTAAATAGTAAAAATATTTTGAAATACATTTTTAAGAAACATAGATGTGGATGATAAAGAGATCCCAGTAGATTATTACGTATAAACAATCTCGAATAATGAAGAGATTGTGAAATAACCCTTACCTTGTACTTTTCCTTGGTTGGGGTAGGTTAACCTCCTCTTCTTCGGGTTCTTCCTTTTGATTTGATCAAAAGGGCTCCTTAGGTTGGCTTTCTGATCAAACTAAGGCCTCTAGGTTGTAGTGAGGGATGTTGGGAGAGTATTTGGGCAGAGTTTGGCCGAACCAAAAGGCTTTGAAGGTGTGAAGAAATGAGAAGGAGGAGTGCCCTTTTATAAGAGGGGTGAGGGGCACCTTTGGAAAAGCTAGAAATATTAATTTATAATAAATTCATATTCGGTTTCTAATGGATCTAAAGCTTATTATTCAAAGTTTAAGGTGGGGATAGGTCGAAAACCACTCAACCAATAGAATTTAGACAGGTTTGGGTACTTATATTAATCTTATCTTTAAGTATTAACTCTAAGTTAATTAGTTTTACTTTTACAATGTCTCTTTGTATTTTTATATAATATGGTTAATAAACTTACTATATACATCCAAGAGACCCCCAAGTGGCACATTAATGATGGACCTATCATTATATAAGTCTCTTGGCCGAACCTTAGATTTTTAGGAATTTAATATCAATTAATAATATAATATTTGTTTTAAGAACTCTTTTATGTCAATTTTGACACTATTCAATAGTTGATTTTTTTGAAACTCATAACAGATTGATTACTTCGAAAAAAGTCCATTAAATCAATCCTAATATATCATATTATCCTAGAAAATTAGTTTAATTCATTAAAAGTTTCATATTATATTTATTTGGGTATTTATAATATCAATTATTTTAATTTTTCACTATTATAGTAATTACTGCATCATCATTGTGTCATAAATAAAATATATTATTTAATGTCTAAAAATTATAAATAAACTATCATTATGTAGGAAATCTTTTTAGCTTTCTAATGAATATTTATAATCTAAAATCCAACATATATAACCCTATGTAACAATTGTTGTTCTAAAAGATATATGCTTGTGTCATTTTTGTATTCATTTTAACTAAATTAAAATAAAGTGTCATTATCACTTACAAGTGGATCCATGGGGTCCCAAAATAGACCCATAGATGCTCATGGTCTGCCATGTATCAACCAATAGGTTTAAGACACGTTTTAGGGTAATTTAGTATTATTATAATATTATTTGTTTAACCCTTATTTACCGGATTTACCCTTAACCATGGTAAATAAAATATTTACCGCAGTAATTATTCAAAATGTCTAAAAATAAAAGTTACCTATTTACACAATTTGAACATCCTGATTCCAAATATGGAATCCATTTTCCTAAATTCAAAACACAGAACTGGCAGAAATTAATTTAAAATTATTTCCCGCTGTCAAAACAAAAAGCGTGTTTTTAAGAGATAATAACTATCAAAAGATTGACACTTGTTTATGTTCGGTTTAATTGTAAAATAATGTCCAATGACCAAAATTATATTAAATGGTAAAAATATATTCTAAATATACTTTAAATCTACTAAAATTCATAATTTATCACTATTAATCATTCTGATTAAAAAAGTTGTTTTTAATTAAAATTTAGTAATTTTCACTATTCATCAAAATATGAAAGTTATCCGAAAAGTACCAAAATTTCACCTTAGGCTAAATTAGATATTCCGAATCCAAAAATGAAGTCCATTTTGAAATATAAAATATATATAATTTAAAAAGTAGGTATTACTATTCACAACGGCTTGTTTAATTAGTTGTGGTGTGTGTTAGAACTCGAGGTTGCGTATAACACACGCTATCGCATTATTCGAAGGGAAACGTACCGTGGAATCTTGGGGTGTTTCATTTTAAATTTTTGATGTCCCCATTTAGTCAAAAAGTTTAAAATATTGTATTTAAAAAGGTTTCACTATTAGAAGTTGATAAAAGTGAAATACTGAAAATGAATCTGTTCTTGCATTATGACTAAGAAACTCATAATAGGGATTCTAAAATTATAAGGATTATATAAAGTTCAAAATGTAGTTAATACTATTCATGACCTCTTTTAATGGTGTGATTGAACTCGGTGTTGCGTGTAGTGCATGTTATTGAATTATTTTTAAGAAATCACACACTCTGAAATCCTGGGGTGTTACATTCTCCCCTCCTTCAATAAATTGCGTCCTCGCAATTTGAAATTGTTTTTCGAAAATAAAAGGTTGAAAGTAGAAAATATATTTGTGGGAAAACCCACATCGGAAATTGGGTTACTAAAATTTAGTCTTAATATGAGGAAAAGAGAAATGAAAGGGTCACCACCAAATTATGATCTCGATTAGGAGAACATTGGTGGCAATTAGAGACATATAATTGGAGGAAAAACGTAAATATTTATAGGTAGTGATTGAGGTCATCAATCACAAACAAGTATAAAATTGAGGTCCTTAAACTCATCAATCTATGATGATTTGAAGTACCATCGGTTCAACAAAATATAGGGTATTGGGACAACACATTTTTGACATTTCAAAATATCTTAGTTGAAATCCCACATCGAAAAATGAATTAATGAGGCCTCTATTTAAAATAAATAGTGGAAAGTATGAAGATTACCAAAAATAACTCATACTAGGGTTCCATGTAGGAAAATATGGATATGGAAGAGAAATCTAACCATCAATTATCTGATGGAGAGTGGTAGAGAACATGGCTATAAAAAGGCCAACAATCCCAAAGCCATAAATTAGTGATGATTTAAGGTACCATCTAGGAAAACATTTTTGTTCAAAGTTGCTTTTCTTAATATTGAGGAATTTATTTATGAGATTGGCTAATATCATAAGGAGATATACTTACTTTATAATTAGAGTTTTATCCATTAATAAATTTCTACCACAAACTCATCTTTCACTCTAAAAGATAATAGAATGTAAAAAAAATTCTATTTACACTATTCGTATAGGGTTCCAAAATAAACGAATTTATAATTCATCTACATGATCTTTTAATAAAAACTACATTATTTAATCCAAGACATCTCATGGTCCAGTGGTAGGTGATACACCCTTGTCGCCCTTCGGTTGCGGGTTCAAGTCTCGCAGCCTTTCCGGACGCGACGGATTGTCGCCCGACCTCCGGGTTGTTCTTTTATGGCAATCCAAAATAATCCAAACTAGAACTATCCAAAATACTTCTGTCTAAACTCACAGTCCAACATTTATAAGGAAGGTAAACATAATATAGATCCTTTTTACCCCGTAATAGAATATGAATACCTTCATCATGTATTACCATATTCCTTATTGATTACATTCATGCTCCATTATTCCATATAGAATGATGGATATACTTCATTAATCCAAAAATGTTTTAAACCCCAACAATGATGGAATATACAAATCATTAATCAGTTCCAAGGTAGTCAAGAATATCCAATATATTTTTTCCAAAATAATCACATATTATTCCAAAATCACTATCTCAGTATCAGAACTATATTATGATTTATCATTCTCTCAACCATATATTTTCCAAAAATTTATCCTGCTATTGAGTCACTTTTCTTTGTTCCACACAATCTCAAGTCCTTAATGAAATACTACTGCAGTACAATCCTTATATACTCCATAATTATTATAACAAGTACATTGTTGATACAACACTCAATTGACATAATCAACATAAGAACTCTAATCATTCTTCTTCATCTGTGGTAGTATCATAACTTGATTATTATCCAATAGCATCATTTGTGGCATAGTCTGATGACTGGGACATAGGTTCGCATAGTGTCCAAACTCCGTGAAAATGAAGCATTGTAAATTTGAAACCATTTTCATACACTTGCAGTCATGTACTTTGTGCCCTTTTCCTCCACACTTATAACAAACTCCCATTCCTTTCAGGCAATTTCCAGGGTGTTTCTTTCCACAGTTACCACATATGGGAAAATTATTCTTTTCCCTCTTCCCTTTATCCATTTTTCTCTCTTCCATCCTTTTCTTCTCTTGCTTCCCTTCAAAGACATAGGACTCAGTAAACTCTTTACTTATCTTATCAACACATAATATTATTTCTTCATATGATGTTAATAAATGGTAGACTATTTCTCTTATCAATTCTAGCTTAAGACCATGAAAGATATGATCCTTCCTTCTCTTTGAATCATGTGTATTTCTGGAGTTCTCATTCCTTCTACTGGGCGCCATTTCTATACCATGGCATAAACTAGATCAGTTTATGAATCAAAACACATAATCCCATACTTATAAAACACTTAACATAAATTGAACTATTTATGGATATAATCCATAATCATAAAAATGTTTTCTTTGAGGAAATATATACTCATAAACCCTTCATAATGATTTGTAATGAAAATGAGAGTTATTCTAAGCATATCCCCCGGGAGTGTCGTAACCAAGAGTGCAGCAAGGCCCGTTGTCGTGCACCGGTTCCCGTTCGAGTCTAGCTCAAAGCGGTGTTTTCGGGTTTTACCCCTAGGTACATCTGTGCCAGAGCCGCCTCTACCTGCTCGTATCCAGACAGGGATGTATTGCTTGGAAAACTCACAAAATCTCTACAATACCAAAATTCTAGGAAGTTCTTATATACTAATCCTCAAAGTTCATCTTAGGTCTACGTGCTCTAATCAGAGTTTATCTAAATCTAGCTTCCAAGGTTTGTACTAAACTTCCTCTGATACCAACTGTAACGCCCCGACCCCAGTTACCCAGAGTCGGTGCATTACTTCGTAACATTGGCATGATCACAAGAAAGATCAAATCTCGAAAGACCGATTGGTTTAGTAGCCTTGGAAACACTAGATATATTCATAAGTTTTACATTACATCATAAAATGAAAAACTACTACAACAACATAATGTTTCCACAATCCACACTATTAACCCCTCATAAAATCCCTGCAGGTCATTCATAACTTACTTCTTCACATCCTGGGAAAAATAAAACATAGAATAGGGGTGAGCTCAAATGCCCAGTAAGGATAACAATATAGCAGAAACATTCATAAATAAGAATAAACATTTAAGGCAATGTATAACTAAAACAAAAGCCTTTTAAATATGAACTTTCAACATGGTATGGCATAAATAAAATGAAATAATGCCATTTACTTATTCACATGGATATTCTACGAATCGAATAATCACATGCAAAAATCAATAACCACTTTCATAATGTTGGAATGCATAATGCTAAACTTTAATTTCTTTTCAAGGCCTCGTACCAAGACCTTGGGGCTAACTGTAACCAGAACCCAACTCGGAGTGCCTCTAATAACCGGACACCAACCCGGAGTGCCTCTAATAACCGGACACCAACCCGGAGTGCCTCTAATAACCGGACACCAACCCGGAGTGCCTCTAATAACCGGACACCAACCCGGAGTGCCTCTAATAACCGGACACCAACCCGGAGGGCTTACTTTTACCAGTCCCTAACCTGGAGGGCTTACTTTTACCAGTCCCCAACCTGGAGGGCTTACTTTAACCAGTCCCCAACCTGGAGGGCTTACTTTAACCAGTCCCCAACCTGGAGGGCTTACTTGTCCAACACATTCATATGAAGTAAAGGTTGAAATATAACATAAACATTCTTATTGGAACTAGCATACAAAATGTCAATACTTTCACCATAAACTATGAATGGTAAAAATAGCACATCCACAGTCAAACATATCACAAAACCTTCAAAACAATATAGAAGTTTTGTATCATAATAAATCAACTTCAAATAATCTTAAAATCCATCAAAGGATGTTGACATAGATGAAATCAAATTTCTTTTTTAAAGAAGTATCTCCTTTTATTTTGAATTCATTTAAGATCCATATAAAATAAAAAAATTTCTTTGAAAATATTCTTATAAGCTTGTAAGGAAAGCTTCGACGATTTTATAACGGCGGAAAATAACCGCACCCGCCGTATAAGTTAAAAAAAACATTCTTACCTCAATTCTGTCGAAAAGGTTAAAAAGAACCTTGTTTTGAAAACGACGGAAAGATTCCTTTATAAACCACTTATAAAAAGTCAAACAAGGGTATAAATGACTTTAACCCATATTC
Organism: Viscum album; assembly: GCA_963277665.1. Taxonomy (NCBI): domain Eukaryota; kingdom Viridiplantae; phylum Streptophyta; class Magnoliopsida; order Santalales; family Viscaceae; genus Viscum; species Viscum album. Next base: position 606,816,369 of record OY728119.1, on the reverse strand, counting down.
TTGTAAATAGTAAAAATATTTTGAAATACATTTTTAAGAAACATGGATGTGGATGATACAGAGATCCCAGTAGATTATTACGTATAAACAACCTCGAATAATGAAGAGATTGTGAAATAACCCTTACCTTGTACTTTTCCTTGGTTGGGGTAGGTTAACCTCCTCTTCTTCGGATTCTTCCTTTTGATTTGATCAAAAGGGCTCCTTAGGTTGGCTTTCTGATCAAACTAAGGCCTCTAGGTTGTAGTGAGGGATGTTGGGAGAGTATTTGGGCAGAGTTTGGCCGAACCAAAAGGCTTTGAAGGTGTGAAGAAATGAGAAGGAGGAGTGCCCTTTTATAAGAGGGGTGAGGGGCACCTTTGGAAAAGCTAGAAATATTAATTTATAATAAATTCATATTCAGTTTCTAATGGCTCCAAAGCTTATTATTCAAAGTTTAAGGTGGGGATAGGTCGAAAACCACTCAACCAATATAATTTAGACAGGTTTGGGTACTTATATTAACCTTATCTTTAAGTATTAACTCTAAGTTAATTAGTTTTACTTTTACAATGTCTCTTTGTATTTTTATATAATATGGTTAATAAACTTACTATATACATCCAAGAGACCCCCAAGTGGTACATTAATGATGGACCTATCATGATATAAGTCTCTTGGCCGAACCTTAGATTTTTAGGAATTTAATATCAATTAATAATATAATATTTGTTTTAAGAACTCTTTTATGTCAATTTTGACACTATTCAATAGTTGATTTTTGTGAAACTCATAACAGATTTATTACTTAGAAAAAAGTCAATTACATCAATCCTAATATATCATATTATCCTAGAAAATTAGTTTAATTCATTAAAAGTTTCATATTATATTTATTTGGGTATTTATAATATCAATTATTTTAATTTTTCACTATTATAGTAATTACTGCATCATCATTGTGTCATAAATAAAATATATTATTTAATGTCTAAAAATTATAAATAAAATATCATTATGTAGGAAATCTTTTTATATTTCTAATGAATATTTATAATCTAAAATCCAACATATATAACCCTATGTAACAATTGTTTTTCTAAAAGATATATGCTTGTGTCATTTTTGTATTCATTTTAACTAAATTAAAATAAAGTGTCATTATCACTTTCAAGTGGATCCATGGGGTCCCAAAATAGACCCATATATGCTCATGGTCGGCCATGTATCAACCAATAGGTTTAATACACGTTTTAGGGTAATTTAGTATTATTATAATATTATTTTTTTTACCCTTTTTTACCGGATTTACCCTTAACCATGGTAAATAAAATATTTACCGCAGTAATTATTCAAAATGTCTAAAAATAAAAGTTACCTATTTACACAATTTGAACATCCTGATTCCAAATATGGAATCCATTTTCCTAAATTCAAAACACAGAACTGGCAGAAATTAATTTAAAATTAATTCCCGCTGTCAAAACAAAAAGCGTGTTTTTAAGAGATAATAACTATCAAAAGATTGACACTTGTTTATGTTCGGTTTAATTGTAAAATTATGTCCAATGACCAAAATTATATTAAATGGTAAAAATATATTCTAAATATACTTTAAATCTACTAAAATTCATAATTTATCACTATTAATTATTCTGATTAAAAAAGTTGTTTTTAATTAAAATTTAGTAATTTTCACTATTCATCAAAATATGAAAGTTATCCGAAAAGTACCAAAATTTCACCTTAGGCTAAATTAGATATTCCGAATCCAAAAATGAAGTCCATTTTGAAATATAAAATATATATAATTTAAAAAGTAGGTATTACTATTCACAACGGCAAGTTTAATTAGTTGTGGTGTGTGTTAGAACTCGAGGTTGCGTATAACACACGCTATCGCATTATTCGAAGGGAAACGTACCGTGGAATCTTGGGGTGTTTCATTTTAAATTTTTGATGTCCCCATTTAGTCAAAAAGTTTAAAATATTGTATTTAAAAAGGTTTCACTATTAGAAGTTGATAAAAGTGAAATACTGAAAATGAATCTATTCTTGCATTATGACTAAGAAACTCATAATAGGGATTCTAAAATTATAAGGATTATATAAAGTTCAAAATGTAGTTAATACTATTCATGACCTCTTTTAATGGTGTGATTGAAATCGGTGTTGCGTGTAGTGCATGTTATTGAATTATTTTTAAGAAATAACACACTCTGAAATCCTGGGGTGTTACACATCACAGGACTCTGAACCACTCATGGAAAATTATTTTTTGTTCCCTCTTTCATACCTACATGATAGCTAAATAAATGTATATTTCATTAGAATAGAAACCATATATGAATTAAAGTAATACTTTTCAACCTCCTATGTATTCCCCATAAATATATAAAAGCCTTCAATGTTAGTAATCTCAATTATGAACCCATGCTATTAATATAATGAACCACTCTTGTAAAAGACTAACATGGGTCAACTAGACTACCCAAATGATATACATTCGATTTTTATGTACATAATAGATGACTTAAACATATCTTGGATACAATCACAACAAAATATAAAAATATAGTACAACACAAAAGAAAAATATATAATCAGATCAATAAAAACCAACCCATATTGGCCAAACTAGAAAAATATGTATCCAAAAATACTAAAAATATCCATGTGATCAATCAGAACCTCCAAAACATCCCATATTGAAGGAAACATTGACAATATAATCTAACTTGTTCAAATATTCCCTTCCATTTACCTATATCCTATAATAAAACATCAACAACCACCCAAAGGAAAACGGTGGGTGTGTGGAAAAAGCCTAGGAGGATACCACCACAGAGTCTATATAAGGGATAGTATTAATAATACAGTAGTTGTATCATTTAGAAAAACATTTTAAAATGTATTTTCATAATTAAGAACGATTTTAAAATAATTTTACATTTTATTCATAAAATCCAATAATATAAAAAAATATAGTAACATGAAAAATAGAAGTGATAGAATAAAAAATTATAACGTCCTGGTTCTGGAAGCTGCCCAGAGGTGCCCCATACCTAGATGGTCACATGGTCTCAAGGGACTTTTCGTAAATTCCAGAGGCTACCGACTAGAAATGAGGACCTTGGGTGTGATAGTGGGGAAACTATGTCCTCATCGGCAGAGGAACATAGTGGAAGTAAATCAGTTAACAATAGCGAAATCAGTAATAATACCATAAAATAGTAAACAACGGGAGACTGAAAGTAAGGAAAAACTGGAGAACATATATAAATGATTCACGATACATATGTATAGGAAAACAACAAAACACGTCACAATGATGAAATATAGAACTAAACCAATGTATAAAAGAAATAGAAGTAAACAGCTCCACAAAATCGCAAGCCTCATCTTGGTCCCATGTTCCCCAGCTCCAAAGTAATCAAGTACATGTAGTATAAGGGCGCATTCTCTTTTCTATACCTAGGTCAATAGAATGTGTTTGGGACCAAAATCATGACCCAAACAACATGTGAGACAAATCACGGTAGGCAATCACCAAAAGATCTATGCCTAACAGTCAGTGAACATATATTGAAGGTAATAAGAAAAAAGAAGCAGTAAACAAGGAAGTACTCAAAAGAAAACACTCCTATAGTTTCAAAGCATTCAATTTCATATGTCATTTAAGAAGATAATTAAATTTCGGTAACCCTCTAGTATTATTCACTACATAACCCCTCTAGTTCAATCAATCAAGAAAAAGACACCCACTCAGAAGTACACATAGTCTAACCCCTCTGGTTCCACTTAAGAATAAACTCTCTTATGAAGAACTCGCCTTCAATTCCCCATATAGTATCATATATGTAACTAATAGGTAGTATGGGGTAGCAATCAACATCTCATTCTCCATGTGGCCAACATCGTGGAAATAAAAATAATTTGAGTAATCACTTACGTCAATTCCCCCTATGGTATCATATCCTAACAGTAAACAGACACTATAAAGAAGCCCTCAACGTCTATTCTCCCTATGGTCTACTACACCAGTTTATCATGGCCTTGTGTAAGTCAACCAAGAACAAAAATATACAGTATCCAATTTAAACCTCAAGAACCTCTTGGCTAAATAGTCTATAACATAACAACATGTCAGATAAAAACACTCCATCCTACAATACTAGGCATGGTAGAAACAAACAACATCCAATCATGAAAGGATATACCAACCGATTGAAAGAAAAAAAAACATGGGAAAACACATGAATTGCAAGGTAAATAACAATATTTACAATAACTAACCTATATTCAAGAACACAAGGCATAATAGGCAAATAATAGGGAAAAATTATAACCATGCAATACACTGGTCATGGTTATTGGGAACTTTTTCACATAGTGCTCAAAGACTATCTATTAAAAGGCACAAATCACCGACCATGAAGTTTTAAGATCATTATACATGATTCTTATGCCTTGAATATCCCAAGAACACCGTAGATCTACAAAAACATTAAAAACACTCAACTGACAATATATCTTGCATGAAGAGGAATTAGGAAACGAAGCTCTCAAAGAAGAGAGAACTCACTGATGTGATTCCAACTCAATAGACGAAGTTATATTAGAGAAACATCAATTGTTTGGGGGTTCGGCGAAGATCCGTGATTTACGAATGCAGTCGAATGAATAAGGTGAAGAAGAAGAGTTTTCCACTAATTAGATGTGACCCCTGTTTATTTATTGAAATAAAAATAATGTACACAGTGTGTACTTTATTTGTACACGGCATGTATTCACCTTAACATGCCCCCTTATTAGGCAGTCTCTAGGTTACCACACATGGCCATGTGTATGGATGTTACACAGCCAACACAGAGAAACATGCGGTAACTGAGTACATGTCATGTACTTATAAATTACACTGCATGTACTTAAGAAATTTCCAAATACTCATCTTTTTCTAAAAAACAACTAGAAACCAAAAACAACTAGAAGCCAAAAACATACCTGAAAAGAAGATCCTGGTTCTTACAATCTTATCCCTCTAAATAAATTTGTCCCATAATTTCCCAAGCAAGGTGACATAGAAGAAGATTCCTCCAAAAACTCCAGGCACTGTGAGAATACATCAGCCACCCTCCCCCACGACTCCTCCTGTACTAACCTCTGCTTCCATAACACTCATACCAGAGGAACATACTAGCCAATGAAAACCATCGCACTTCAATCAAAAATATGGATAGGAAACTACTTTAATGATGCATCCACATAGAGCTCAACCTCACTAGGATGGAAAACATGGGATGGGTTTTAGAAGTAACATCGAAGATGAGAAACATAGAAGACATCATGCATAGCCCATTACCATTGAAGTAACTACAATCGGTAGGAAACCGGCCCTACACTCTCCAAAATATCAAATTTCCTGACATACCTTGGCGAATGATAACTCGTCTCATAATCCACATGTGTCCCAGCCTCAGTGTGACACGCAGGAAAACTTGATATCCGACCATGAAGTCCAGAAGTCATATCGGTTGACCAACATAAGACTTCTGATGCGACTGTGTAGTAGCCATACTCTTCCGAATCAACTCTATCTGCTCGGTGGTCTCTTAGGCAAGACGAGGTCCCAGTATGGCTACCTCTCCTACCTCTATTTTGAATAAGGGTAATCTGCATAGCCTACAGTACAAATCCTCATAAGGTGCCATCTGAATAGTATCTTGAAAACTGTTATTATAGGAAAACACCACAATATGTATGTGCTTCTCCCAAGAACCTCCAAAATCTAGGATGCATGCTCGTAGTGTGTCCTCAAGCACCTAAATCATACGCTCAGACTAGAAATCTTTCATGGTATGGTAAGATATACTCAGAAGTACCTATACTCCCAAATCTATCTGTAATCCCTCCCATACCTGAGAAGTAAAACATGTATCCTTGTCTGAAACAATGTAGTTTGGAACTCCATTTAAACACAAAATATCTCAGATTTATAACCTTTCAATCTCATCAACAATGTAGGTCTCCTTGATCTACAAGAAGTGAGAAACCTTCGTGAGTCTGTCAATGACAAACCAAACTAAATCATTCCCTCGAGGTGACCTCGGTAAACCTGTAACAAAATCCATCGAGACATCATTCCACTTCCACTCAATAATGGGTAAATGCTGGAAAATTATTACTGGTCACTGATGCTCCACCTTCACCTACAGACAGGTGGAACACCTCATGAAAAAATGAGCAATATCTCTCTTCATTCTTGGCCACCAATACTCACGGTGTAGATCGCAATACATCTTGGTGACACCAGGATGAACTGAACAAACCGTGGAATGAAATTCTTGCATCATCTCCTTGCGTATGTCTGATGGCAACCATACGGTCCCTTGGAAACGCAAGATCTCATCCTCACAAATGGTCCATCCGGGAATAGGGTCTTCTCTTGACACACTTTCCCGTAGGAATAGTTCTTCTGAATATTATATTTGCCTCATCTGTACTATATCAATAAGAGTAGAGGTAACAGATACCAATGAATGAAACTTCTATACATGTATGTCATGCACCTCTAAATGCATCTCTGAGAACAGATCCATAAGCTACCACTCCCTGCGGGCCTCATGCAATGCCTGTACTGGAGTCCTCCTGCTCAATGCATCAGCCACAACATTGCCCATCCTAGGCGTATAGGAAAGCTCAGAATCAAAGGACTCAAAGTACTCAAACCACCTTTTCTACCTCAAATTCAGGTCACACTGAGTGATGATATACTTGAGACTATTGTGGTTAGAGAAAACCACAAAGTTCTCTCACTAAAGTTAGTGTCTCTAGTAGTGTAAATAATGAACAATCGTATCAAACTCGAGATTGTGCATCAGGTAATTCTTCTCACGTCTCCTAAACTACTAAGACACTTACACAATGACTCTTTCCCCCTCCATTAGCATAGCTCCCATCCCGATACCTCATGCATCACAGTAAATAATATAGCTCTTTCCCTACTCTGAAAAAAATATTATCGGTGCTGAAGTAAACCTCATTTTTAGCTCTTGAATGGATAACTCATATGAATATATCCATAAGAACTTCACAACCTTATTAGTTAGGCCATAAAGTGGTATTTCTTAGCGTGAAATGTCCTTTATGAAATTTCTTTAGTATTTGGCTAGCCCTAGAAAACTTCGTACTTCAAAGACGTTCTTCGACAGCAACCTGGAAAGTAATGCTCTCAATTTCTATAGGTCTACTAATACTCATGTCTTTAAGATAAAAGGACCAATAAGATAATTTTTTTCATCCAAAAGTAGCATTTTGAGAGCTGATCATATTGTTTCTGACACTTTCGCCGGGGCACATGCATCCGTCTGTAGAGGACGCGCTGCTGTTTCCCCGCATTCCTGCTTTCCAAAGGCGGGTGGCATTCACTCCTTATTCAGGGACGTCTGCTCCTTGATCGAAACGGGATGATGGGATGACGGTTCTTCCTTCCGTTGATTCTTCCTCGTAACTCTTCACCTAGTCCGCGTCTCCCTCATAGATTCAATACGTTGTTCGTGAATCTCATTCCTGGTGCCATATCTTCATGGATGCCGGTTAATTACATTACTTCTGTCAAGACTTTACATAGGTTCTTGACATGGTAGCGACCTTCAGTCGGAGTAGACGACAATATCAGGCATGTCGGGACATCTCTGGGTGCATGGACATTGGGGAACCTGTATTCTTCATAATGAGAGGGTATCTCAAGGGTGCATAACCCGAGGAATCCCGCGTCGAGTGCGTGGAATCATATGCCATAGGCCTGCGTCTGAGGTTTTCCTCAGATTCCCCTGTCTAACACAGGGTATGTTGCAAGATTAATGTTCAGCAGAGACGGTTACACCAAATGCATGTCTTTCGAGGTTTTCCTCAGGCATCTCATGTTTATCACGAGGTAGGCCGTGAGTTTAACGTCTTATGGAGATGGAATGAGGGTGATCAGAACGTCCCATAGAGACGGATTGATGGTGGTGTGCCCCGTTGAGGGGAGATGTCACACCGTAATGGCTGATCTGAACACCACTGAGGGCGGATCAGGGGAAGTGCACCCCAGGATGGGGTACATTACCATTGGTTGGGATTGAACCTCTTGGAGGTTTCCTACGTACCCGATATAGAGGACATGGATCAAAACCCACGTAGTTTGAAGGGGTGATGAATCGGGGTGCACATAGAGGACAACGACCCCGAGATATGATGGGGCTTACATGTGGAAAGCGGCCCATGCGCCGCTAGGAGCAGAAAGGAGGTGGATGGCATGATCCAACCGGGATGTGGCGACCCGGGTGAGAATAAGGATGGGTGATGGATGGATGAATGAAGTGGAGGGGTAATGAAACGGGACCATCGCAGGGGTGACAGTAAAGTTTAGCTTGAGCCTTGAAGGGGATTCCTACGTATCCCCATGGCAGGGAATCAAAGTCCGCGTATTTCAGGTCTGTCACAACGGCTTGTCGTCGGACTGTAATGCAGTTTAACGTCATGCTGGATGAAGGTAGAACTCGACGTGAATTGGATGATGGGTGGGCTTGAACCTCGTGGAGGCTTCCTACGTACCATGCCTTGACATGGATCAAAGACCTCGTAGTTCAAATGGGTGTGCAGTTTAATGTCATGCGGGACAAGGGGCATATAGTTTAATGTTATGCTGGACGAGGGTGTGCAGTTTAACGTCATGCTGGACGAGGGCGTGCAGTTTAACGTCATGCTAGACGAAGACATGTAGTTTATCGTCATGATGGATAGGGGGCGAAACTCGACGTGAATGAATGACCGAGTATGTGGCGTGAACCTCATGGAGGCTTCCAACGTACCATGCCTTGACATGGATCAAAGTCCTCGTAGTTCGCTGGGGGTGGGGGTCAGGGTTGGTGCTCACTCTAAGCCCACGTGAGTCATTCTCGGTGTGAGAAACAAGTGGTTGTAAGGACCTGACGATCACGTCGCAAAGGATGCGTCTGTGAGAAGCGAAGAGGGGCTTACGCATTAAGCGGCCCACGGTGCTAGGACTTACTCCAGGATGGAGGCCCGAAGAAAAGGATGATGATGGTTTTGGGCTTGAGCCTTGAAGAGGCTTCCTACGTACCATGCCTTGACATGGATCAAAGACCACGCAGTTCTTTTGATGATGGATTACCGCCGATTGGGTGTTTCAACGGCTTACCGCTGGATTGGGTGTGAATGGATTACCGCTGGATAAGGATGTGAATGGATTACCGCTAAATGGGGTCACAACGACTTACTGCTGGATAGGATCTCAACGGATTACCGCTGTAAAGGGATGTCAACGGCTTACCGCTGAAAAAGAGTGACAATAGTGAATGGGTCTTACGCAAGGGAGCAGCCCTGGTGCCGCTATGGAGCGGCAATGGTGAATGGGGCTTACGCAAGAAATCTTCCCGGGTGCCGCTATGGAGCGACAATGGTGAATGGGGATTACACAAAGAAGCTGACCAGGTGCCGCTAAGGAGCGGTAATGGTGAATGGGGCTTACGCAAGGAAGCTGCCCGTAATGTATGGGGCTTATGCTCTGAGGTGGCCCATGGTGTATGGGGCTTACGCTCTGAGGCGGACCACAGTGTATGGGGCTTACGCTCTGAGGCGGCCCAAAGTGTCTTCCGCATGTCCAGCCATGAGGGCATCCCAACTCACTATCGGGTTGAGGTAATCACCTATGCGCTAGTGCACAAGTAGGATAACGCCAAGGGCATTGGAATCTATCCGAACAAAGGGAGATGAAAAGTGTGAATCACATGACCAATATTCCGAACATCGTGAGAGTGGAATGGTGATGGAGGATAACTGTTGACTGTGGTGGAAACGCAGCATCCATATCACATTAGCCGGAAATGAGGACAAACAAATGGGGGTCGCTGCTGACCGTGTTCGAAACACAAGACCTGACACAAAGCGTCACCCAAAGTCTTCCGGGGCATTGGCCCAGGATAGCAGGCAGACCAAAGATCTATCATCCATACTGTTACATCAGGCGGGCCGTAGGTCTATCATCCGTTCTGTTTGGGGGTCCCATTAGACTTGGAAGTGAGTGACGATCCAAATGAGGGACACGCAAAGCGTGAGGCGGAGTGATGGAATGTTTTAATGGATTCTAACGCTTTTGATATTACGCCACTGTGATCATGGCATAATGCATCTCATGCTAGGAGCATAAGGCATCTCTCGTATATGTCAAGAGGCATCCTATGTTTGGAACATAGGTATTACTACAGTTTATAGTCATGTAGATAGGACTACTGGCATCTCATGCTAGGAGCATAAGGCATCTCTCGTATAGGGAAAGAGGCATCCTATGTTTGGAACATAGGTATTACTTCAGTTTATAGTCATGTAAATAGGACTACTGGAATCTCATGCCAGGAGCATAAGGCATCTCTCGTATAGGGCAAGAGGCATCCTATGTTTGGAACATAGGAATTACTACAGTTTATAGTCATGTAGATAGGAATACTGGCATCTCATGGTAGGAGCATAAGACATCTCTTGTATAGGGCAAGAGGCATCCTATGTTTGGAACATAGGGATTACTACAGTTTATAGTCATGTAGATAGGACTACTGGAATCTCATGCTAGGAGCATAAGGCATCTCTCATATAGGTCAAGAGGTATCCTATGTTTGGAACATAGGGATTACTATAGTTTATAGTCATGTAGATAGGACTACTGGCATCTCATGCTAGGAGCATAAGGCATCTCTCGTATAGGGCAAGATGCATCCTATGTTTAGAACATAGGGATTACTACAGTTTATAGTCATGTAGATAGGACTACTGGCATCTCATGCTAAGAGCATAAGGAATATCTCGTATAGGGAAAGAGGCATCCTATGTTTGGAACATAGGGAATACTATAGTTTATAGTCATGTAGATAGGACTACTGGCATCTCATGCTAGGAGCATAAGGCATCTCTCATATAGGGAAAGAGGAATCCTATGTTTGGAAGATAGAGATTACTACAGTTTATAGTCATGTTGATAGGACTACTGGCATCAGGTGCCTAGAATGGCTGGTGTTGGGACTTACGCAAGGGCGGTCATTTCTGGTTCAACCTGGCATAGGAGCCAAGTGATTGGGTTTGGAGGAGTTACCTGAGGAATGGTTCGACTCAAGGTGCTTGGGGAATTGATGATGAGAACCTCAACTCACGACATAGGAAACAAACCAAGAGGAATACATCAACTCAAGGTGTTTCATGGTGTGTGGAGGAGTGCCTCAAATCATGGTGTCCCATAGGTGGAAGGTGGGTGCAGATAAGGGTGAAATGGATAATCCCGAGGTCCCGGCACTAACCCCGAGCGGGGGTGCGAGGGCACAGGCCCCGTGGTATGGACCAGTGGACGCGAAGGTAGGATCCTCGCAATGGATTGATCTTCGCGAAGTAGCTTCGTGAAGCATGGCCTCGCGGAGCAATGGTCTCTCGCGGAGCAAAGGGGTCTCGCAGAGCTTGGTCTCGTGGAGCAGCATCGCAGAGCATTGGCTCGTGGAGCATGGAATTGCAAAGAATGGTCTCGCGGAGCAGCATCGCGGAGCATTGACTCGCGGATCCTCCTCTTGCGGAGCAGCAACGCGAAGGAAGCTGCTCACAGAGCATGGCCTCACGGAGCCGCAATGCAGAGCTCCGCTCGGCCGCCCAAGGGGCGAAGTGGCCGTGGCCATCTGTCCGGAGAAGGGGGTTAGCTGGGTAATTATAGGCAAGGGGCGCCGCGAAGCAGAACTCCCGCGCCACCTCAGGTGCTTCGCGGCGCGCTCGTGAACGTAAAATTCGTTCGTGGAGAGGTGCCGCCTCCGGAGCCTCGCGACGGGCTTGCAAACATGAAATTCATTCTCAGAGAGGTGCCGCCTCCGGAGCTTCGCGGCGGGCTCGCGAACTTAAAATTCGTTCGCGGAGAGTAACCGCCTCCGGAGCTTCACGGGACCGCGATGCTCGGGTGCTTCGCATCGGTGCTTCACGAGGGGTCTTCACGGTGCATTGCAAATGTCAAACGGGTTCGCGGAGCCTCTCGCCTCATTACTTCGTGGCGGCGCTCCGCGATCACGGAGGGGGCTTTCCGAATGGGCCTCATGAAGCAGATTTCCATCCCAACTTCAAATGTCCATAACTCCTATTCCATAGCTCCGTTCGGGCCCTATGACCTACTAAATCGAAGCTTGCGAAATTTTCTACGATCTTGGATCATGTATGGAAGCATTTGGAAAATTTTGGGGATGCGTTTTCCGGGGTCTACACATATAACTGATGCTCTCTCAGTGTACTCAAAACGATCTCAATATAGGTAGCATGGTCCTGTCGAGTGTGAGAGTACACCAAGATGTCATACACAATGACTACCATGAAAGAATCTATGTATGTATGTAATACTCAGTTCATCAATGCCATGAAGATTGCAGGTGCATTCGTGATACCGAACATCATTACCACATACTCGTATAGAACATACATGCTCCGGATGCCTATAAGAGGTATATCAGATAGTCTAATGCACAATTGATGATAAATAGATCTCAATTGAATCTTAGAGAGAACCCGTGCTCCTGGAAGATTATTAAAGAGATCATCGATCCTTGGAAAGGGTTATCGGTTCTTGACCTTCAACTGGTTCAACATCTGATAATCCAAAAAAATCATGAGGGTACCGTCTGCATTCGTTGCAAATAGGACAGGTGAACCCCAAGAAGACGTACTGGGTCAGATGAAACCCTTTTCCTGCAACTCCTCCAACTTCTTCGTGAGCTCCTATAACTCTGGTGTAGTCATTATTTAAGCAGTAATGGACACCGATGCCACTACTAGCACAAGCTCCATAGAAATGTACACCACTCACTATGTAGGAAACCCATAAAATTCCTCTAGAAAGACATCACTGAAACGATCCCCTACTAGAGGATAGCCCAGCTGTGAAGTCCCCTAGTCATCCAAATATATACTAGCAATCTGGGTTGTAACTCCTCCCAACCCGTGATGCTTGGGTCCTACTCTTCTCGCCTGAACATCCAATTCGACCTTATGAATAAACGATTTTCCTTCTGGTGATGTGAAACTCACCATACGGAAATAGAAATCAACAACATCCTGGAAGTGAAGTAACCAATCCATTATGGGAAGGATTTCATAGCCTATAATCTCAAGCAAATAGAGGTACCATAAGAAGTGACACCCACCAACCTCAAGAGGGAACTCCTTGCACTAATGTACTCTAACCGTTCTAGTCCCCAACATAGTGTCTAGCATCAAGATATTAGAAGTAGAAAAGATATAGAGCCCAATTCTCTCCACAATAGAAAAAGATATGAAGCTCTATGATTCCCCTGAATTGAAATGAGATGAAGTTAAAACTAAGGCAACTAGGATCATACCTCAGATCATAGAGGGTTTGAGATCCTACTCCTTTTGGTTCATCTCCACTACAAATGTATGGCCTATACCGAGGCCATGTGACCATGCCTGACCACTCTGAGATAATCTACCCTACTATCACTGAAAGCATGGTGACTGACTACCATGGTTGTGACCTCCAACTTAGCATGAACGGTTGGAAGAACCCCATTTCCCTTACTGGTGAGAAATTTTTGTTGCCTCTCTTGAACAAGGAGTTATAGAAGAACCACTATCACCAGCTGTTGGGGAAATGATCAGACAGAAATGATGAATATGACCCATATTTCCACCAAATAGACACTCAATTGGGTCCCATGGGCAATGTGGCCCCGTATGCCCGCTATATCGGCACTGGTATCACACTACCTAGCTTCCAGAAGATATTTCCCACCTCTGTGGATCTCCATCCGTAGACTCCATGTGGCGCTTCCTACTATCAACAGGATGGATATAAGCTCTGAATGTAATACCGCCCTGGATAATAACTCTATGATCCCTCAGATTTCGCTCTGTGATCAGTTCTTATTTGACTATAGACGTATGGGAAGTCAACCTGAAGATGATAACCTGAGATCAGATGTCGTTCCTGAGACCATCCACAAACTTCCTTTCCAGGAATAACTCATCACCTCCTGAAATAGGCATGAAGAACTTCGCCTATATAAAGAAAGAAGAATACTCCATAACTGAAAGAGTACCCTTCTCTAGACTCATGAACTCCCAGGCTCGATCAGCACTCAAAGTCTCCGGATTGTAGTAGTCGTAGAAGGGGCAATGGAACTCATCCCAAGCCATAACCTGCTAGCGTCCCACTTGTGAGATCACATCACACCATCTCATAGAGTATTATCGTAGTATGTACATAGAAAGCTTCACCCTCCTCTTTGTAGGCGTCTCCAGATGCTCGACGATAGAAAGCATGACTTATAACCATGAATCTACATCCTAGGGTCCACCTTCCTCTGTGAAGGTTGTAGGATGATGCTGCTAGAAAACCTGCATCAACTCTGCGATACATGGGCTAGGATGCAATACTCCTTAGAAGGTTTGAATGAACCTCATAAAGACCTCTTAGAACTGTGCTTTAGCACCTTTTTCTGGAATGAGGGTTGGTTCCCAGATAGGCACAACTGGAGGATCTGTTGGTAGTCCCTGATCAGCCATGTCTAGTGTCTGATCACTGCCCTGAATCTGGTGTACAACCGAAGGATGTCTCGGTGGCATGACTCTGCAAGGTCAAGTTTATACCTTACATCAAGATTAACAGTGATGAAAAAATTGATGTGTAGGAAAGGAAATAGAGAAATAAATGATACAATTGTTTTAAAACAAGGATACACAGAATGTAAAATGACAACACTGCGTGTTCCCTTATGACTTCACATAGGTGTGTAATCCTACCATCCCAGGTCATGTAACACCCCATACACACGGTGTGTTGTCCTAACACATGTCATGTACTTGAATTTTCATCCCCTTACCGAGTTCTCTTACACGACTAAGCCAAACTATTCATTTAGAATAAGACTATGCGGCATGTTAGTGCCAGACACGGTGTGTCCTAGACAAACATCACCGACCCGTGTTGTTAGTGACACGACTGGTTAATTAGTTGAACCTAAATGGCATGTTTATTCCAGACACGACGTGTACTAAGAAGAGTTTTCTAACCCGTGTTGTTTTTGACATGGCCAGATAATAAATTTACACTACACGGCATGTTCCATATGGACACACTATGTATTAGAAAAGACTCAAACGACCCGTGTTGTTTTTCACACGGCTGGTTACACGGTCTACAAAACATGGTGTGTACATCCTGTACACAATGTGCGCACCAAATAATTGACAACCCCATGTCTCTTCCCACACATCTAGTGACCCAGTTAGAGAATACACATCGTGTATATACAGCACACGATTTTTACATGAGAAAAACAGTTCCTTCCTGAAAATAAGGATACGCGATGTTTGTCCATTATTACATGTCGTGTATTCGGGTGTTTTTCGGACATTAAGCCTCCGAATCTACTCCAGAACCCATAATAACACTGAAACAAACATTAATGTGCCAAATTATGATCTGTGGGGGCCCATACTCCCTGCCAGTCAAATATTTATCCCTCTTACATGTTATATACATGAAAAACAAGATAATGATCCACAAAATTACAATCCATGATGGCCCATAACACCTCAAGACCCAATGTTTGGGGTTAATTCAGAAAAAACATACACAATTCAATACCCTATGAAATAGAATGTTTTCTATCAAGGAATCTATCACAACAACATGCACATCTAAGACAACGTCTATCACAACAACATGCAATCAATAATGCACCCTAAAGGACATGTAAAGAATACATGACATGTGATTTCTAGAAAGTGACTATATTATGCATGAGATGGAATACCCTCAACTCATCAGGTTACAAAAAAAATAGAACCACAATAACATCGACAATAGCAGCACAAAACATGTGAATCACCCAATGGTGAAATCGAATCAATAATAAAATTGAAAAACCAGACACAATTACAATAACAATGTAAAATGGATTTTCCCTATACACGGGTTAGCTATGCCCAGACACAGTTAATACCAAGTACCTATTCCTTCCTATCCCTGGATATAGACTCCAAATAGTATGTCAAGAAGAAAATAATTCCTCTTATACAACTTTGTAGTGTCCTGGTTCTGGAAGCCTGCCAGAGATGCCCCGTACTCAGTTTTCCACATGGCCACAAGCACATTTCCACGAACACCAGAGTCTGCCTACGAGAATTAAGGGCCATGGGTGTGATAGTGGGAAAACTATGCCCTCATTGGTATAGTAAAATAGTGGAAGTAAATCAGATAACAATAGAGGAAGAAGTAATAATACCATACAACAATAAACAATGGTAGACTGAATGTTATGAACAACTGGAGAACATATATAAATTATGCATGATACATATGTAGAGGAGAATATCCAGACAAGTCACAATGCTGAAATAAAATACTAAACCAAAGTAAAAAATGAAACACAAGTAAACCACTCCACAACATCACAAGCCTCACCTTGGTCTCATCCTCTCCTGCTTCAAAGAAATCAAGTACCTATAGTAGAAGGGTGATTTCCCTTATCTATAACTGCAGAAATATAATCTTTTTGAGCCCAAAATCAATACCCAAATATGGTGTGAGATGAATACCATTGGGAAAACAGAAAATGATCTATGCCTAACTGTCAGGGAATATATAAGGTTGGTAATAAACCAAAAGAAGAAGTAAATAAATAAGTACTCAAAAGAAAACATTCCTATAATTTAAAAGCATTAAATTTCATATCTCAAGTTAGAATATAATCAAATCTAGTTAAACCTCTAAGAGTACTCACAACCTAACCCCTCTTGTTCAAACAAACAAGAAAAATCATCCCTCTGAGAAGTATACACAGTCTAACCCATCTGGTTCAGCTTAGGCATAGACTCTCTGAGGAAGCACTCCCCAGCAATTCCCCCTATAGTTTCATATTAGTAACTAAATGACACTCTAGGAAATCACTCAATATCCAATTCCATGTATGGACCTCATCAACGAACTACAGTCACTCTAAAGAAGTACTTACATCAATTCCCCATATGGTCTCACATCGTAACATAAAATAGACACTCTGAAAAATCCCTCAACATCTATTGTCACTATGGCCTACTACACCAGGTTCTTATGGCCCTATGCAAGTCAATAGAGAAGAGAAATATATAGCATCCAATGTATTCCTCAAGAACCTCTTGGCTAAATATTATACAACATAATATCTTGTCAGATAAAAACACTCCATCCTACAATACTAGGCATGGGAGAAAAAACAGTAGCCTATCAGGCAATGCTATAACAAATGGTTGAAAGAACTCAAACATGGGAAAACACATCCATTGCAAGGTAAATAACCCTATTTAAAATCAACAAACCTATACTCAACCACACAAGGCATAGAAGGAAAATAACATGGCTAAAATGTATACATGCAATACCACGTTCAAGGGTATTGGGACTTTTTCACATAATGATCGAAGAATGTCTATAACAAGGCAAAAACCACCTACCTCAGTGTTGTAGGATCATTATATGTGAACCTCAAGACTTGAATCTCCCAAGAATACTATAGATCTACAAAAATAAAAAAAAATAACAACTGAAGATATCTATTGGAAAAGAGGAATTACGAAATTAAGCTCTAGAAGAAGAGAGAACTCACCAATGTGATTCTAATGCATTTGACAGAGTTCGATTCGGAGAAAGGGCGTTCGATTGGGGGCTCGACGAAGATTCGTACTATACAGATGATCATGGATGGAGAAGGTGAAGAAGAAGATATTTATGCCAATTAGTCATGAACTCATTTCATTTAATGAAATAAAAAGAAAGTACACGGCATGTATATTATAAGTACATGGCCTGTAATCACTTTAACTGGAACCCGCATTAGGCAGTATCTAGGTCACCACACACATCGCCATGTATACAACTGTTACACATCCATAACACGTCTACCTGTAGTAATACAGTACATGAGATTTACTTATAAAGTACACAACATGTACTTAAGAAATTTCCCAAAACTTCTCTTTTTCTAAAAAACAACTAGAAAGAAAAAACGTACCTGAAAAAATGATATGGGTTCTTACAGAAATCATATTCAGGCATAATAAAGGAATGATGGTAAAATCAGAACCATAAAATACCACCATGTGAATCGATGTGATAAAACCTCACACAATACATATGAAAAACTTTTCATGAATAATAACAATCACAGGTTAAAATTCCATAAATTTAAAAGAACGTTATCATTTGGCCTCTAGATTTTGGGAAAATATGTACTAGACATAATAGGGGAGAAATACTTGTCCAAACAATGTATCTAACTTACATCAAGCCCTTCCATAGTTTGCGGATATCAATAAAACAACCACTAGTGGTGTCACATACACTAAGGATTCCCATGTCTATTTCCTAATTCACCTTTGTTCCCAATTTGTTAATATTGTCAAAATAAATTTTAAAACCATGAATACAATTTATAAAAGAAATTTAAAATCAAATATAAAAGGCTTTGAGGTTTGAAAAACCCATTTCGGAATAAAAAATCCACTTTCTGAATAAAATCCCTTTAAAAAATTTTATCATTCCAACAATTCCCATTAATACACAAATAAAATAAACATAATGAACAAACCAAAATTATTTAAGAATAATGGTAATAAATTCATCAAATTAATTGATTTTATAGAAACACCTAACCAAAAATGGTATAAACCTAACCACCTTCGACAATGGTTATTTGAAATCAAAATACTGACTCTAAAAGAAAATACACATTAAGATACTGAAATAAATCGACATAAAACACTATACAATAAGGAATCTAAATCCTAAATGGACCTAACAACACTTCCAAGTCAAATGATAATGAATGAAATAAGGAACACATGTCTAGATATGTACACCATAATAACCCTGATGATCAGTCACTAAACCCGTGATCTAAAAGTAGAAGAGATCTCCAAATCACCTAAACCCACTTAGGGGTTCAAGAGGGAGGTTTGGTGTATAAAATGACAGGAAAATAATTCATGAAGTGACCTAAATAACTCAACCAACATGGAATAAATTTTCTGTAATCCCCTTTCCAATTTTGTAATCTATGAAAACAAAACATTCTAAAAACCCATCACCTCAGGTATAAAATAATGAGTTTCCCATTATATTTCATGTACACTTTTCACATCATGTAATCCTTTCATGCCTAAAATCGTATTAATGAATTTTCCAGGTGACTATTACCCTATATTTAATCCCATTACATGGTGTTTAATCTTCCAATAGACTACAAATAGCCATGATTCTTCTGAAAAATCCCAATACACTATCATCATTCTCAAAACATTTGGAGAATCCTAAAAGAACTTTGAAACATTTATAGATAGACTCAATTAATTAAATAAAAAATATATCTTGAAACATTATGTTATTTTCCCGATCAAAGGATCTCTATTAACTACAATCATCCTAATGACCCAAAAAAAGTGGTAATACAAAAACATAAGACAAGGAATGCTTAAATGGAGGTAACATGGTGTTATAATGTCCCCCACCATAAATGCTTTCTATCCCTAAAAAGTCATCAGTTTCTTAGACTCCTAAGAAATGATTTCCATTTTTGCCTCATAAACAATTCCCACATTGAAGTCTCAGGGATATCCCATATGATCACTCATCACATTGTAACTTATCTTGGTGGCCTATATTCTAGACTAGATACTTGACCATAGTTGTGTCAGGCATAAAATCAATATCCTCCCATACAATCACATGGGAAGGATCTAGTCACTAACTCTTTAGTTGGGATACATGAAACATATTCTGGATATAAATTATGAAAAATGGAATGGAAAACTGATAGTCCATCTTTATGTGTGATCCAATGATCTTAAAGTGTACCATATATTTTGTTACAACTTACCCTTATTACCCAACAAGAGCTGTACATTGTGATGTGAATACTTAATAAATATCTAATCACTAAATTAAATCTATATAATCCAATGAAGATGGTTCATATTTTATTTCTAATGACATTATGCCATGTTCAATAACCTCCATAAAAAATGCCCCATCTCCTTCCTCTCATAAACTAGACTTTCCTTAATCAAGGACCAATCTCCCAACTCTTCCCAACAGAATAGAGATATATATGTCCACCAATAAACAATTTCATATTGTTCCATCTATACTGAATATTGATAATGTTTTTTATCATAAAGTTTGACAAGAGATAAATTCTTTTCATTAGAGCCACAAAAATCAAGCACACAATCCTGTAGAATATCCTCCAGAACCAAGATAGACATATCTATTTTTTCATTAATTTAATGATTATATGATATGATCAAATTTACCTGGGATTCTTATCCCCTCCTATAAACCATTACAAAACCAAGATCGGAACCTTCGGTCCTTATAAGATAAAATAATAAAGATAACCCCATGAAGCCTTACAATATCCCAGACATTAGATTCCCCTGGTTGTTCCACTTTCTTCATCTCCTTGATAGGTTAGAAATGTGGTATTTTTATCATTTGATCATTGATAACCAAAATCATATCCTTCCAATTATGTTTCCATGGTAAATATAAAATAAAATAAATGGAAATATCATCCCCCCTCCATACCAGGATGAGTAAAGGATGCAGCAAACCAAACAGTCTATAGTTGAATAACCATTTAGGTGTTAGAACCCTTCTTGGATATATCTATTCCATGTAAATTCACATAATATATCCAATATTTTATTCAACATTAAAATATTCCATGAGTATATATAATCTTGTTGGAAACCACTACATTGTGTTGATCAATCCTATTGGTTCTTCATTTCAAAACCAAAATGGAATCATGGGTTGATTGAATTGAGGGGACCCCACAAGGTTTTGATGATGAATAGAATAGTCTTCCACAATGCCTATGAAGTGTCCAAAAAGTATGTATTGGACCCAAAAGAAAGATCCACATGAACCCTCTGCACTGTCCCTAGAAAAATGGTGTTAAGAGACAATTGACTGTGACTTAATTAATCATCGGAGTGTGGAATTAGATTTCCACCATTAATAATTTTAATTATAATGATTCCAATATACCTTTCCAATTAACTCATACATTTATAGGTTATAATTTACACATTCGATAATCTTACTATTCAATAATATTCATGTACCCTCTATGTTACACAATCATGCATCATTCCTACCTTCCATGAATGATTATGATATTATATTATTATGCTCAGTATTATCTGGATGTTCCTCTCATTTAGATACCTTGAATATTTATATTGATATTATCCTTTTGGTAGTTCATATCTAACACAGGTTCAATGATTCATAAACATAAACTGAATTCATCCAATTTTCTAGGTTAATATATCATATAGTTAAGCACTCATTCAACTTGGGTTTCTCTATTTCCTCTCTTCGTAGAGTGTCCCACTCATTGGGTCTAAGTTTCAAGACCTAAAATTCCTAAAGTCACCAGTTTGAGAAACATAACATTATGCTAAGTTGACTTTTCTATGATATCTCCTATAGTATCATTTACCAATCCATTCACATTGAGATTATCATTTTACATTCAATATAGGCCTTATGAAAAAGCTACCCTATATCAGTAGAAAATATAATATAATTTTTGATAGTATAAGATAATGTCTGACTAGGATTATCTCACGTGAAGAGCATCATAGTTATTCCCATAATAATTAAAATTATCCTAAACTATATTTTTAGTTATTGTATATAATCAATGAAAAAACATTTGATGAAATAATGAAAATACAGATAACATAAAAATAATAGTATTAAAATAATTTACATGGACCTTAGTTTGGTTTTGGGTTTGTTAATTAATATTGTTAGTTATTTTAATTCAATTTTAAAGTTCAATTTTCAAATCTCTCAGTTGAATTACTATTCATAAATGTATTGATTTTGAAATCATGATTTCCAATAAAAACTAAATTCCACATCCTTCAATATTCAAGGATGATGATAGAACTCAATTGAGAGTATTCCATATTCCTGGATCCAGATCTATCTCATGATGTTTTATCCATTAAATAAATCAAATTCATCATTTGATGATATCTTAATTAATAGAAATGAATGAAAAGAAATAAATAATATAATATAAGTGAAATATAGATCAATTACATTGTGTAAAACCACCACACACATACACTTATTCAAAAATTGAATGATTTATAAATTTTTAGAATTAAATATTAGAATTTAAAAACCCCATATATATCTTTTAAGGCCAAACATCTGGCCATTCACTCTTTATAAATGTTTGAGAGTATATGATGGATGAATTTGATAGAGTTAATAAGATGAAATAGATTGATAAACTATGTTTGAAAGATATGGAAATGTAATGTTAAAATAGAATTAAGTTACATGAAATAATATAAATTATAGTAGAAAAATAAAATAAAATTGAGTAGCCACAACACAACCCCCAATCATTTGATTGATTTTTCGTGAAAAAAAACCATTTTATTATTGGAGGGTGGAATTACATTTTTATATTCCTTTGAATATATTTATATATTTATATTTTAATTTATACTTAGAGAATCTGTATTTTAAATCATAATATTAAATTTCCACATATATAATGTTTTTAAAACAAGAATGAAAAATCAACCCATTCCATGGGTATAACTCTTATGATTTAAATTTCCCATCTCCTTCATATGTAGTGGGGTAGTATGAAATTGAATTATTTCATTAAATTAACACAAAACATAAACATATTATGGTCACAGAGGGAAAATAGGGAATTATTTCTTCTTGTTTCTCATATCTTCATCCTTATCTCTATAGCTTACATT
Source organism: Viscum album (assembly GCA_963277665.1). Classification (NCBI taxonomy): domain Eukaryota; kingdom Viridiplantae; phylum Streptophyta; class Magnoliopsida; order Santalales; family Viscaceae; genus Viscum; species Viscum album. The sequence continues at coordinate 606,793,512 of OY728119.1, read as the reverse complement.
GAACAACTTTTTAAAATAAATTTTTTGTTCCTTTTTATTTCCCATTTTGAATCTAGAAAACTCCACTATTAATTCCACTAAATTCTCATATATGATCTTATGAAAATATTATCCATGTAGCCATTTTCATACCATTTCATATAGTTATCATGTGATTTATCTATTTTCATCCATGGGCTTACAAATCTATTTTCATCCATAAGATCACTTATCCATTTTTTAGTGGAGAACATATAGTCATTAGTTATACATAGGCATTTGATATAGCCAGTATCCTCCATTTACCCAATTATACACACAGTCGTCTCCACATTTGTGAGCAATCTTTATTTGAGTTAGTTGTGTAGTTGTGGTGAAAATGTATAGGGAGACTCACTTCTCTCACCTAAACATCTCTGTATCTAGAACGAGCTTCAGAGCATTATAATTAACTCTTGTATCTTCAATTAATCCTCGTGGTAGTCTACAAAGGATTTAAGATTAATCTAAGGTGATTTTATCCATTGATAGTAGTAGGTCTAATCTCTAGAACCAGCTTTCAAGAGGATAAAATTTTATCTCGGGTGTGTTATAAGTGGTGTAAGATATTTTTGAGCATTGTGTTAGGGGGATGGAGTGTAAATGATTGAGGTGGGAGTGTCATGTGTCCAGTCAAAAGCGATGGCATTTTTGTTAGTTATGAACATTGCCGACTTGTATTTACCCCACAGAAGAGTTTAGTATGTTCAATATCTTTCATATAGGTAATCCTATGGTATCCGGACATTAGTATCCTACCACAATGATGGTATCCCACAGAGCTATTAAGAAAAATAATATGGACCACGTCTACGTGTCTTGATCATGTAGTCCTTAGCCTACTTGTTGTGTGGCTTCCTCATTGCATGGATAGTACTCTCCAACCACTTGGTACACTTTCCTATGGAAATTCCATAATATTAAGACCATTCATGGGTACTTACAACACTTAATATGAGGGCCAGAATAACTGGATAACATTTTTATTGAAAACATTTCAAACCCTTAATGAAATACTCTAAAATGTTATAAATAAATTCAATCCTCCAGAATAAAAAACATATATTTATTTTTATTTGTATTAATCCATTAAATAAAATTCCCCAAATTTCGTAAAATTATTAATTATATGGTAATACTCATTATTATCCGTTAAAAAATCATTTGAAAATGAAAAAAACAAATTTATGTAAAATGATTGCATTAAATATAATAACACTTGAACAACGATTAACCTCAAGAATTAACTCTCAAAATTTCAATAATGAGGTAAAAAATGATCCAAATAATTAATTTCTAAATAAAAAAATAAAATGATTATCAATGATAAATAAATTTTTAATGTTCTACACAAAAATCAACTCAACTTTACAGTTTTTCCAAATGATCAAAAAATCCATGTATTTTTTTTCTCTATTTTGATAATGGTGGAACTTCTCCATTCATTAATTAAAGATTGTAAATTTCTTATCATCAATAATTCAATGTCGTAATCTACCTCACATTGAATTTTATTTTCATCCCCCGTGATACAAATTCAATTAGAGAAATTATGATATTTCGAGAACATAGACCTTTTCTATAGGTTTTCAGTAGAACTACTTTCTCTATTTTTAACAGAAAATTTGAGAAATATTTGTGGGATTTGAAATCAATGTTATATTGACTCTGAGGCATAAGGTTTTCTGGTTTCTATATTAAAATAATAATGGCATAAATAGAAGTTTTGTCTCTATATCATACTCATGATATGAAAAAGTAAAATATCAATAGAAATATACTCATAGAAATGACAGAAAACAACTTCCCATTATCTAAGCAATGTAATGAATAATTTAATAATAATTATTAAATTTAAACTTCTTGAATTATCCCTTTTTCTATTTTTTCCATTTATATAAATTTTTATTATTTTTCAAAATTCATGTTTGGAACGAACCTCAAAATCCCCACCAAATCACATATGATAAAATCAAAGGTCTATAAATAGTGATTTTACATTTTCTCTAGTCAGAACACAATCAATTTTTTAAATTTTTTTTCTTAGTATGGGAAAAAAATGAAGGTGGAATGCATGAAAAATAAAACATTCCCAATTCCCAGGATGGAGCCCCAAAACTACACTGCAGTTCATCCATTTTTCCATGAAATCCCTCACCCCAAACTTCAAGATTAAAATATATTGAAAATACCAAGAGGTGGGTAGGAATTGATATTATTGGGTTGAAATATAGCTCATTCATAATAAGATCATTCATGGTTTATATGGGATAAACAAGGATAAATTTAAATGACGGTTTTTTCCGTCGCTTTCCCCGGGGCGCGCGCATCCGTCTGTGAGGACACGCAGCTGTTGCCCCGCATTCTCGCTTTCCAAAGGCGGGCGACATTCGTTCCTTGTTCAGGTACGTCTGCTCCTTGATCGAAAGAGGATGATGGGATGTTGGTTCTTCCTTCCGTAGATTCCTCCTCAGAACTCATCACCTAGTCCAGGTCTCCATTATATATTTAATACGATGTTTGTGAATCTCCTTCCTGGTGCCATATCTTCATGGACGCCGGTTAATTACCCTACTTTCGTCAAGACATTCCGTAGGGTCTTGACATGGTAGCGACCTTCGGTCGGAGTAGACGGAAACATCAGGCATGTCAGGGAATCTCTAGGTGCATGGACAGTGGGGAACCTGTATTCTTCATCATGAGAGGGCATCTCAAGGGTGCATAACCCGAGGCATCCCACGTCAAGTTCAGGGAATCATATTCCATAGGCATGTACCTGAGGTTTTCCTCAACTTCCCATGTTTAACACAGAGTATGCAGCATGTTTAACGTCATGCGAACACGGTTACGCCAAAGGCGTTCCATCCGAGGTTTTCCTCAGGAATCTCAGGTTTATGACGAGGTAGGTCGTGAGTTTAACTTCTTGTGGAGACAAAATAAGGGTGATTAGAACGTCGCACAGTGACGGATTGATGGTAGTGTGCCCCGTAGAGGGGAGATGTCACACCGTAATGGCTGATCTGAACACCACTAAGGATGGATCAGGGGAAGTGTACCCCAGGATGGGGTACACCATGGATAACCATTGGTTGGGATTGAACCTCAGGGAGGTTTCCTACGTACACTACATAGACAACAGGGATCAGAACCCGTGCAGTTCGAAGGGGTGATGAATCAGGGTGTACACATAGGATAACGACCCGGAGATATAATGGATCTTACTCATGGATAGCAGCCCAGGTGCTACTAGGAGCAGTGAGGAGGTGGATGGAATGATCCCACCGGGATGTGGCGGCCCTGGTGAGAATCAAGATGGATGATGGATGGATGAATGATGTGGAGGGGGAATGAAATGGGACTATCACAAGGGTGATAGTGAAGTTGGTATTGAGCCTTAAAGAGACCTCCTACGTATCTAGGTGGTAGTGAATCAAAGTCCGCGTACTTCAAGATGGTTCCAGTGAACCGACGTGAATATGGAACTTGGTCTGATGGGTGTTGGGCTTGAACCTCATGAGGTTTCCTACGTACCATGAATTTACATGGATCAAAGTCCTCATAGTTTGGGTTGGTGCGCCGAAGGACCAACGTGAATGTGGACCTTGGTCCGATGGGTGTCTTCAGCGAACCGACGTGAAGGTGGACCTTGGTCCGATGGGCATCGTCAGCGAACTGACGTGAAGGTGAACCCGGGGGTCCACTGGTGGTGGGCTTGAACCTCGTGAGGCTTCCTATATACCATGCTTTGACATGGATCAAAGTCCCCGTAGTTCAGATGGTGGGTCGGCGAACCGACGCGAACAAGGACCTTTGTCCAGATGGTGTGGGGCATACACACTAGGCTGCCCGGGTGTTGATGAACCGATGCGAAGAAGGTCGGAATGACCAACAGGTGGTGGGATTGAACCTTTGGTAGGCTTCCTACGTACCATGTCGTGACATGGATCAAATTCCACATAGTTCAAAGCGTTTCATCAGTGAACCGACGTGAAAGTAGACCCGGGGGTCCACTAGTAGTGGGATTGAACCTCGTGAAGGCTTCCTACGTACCATGCATTGACATGGATCAAAGTCCCCGTAGTTAGGAGGGTAGGTGTCGGCGAACCAACGTGAGGAGGAGGGACCTTTGTCCAAACGGAGATGGGCTTGATCCTCAGGGAGGCTTCCTACGTACCATTCCTTAACATGGATCAAAGACCTCGTAGTTCGGATGGTCACAACGGCTTGTCGTCGGACTGGGATACAGTTTAATGTCATGCGTGACGAAGATGAGCTCGACGTGAATAAATGATGGGTGAGCTTGAACCTCAGGAAGGCTTCCTATGTACCATGCCTTGACATGGATCAATGACCTCGTAGTTCAAATGATGGAAGTCGTCAGCGAACCGATGTGAAGGTGGACCTTGGTCCAATGAGGGATGGGCTTGAACCTCGGGGAGTGTTCTTATGTACCATTCTTTGACATGGATCAAAGACCTCGTAGTTCAAATGGTTTCGTCGGTGAACCGATGTGAAATTTGACCTGGGGGTCCACTAGTGGTGGGCTTGAACCTCATGAAGGCTTCCTATGTACCATTCCATGACATGGATCAAAGTCCTCGTAGTTCGGAGGGTAGGTGTCGGTGAGCCGACGTGAGGAAGGAGGGATGTTGGTCCAAAGGGAGATGGGCTTGAACCTCAGGGAGTCTTCTTACGTACAATGCCTTGACATGGATCAAAGTATTCATAGTTCAAATGGGTGTGCAGTTTAATGTCATGTGGGACAAGGGCATACAGTTTAACGTCATGGTGGACGAGGGTATACAGTTTAATGTCATGCTGGACAAGGGAATTGCCATGGTCGATGCTTACTCTAAGCCCACGTGAGTCATGCTCGGTGTGAGAAACAAGAGGCAGCAAGGACCTGACGATCACGTCACGAAGGGTGCGTCCGTGAGAAGCGAGGATGGGCTTATGCGTTAGGCGGCCCATGGTGCAGGGACTTACTCCATGATGGAGGCCTGAAGAAAAGGATGACGATAGTTTTGGGCTTGAGCCTCATGGAGGCTTCCTACGTATCCTCGTGGCAGGGAATCAAAGTACGCGTAGTTCTCCAGATGACGGCTTACCGCTGATTGGGGGTTTCAACGGCTTACCGCTGGATTGGATCACAACGGCTTACAGCTGAATGGGGTGTCAACGGCTTACCGCTGAATGAGATCACAACGGCTTACCAATGGATAAGGATCACAATGGCTTACCGCCGTATAAGGATGTCAACGGCTTACCACTACATGGGGTTGCAACGGCTTACCGCTGGATGGGATCACAACATCTTACCGCTGGATAGGGATCACAACGGCTTACCACTGGCTGAAGTGACAACAATGGATGGGTATTACGCTAGAGAGATTCCCGGGTGCCGCTATGGAGGGGCACTGGTGAATGGGGCTAACGCATGGATGCTGCCCGGGTTCCGCTATGGAGCGACAATGGTGAATGGGGATTACGCTAGGAAGCTGCCCGGGTGCCGCTATGGAGCGACAATGGTGAATAGGGATTACGCTAGGAAGCTTCCCGGGTACCTCTAAAGAGTGGAAATTGTGGATGGGGCTTATGCTAGGAAGCTGCCCAGGTGCCGCTAAGGAGAGGCAATTGTGGATGGGGCCTACGCTAGGAAGCTGCCCGGGTGCCGGTAAGGAGCGGCAATGGTGAATGGGGCTTACGCTAGGAAGCTTCTCGGGTACCGCTAAGGAGCGGCAACGGTGAATGGGGCTTACACTAGGAAGCTTCCCGGGTGCTGCTAAGGAGCGGCAATGGTGAATGGGGCTTACGCTAGGAAGCTGCCTGGGTGCCGCTAAGGAGCGGAAATGGTGCATGGGGCTTACTATAGGAAGTTTCCCGGGTGCCGCTAAGGAGTGGAAATTGTGGATGGTGCTTACGCAAGGATGATGCCCGGGTGTCGTAACGGAGTGGCAATCGTGGATGGGGAATACACAAAGATGCTTCCCTAGTGCCACTAAGGAGCGGCAATGGTGATTGGGGCATACGCTAGGAAGCTGCCTGGGTGCCGCTATGGAGCGACTTTGGTGAATGGGTCTTACGCTAGGAAGCTGCCTATAATGTCTTCTTCATGTCTGGCCATGAGGGCATCCAAACTCGCTGATGGGTTGAGGCATTTACCTATGTGCTAGTGCACAAGCGGGATAATGCCAAGGGGCGTTGGAATCATTCCACTGTAATCATGGCATTAGGCATCTTATGCTTAGAGCATAAGGCATCTTCTGTTTGGAACAAGAGGCACCCTACGTTAGGAACATAGGGCATACTACAATTTAGAGTCTTTTAGGTAGGACTATTAGGCATCTTATGCTTGGAGCACAAGGCATCTCTCGTATAGGGCAAGAGGCATCCTATCATTTGTTAGATATGGAGTACTACAGTTTATAGTTATGTAAATAGGACTATTGGCATCTTATGCTTAGAGCACAAGGCATCTCATGTCTGGAATAAGAGGCATCCTACATTAGGAACATAGGGATTGCTACAGTTTAGAGTCCTGTAGATAGGACTATTGGCATCTCATGCTAGGAGCATAAGGCATCTCTCATATAGGGAAAGAGGCATCATATCATTTGTTAGATAGGGAGTACTATAGTTTATAGTCATGTAGATAGGACTATTGGAATCTTATGATTGGAGCATAAGGCATCACTTGTATAGGGCAAGAGGCATCCTATCATTTGTTAGATAGGGAGTACTATAGTTTATAGTCATGTAGATAGGACCATTGGCATCTTATGCTTAGAGCATAAGGCATCTCTCATATAGGGAAAGAGGCATCCTATCATTTGTTAGATAGGGAGTACTACATTTTATAGTCATGTAGATAGGACTATTAGGCAGAAGATGCCTAGAAATGGTTGTTGTTGGGAATTATGCAAGGGCGGCCCTTTCTAGTTCAACCTGGCATAGGAGCGAAGTGATTGGGTTTGGAGGAGTTAACTGAGGAATGGTTCGTCTGAAGGTACTCGGGGAATTGTTGATGAGAATCTCAACTCACGACATGAGAATGAAACTAAGAAGAATATATCGCCTCAAGTCATTTCATGGTGTGCGGAGGAGTATCTCAAATCATGATGTTCCATAGGTGGAAGGTGGGAGCGCATAAGGGTGCAATGGAAAATCCCGACATCCCTGCCCAAAAGGTTCGCGGTGCGACTCCCCATTTTTCATGGGGGTCCATGACGATTGCACAGGGACCCCGAATGGGGGTGCGGGGGCGTAGCCCCCACGTTATGGACCCGTGGGCATGAAGGTAGGATCCTTGCGAAGGATAGGTCTTCGCGAAGTAGCTTCGCGGAGCATGGCCTTGCGGAGCAAAGGGGTCTCGTAGAGCTTGGTCTCGTGGAGCATGGTCTCGTGGAGTAGCATCGCGGAGCATGGGCTCGTGGAGCATGGACTCATGGAGCCTCGGCTCGCGGAGTAGAAACACGAAAGAAGTTGCTCGCAGAGCATGGCTTCGGGGAGCCGCCATGCGGAGCTCCACTCGGCCGCCCAAGGGGATAAGTGGTTGTGGTCGTCCGTCCTGAGAAGGGGGTGAGCTGGGTACTTATAGGCAAGGGGCTCCGTGAAGCAAAGCTTGCTCGGCGCGAAGATGGAGCTTGCTCCACGGCGGATCTTCGCGGCGCGTCGTGAACATCAAGGCACTTCGCGGAGCCGTCCCGCCTCTTTTGCCTCGTGGCGGGCTCGCGAACGTCTGGGCGTTCACGGAGCATTAGCGCCTCCTATGCTTCCCAGCGGGTCTTCACGGCGCGTTGCGAACGTCAAAACATGTTCTTGGAGCTTCCTGCTTCATTTCTTCCCAGCAGCGCTCCGCAATCGCGGAGGCGGCCTCGCAAATTGGCTTTGCGAACCAGTTTTCCATCCAAACTTCAAATGTCCATAAATCCTAATCCGTAGCTCCGTTTGGGCCCTGTGACCTACCAAATCGAAGATTAAGAAAAGTTCTACGATCTTTGATCGTGTATGGAGGCATTTTGAAAATATCAGGGATGCATTTTCTGGGGTCTACAAAAGCCACCCCTAAGAACGGGGTCCCACGAGGACGAGAAGGGCGAGGCGGACCATGTTCTGAAGAAACGACTGAGGAAAGAACGTGCATTGGGGTCCATTGTACCTCGATTTCAGTGAGGATAAATTCAACTAAATCTCTAAGCCTGAGTGATCCATGCTCGGTGCAGGAAACAAGAGATTATAGGAGCACGTGTACGAGAGTGTAAAACAACAGAAGGTGTGAGGGGATCGACATGGGACATCAATCACCATTTGGGGGAATCCTAAAAGAGAGAGTGGTCACGGCTGGAGAACATGGATCTCTAAACACATGACCATCTTTTCCTATCCTGCTCTAGTGTATGAGTGGGGTAATGCCAGGGGTGTTAGAATCAATCCAAACAGAGGGAAGTGGGAGGTGTGAATCATGATACCCAGAATCCGGAACACTATAGAGATGGCGTTACAATAAAGGACAACCATTAACCGTGGCGGATAAACGGTATCCTTACTTTGTTATCCTGAAATGGGAACAACAAATGATGTCCGACCGATGACCATGTTCGAAACATGGGACCATGTCACAAATGTTGTTGATCAATCCATCGGGACGTTGGCCCAGGACAGTAGGCGAACCCTGGGTCGAGCATCCATACTGTTAGGGGGTCCCTCTAAACATGACCAGTCTTCAGGGACGTTGGCCAAGGACGGTAGGTGAGTCGATGCGGCATTAGACCAGGCCATTAGGGGGTCCCTTCGGACATGAAAGGGGATGATGGTCCGAATAATGGGCATGAAAAGCGTGGAATATGGAGTGATGGTTTGTCTGAACAGAATCCAACACTCATGTAATTACACCACCGTGGTGGGAGTACGCCATATGGGCGCATTGGTTTGATCATGGACCATTTCTTCTTTAGGACAGGGCCTCTCTGGCGAGGGGGTATGTCGCTTCCCAATGGGATCTTGGGGCAACCTGAACTTGTTCAGGGAAAAATTGCAGATACATAGTTCCCCCCAAGGGGTCAGGCCAGAGGGCCGGAAATGGGGAGGAACATGATTTTGTGATTCCTGGGGCTGGACCCTAGGTGAAATGCCTAGGTGTCTTTACATATCCCATGAGGATGGGAATCAAGCCATACGTAGTTCTAGAAGCACAGTGTAGTCATAGACCAACACTTGAAAGGTGAAATCCTCTCTACCAGAGGCTCTGGTGCATCCCATGATTAACATGGGGCATACTGAACTTGTTCAGGGTAGAACCGTAGTTTAGTGTCATGTGTGGAGGACATATGGACCCCTGTTGTTTAACGTCATACGATAGGACGTGGAATAAAAGGGAAGATCCTAGGGAGCGTGTGTCGCGATATATATGAAACTGACGTGAATGAGGACTTGGAGTCCAAATCACACCACGTACCCCCAGAGGAAACTCTTCAGGTCGAGGGACCAAGAGTGAGGATTTGGCTGGGCCCGAAGCAGAGTGGTCGAGCATTCTAACATACCCCATGAGGATGGGAATCAAGCCATACATAGTTCTGAAAGCGCAGTTTAATTTCATGCGGGACGATGAGAAGCCCGATTGTGTTGGTACACATCCTACCAAAACTACTAATCCCATGTGAGTCGTGCTCGGTGTGGGAAAAAAGAAGTAGTTGTTGGAATTTCCCGACACAGAAAGGGGCAGGTTAGGGAAAAGGGATGCTCGGTGAATACCGGCCTAATGACACTAACACGATCTTGTGGCACACCTAGATGCGTGAAGAGAAAGGGAAGAGTATGATAGAATTCCACTTGAACATGAGGAAGTGGAAATGTGTGAATCATGGCACTCGAGATTCAGATCATGATGATGGTGGCGTGACGATGGAGGATAACTGTTAACGATGGTGGAAACCCAGCATCCATATCGCGTTAGCCTAGAATGGGGACAAACAAATGAGGGTCGACCATTGACCATGTTCGAAACACGGGACCATGTCACAAATGTTTTCAGAGATCCATAGTGACGTTGGCCCGAAACGATTAGAGGGCCCTTAGGTCCAACATTCATGGAGAGCCCTTAAGCCCAGAATCCATGTCGTCCGAGGGTCCTTTTGGATGTGGAAGAGGATGAGGATCCAAATAGAGTGCTCACAAATCTTGGTCATGGGATGAGGGGGATGTCACCATGAAAATCCCACACATCAGGCTCTTTGTCAAAATGAACATGAATACGACAATGAGACGTAATAGGTAGAGGGAGTAGAGTCATTTCCCATAAGGAGATCTTAGTTTAGGGTCGTAGAATTCTGACCATGGATGGGAGGAAACATATGAGGCACATGGTAGAGTATGTCAAACACCTGGAGTGAATGGGAATAGGGGGTGTGTACGGTGCGGTGAACAACCAAATGTGAATGAGGACATAATCCCATATCACACCACACGACCCCCTTGGGAGAGGTTTTAGGTCAAGGGACCGAAAGTGAAAGATAGGCTGGGCCCAAAGGGAAGTGCCCGGGCATTCCTACGTATCTCATAAGGATGAGAATCGAGCCTCACGTAGTTCTTGAAAGTGTCTTAGTTTAAGGTCTTAGATCTTGGACTGTGAATGGGTAAGGGGAGAAAGGGACACATGGCAAGGCAGTTACAAAACTCGACGTGAATGAGGACCTAAGCCCTACATACCATGTGTTCTCTGGGGAAATGCTCGAGTCAAGGGACTGAACACGAAGGTTAGGCTGGGCCCGTGGGGAAGTGCTCGGGCGCTCCTATGTATCTCATAAGGATGAGAATAAAGCCCCACAGAGTTTTGAAAGGTGACATGGTAAGATACCAGTGCCAGGGGAAAATGGGAGTGCCGGCGTGGCCCTTGCACTAAAAGAAGCGGAATTTGATAAATCTTGTTTTTCCTTCAAGGTGAGTGGTTTTTTTGTGAAGAGACATGCCTAGAGTAGTAGGCCGTGGTGTCGCCACAAGAATCAAGTCGTGATAGGCGTTGACAAATGGCATGGAACTTGACCAATACCCAACGTGATGTCCTCTACAATGAGGTCATCACAATGTAGTTCCATTTTTCGTCCTGCGGCCAGGACGATAATGTCACAGTTTAGGGTCATGTGATAGGAACAAGTGTGCATTTTATCATCATGCAGCGCAGACATAGCAGAGGCGATGCTAATCCCACTCCGAGAGGGATACCTCAGGACGAGGGGCCTATATGGGGGTAAGAGGTGAAAAGAAGGGGGGAGAGACTAGCTCACTAAATGGGCTGGACCCGAAGACGAGGCGTCCGGGCGGTCCTACATATCCCATGAGGATGGAAATCAAGCTAAGCGTAGTTCTAGATAGATCTTAGTTTATGGTCTTAGAGCTCGGACCATGAATGGTGACCACTTCCCAAGTAAGTGCATACGTCAACCCGATCCCTAAGCCCACGTGAGTTAAAATCAGTGTGGGAAACAAGGGGGGAATCCTCATCACAATAGTTGGGGCATCCATCAAATGGGAGTCGTCAGAGAGCCCCGAAGGACACATTTGACACGACTTGTTCCCCCAACGCACAGACGTTCACGGAGGAATAGTACCTAGAGATCCGAGACTCTACTTGGACATGATGAATTGATAAAGGGTGTGAATCGTGTACCTGACATTTTTGGATTAATGGGGTTGGCGTGGCGATAGAGGAAAACTAATAACTGTGGCAGAAAAAATTGTCTCCATATCGCATTAGCCTGAGGTGGGAACAACAAACGAGAATAGACCGCTGACCATATTCTCAATGCGGGATTTTATCAATTTGTTGTCCGCAACCCTCGGGGGCGTTGGCCTGTAACGATAGGAGAGCCCTTGGGCGTAGTATCCAGGACATTCTTGGGGGTCCCCCCGGGTGTGGAAGATAATGGAAGCCATGATGAAGGGATATGAACAGCCTGGAAGGCGGGAGCGGATGTGTCCGAGTAAAGTCTGGCATTCCAGGTAACAAACCGGAGTACCCTTAGCCACATTGGTGAACCGCTGGAAGCGGTTGACGGAACAGATCAGGAGGGAGATGTACATGGCGTGGTTATTACGAGACTGACCTGAATGAGGACAAGATCCCACACCACACCATATAATCCTTGTGAAGGATCGGTATTCGCGAAGTAGCTTCGTGTAGCATGGCCTTGCGGAGAAAAGGGGTCTCGCGGAGCAAAGGGGTCTCGCGGAGCTTGGTCTCGCGGAGCAGCATCGAGGAGCATGGGCTCGCAGAGCATGGACTCACGGAGCATCGGCTCACGGAGCAGCAACGCGAAGGAAGCTGCTTGCAGAGCATGGCTTCGCAGAGCCGCAATGTGGAGCTCTGCTCGGCCGCCCAAGGGGAGAAGTGGTCGTGGCCGTCCATCCTGAGAAGGGGGGTGAGCTGGGTATTTATAGGTAAGGGGCGCCGTGAAGAAAAGCTTTCTCGGCGCGAAGACGGAGCTTGCACCGCGGTGGATCTTCGCGGCGTGTCGCGAACGTCAAGGCACATCGCAGAGTCGTCCCGCCTCCTTTGCCTCGCGGCGGGCTCGCGAACGTCAGGGCGTTCGCGGAGCATTACGGCCTCCTCTGCTTCGTGGCGGGTCTTCGCGGCGCGTCACGAAAGTCAAAACATGTTCGCGGAGCTTCCCACTTCATTGCTTCTCGGTGGCGCTCCGCAATCGCGGAAGCGGCTTCACGAATGGGCTTTGCGAACCATTTTTCCATCTAAACTTCAAATGTTCATAACTCCTAATCCGTAGCTCCGTTCGGGCCCTGTGACCTACGAAATCGAAGATTACGAAAAGTTCTACGATCTTGGATCGTGTATGGAAGCATTTGGAAAATTTTAGGGATGCGTTTTCTGGGGTCTACAATGGTCTCATGGATAAGTTATTATCTATAAGAAATCCATAATGATGTTAAATTAAATTTGACACAGTCATATATATGACATGTTCTAATGAAATATCTATTAGGTGACATGCTCAAAGATCACTCGAGAAATATGAACAAGTTAATATAGAAATATTCAGGTTTATAAATTCTATATGGTAATGAAACATATAAATTTTAAAAAACCTCATGGTATGGGTAATTATATAAAATCAATTCACATGAATTTATGAAATTTAAATTATGAAAAATGGGAGGAAAATTTTATATACATGAATCATCCAACAACTCCAAATCATCAGTCATAAAATTAAAATCCCTAATTCACTATAATTATTCAATTTTCCATCATACCCATTCTATCTCATTATCATTGAAATATAAATTACGTAATCATAGGGTTCCTAAATAAATCATTTCTCCTAGACAAGTCTTGTAAAATCCCAATGTTCAAGTATCGACAACAAATTACTAATTTTATGATGAAAACAATGTTTTTAGAAAAACTACATGGAGTTTAAAAGGTAAATAATGTTGTAATGAAATCTATTTCCACGTGAATCTTTAGTACACTCTCTTCTTAATATTTAGATTCTTCCTTATTCCATAATAATCCAACAAAATAAAATCACTCATAAAAATTCAAGGCTCATGCCAAAATAATTTTAAAAAAATAGAGGTATTTGTGTGAATTACTAAATAATTCCAAAGAATGAAATTGAAAATTCCTTGAAATCATGTAAAGAGGAATGTATCAGTTTAATCCAACATATGTGCATTGTATTTTAACTCCAAATTAAATGGATGTACCATCGATCATCCATAATCCGACTGTTGGTCGATCTTCTTGGATTTATATAACCCATTGTGGATTTTCCATGATTTCGATTATTATTATTTTTTATGATGAGCTCATGGATAGAGTAAAAAATATACACCCCATTCAGAATAAGGTAAAACTTGTATAGTGGGAGTATAATGATGTAAAGATAAATCTTAATGGTTGTTACTTGTTAGACGTCCTATTAATTGTGTAGTTCATTCTGAATATAGGATGCATAAAATGAATATTCAAAGGGAATATTAAAATGAAATTTGATAGGAATGAAATTTAATCATTTATCGTCAATGTGAATATTATCCCATTAAAGTCATGTAACTTTTTTTGCTTCATTTACTTTGAAAAAGATAATTATATCTCTATATGGATATCCTATAATGCATGTTTAACAAATATCAGTGTGCTCTATATGTTCCTCAATACATTCATGTTCTTCTATTTCATATTCTTCCAATGAAAAAATTAGTTGTAAATATCTGATAATTCAAAATAGTGGCAGTTAATTCTGTATTTAGATTTAGAAAACGTATATGAGAACGAGTTTAAGAAAATATCTACTCCCCAAGTTTCATTGAATTCAATCTATTTTTTCTGTGGTAAATTCCACTTGAATTTGGATCTCGATAGATTGAAAAAGGTAGTAAAACATTTCCACATTGTCAATAAACTCCACCAACATTGTTGGTTTCTTCATCTTCCAATTCTAGATATATATGTAATGGGGTTGGCTCTTCTACTTTTTATGGTATGAATAGATGATTTTGTAAAATATCCTATTTCCATAATGTGAACATATCTTGTTGGTTCCCAATATATTGATCAACAAGAAAGTATTATACATCAAAAATCTAGTCTATAGTTTCATAATATATTTAAACATTAGTCGTTAGTTCTTTAGGATGTTAATATTATTCATGTGTTCTGTAAAACTATTAGATCACTTTACTAATATTGTGAAGTTCCTCTGGTGGTTCCCTCATGGAATTCAATTTGTGATAATAAATTTAAAATTTATTGACCATATCCATAGATAATTGTTTTCATATTATTATATACTATCCATTAGAAATATTCCTCACCAATACCATAATATTATAATCCCTTTGTTAGAGGGAATCCTTAGTATTGTGAACCACATACTATTTTTCCGATACCAATGTGTGATTTTTCCATGAATATTAACAGTCATTCAAAAAAATCAGGGTAAATTATTTTCTAATTGTTTCTATAAAATAAAATAAAAAGTTTTATCGATTTCAATGAAACCGTAAGTGTTCAACTGATTATCACATCAGAAACATATCTATTTTTTATTCTCATATTATATATTAGTATAAAATATAATTTAAATTTTACTACTACAACACAATGGATAAATAATGTTATCTCAATTGAGGATCATTCCATTTATTCCCTTACAAATTAAAATTAAACAAAACATCTTGTGTTTGTGTTTTATATTAATTTATGAAATCAAAATAAAAATATGGATGAAATAATTAAAATCTACCTAAGAAGAAAATAGAATGAGGTATGAAATTAATGTACATGGCTCTAGGTTTTGTTATAGGTTTATTTATTATTCATGTTGTTTGTTTGAGAAATATTTTATAGTATAATTAGGAAATATCAATAATGATATACTATTATTAATTTTTTTAACATATAATTCCTTGTAAAAAAGAATCTCACATCCTCCTATAAGAATGGTTAATGTAAAAACATAATCGAGTTCAAGGAATATTACTAGACCTAGCTCCATCAAATGAAGTTTCATCTATTCAATATAACAATTAGATAATGTGATTATATCTCATTTAATGGAAGTGAGATAAATGATATAAATAAAACAATACAACTGAGTTTAAGATCCATTCCATGGTCGAAAATTACATTAATCAGTCACTTCAGAATTATTCAGCACATAAATATTTAAAATAATAATGAATTAATTATTAGAATTTATGAACTCCACATAGAACTCTTGAGGATAAAGAACATGTGAATTATTCTTTATAAGAGTGAAAGACTTCATAGGCTACTAATGATAAATACAGAGAAATAAATATGAAATAGAAAGTGGAATAATTGAACAAATGTATGGAGAATATTATTTAAAATTGAACAATGTATCATGAGATAATCTAAATTAATGTAGAAAAATAAAAAAAATATAGTTTAGGTATAACACTCTATTATCTAAATTAACTTTTAGTGTTGTAGCACCCACAAATTGAAAATGGTTAGAATCCAATCTTTTATCTTTGATTGATTCTTGTTCAATGTTTCCCTTTTGATTTATTCTCAAAGTATCTACATTTTAATCATGACATTAAATTGCCACATATTTTGATTATTTGATATGTGATTGTAAAACACTATCATATTATTGATACAAAACTTGTAGCACAACACTTTCCTACTCTTTCGTATAAAGTGTGGGTACCATAATAAATACCCATTTCATTAAATTTTCATGAATATTCCCTAAACACATATCACTGATAGAAAATATGACATTTTTCCTCTGTTGTCGCATATCGACCTCTTCAAATATAAATATTACTATGACGTCCTTTTTTATATAATTTTTGGGTCCTAGTTGATTTCCCATCTTTATTCCCAGAAATTACTTTTTTTATTCTTGTAAATTCTTATAGTGGATCCTATGAAAATATCATTAACATAGATGTTTTACTACCATTTCATACAAGAAAAATGTAATGTATACATTTTAAAAATACAATATAACAATGATTTTTTAATATATGGGCTCACATATCAATTTTATATTGGTTAGAACATAGTAATTTACTATATGTAGACATTCAACATTAATAGTATCCTCCGCATAAACATTTCTACAGATATATGATTCATCAATGGTGATCCATCATTGTTTCACTATATGGATCAATAGTGGTATAATTTTAGAGGGTGACTCACTAATCCACTACAACTTTCGTATTGTCTAGATGGATCTTATAATCAACATGTATGGATCTCGTATCTTTTTTTAAGTACCATTGTAGTCTTTTTAGGTACCAGGGTTCATCCAAGGTGATTTTTGGCCTCAGAAGTGGACTTAATCATGGGCTCAAGTTTCTAGGTTGTGTACATCAAATATATGGTGAGTTATATAAGGAATCAAATTATGTCGAGTAGAAAAGGGTACAATATGGAAATCTATTAGGTGGGAGAAATGTACATCCAACACGAAGTAGAACCATTTTTTTGTTAGTTATAGTACCCTGGTATATTTTTTGCCCATCAGAGATGAGGAATTTCAAAATATTTCATTTATGAAATCACATTGAAACCTTGAATTATTATCCTATTATGGTATGGGATCCTGCAAGATTTTGAAAACAAAAAATATTGTCCGTGAAACCATGTGTGGCTCATGTGGTCCTTTTCCCACATGTTTCTTGGGATCCTCCCTACACAACTCACACTTTCCTTCAAATAGGAAATACTTCCTCTTTGTCCTCTATGGATGGTCAGGACTTTATGGGATTCCTATGTTTCCTGCATCCCTTGGTATGAGGGTGAGCCAAGCCAGGAATTGTTTGTACCTAATTTTTTCTAAACACTTAATAAAATCCTCTAGAGATTCATAAATAAATCCAAACATCTAGAATGATTTTTTTTAAAATTTTATAAAAATTAATCATTCAAATAAAATTCCCCAAATTTGGTAAAATAATGAATTATATCAAAATAATTTTTAATATCCATAAAAAATGAATTGATATTTAAAAAAAAATATTTCATTAAAATTTAGTGCATCACCGTATTACTACCCTTTTATGTCAAATATATGTGACTTTAAAAAGAATTAATATATTTTAAATTTTATTTAACATAAAATATCAATATTTTATAGTCCATATATTATGAATTTAAACCATATTCCCCACTCCCCACGGTAATGTATGATTATGATATTTGTAACTCAATTAATGTTAGGTTTTTTCTACCCAAGTCAATATGCAGACCTCCTCAATATTGGTCTATGCTATCAAAAATTAATCACCATTTAAATTAATCAAAATTTTAAGTTATTTAACATCCAATTAAAATAGAAATAATACTTTAATTTTTGAAAATACACAATGGTAACTGTAGGAAAAAGTCATGTCCCTTCTCACAAAGTAAGCACCACACATAGCATGGAAAAATATTGAGCATTTGAAACAAAATAAAAAGGAATAAAATATTCAATGCTAAAAAATAACTATGTGACCTCCAAGTAAAGTATTATTTTTACCCACTAGGCCACTATATTATCTAATTTGGAAATGTTTATGGTGAAACTAAAATTATATACAACTATTAAGGAATGCCTTTCTACCATACTAAAAATAGATCAATTATAATTGGGTCTATTGACCCAAGAATAACATTAAAGAAGCTGCATTACCTTTATGACTAGAAAGATGGTACACATTAATAATGACAAGACTAAAAACTACATGATATATGGTCTATCCTACATGACCTAAACCTGATTGGAGTGAATGACACCCATGTATTCATAAATATTATCATGAGAGTTAGATCCATGTAATTTTCAATGAAAACATGGGTTCCTACCTATGAATACTTAGTAATGTGATTATATCACCACTACAAAATATGATATAGATCATTGTAGGATCTTTTTTCATATAGTTTTTATTCAATAATCATATAATTAAAATTGTATCCTACTATGTATGATGTTGATCATCATAAGAGTCCCTTTATAAGAAATATATAGGTCTTCAATTCATTTCTCGTGGAATATATAGTGAGATATAGATCTAATATCTATGATCAAGTTGCAAATAAACATTACCCAATTCCCATTTTCACGATAAACTCTGTACCTTTTCGGATTAAGGATATTCATAAAATGAGTCGAGATTGCTCACATTAGAATATGTTAGCTAAGTCTACGAGCCTCCTTATTTAATGTTCCCTAATTATATAATGTCTTTTTTTTTGTATTTCATGTTTTATTATAGTAAACTATTTTCTGGGAAAAAAAAACTATATCCTAAGCCTAATTTGGTTATTAAACATTAGTTGAAATTCTCTACCATCATATGATACCATAGGAACTTCTAACATTCATTCAATTCAGTGACCACATGAGGCTATTGCCTAATTATTTTACCACTATGATTTATTACCATAGCGTGGTGCTAACACCAAGATATTTTACCTCTTAATAAAGGTACCATTTAGAGATATTACTTCTTAAAAAATCCACCTTCCAGATTTTTCACTACCACTAACACCAGTTGTAAATGATATAGTTAAGAGATTATACATCCTAGAGATTTCCACCAATATATTCTCTTTCTACCATAACAATTAAAAAATAAATTCAAATATAATTAATCCAATGGAAAGATTAAGGAATTAATTGATATTCCTAGGAATCATTACTTAATAATGATTATTCTAAATCAATTCGATGGTTTTATTAAAGATATGTCAATCCATTCAAATCAGTTTGAGTATTCATTTAGTTTTATTATTTATCTCACTACAGGTAATTTGACATTCTGGAAATCTAGTCCTCATGTATGCGGTGGGTGTGGTGTAGTGTGAAAATACAAACCTATTTCTTGTATGAACAAAATTTCTTATCATAATAATTTTATAGATCAAATCCAACTAAATGAAAATTATTTTCCAACACATTAATGATTCATTATTTTATTTAACTTTTAGTGAAAGATGAACTGAGAGCTTTCAAGGTTATATTCGAGGAGTCCTCAACAACTAAATATGACTATAATGAGAGACAAAAAGTCTTCAAACTCATTATTTATTACTCTTTATGTTTTATCATAACATTTGAGTTTTTTATACATTTAATCTAAAAAAAAATTATCTTATACTAAATTCTAGATGTACATGCACTTTACATCATTTATATTAATTATAATTTCCAAGAATGACATTGGAGGATGTCATTTGTGACATGATATCATATTATACCTTTATTCTCTATAAAATATTATATTGTATAATGTGTACTATATAAGTACAACTCTTTATAAAACCCGATATAGGTTGTAGACCAATTAATTTTATAACAAAATTCATGGAAACTGGTGGTTTCCAAATAGAGAGGACTAGTTATCTTGTTTAGAATGAACCCCCTTTTATTTCTATGGTTCTTTTATCTATTTTGTTTTATATTTTTTCATAAATTATTTGGACCTACTTTATAAATTATATAAAAAACCATACTATACTAGATATCATTAAATTAGGTTTTATATATGGTGTTTGATTAATGTAAATTATTTTAAATTTTTTTTGTAATTTCGAAATTATTTTAGTTTAGTTGGGATCCATATTTTGAGAATCATTTCAAAATACAAAATTATATAATTAATTAGATTTAGTTAGTCGGATATTTTTACTAAATTTTTGGATTTATGATATTAAATTATTTATACAGAATTCTTTCCATGGAAACTCAATTCACCCCCCTCTTGAGTTATACAATAGGATATAAATTTGTTATCATGGGTTTTAAATTACTTTTTACTATGTTCTAGTTTTATCAAGGATCATAAAATTTATTTTTCATGTAAATTATTTTCTTTATCAATAATAATAAAAATATGGAATTTCTCTATATCAAAATATTTATTTTAATATAAATAACTATACTAATATGAACATCAATAAGAAAATATATATTTTGATCATGGAAAATTATATTTGGATTTTAATAAAGGAAAAATATTTACAACTCAAAGATCCTAGTGTTTAATGGAGATATTACACTAACATCTCATATGAAACAACAATATTGAAATTAATATATTATATTATGCTTTATGATAATTTATAATATCATATATTCATGATTAAGTTATTTTAAAATTTGGGTACTCTAACTACTTCTCATTGTGGAACCACAAATTTTAATTATGTTCTCTTAGATACTTATTCCATTATTCCCAATAAAATCAAAATGAATAATCATGATTCCATTTATAATATATATCTATAGTTTTCGAAAACTCTAAACACCATGCACGGACTTGGAAAACATTTTAGATAAAGATCATGAGAGGTTCCTTATGAGATGTCTACCTGATAGGTAGAGGGGAACGTCTGTTTCTATCAGAGTGTCCTATGATAAAAGTATGTTATTTATAAAATTGATTATAGAAAATATCATGATGTATGATGATAAATATCATGTAATCAAATCTGAAGGAGATGAACCCAAGAAGAATTTATCATCCTTCAAAACATCTAGCTCAAAGCTAAAATAAGAGATCAGATATGATACTTCTATTAATGATGAATCACCTACTGATTATAATGAGTAAATGACTCACCAAGATAGGTGATCCAAAAAATACTATAAGGATAAGAAATTCATTAAAATAAAAAAATTATAGGTAAGTATACTAATAAATTAAATTGTATTTAAAAATGTAAAATTGATGATTCTATTAATGTAAAAATCTACTATGATTGCAAAGGAAAGAAAATATCAAGGACCAGTTTCCCATATAGAAATGTAAGGAAAAGTATGAGGATAATTAAAAATAGTATGAAAAGGATATGAAAGCCATATTCAGTGCCTTAGAAGATAGTTCAAGTGACTATAACTATGGAATAGAAGATAAACATTATAGGGATAACATGTGTCTCATTAATAGCATATTTGATGTACAAAATAATTTTATTGAATCTCTTAAACATATTTCTAATATTTTTTAGGATGATAAAATAGATGGAAATATATCCAATGAATAATTATTAGAATATTGTAACATTATAGAGGTAAAATTTAATAATCATATGAATAAGAACAAAATTTTAATGAAGATACATTGTTTTCCTAATCACATTAAATAAAAAATTATATGGAAATGGAAAAAATACTCAACTCTTAAAATAAAATAATGAACATAAAATGTCAAATGACTAAATTAATAAGGATATGAAATATTAACAAATGGAAGTGAAACTCTTAAAATTATTCTTCTAAAACAAACAAATCTTAAATATACCATTGGGATTGGAGTCTAACCATGATAGAGGAGGACAAATAATAAAACTTTATTCCCTAAATCATGATACAAAAATTCTTTAATAAGTTATTCTTATTATGGATATATTATTTCATTTATAATATTTTTAATTAATTTTATAGGAAACTAATTAATGGATATAATATTTAAAAATCTCTTATTACTAACATTTCATCACCAAATAGAATATGGGTACCATAATAATTGAATATTTAATTGTGGTTATAGGAAACATTCTTGATGAGTACAAGTAAGTGCCTATGGTATCTAGATAATGGATGATTCAGAAACACCACTAGTTACAAATCTTGTTTTAATAAACTTATCAATATTAAAATTCGGCATGTAATATTGGGTGTGAATTACAAATGAATGATAATTTTACTTGTTCAATTCGGTATCTCTTGTACTTCTTTGATTTCGTAAGTCCATTTTTTAAATATTTTAAATTATTATTTTCTTATATTATCATAGTTGGGTGATGATTTATATCATGTTAGGTTTTAAAATAATGATAAAAATATTATGATTCTAAGTATATATTAGTTTTTACAACTATTTGTAATGATAATGTTTATACTGGTAATTTGAATTCATTATTATACATAAAACATATTATTTAGGTACCTTTCCTAGAGAGTCTTGTCATTAGAATATGAGACAATGAAAATGAAAATCACACTAACTTGTAAATCTAAATAGAAATGGATTAGAAAATGATCACTCTAAATTAGAATTCCCAATATGCAATGTGTGTGAACCATAACCAATAAGATATGTTTCATAAAACATCCATCGAACTAAAAAAACAAGTGACAAATTTTCCACCATTAGATTTGTTTCACATGGACTTTTTGGGACCTATTTAGTTTCTCAATTAAATACTAATAATTATTCTATATTACAGTTTAGGATTTTTCTAGTTACACTTGGGTGTTATTTCTATCTCATAAAAGTCCAAATTTTTCTCTTTTTCCCCAATATAAAAAATATTTAAAAATATTCTCTAAATTATTCTTCAAAATCTAAGAAGTGAACATGAATGTCAATTTGAAAAATAAAGATTTTGATTATCTTTTCTCACAACATGGCCATAGTCCAAAATTTTTGACTCTTGAACACACAAGAAAATGGTTTCATAGAATAGAAAAATAGAACCGTTTGAAAATTTATTGAGTTATTCTTAATGGGTATGATTTAATTGTCTATTGTTAGGTATAAAGAGAATATAAATTTCTATATTATTAATAGAGTTATTTTTATGTCACTTTTAATGAAAATCAAATATGAGTTATTTATATAATAAAAAACAAGAATTAACAACTTTAGAGTTTTGGCTACAAGGTCTTTATACTCAATTAAATAGAGAATTTTGAGAAGTTTTTATCCAAAAGTAATTAAGGAATTTTACATGGATATTCAAAATCATGTATGTAATACATTACCTTTAATAAAAATTCTAAAAATGTTATAGAATTTATACATTTATGATTTGATGAAATATATCCCCATGAAGCTAAACATCCTTTGAGAATCTTGAGGATAATATTTTTAATCTAAATATAAGTGCCTAACCTAGTGACAGTTCTGTGAATGAAGTGGAAAAATAACCAAAAAATGATCTTCTTGATCCTGAGACTATATAAGAGAATGATGTTTCAAACATATCTATTCTTATATATGTTAGGACTCAATGAGACAATCTGTAAGATTCCATAGTTAGAGAAAAAGGTAGAGGAACTCAGTTGAGATCTTCTCTTAGAAACCAAGTTGAACATCAAGTCTTTTTGTTAATCATAAATCTAAGAACATCATAGCATCAATAAATGATGAATTTTAGTTAATATAAATGTAAAAATAGATAAATTATTTTGAGTGAAACAAATATTTGTAAATAGTGGAAAGTCCTATTTACTTCCTAACCATTAGCACCAATTGTGTTTTTAGGAATAAATTTTATGAGTCTGGATCTATAATTTAATATAATGAAAATGGGTTTCATAAGGATATAATCATTTGGAAGGTATTGATAATGTTGATAATGTACACTATTATCTAGAATTTAATCAATCAAAATGTGTATTTTCAATACAATAGATTTGGTTTAAAATTATATCTAATGGATTTCAATAGAGTATTTTTACATGGTCATATAGTTGAGGATGTTTTTTATGTCAACCCATAGGATTTCAAGTTTCTCACTTTACAAATCATTTATTATAATTAAAAAACGATTTATATGGTTAAAAACATGCACAAAAAATTTGGTATGATATGATCTACTCATGTTTTATATCTAAAGGATTTAAAATTTTAATAGCCCTCCCTAAATTATTTATCAAAATAACTTAAAAAAAATTTAGTATTAAAAATCCATGTTGATGATACTATTTTTTTATTCATCTTAAAAATCATTCTCTATTGGAATTTTAAAAATGATGCAAAATGGACCTAAAATGACTTTGATGTGTGAGATGAAATTCAACCATGGTTTTCATATTTTTATAAATATAGAACTATTTTATCCAACATACAAAATTTTTACTCTAGAGGATATTAATTGATTTATAAAGTTGTTTAGATGTATATTTTTTTGGTTGGGTTATAGATTAAAATCAACTTATAGAATATATCACTTTTTGGAAAGTCTCACATTTCATTGTGTAGTAAGAACTAGAACCCTCTTGCAGTATCGAACAATGATGTTCAGTATAAAATAGAATTAAGTTGTATTTCCTAGTTTCTTGTGGATGAATAAAAAAATATTAGAGTGTGGATATCAATTTCAACAGGTTCCAATAGATTTGGATAAAAATAGTGCAATTAATATCTATGAAAATAATTTAGCAGTATCAATGAAAAAACATATTTATATAAGGCATCACTTTCTGAGAGATAATTTTTAAAAAGGTAATATAACTCTTGAAATTATTGGTTCTGAACAACAAATTTCTAAAGTATTAAAAAAACAATTTAATTTAGAGAAAATAATTTATATCAAAATTAAACATGCAATGAAAAAAAATCATTTTTAATTTTATTCATTGCTTTATTTTATTTTTGATATATGTGAATCACATTTTCTTGGTACCATGGATTTCTACGGTAGTTGTACTTCCACAAAACCATTATTTTAATTTTTTATAATACAATAGAAAACTACCAATCATTTTCTATCATGCCTATGATACTATTATTATTCTACCATTATATTACTACTAGGTTCATGCTACAATGTAATTATAAATTGGTGTGAATCTATTAGAAATGATACCACTGGGACCTACCATTATATTGCAACCATTCCAATGGTATCTTATATATATATATATTTTATCTTATGTTATTATATCTAATAACTTCATTTTTATGAAAATTACATTGGAAAATATTTCATGATTTTAATTCCATAAAGGATAATATTTCTTATAAAATAATATAAATTAGGAATTATATATCATTACTTAACTATTATAACCTCTCATTACCTCTCGACCAACAACACTTTGACTTATTACTCAAAACCTCAAACTTGAGTCAAAATAGTTAGAGTAAAGTGTGCGAGTGGATCTATGATTGAATCACATCCTTATATGAAATCTGTAGGAGAATCGAGTGTGTATATCTTACCAAAAAATCATTAGATTAAATCTCATATTGTTTTTTTCATAATTTTAGTTGATGTTTCGTTGTTATCTTCAGGAAAGTCACATTTATAGAAAGTACATTAGGTTTAAGGTATGAAAAAATGTTATCAAGGATTTATCGATTTTATACCCTAGGTTGATTCATGAATTCCACCAGTTTACCATGTATCATTTTAATGATAAGAATGATATTTTCAAATAAGTGGTGGATGGAAAAGAGATTGCGATTTATTTGAAATAGTTGGATACTTCTCTAAGAGTTCATCATATATAAATCTATAAGTATCATAAATATTTTTTACTGTTAATCATGGGAATGTTTTTATCTAGGATGATCTTCTCGATATCACTTGGAATAACACCATATAAAGACTTACTCTAGTTGACCTGAATATAGAATGATAGATACTCTTCATGTTTATTCCACATTTTTTGTGTCCCATTAAGGACGAATTCAATATTATAATGTATCAAGATGAATTATTATTTTTTGGTTTCTTATAAAAAGATATGGAAAATCATTATCTATATGTATTTAATGGTATAACTAATAGAGAATTGCAAACATTAATTGAGATATAATTCCCACACATAACCTATGATTTTTAGTAATATATTTTAAGATAGAGAACATCATTATATAGGATAGGAAAGGGGAAAACTGTATCTAAATTACCTTAGTCATGTCCCTTATAATAGGATAAATGTAAATTGAATTCCATGTATGAAACAATTGGTGGTGGATAATGATAAATTGTAAGAGAAGATAAAGCCATTAATGAATCCTTCTAGACAAATAAATTTGGTTGAACCTAGCTTGCATCGAGATAAAGTACTAGTATATTCTTATGATAATGAATGTAAGGTTGTTGTTAATGATGTAATTAAACAGAAGGATTCTATATATGATGTCGAAGAATTTTTTCAAATTTTAGTAGAAGAAATATGTGGTCCTAACATTATAAATAGCTTGAATATATCTTATGGACCCCCATATTTACCACAATATTTTTATAACAAAGCGTGTATACAATAAGAAAATAAAATAGAATAAATCCAAGTTTCTAATAATTATCAAATTGAAAAATATTTTTTATTAATTATATAATTTATTATTGAGTTATAAGATGACTCTAAATTTTATTTTGATGGTGTAGAGTTAGATGAGTAATAAATTACCTAATAGAATATATTTTAGTCTCAAAAGTGCGATAATGAAGAGTGGAATAGATTTTAACAATATAAATTAGTTAGTTTTGAATATAGATATAAAATTACACTAGATCCTTCAAGAAAAGATGACAATGATACACAAAATAATGGAGATAAATCCCAAGGACATACTGTGGTTGTATAAGAAAACTCTATCACATGTTTTGATGATAATGTCGGTGATGATGGTGATATAGGTATCCCACTAGATCATGGTGGAACACCACCTTGGTTTCACAAAAAAATCATAACTAATACAAATTTAAAATAATTGAACTACTAGGCCATTTGGAGATGCTTCAATATAGTGTACCTATTCTCTAATCTATTCACGAGGATGCTCCTGTACATTGTCAGGATAGGTCTTCAGCTCCACCTCCTACTCCTCCTGATACCTGTTTTCTGACATAGGTTGATATAAATTTTTTCTGATTAGATCTCGGTGGGTTTCCTAATTCTTATTAAATTCAATATATTATTCAATGCGAATATGATACCACTTTTATGGATTCATTAGTATTAGATCATTTTATAACAGGATTATTTATAGAGATTTAAAATATATAAGTAGAGAAGAATATCCATGTGAACAGAAGAATCCCATTCATTCACCCTCAGTGGAAATGAGAATTAGTTTCACAAAGAGGGTAAAATATCATATACACATGCAAGAATAATTTTGTACCACTGGAGATTATTCGTCTAGAGGTCCACCTCCCTCTACACCTATCTACTTTTATGCTAATATAACAACATCTATTGTGAGAGAATATATGTAATCCATTCTGGCTGATTCTTACACATCTCATCTGGATAAAATTTGATAGATAAAATTACATAATTAAAATATTTATAAGCTAGTTATATCATTCTTAAATGAATCTATATGTTATAGAGAAAAAATCACTAAATCCCAAAACATTTTCTCACTATGATTTATGCAAAGAGTGAATTTTAATATCCTTCTACATTCTTATATGACAATTAGAGGATACATACTACCACCATGTCCTTGAATGTACAAGTGAATAATTTGATGAATTTGTCACACTAGAATAATATTTTCATACAAGAGAAGAAATATTTCTTCAAATCCAAGGTATATTATTGTAGATATATTACCTAGTTTGTTGAGATGATGGGTCCATTTCTCTATAATATTTGGACAATATTTATATAACAAACTTCTATTCCCAACAAAACCATCAATATAATGATGGGGAAGATTATTTAGAGTCATATTAGTATTTTAAATGGATTGGTTTATTTATTGCCATATTTGGTGTGCTGTATTAAATTAGATTTTTTTTATTCAAATCATCTATATTTACTTCTAATTATGTCATTAATTTCATTAGTTGATTACTTATATATTTCTAATAATCCTAAAATTGGATGTATGAATATGTGGAATGAAACATGTACATTAATTATATATTTTAATTCACTCGTAGGTGTATTTTATTCCTTATATTTATCTATTATTATTTTATAGTTATTAATGATTTTGTAATCCATGATTTTTATCATAAAAAAGGGTGATATTGTTGTCTTCTTCCAAGGTCCTCCTTATCTAAATGATACAAAATCATGTTTATTATGCTTTAAATATGTTTTAAATTTTATTAATTTAAATAATTTTTTGGATAAAATCATAAAATTTCCATGTATTGAACCTACCAGATAAATCAACTATTAGTTGAAAATTTGTATCAATATATGATACCATCAGAATATCTACCATTTTTTAAAATATATGAACACATGATGCTACTTCAAAATGATACTACCACCAGGTTATAGTGTTATCTAGTTGTGAAACCAAAAATATAATCTACATCATAAATAAGATACTATCGAGCTATTATAATACTTAAGAAATGTACCACTAGGAGCTACCGATACTACTACCACTAATTCTAGAAGCTACCGTCAGGGGCTTCTAATGACAAGAAAATTATACCACCATATGTTTATTCTACCATATCTCTTCGTAATGAATTTCAAACCTAATTTATAAAATGTCTAGATTAAGGAATTATACAAATTATGTTAGTGGAGATGGATTTAAGAATAGTTATTCTTAAACAAATATTTATATATTTTAAAGAAGATTTAGACTTTCCAGATCTAACTCTCAGTCTGAGGATTCTTATCATTTTATTATTTATCCTCAAATTGATAGGCGGACCTTGTGGAATGATATAAATTTAGAAGGACCTCCCATGAATATGGTATGTGTGGTTTACTATCATCATTCAATGAAATTGGATATATTAACAAATTAAACTATGATAATTATTGTCACATCTAGAGCTAACCAGGAGAAAAGGATTTTACAAGACATATATGATACTAGGTATTCATACACTTCCTATGAAAACCAGATTGATCCCTTTTAGTGATAAAATAATGGATCATGAACAAAATAAGATGACCAGGTTGGGATGCATTCATTCTTTACATAGATTAGTTATTGATATTTCTATTTTATCACAACAGTTGAATTATATTTTTTACTCTATTTATCAGTAATCAAAAACATTTATACTGAACCAGAGAGTGATAGAAACCTTAATTTATTTATTTTGTTCTTTATTCAGATTCATAATAATGAAAGTTGTTATGTGGTACCAAGAATTATATTATCCAATAATGATACTTGAAATATCATTTTTTATATACTGGACAGACATAATATAGTTGTTTGTAAAAACCAATCTAAGTTATGGATTAGTTTATTTAATAATAAACTGATTGGTAGAAGATTATTTCTATGTATAAGGGATTAGGTACTATCATGAGGATTAATCCATAATTATTTTTATTGTGTTTTAAAATATTTTTACATTTTGTTAGTAATTATTTGTCTATAATTTTTAATCTATATGAGATAACCTTACTCTGATAGCTGACTTAAATTTTTTTATTAGGGCTGTTTGATTCAAGTAATTTTTATTCAAAATATAAAGTATATTAAAAATTATTTTATCCAATATGTGATCAAAATTTTGAGAATATTTCTTTAAGATTGAATCATATAATTATATTGTTTTAGATTAATTTTAATTTTTAATAAATTAAGGGATTAATTTTTTTAAATTATTTAAATAGAAATTCTTATTTGAAAACTCGATCCTCCCCGTCTTGAGTTGTCCTCTAGGAGTAACGGAAACCCAAAAATATCATGTAATTTTTGCTCATGGTAACCCAAATGACATGTGTTGATATTATCGGCATGATGACATTCAAAATCTAGGAGTTGAGCTAAACTTTTCGGAAATAATCCACCCATAAGTGAGATTGCACCAAATCTCACCAGATGATTTAGAAATGTGTAAAAATACCCTTTCATTTAACCGTAAATTCATATTATTTTCATTCCAAATGAATCCCATTCTAGGTGATGGTATTTTTATAAGTTGAAAATTCAATTCCTTAGGCTTTTCCACATGACCCATGATATGATAATCACTCATAAAAATAAATTTTGTTTGATTAAAAAAATATATCCTCTATTGAAGAAGAAGAAAATGACATTTCTATACACCACAACATTACACACTCAATGACTGTTAGCAATTCCTTACCCTAATTGTTCAGCCCGATAACATGTTACTGAGAACATCCCTCCAATAATAGGTTGTGGATTTCCCTAATTGATGATAAAAATGTGTTGACACCATGAAAAACATTTTTGAGCATCTTCTAGTTACTTTTAAGAATAATGAACATCATACTAGGTAGAATGATCCATTTTCAGTAGTGTTGAACGATTTTATGGGTTTTATTTGACTACACACCAATACAAAATTGACTTACATATCAAAATACCTGACTGATCTCATTAGTTTTTACTTTAGACTAAGGAAATATCCATAAATTCAAAATTATATAGATCACTTTAATACATTAGGGAACTGAATATAATTAGAGGATTTCAATTTATTTTTTATAAAAAACATATAACAAGTTTATCCATCTATGAATTATTTAATCTAATTCAGGAAGACACTTTCATTTAAGATCACTATCTATAAAAATATTTACTATCCAAAGTGATACATTTTGGTCTTATGAATACTATAAGAAACTTATATGTGGATTCCTAATTCAATGTAGCCAAATATAGTAGTAAATTAGTTATTTAATCCAAAAAAAATTATACTACCACATTATTCTATAATAAAATCTCATACTGGACTCACGATCTAAGAACCACTAAAGTAACATCATAGAGTTTGAAATTAAGAAGGGAATATTTTAATGTAATCTCCTGAATTATTTGTGAAAGTAAATCCCTCCATAAGGAAATAAATCCCCTGTGACATCCCATATCCAATTCACTCATAAGGAACAAAAACTAGTGTGCCACATAGCCTCAAGGGTACCTCCCAGTATGGTTGAGGCTGCTAACTAGTAGAGGGGGTCTAATGGGGTAATTTATGTAGCTTATCACCTCATTATGAGAGTGGGGTATAATGGGTTAATAATAATCTAATAAACCAATGAAAAATAATAACACCCCACCTAGGAAATGGAAGAGATAAAAATACATATAAGTTAACTAGAATGAACAATAATATACAACACTATGTAAAAAACGATGTGAATGTCATTATTCTACAAAAAAGAAGTAGGCATATATGGTAGATTGAATACATATAAGACAAGTATATAGGTAGGAAAAATCCAATTCTATAACTAATAGTGTCACAAGCCTATACATTGTCCTTTTCCCCATGATCTCATGCAATATGTAAATCAAGCATCTTGGATGGTGCATTTTCCCTTATTATAAGTTGTTCTAATGATGTGGATATGGATACAAATTCATGGCCCAAATTGGGAGTGAGATATAATCACTAGGCCACTACAAATATTGTATATAACATGTAATTTCGATTAATAATAATTTAATAGTGAATAAGAATAATAATATGTAGTGTAATAAAATACATAAAATAATAACCTAGTTGGGATCAGACTCATTGAAGGATATCTAACTGACTATCCCTATTACTTACTAAGTATTATGTGTCTATATAGGTGACCTATAAATTCATAGGGGTAATAAAACATAACTATAGTGTCCAAGTAAAGGAAATAATAATATTTTAGGATCCTAGGTAAATCAAAGGCATCCTTGACCATTGTATTCATATCCATATCACACCAATCATCCATGAATCCTAGCTATAATGGTAGAAGTGTTATCTACGGGGTTACTCCAATGAATAAATATTGAAAGATACAACTAACAAATATGAGGTAAGAGAAATCAATTCTAGATTGTATATTCATTCAATTTCTGGTAATATATGCAGAGCCTAAGGGTGGCATTGTACTTCAGGGTGAAAATCATGGGAAACCCCTAAGGAGATGTACTGGGTCATGTTAAAAAATGTATTCCAATTCCTCTAAATAGATTTTCAGTTCCTAATTCTTAGAATGATCAATCCAATAAGGTGAGATAGATAACAGTGATTCTCTAGGAACCATATCCATTGTAAACTCTACCTATCTCTTAGGGGTTATTTTGGAAGCGTATTTTGGGAAACATCCTGGAATCCTTCCACCACTAGTGGAAGTTAGAGAATAACATTTATCGATAATATAGAGGTAGAATAGATAATTTATTCATCCCTCCTCTTATCCCCCGATTCTCAGGTCCATCTCGACTAGAATAGAATTCCAATTTACCCTAATACACATAGCTACGACCTTCATGTGATGAGAAGGACACCCTATGATGGTTACTGTAAATATTGGAATGATATGGAACCAACTAGTCAATCCGAATAATGATATTGATGCCAATTATCTCAACAACGAAGTTGTTTTATTGGAATCAATAGCTACTAATATTGTGATGGATATCCCTCTGTTGGTAGAAACTTTCTGTCCGTACTCCCAATAGAGGATCAAGAGTCATGGCTGAAAAGAAATACTATGTTTATAGCCCAAGGCTCTCTAAAATAGTCAAAATGATAAAATAATATGAAGCATCTATATTTAATTTGGAGGAAACTAATGTATAGGCTTCTAAAATGGTATCGTGTATGTAGATGGTCGATAATCCTACTCTCTAGGACTAGAATCTACTTTATATTCTGCCATAATCCTTCACTATGACCTTTATCTAGACTACAGAAAGTAGGTCCACTAAGATGGAGTTGTGTTTCCTATGTCTAACCTCCTCAACCACATATTCCTCCATGATATGTTAGACTAGTGGTAGTAAATATTTTATCCTTGAATAGATCTTCATATCCTACTGTGGATGGTAAAGCTAGTGTGGATCCACTCCCTTTTGGATTAGATAGTATGATATGAAAACCCCACCGAAGATAACTCATTTTCCACTAGATTGAAACTCAAATGGGACCCAGTCTCACTAAAAATTAATGTTTCCTTTTCCATAGAGATGGCCGGTAATATAGCTACTTGTATGGATATAATAGCTTCCACGTGTCTACAATGAACCCTCCAAACAACGTTCACTTCCAATGGATAAACTAGTTTCTTATTTCAGTGTTAAACCACCATTTTTTAATCTTTACCCTTCCCACAAATTTCACTTAGTGATCTGTGTCTAGTTTATGAGCCCTAAAATAGTAGTCAAATAGAAGACATTTACCTGAGACCAGATGGAATATTTGTTATCATCCTCAATGTATCTCACTTCGGGAAGGTCATCACTATCCAAGGATGGTTACAAAAATATAAATCATAGTAAAGTTGAAAAAATAATACATAATTGAAATAGTTCCTTTCTCTAGGTGCAAAAAATCTATAGCTTAGTCAGCCATCATAGTCTTCAAGAAGAATGGGTCTTAGAAGGAAGTACTGAAATCCCCCCAGACCATATTTTTTAGATGGGATATATAAGTGATAAAATCCCAACAATTCTTGGATAAACCAAAAGTTATATAAGAAATATGTTTGAACCTTCTCTATGGATGCATCTATAGATTATTAAAGATAGATAATATAGCCTTTATCCATGTATCTGTAGCCTATAGACTATAATCCCCAAAAGTCATGGGCAAGTGCTCTTGCTGAAACTCAAGAACCAAATATTCCATTGTAGGGGTAGGTCATTGGACTCCCAAAATGATCTATATAAGAAATAAAATACCATCTAAAAGCTACTAATTGATTCCCATGTTAGGTATAACATAAGGTTACTCCGGTGGAACTATGGGTGGGTTAGGTCCCACCACCTTAAGATCATGGTCATCACCACATCCATGGATCTCAAATCGAGGCCATCATGGAGGAGAATATATAAAATTTCTAGGGATACAATATATAACTCAATAAGAAGATAAATAACGTTATCTTGATTAATGGTAGGCATAAGGTTTCAAAACCCAAAACAAACTAACCAAACTTACCCGGATATAATGCCTGGGTATGGTAAGGTCTTTTTTTAATCATAGTGGTTCCAATCATTTATGTTCCATTAACAAGTTATAGATGATAATTAACTTTAAGTTTTTGCTGGAATATCCGGTTAGTGTAAAAAAAATCTGTTAAAATTTGGAACTCAACAGTTTGTTAGTTAATATATATATATATACATATAAATATTTCATGTTCCAGTTAACTGCAACTACCATTCCAAAGTTATAAAGTCCTATGATTTGTGAGTTTCAATTGTAATGAATGTAACTACACTAGATATTGAAAATGATTCAATTATATAAATCACCACTCCAAATTTATAGTGGAACACACAATATTTAAATTACAACTGAAATCTATGTAATCACAATAAACTAATGACCATCTCATGCGACCTATGTTTAATGGCTCAAATAAACAATAATTTCCTAATTAAGGTTCCACATCAAGCTATATGGGAAAACATTGTTTGGTTAATACATAAAATTAAACTAACCAAATTATTTTATCTATGAATGAAACATTAAAAAAACTCAAATATATCTATGAAGTCATTGAGAAAATATACTTGACAATTCACATTGTAAAATAGATATTTCAGGTAATATGCAAGACATTTTAATTATCAGGTGCATATAATGATTCATGAGACACTGCCTCCTTGACATACCAGGATAATTGTAAAGATACAACCACAATAGTAATAAATTCAAAATTTCATATGGGTCAACCAATGCAAAAATCGGTACAACCATAACAGATATAATAATGAACATCAAATCCCATCCATGGTAATTGGGATATTTCCCTATACATGGTTTAACTACAACCACAAATAGGCTCATTACAAAATTATGATACCTTCCTAGTATCATGTCTAACATCCAAAATTAGTATGGAAAATGGAAATGAGTCATTGATACAACTTTTTGATGTATCAAACCTAGATCACTCATATGTAACTAGATCTGATTGGACACATGCCATTAAGTGCACCTCCTCGTATACTAGAGGCTACTGACAAGAAAGAAGGGTCTAAAGTCATATGGTGGGGATACTATACCATCATGATCATATAAAATATCATTAGGATTATAATAAATGATTTAATAGTAGAAAAATATAATAACGAACAACCCTTGTAGAAGAAGAGAAAAACCTCTAGATAATATAAATAGACTGAACAATTATAATTAGCATTGTATACAAAGTGATTTTAATTTCATGATGCAATACAAATGAATCTAGAATACATGGAAGCATGAATATATATAATACATTTATATCATAAGGAAAATAGAACGAAAATATAAATAGTATAATTTCAATCCCAAGATCGATGTTGTACTCTAAGATCCTATACCATAAGTAAATTAATCATTCATTATTGGGTGTAATCCCTTGTCCCTAACTACATTCATGAAGTCAGTCTCGGTACCAAATGGTGGATTGAACATTGTCTAAGATAGACTCTGTAGGCCAGAAACACTGGTTTCTATAAAAAGTATATTCTAATAATATAAATGTAACTGCAGGCATGTATAAGAATAAGTAGCGTAGTAAAATGTTTGAAACAAAAAATCATTTTGGGATCAAACTCTTCATTGGATACCCAGCAAATCACAACTACTATGAAAAAAATCCAGATTTTGGTGAACATGTGACCAATTAATGGTTTGGTACTGGATATCATAACCAAGGTGTCCATGTAGAATAGATAGTAACATAATAGGACCCTAAGTGAATCTAATATATCGTTGACCTTATAAGGTAGATCCATATCATAGAATGAATCTATACATCCATGATATTTTGGTATAAATATAATCTATGGGGTTTCCCCTTGATATTACACTAGAAAAGTGTCAAAACATGTCCATGGAACACTTCCATAGTAAATATTTTTCTATGAATGACAGGATACTAAGGAGAGAATCCAACGTTTCATGTGTCATAGGACATCAAGAGTAATCTAAGGAGGTAATGAAAGGAATTTTAATTTATAGATATTATGTGAGTGAATCATTGGTACTACATCTAGGAATTTATGTTTCAAATACAAATACCAAATTTTAAGGTTGGTATCATCATTTTAAACTAGATCATTCAGTTGGAGTGGTTTCCTATGAGTGTTCAAGTCATGCCTTCAAGAATCCATGTATAGCCCATGTCTGACCACTCCCTTAATTGGATTGTGATCCACTATAGAAATATAGGGGTTTCTTTTATAAATATTAAAATTTCATTTAAAAACATCCATTATTCAATTACCATAACATTCATTCCAATTCTTTTTCATTTATGAATGAACAAGGTTCACAGTGTAAAGACCCGTAAAATTCAAGGAAATTTTTTTCCTTAATTTTCTTTGGAATTTTACAAGAACGCAGTTTCTAACGGCACCTGATTCTGAGGCCCGTTGTGCCCGAAATCATTTTCTGAAGTTTGGCTTGGGTACGTTCAGTGAACGAACGAGCGGGTTTTTCTAACTTTTGAACCGGTGCTCGGAATCGAATTCTGAGGGCACCGATGGAATCGCAGCGCTGGTATTTGCTTAGAAACACCTTTTCCGGAGTTGTGTTTGCTCAGGTGTGGTTTTAATTTTTGGGGTAAAGTTATGAAATAAAATAAAAGTGGTGAAACACTTTATTTTATTTCACTTAAAGCCACTTTAAATCCACTTAAGCTATGTTAAGCGGATAGGGTGGAATCCAAAATATCCTACCCACTTGGTAGGATAATTGTGAGGTGGGGCCCACACGAGCCCCACCATTTCATTCCCTCTAACTAACACACCCGCAACCCCCCTTTTTAAGGAAAGTCAACTATGCGTTTTTCTGGTTAAGAAACGCCCCATTAAATTGGGCAGTTATGTTGTTACAATTAATTCTTCAAATTAATTGTTCATTTCTTAACTTTGAATTTAAAATCGTTGGCATGAGAATAAAATAAGGCCAACATGTGTTTACTTGAGGGTTGCTTGTTGAGAGGAATTGGACGAAGATCTATGTCTTGGAGATCTTCATCCTTCTTCGCGAAGAACGCGAAGAACGTGAAGAACGCGAAGAACGCGAAGAACACCGACCTCCGACGAAGGGTGACGAAGAACGCCGGATCCTCGGAGATCGACGGCACGACGTGAAAATCCTTCTTCCGCGACGCTTCTTCCACGGCGTTCCTTATCTGCGACAATCTTTGATCAACAACCGATGGAGTGACACCCCTTCCGCGATGCGACGATCCTCTTCTTCCGCGACGGTCAAATCCGCAACGAACTCACGTTCGACGACAACGTTGAGGTAGGGGTTTTGATTCATTTAAATCATTGTGTTTTATACCCGTGGAATATGATTAAATATTTGTTGTGAGACATTTAAACCCACTAACGCGGTGGGTGCGGACCAACGAACAAGTCCGAACCCACTGCCCTTTTCGTTCTTGGTGTGTCGAACGGCGGACGGCGACAAAACAAGCTGCATGGGCAATGTGAGGTCCTCGTAGTGGAGGATGGGCCCCAAGAGGGCCATTGGCGAAGACGACGCGTTTTTCCGACCACCGGAACTCGTCTGGTGGTCCGCGGAGCAGCCCGCCCGCGCGCCTCGCAGGCACGGCGGCGTCGGCGGCAGGTGGTGGCGGCGCCCGGCACGCTGCTGGAAGGAGCCGCCGCAGCGGCATGGCATGGTACCATGACCGCGCGGGACTGAAGGGGGACGGGACACGGCAGTCGGCCGCGTCCGCTGGCAAGGGCGGCCCCACGTGGGGTCGCGGATCTTTCATGCGGGGGCAACGCGCCCCCCGCTCCGCTCGGCCGTAACCGGCCGAGCCGACCCACTGGCCAACCGGCCAGCACCAGCCGGGCCGTGCCGGCTTGGCCGGGTCGCGCCCAGTCAGGTCGGTCCGTGCCCAGACCCCCAGTTTTCGGACCTTTTCGGTCTTTTACCCATATCTTGGCCTACAGACCTCCGATCAACGCACCTTCTGTGGCGATGTGATCCTTGGATCAAGATGGTATTTTCGGTATATTACACTCGTGGTTTCAGAGAGCTTGGGTTCGACCGGGTTGGTTCGTACATGAAACCAACCAGGCTCTCGGAGCGGAAACGCTTATAAATTGAGCTCCGGATGTCCGATTGATGTGCCTTTGAATTTAATGGATTCCTCTTAGTGGGACGGATCTTTTGGCTTACTCTGCTCGAGGTTTAGATGCAGGTGAAGTACGGTTGGGTTGGTTTTGTCTTAAAAACCAACCGGGCCCCTGGGACGAAAATGCCAATAACTCTCAGACTGGGCGTCCGATTGACGAGCCATCTGCAACGTTGAGTTCCTGTTGACGATACGGAACTTTTGGATACATCAACTCTGGACTATGTGTCAGTTGATGTATCAGCCTCTCGGCTCATGGAGCGCACCCTCCCGAACGAGCTTACTCTGTGCGGGAACCCTAGAGCTGGCTGTGACTGCGACGACGATGAAGACTATACCGAAATCTTTCGTGGATTCGACGGAGACAACTACAACACTCAACGATCCTACGTGGATCAGTGCCACCAATCCTGTGTGGGTCTGATCCGGTGTGGGTCAGCTCTTAGCAGCCCTGTGTGGGTCAGCGCCTACAGATCCTGTGTGGGTCCGATCCTGTGTGGGTCATTGCGGGGGTTAGTTATCTATCAATCCATTGTGTGTCATTGCAGGGGTTAGTTAACTATCAATCCTTTGTGGGTCATATTCTTTGTGGGTCATTACGGAGGTTAGTACCTATCAATCCTTTGTGGGTCCGACAACAAAGATGAATCAGTGGCAACATCTGATCATCTCTATCGTCATATGAAGAAGTATACCTGTGTGAGATGAATAATGTTTTTCCTTCCTTTGGGGAGTGTGTTGTGCTATCCTATGTGGATTACGTTTTTCTTTCCTCTGTTGATTGGGTTGTGTTTTCCTGTGTGGACTGGGTTGTACTTGGGCTCAGAAGTCGGAGCGTACTGGAATTGATGACTTAGGTATATGTATGGGCATATACCTAAGCAGTGTCGAATGTTACTTCATGATTGTATCTTTCCTTTGTAGATTACCCTTTGTGGATTCTGGGAGACCTTCGGGGGTATCAGGGTCCCTATAGAGTAGCTTATACTCACCTCTTCACAAGCTATGCCCGCACTACGTTGTGTTGGTTGCAGACGACGGACAACGCTGATCGTGGTTGAGGCTTACGGAGCAGGATGGTACCTGGAGGTGGGCCACTGGGCGGTACATACTCGGAGCGGACGGCTAGACCCGAGGAGCTGTGGAGGCCATCTGTACTCACCTTTCAAGTGGTATTTCTAGTGGACGGCTCGAAGATGCGGCTTTGCTTTTCAGTTGTTGTTTTTCCCTTTCCAGTTGTACTTTACTTACATTTTGGGTTTGTATACTGGCCCACTTACTTTTCCACCCTTACTTTTGTACTCAGTCTTTACTTAGTGATTACTTCTACTGCTTTCTTTCTCTATAATGTTTGTTTACTTTACAAAGTCATGCCATCCCTTTTACTGGGATTTACGCCTTGGTGCTAGTCGCCAGCCCCTGGCCTATGGAAGGCGGTCTTGGGGTAGTCACAGTACGAGCCCCGAGGATGGGTCATGACACACAGTTGGTGTCATATCATTAAGCATTCCATTAAAATTTAATAAGCATGGTGAATCATTCCTTTCCATTTGTATTTAAATAGTTGATTTATTATGACTAAATAAATCCATTTTTTCGAAGCCAAATTAATTATACTAAATGGTTATTTTAGTCAAAAAAATTCAATAGATAATAAATGAATATACATGGAACACCCAAGGGGTTGTTTATATTGAGATCAATGACCTCTAATGATAGAAAAGTGTTCTATTTGGGATTTTACTTTTCAAATTTGTCAAATAATTTAAGGTCGATTAATTTTTTTGGTGAAACATGGTTAAGTGTACAATTTGGAATGATAAAAACAAATACAAATGATGATACGTGAGGGAATGCTATAAAAAACCAACATTAGGGAGGTTAAAGAACCCTCAGATATTATTAACAATTGATTTTTATATAACTTAATAGAAGAGAAATAGAAAAACGACATGAAACTGTGTCCTATTATATTACATATATATAACACCATATATGGATGGTAAATTGATAAAGGAAGTTAGTGGATCCATGAACATACTTTTGGATAACCATTGAAATAAATGACATTATGATCAGTTTCCAATTGAAGGACATACTTCAATGAATAGATTAAGATCCAACGTTTTCTCCCAAAATATGAAGTGGTGTTATGAATAGGTAAGAGGGAAAACAAGTGATAAATGTTATAAATGAGTAAGGATAAAATGGAATGTTCCTCCATTTATAATGGACCCATGGTTTGGCTGCATTGTTTGACCAAACCATGCACCAACAATGCATGATCAATATATAGGTGGAACTAATTATGCATGATGGAAGCATAGTTTTTTAAAATCTTACACTATTGTGGTAGATCCCCCTTTTAATTTATATATATATATTTTCATTGTCATGCAGCCACATGTGAATTATTAATCTAACCTTTCACGATATCTTATTCATTTACATAATTGAGCAGCACCATTACTACTACCAAAGTACCAGCTGCATGCCTCAGGATGTTTCTCCAAAATTATATAAAGCTATGAGCTCCGTAAAAAAATCAGATACCCACGAACCCTATCTCAAACCAATAATAACATCCATTGGATAAAAGATAGATTTACAGAATATTTTAATTATCCTTAGCTCATAATAAAATTATTGATCTTACATCTACAAGGAAATCCCTCCACATAGAAATACCATCACATGAAAATACTTCCCCAAGAAAATCCCATCAAAATGTAATCCCATATCAATACATGCTATGAAATATTCCATAATAAATCTGGGTCATTTTTTGGTGGACCTCCCCCATAGAGAACAAATTACATCATGGATTCTTATAAGGAATTACCTATACATACATTTCTATATGGATATCCCTATGCATAAAATGATATGAAAAAATCCCTATGAGAAGCCTCTATGAGGAGTTCCCATCATTCATTAGATTATGGACACTCCGATTTGATCTTCTGATCCTTCTAATGCTTGAATTTAAGGAATACTCCACTTTTTAGGCCCCAAACACATCCAACCGGACAAAATCTTAGGTGTAAACCCAAACCATACATTCAATTACCATTAATTTGAGATACTTCTCATTGTTATGATTAATCACCTTGAGTCGATATAATATTACTGTATTCAGATACAAGGTCTACCTATTCTGTGTAATCCATAACCTACCCATCAATCCCAAATGAGTTGAGATACTCATCATGGTTGTCATTATTCACCTTGATTCAAGATAATACTATTAGATTGAGATATACATGAGTCATCCTATAATCCATAAATAGTATTTGGGGATCATTATATATATATAATCCCCCAAAAATTCCCTCAAAAAAATTAATTAGATATGACTCCTTTTTTTATCATATTTCCTTATGTTGGGAATCCTCCTTATGGATTTATTGTCATGTCACATCTGGATTAGATATCTCCATATGGATTTCTGTAATCACCTTATGTAGAGATTCAACCATTTGGATTATTTATTCTTCATCAGTCTAAATATTTTTATCCTCTTGGATTTATATGTATGGGATTCCCCCTACGAGTAACCCCCAACAGGTCTTTTAGAATCCTTCATGGTGTAATCATAAAATGGTCCTTCATATTGCTCAAGTCAAAATATTCATATGGATTCGAAAATATGGGTAAACTATTAGGTTTAAGACCCAAAAAACACCCTCACATAACCCATCTTATTGGTCATGTATCTTAGGGAAGCACATCTGTAAAACCCACTTTTTTCCTTGTTATCTTCCCTTTTATGATACAAGAATCTTCTCAAGTATCTTCATTGAGTATACCCTCAATTGAAATCTAATGGATCTCATGAAATGTTTCTACTTTTATATTTTCTATTATTTCTCATACCATGCATGAATTATATGGCCTTAGAGATTTATGATGACCATCCCATCAAGATGATGAAAATTCCCCTATTTCAGGCCACCTTTTTCTCTATAATCCCTATCAATTCAACCAAACTACATGGGGTAAAATTAATATTCATACTAAAATACATATAATTACCATTTTATGTTTTTACCCAATTCCATTTCCCCCCATACCCATTCAATCATACTATGTCGATTTCGATTCCTCTTTTTACATGATAAGTAAGATACCTTTTAGAGAATTGAACCCCACACGAAAACAATAATAGACTCCTTGTACGAGAATAAACACCAAATATCCCCGTTAGTCAACATTAAAATAAATTCTAATGAATTAATATGAGAAGTATAGATAATCTCTACTATATATAGGTTTTTACATCAAACACATGGCCTTCATTAGATCACTGGAACTATTATAACATGTCCCCCACTAGGATTTGGGAATGACTCAAAAGTATATTTTAAATATATAAGAGAGTCCCATAGTTGGTAATAACCACCCCACCCCACTCCAAATGGTTTAAATGATCATGAAATAACTTCCTATTGACCTCTTAGTTTTTTTAAGATGTATCCATAAAATCCCAAGGGACCACATGCCATTAAAATGTAGTACTATATTAACCGGAAATGAGTGCATTCATTAAATCTATTAGTAAAATAGAAACAATATCTACATGGTTGGATTTTTTTTATATAAGTTATTCCAAAAATATCAAAAACTATGAACTTGAATGGTATTGGGAATGTATTTTTAAAATTATTTGATATAAATAATGTAATTATAGGATGTTTATGTATGGTTCTATATAATTTGAATAAAAAAAATGAATAAATAAAAATGGAAGTTAATATATTGGTAATGATTTAATGTAAATTCACTTTTCATATTATAATGAATAATTCATAGGGATGAAATACTAATTTAGCCTCATATTAGCATGTGATAAGTTTTTTGTAATGGTCATTAAGATATTTAATATAATCCTTGTGAAGAATAGAATGGTTTTCCAGAGAGGTTGTACGGTGAATGTTATATGAGGGAAACATAAGGATAATATCATTCTGAATCAGTAAATAATAAATTTTTGAGTTGGAGATGTGAAATTTTTGGTTTTGTTAACAATACTAACACAAGAAAGAAATAGTGGTAAGAATTAAAGGAACAATAATATTTTTCACATATGAATATTTCAATAGTGGATAATTTTATATTAAAACATCCTATATTATCATTTGGCTGAACCATATACATGTTTATAGTTGAATAATGGGCCAGTGAATTATATATTGAATTTGTTTTTTTTTTTCAAAGAATAAAACTGTAATTCTTAATATTTACCATTTTGATTTTGAGGTTTATCAGTGGTGGTCCTTAAATAATAATTCTAAGGAGATGAATGAGATCAAAACCACAGAATTGAATGTATTTAAATATATTTTTCATGAATTTTTTAATAAACTTAATTGAAATAGAATGTAAATAAAATTTATATTATTAAGGAAAAAGGAAGAGGACGTGGTTGTTACTCGTGAAGAAAAGTTTACGAGATTTACAAGTTATTCACCAAAATTTGTTCTCAATCATGAAAAATATATATTTTTTCATTGTTTTGTAGATTACATTAAAATCAAAAGTAATTAATCATGAATTTTTGAGATACGAGGGAATTTTTTAGTATGTGATGATGGTAGAGATGGAGAATACTTACTCTTACAAAAAAATACAATACATTATTATAAGAAATAAACTAATTCTAAATCCATATATTTTTCTATATGAAAAATATAATTATAAGAGAACATGAATATATTTATTCTCAAAATTTGACGGAATTAAATTTTTTGAATTTCTTATGGGGATCCATTGGTCTTATTAGTGTGGTAAATTCAAACACTTGACTCAAGATCTCATTGAAAAAAAATTATTGGTAAGGTAATAATATTAAACATGGTGAACTAAGTATTTATCAAGATTCTTAGTAAATGGTGAAATATTTTCATTATAATGAAATATGAAATTATATAAGTTGATATGTTAATAGGAATCCTTGAGAATGAGATAAAAAAGATAATGTAAATAAAGCCTTAGCAATGTCATATTCTATTACAACGGATGATTAACAAATTGTGAATGACATATGAAAAGAGTTAATAAGGAATAAGATTAAAAATATTTGTTTATGGTTTATGAATTAATTTTTATTATTGATATGTGAATATAATATTTTTAATGATTTAAATTTTTTTTAAATTTCTATTCAAATTTATGTTTTTATGAAAATTTTAAGGGAATACATTTTTTAGGGGAGAGTATGTGTTAACTGATATA
This sequence comes from Viscum album, assembly GCA_963277665.1. Classification (NCBI taxonomy): domain Eukaryota; kingdom Viridiplantae; phylum Streptophyta; class Magnoliopsida; order Santalales; family Viscaceae; genus Viscum; species Viscum album. The sequence goes on along the minus strand of OY728119.1, from coordinate 606,749,038 downwards.
TATTTAATAATATATCTTTTTTATATTAATAATCATGTTATGAATTTATATATATTTAAATAATAATTATTTCAATAGGTATGTGTGATTATTTCATGTGTCAAAATATAATATATAACCTATTATATTATCATTATATATGTAAAATTAATATCCTAACATTATGATCTACAAAATATTTTATTTAATTGTTAACTATATTTATATAAATATTTTGTTATTTTTTATATTTTTAAGTATTATTTAATTATTTTATTTTTTATAAATGTATATTAATATTAATTCTAAAAATTAATATTTATATTTATATTTCGATAGTCTTATAAATTATTTTTTCAAGGCATGAAACAATAATATTGGTTTCTAGTTGAAAACGATATATTTTTTTGTTCAAAAAATATTTAATTTTAAAATATGATGATTTTTTATTTTAAATTTTATTATTTCTTAATGTTTTATGTAATTCAATATAAAAAATAATTTATTTTAAATCATAATTTAAAAATTATTTGGATGTTATTTTGTTTAAAGTTTATAATAAAATAAGTTAAAACAATTAATAGTAAATGTGATAGAAAAGAAGAGTTGTTGATTAATGTTTTTATAAAATCTTATAAATGAAATATTTAAGGAAATTTTAATTTTTTTATGTTTGATATGAAAATTTTTTAATTAAATATTATAAATACTTTTGGTTAATATCAAGTGATAAATAATATTTAAAATATCTATTTAAAATAAAATATTTTTTTTATCATCTAAACTTTGGAAACATTTATTAGAGCTAATGTAGTGCTCAAACAACATAGGAAAAGAAATACATTGATGAATTAATGATATTATTTTGAATGAATAATTATTTTCGTTATTTTAAGGGATAAATATTATATCTAATAAATTAATTAGTTCTTTTTATTTATGAATTATAAAATAACATCACATGTAAATTATCAAAATGTTTACCTAGTGCTTGCGCAAGGTATGAAAATTTCAAAATGCTTGTCTTAAAAATGATATAATTAAATTAGTTGATAATAAATAATTTTATTAATGGTTTTATATGATAAAGATAATGTATAATTTATTTTATTATTATTTTAATATTTTTTTGAATGGTAAATAATATTGTATTCTCCAAAAACACTTTTTTATTGTTGATGTAGTTCTTGTGCGATAATTAGAAAATTGTAATTTTTTTAAAATATTTAAAAGGATGAATTTTTGAAGTATTATGTGATTAGAAAAATTATAGATAAATATTATATTTAAGATGTTATTGAAATATTTAAATCTAAATTCCATATTAATTTACTTATTTTTAATTTCAAATTGTAATAATTACCACAAAAATGACATTAAATGGTACTTAATATTACATATGACATATAAATTAATAAAAAATCTTAAATAATAACCTTAATTAAGATAGTGTTGTTTAATGGTGTATTGTATCATATTTTTTCTATTTATGAGCAACTATAACCTTTATAATTACATTATCGACCCATAACGATTGAATATTTATTAATACTCCGTTGGATGTTTCATATAACTATGAATCAACCTAAATTTTCTAAAACAGAACTATTTATTTCTCTTCATATTCTTCAAGATTACTTTTATAATAATAAATTTTTATGTTGATAATGATTTGTTCTATCCAAAATAATTTTATTTGATATATTTATATTATATTTAAATGAGGTCACCCAAATATCACAACAAGGATTTTCATGCCTCTTTCTTTATTCTTGTTTTTGGTTTTTTGGAAATAAATTTCTTGAAAAAAACATTTTTTCAGAAATGGACCAATTTTCTTTTTCTTTTCTCCATTTTATCAATCAATGATAATGTATCACTTATTATTTTTCCCCAAAATATTTTTCATAAGCCATTGTGAAATCAGAATATGGGATTTTCAAGGAATGTTTCTTTTAATTTTAATTCACCTTTTAATATTTTAAATATTGTAAGTAATCATTTGAATTAAACCTAAATAATAATTTTTAAAACAATCTATTTTTTTATAAAACAAACATATTTATTGTTGCACCTATCATTACTTTTTTTAGGAAAACACATTTTTTTGTGGTTGTTTTACACAAACTATTTGAATAATTATATTCTTATAAACATATATACTTAATTAATATTCTATAAAAACATTAAATTATTGAATGTCACATATTAATCCAATTAGTATCATTTAAATTATTTTTAATTGTAAAATATTCCCTATAAAAAGGAATTTAAAAATAATCAATCGATGTCATTTTTAACAAAAAACGCAATTGAAGAATATTATATGAATAGAGTCTATTTTTTGACCCATTGAACTCTAGGTATAGTATAATGAAATAAAACATTTAATTTTATACTTATGGTTCTTACTTAACCATTTGGAAAGTATATTTGATCATTAACATAAGACTGAAGGTATTTAAGAACTACGTATTAAACAATCTTTAACCGATCGAAAAAAGAAAAATAAATCTAATAAAAAATAGTATAGGTTAATAAATGAAAAAAAGATAAATAAAAATGATTAATATTTTTAAATAATTAATTAATTAAAATAATTTTGTTATCTAGGAAGTTATAAAATACATGAATCTTGTTAGAATCCATAGTAAGGGTAAATATTTTAAACATTTACTTTATTAAATTTAAAATATTCTCTCAACTCTCTCTAATGTTTTCATAGAATTTTACTTCCCCAACTTATTATTAATAATTTTATGTATTATATGATTCAATTTTATTTTCCTCTCAGTGAAGAAATATTAAACAGTTATTTTAAAAATATTATCTTATTAAGTGTTAATTTAAAATGAATGTGATTACAGTATGAAATGTAAATTTTTATGATATTTTTTATGGTTATGGAATGGTTCAGTCTACATGCGTTTAATAATTTTTTGTTATTTGAAATTAAATATTATTGTGGGTGTATCCTTTATATATCCCTATACATATTTAAGTTATTATTTATTCTATAGAGTTGTGATGTTGGAATTAACTGGTTATGAAATTCTTATACTAATTTATTTTTAAGGAATTAATTCACTTAGTTATTCCATTATAAGTTTATAATGTTATAATTAACTATTTATGTAATTCAATTATTGTATACGATTTTGAAATTAATTGGTTATCTTATTTCAATATGATTTTCTTTAGAATTAAGTATCTATTCTATATTAATATGTGTGATTATAGGTGACATTAATATAATCTTCCAAGAAATGTTCATGAATTTTATATTTATTTTATGATTTATGAAGAATTGTTTTGATGGGTTTCTCTAAGAAAATAAGTTGATTTCAAGTATAAATGTTATTTTATGATCTATTTGTATCTCAATGTTTTTTATGTTGAATAGGGGAATATTTTTTGGGGTTTTTTCTTTTCAAAATTCTTTCTCATTTTATATCTCTTAATATGAATTACTCAAATTATTATACTAAAACCCACGATTTATAATTATTTATGTATGGATTTTGGATGGGTATGAATTATTGTAATGTCTAGTAATAATTTTCATATTTCCCCCCATGAACAAATTTTTTTATCATTTAAAGAGTTTTCAGTAGTTAAAAAATTTCCTTTTAGTGGGGAAGGTATGCATTTTATTATATAAGTGATTTATTCATTCTAAATAACTATAAAACTAAATATCCATATTAGTGATGAAATATTTTATATAAATAATATAATAATGATACAGATATATCTGGTTCTTTATAATCACCTGACCTAGTAAGTTTTGATGTGTCCCAGGAAGAGGCGCCAATTATGATAGTTCCGATTCCCCTTATAGGGATATGTAGAAATAACATTACATGGTCCTGATATAAACCCGAACACTCAAATGGATGTCAAGGATGATTAAACATTCTATATTTAATTTCTATAAAAATATACTCTAATGTTTAATCAATCCATAGGATATATATAAACTCTCATGAATATAGTTGAAGAACCTCGGATACAGACAAATTTTCACTTCACTATAGGATATCAACCAAATTATTTAACAAAAATGTAATAAATAATTTTATTCAGTCAAATATTATAAATACATATTAAATTTATAATTTATTCCAAGAAAATGTAATAACACAATTTATGGGATGATCCAACCTCTCATCCTCTTGACCATGATGTGCATTTAAATGTTCTTTCCTCCGCATCTGTTTATGTATGGGGATTTATTTGACTATGAACCTACATTCAATTGGAAATCAAATGTTATGGTGAGCTTATACAAACATTAATTCTAGTTGAGATGATTGGAGGTCAAATCATCCTATGAAGGTTCTTATTGTATATTCTAAGACTCTCTTAAATATATATGATGTATTGGAGAAATACTTTATAGTAACAATATCAATTACCCACATTGTGGAATAAATTGATTAACAATGCGAACTAATGTGAACCAAGACACACATCTATGGTGTCTATAATTTTTCATCATAGAAGGAGGTTATATGTATAGTGATTTGGGATCAGGAACATTATAATTTAATCTTATATATCTCTTTAAGATAAATTATAACCCACATAGTTCTATTCCTGTTAAAAAATATTTCATAGCTTTTAAGGTAATGTTACGTGGACTGATGTCATTCCATATAAGGTCATGTTACCATGTCCTAATTATGATCCTTCAATGTTCATGAATATAAACCCTAATGAAATGCCTTTTTTTTCTTGCATTGAAGATCAAATGAAGCGATTTTAATAGTCATGAAACCTTGGTTTGGATTTTTTATAGCTTAAGGTCATATGATTTTGTCAAATTTCATGAAGTTTATATTAATTTATAATGGAGCACAAGTTTAAAGGATCCTAGTGATTATTATAATGGGACTTGTCCTTGAGAGACCCATTCAACATCATCTTCTCAGTTGGAAATTAAATAGAACAAATTATAGTTGGGGATTCTATATCCTAGATGAACAAATTAGTTAGTTGATCATTAATATGTCTCAAAATAGGATATTATGATAGAATATGTTCTTTGTGAACAAGAACCTAGTCCAAAACAATAGATTTAGATGAGCTTTGAGGGTTAAACAAGAAATGTATCCATTGATCCTTTAAAATAGTGTGGCCTCTTTATTATGGGAAAACATGATTTAATATATCTCAAGGGTCATATTGATCAAGGTGAAAATAGTGGGATATATACTATAGGAATCATGATTTACATTATCAATGGAATACATGATTTAATTATAGCACTTTGATGTGGATAAACCAGTAATGTATTTTATCAGGTCGTGGTGGGTAAATTGGTAGGTGGGACTCAATATGTGTTTGGATAGGGATCAATATTTTTCAAGTGATATTTCAAGAAAATAATTAATCCCATGTCCAATCCTTGAGAAGATAGGGTTTCCATATGGTAATTTCTTGTTAATTATTATGAAATGCGTGTGGTACTAAGTTGAGAACCTAGGAAAAGGGGCACACGGTTTTGTGAGATGGGAGACTGATAACTCAGTTGGGAGGTCATGGTAGATATGAGCCCCTTTAGGAGGATATGATTTAGATTCAATGGTAAATAACTATGGAATACAAGGAGAAGAGTGTATTTCTTGAAAAACATTATAAATTTATTTCATGAGTGAAAATGTACTTAGTTCACTGGGATCATTGAATATGGAATATGTCCTGCAAGGAAACACATGGAAAACCTATTTAGGGATACATTGGGAAACTTGATGTCACACTATGGTCACATATAATTATATAATAAAAGGGGTTTTTTCAATGGTGTTGACTAAATTGGTGAAGTGTTATCTTCGAATGATAAAAATAATTGATGGACACAAATTACATTTTATTCTACAATTTTATAATAGATTTGAAAATAACCTAATGGGGGAGCATGGAAAGAATGTTTATGTTATTCATGTTCTCAAATGCTTATGGTATTTATCATTCTCTCATATAATGGGAACATGGTTATCATATAGTCAATGGAATTTAGGGGCCCCAAAAACAATCAATAGTTAGACAAGGTGTCAAATTCACTTCAACAGAGAGCATAATGAATGAGAAAGGATTGTAGGGTGCAAAAAACAAGTAAGATAGGGTGCAAAAAATGATATAGATAAAAATTGTGACAAAAATTGTTAAATGTGGAATTTGATATTGTTATTAATAATGGACTAGGAATAAAACATCGAAATAGGGTCCATACATGGGTTCTATGTTATTAAATATATCATTTAGAATTCTCTTATATTATGAATAAATGGCAAGATTCCTCCAATGATTAATTATAATCACCATGTGGTATATGTAAAACTATATATACTATAAAACAAAATAATAAAAAAATTATTCCACTCCACTTACTTTTATTATAAACCCAATTTTTATTTTTATGCAATATATTTTATTTTTGCCCATTTTTTTGGTAATTAATGTATTGAATTTTTTATTTTGAGTATATTAAAAATACTATTGAAAATTTTAATGGGTAAGAGGATTAATGATTATAAGTTATAGTTTATTTAAACATATGTTTTTGTATTATCTTGTTTCCTTTCTATTTTATGAAAAGATTTATGACATGAGATGAAATCGCATCACTACAATGATATTTTTTTTTATCATTTATGGTAAAATTATTTTCATTTTTTATATTCACATTATTAATAACGTGTTCATTACATTATAAAACATTGAATATATTATAAGTATTAAACCCTAACTAAAACCCTTGATTATAAAATTCCATTTAAAATCACTCAAATGACACTCTATTCGGGGTCTCCATAAGTCATAAGGTGTTTCTCCAAATGCAGTTATGGAGACTAACATGTGGAGATAGTATATCATAATTTACTTTGGATATTATACTATTTTCATAACAACAATCAATGAAAAAAATCATGTACCATCCCATATTAGAGTACACAAATATGCAATCTCATCCAAGGAAAACCCAATTAAAATATACATACCCCATGTTATAACAAATGTGTCATGAATGTCACACAACCATACATCCTGATAGATTTTTGACTAAGTTGATCAAATATACGAAATAAATAAACTTATAAAATTATATAGGTGGGTCCATTATAAGACTCAACCACACCACATCCATAACTCTAACCACTATTTTGTTACTCTAGCCCGGTCCATTGTGAAACATGTGAGTAAACTTGTAAGACAAACATAAATTCATTACATGCATCTAGGTGGGTATGTAGGGTGTGAGAAACATATTTTAGTATGATATCACCATGTTACCATACAATAAAACGTCATATAGATATGTATTCATTAGAAATATAAATAAATTGAACATATGATATTCAACTTTGTGTATAGGTTATCGTGTACTATCCCAGCCACCATGGAAGCTAACCACACTAGTTCAGATCTTATATGGTGAATGATTCCCAAAATTGTATAATAAATAAGAGAATTTTCTATATCATCCATGACTACTAATTGAAAAATCATAAATGATAATAAATTCCTCTAGGAGTCTTGACACTCGACCATTACGACCATGGTTATCAAATTCCAAATGGTATCCAAAACCACTACATGTTTGTCCATATAAATTACAAGAGGTAGATAGAATATCAGGCTCTAAGAAAGTCTAAATATATATGTCAAGTATCATATGGAATCTCAAATTCTCTTTCAATCTGACAATAGATGTAAAATTACTGGGTTATTTAGGGGCATAAATTTTTCAAACCACAGGGAGAAACAAAATATGAGATCCCTAACTCTATATAGGATTGAGCATAGATGCTAAATACTATATGGAATCCTGGATTCTCATCTGGTCTGACTGTTGTAAAAACATTATAGGTGTCATCTGAAAAACCATTTTCAATATGAACACGTATTCTAAAAATAACTAATATGAGGTCACAATAATGTGGGATGTTCATTTCAATAACCTGATTCTTAGGGAACCATGTATCCATCACCTCAATAACTTTATCAACATATACTTGATAAATATAACCAACCTAGAAGTCATAGTAATATATATAGATCTATGAGATCATCCCACATCTATGGATTATCTTGTATTATGAATCACATTCTCGGTGATAATCATACATCATTGAGCCTCACCACCAATTAAATCTCTCATTAATAACCAAATCTCCTTGGACAAACCATCCATGTCATGACCTATCTCATATTTAATGGTTATCTATACCCATCAACATGTGAATTTCAGTATTGATGATAGGAATTCAATCACTATGAACCAAGATGGACATTCCTCACAATGAAACAACAATCACTTTACCTTATGGTGATTTCACATCCAATAATCTGTCTAGGAACCCAATAGAAGGAGGTCATTTTGAATCACTTTTTAATTCCCACATGACCATATCAATCTTGGTTCTTATAGAATATCCCGTGTTGGGAACCTTCAAGCCACATGGAATGTCATATACATCTCATAATAATGAAAATCCCATGAACCATGCCTGCATATCTATATCCCATATCTCATGGGAGGGACATCATGATTTTTATTTTGAGGAATCCATTTTTATTTCATCATACCATGACATAGTGGACTTATCACTTAGCCACATACACCATGTAAGATCCCAGTTATACATTGTGGCATGAATCCTTTAATATTCTAGTATAATCCTCATATTTTTCCATAATGTATGTAATAGAAGTGGTCATGGAAGTTTCAAGAGTATTAATTATATTTTTGAGTCCAATAATAACGGCTTTTAAAGAGGTAGTGTGTGGTGAATGATTAGCTCCTGGCTTTAACTAATAATCCGCCTCAACCATTAGACCTTGAGAAGGAGAAAAATGGTTTTCAAAATATTCGACAATGGTTACAGCACTATATAGAACCCATAATTTTTTATAGTTACACCACAAACAATTTTTTTCATAGTTTCTCAAAATGTGTGTAGGAACAATGCACAATGTGGGATAATGGGTTCTAGGTATTGAAGGGATGGTGCACAATTTGACCGACCATGTGGCCAACCCATGTAACCTTTTAAAAAGATAAAATTTATCACTTTCCCCATCCTTTCATTTATATTATCTTCCTCCTTCGGATTTACACAAAATCAATATAGAATATCTACCATATCAATCTCAACTAGGACATGGTGTATATCTCTATTTTGGAAATTAATTTAATAGTTGTTCGTAACATTGAATCCCTCTCATTATGTTTTATAATCCTCTTTCTTTTTTTATCACTTTATCTGTGAATATCGGGAATGGTATCCGTGGAATATAATATGCTATATTTTCTAGGGGGGGGGGGGGGGTTCTGGATTTCTATTTTCTCTTATTATATCGCAAATATGAGACTGATACTAGACTAGGAATCCTCTATTAGGTTAAGGTAGGTGGTCTACTACTTCTGGGTAAATGTATTAATGCTTATATATTATATCATTATGCCACCCTCCAAATATTTTGTTTATTGATCCAAAAATTAATATTCATTTTAATTGATTATATAAACCACTTCATTGACATCCTATGAGAATCATTGAAACTGTTGGATTCTTATAACCTTATTTTCAATCAAAAATTATGGTGAGTTAGTTTAAATTTCCTTAACAACCATTCATCTGCTTTAATAAAAACACCCCAATGGTGTGTTGTCCTTTTAAATTAAGAAGGGATGATCATAATGAATTAATGAATTGTTAAATGTTATGAATATTGACCATGGAACTCATGATTGTTTTATAAATTAATGGAATAAACAGAGTGAATTTAATTTTGAAATAGTTTATATAGTTTATATGGTTTATGATTAATTATCAAATCTGTTATTAGCTCTTGTTGTTGACCAGTATCACTATAATGTTGTATCCCTCCATGAGTAAGACTAGGATTCATATCCTATAATACCTTGGGTGGACACAACGAATTCTAGATAATTCACAAAAGAAACAACCTTGTGGGACACCGTACTTTGGCTCGATCAGTGTGTTAGATTTTTCAATTATTGGATATGATATCAAAAAATCACCTACATTTCTAGAAATTAGAATCCCATTGATCATTTCCTTGGACTTATCTTGAATTCCTAGATGGGGACCACCTTTATTATCTCATAGGGATCCAATAATGTCTATCATAATTTTAACTTTTAATTATCCATGATATTGTTTCAAAAATGTTATAGTCAATTATGATGGGTTAATACCTTTGATTACACATACCCCTAGCCTAACTTCTAGAGTTATCACGGAGAGGGGGTATCAACCTTTTATTGCCATAAATTCCATGGGTATCCACAGATCCCCTATTATTACAATTATACATGTATAAAATGTATATTTTAGTTTGTTCCTTGTCTAATTAGTGCTCATATACTCATATACATCCAACTTATGATAAAATTGGTAGGGTCCGTTAGGTATCCCATTAGGAGCCAGAGCTCAACATGGTTTATAATTATTTTTTTCATCATATTTTGTATACCAACATGTTGTAAAATTTTATAATCACATATTTTATTTTCATTAGTCTCTATTTGTGGTGGTCTACTGAGTTTTACTCAGACACTATTCCGGACCTCGTTTGGCTCCTAGTACGAAATCATGGATATAGGTAAGGATAAATGGAAGTTCCTACCTATGGTCGCTTGAACTCTTTTTATGATGTGTTCATCATATAAAATGACCAATCCAATAATCAAGAATCTCGTAGAAATACTCTAATTATTATTTTGGTTTTCTTTTTTATATTGGTACTATGTATACATGATACTATTTATTATTGTTATAATTCTATATCATGTCATTAAATCACCTATATATGAAAATATTTTGATTTATGTTTTTTCTTATTATTGGATGGTTATTTATTTCACTAATTTTTTTTATTCTTATTTCTTATTTGCCTCTATGAATCAATTTTATAGAGAGTATATAGTCTCCCAACCTTACAACTATTCAACCTTACTACTAGTTTGAAACCTATGTCATACATAGAAGAATGTATGATGTTAATTGGCCATCACATTTAGTTACTTATTAGTGAAAAAATCGCATGAAATCACAAAGTGTCATATGATTATTTTAATTTTCCATTTTAATTATATTGGGGGATTGAAAATAGTAGAGTATGATGTTCCATAATATGGTAATAAGCCATGCCTAGGAGTATCTGACCTTTGTTCGTGGAAAATACAAGTTACCATGGATTAGACTTTTTTTCATGGATTGCACAAAAATACAAACACACTACTTTCAACATTGGGTGACATGAATGATTTATGATGTTTTTTATGATTATTATATTTTACCCAAGGGAATATTTGGAAAAGGAGTATTATATCATTCTTCATTATAGGCATGCTAGGATTTATGTGTCTTGTATATATAGCACTATTCATATTCCATGTCATGAATATTTTATTTATAGACATTATATTTCCTATGATATATTCCTTGATTTCTATACATCTAAATTTTATAACATTTCATCAAAAAAAGAGTATCATAATTGGTTACATAATGTTTGTATATCAGTATAATTGGTTTTTTTCATATCTTGATGGTGGAAGAAAAACGAACCAAATATTACATAGTTTATCATTGGAACATTAGTTACTTGAGCTGTAACGTTTCCATGGTTTTGATGAAATGGAATCCAATGGTAATTTATATTGTTGTCACCTTTATTGATTTTTAATGATGATCCCTAAAATTGAACCATTATATATAGATTTGTTATATCCAATGACTGTATATAAAAGCCTAGTTTAAGTTTCATGGAATTATAATTTTAACTTTTCAATTTATTGAATTTATATCTATGGAAGGAAAAATTCATTTAACATAACTTTTATATATATAAAACTGGTCGAATTATAAATGTAAAAGTAATTGGGTTCCATTAAATGGGGATACAAATCGAAATTTTAAGAGTTTTTTGCTCTCTAACATGGCAATTTACACCCTATATCATGAAACTATTACAGTTAACTATTCAAAATTCAATTTTAATTCACATAAAATTTTGGTAGTTCGATGGTGTACCTCTTGTTCTAAATCCTTTTACATATTTTTCCACAAATATGAATATCATATAATATGTATCATATTTGAGGTGACTATTTTGGGTTTTAGATTCATGCATTCATGATGGCCTAAGGACAAACTATATGAGGGTGGAGATGACAATTCTCATATGGTGTTAGGACCTGAATGACCTATAGTTCCCCCTATGACACCTCCTATTGTATGACGTGTTGTTCTAGGATCGGGGACTGATTCTCGGCTAATGGAGTTTTTAATATGGCTAGTGCATTCTATGGATGAAGATCTACATCACGAACCATTTATTATAGAGTTGATATGGGATTTACAAAAGCATCACCAACAATATATTTTATTATAAGGAGGTCTCTAGAAAACCGAGTAATGGAATGATGTAAATATTTTAGTATTTGAGAGCAATAGATACCTCCAGAATGGTGTGTAATGATCACATCATACACAATTCATGGGTATTACAAGAAATGGTGGGATGTTTTTACATAGGTAAATATGCATTGAGTTAAGGTTTGGAGAGACATATGGTCTATAAACTATGATTAATTATTTTATAATGAAACTAAGAGATGATTGAGAAAGGGAATTCATTCACATACATCATGCACTATGTTTTCTATGGACTATTAATCTCATGACATTTAGATCTAATTTTTTTATAAACACTTTCTGATGTTGAGTTTTCTTAGTGAGATGGTTCTTGGATAGTCTCAGGTATTGCATTTTATCTCAAGTGAATGGATTTTAACTAACTACCTTCTATAATATGTTGAACTAGGCCCAGATTTTTTAATAAAATTAATGGGAACCAGAAGGTATAGGGTTTGGTAGTTCGACACCTATAGAGGGAATTATTCCATTGAATGTAATGAAGGGTCACTTTGAAACTTTTTTGTGGATAGCAGTAATCAAATTATGTGCACCCATAAATATATGTTTTCCACCAATGTTGAAAGATGTTTCAAATGATTCCCCTGTATTATAGAGACCCAGTGGAGTCTTAATAATTCAAAATAAAGGACCACAATCATAGAATTTTCAAGACCTTTCCATAGTTTCTCGGTGAGAGAGTATCTCTACCAACTCCAAATTATGAAGTGGGATCAATGGATCCGTTCATGGAAGGAATATAGAGTAAAAAATATCATACATGTTGAGGAAATTGTTAAGGTATACGAAGCTTGACTTATGATGCACAATACTAGTAGAGCCAACCTAGTGAGGATGTTTAGGTTTTATATCATAGATGTTGACCTAGTGAGTTATACATAGTCAAACATACACATATGGAGAAGATTTTTGAGATATCTATAGTATGAGGTAAAAAATTAGTATCCTAAAATATATTATTTTCTTTGATTGAGACAAATTATTCACACTCCTTTTTATATACAACCATAATGTGTAGACATGGGTTTGATATTTGATTATTTTTTGAGAAAATGATTCTTTATGTTTTCTGAGGGCATTGTAAGAATGTGTTTTCTAATGAAAAAAGTGTCCCCTAGGTATGGATAAATTTAATTTCAATGGAATAGATTCATCCCTAGTATGACGAGAATTGATATAATTCTTAATATGGACAATTTAGTGCCTTATCAACACTATATTGACCGTTATCTCTAATGGTTTTCCTTTTCAACACCTGATGATGGTAGTAATGTTCAACAAGTAAAATGGATTTCTAGGATAATCGAGACGGAATTCTGTGTCATGGGTTTGGAAGAGTGTTATCCCATATTTCCTATATTTTTCTATATTCTTGAGGAGTACAACATGTTATTTTTTCCCCAATATTGTAATGATTCAAATATGTTTTCCTTGATTACATTTCCAATTAACATCCTTATAGAGGGAGGTGTATCTCACCATCGATCTTGTTAATCATGTGAAACTTATTTATATTCCTATTTAGAGGATGAATCTCACTAATCTACTGAAACATGGTATATTGTTATAGGACATGGATGAAAAATATTTTATCTGACCCTATACTTCTCTATGGGTTTATCCTATACTTTACCCTAAGAATATAGATAGAACCTTAAGGATATGAGTGGATTACTGGTGGTTGAGTAAAAATATTATAATGAAATTGTACCCATGTTCACATACATATGATCTATAGTTTTAGCTCTGAGGAGCCAGTGACACCATGAATAATCAATTGAGTTTATACTATCATCAAGTGAGATTTAAACCCTCAGATATGACATGAAAAACATTATGTTGCAGGTATTTCATGAATGAGTATCTGGTTATTATTTCTAGTATAACTAATTCTCTTACTGCATTTTGGGGCATGATTAATTAGGTTTTTCATCCCCACCATCAACCCATTGTGGTTGTTTTCAATGATGAAATATTAGTACCTTATCATACAACACACGATCATGAATTACATATTGACATTGTACTCCATAAACTACAAGATCAAAGGTTCTAGGTCAAGATCACTAAATGATACTTCTAAACTGAAAATTTTCACTTCATGTGTCAAATTATACTTTAATATGGAGTATATGTGGATCCAATGAAGGTAATATCCAATGTTTCTTGGGACCATTCTAGGAAAATATTCTACATATAGAGAATCTTGGGATTGTGAGTAAATATATGTGTTTGGTCCAGAACATCTCATTTCTTCCATCACCAATTACTAGATTGACCCATAAAGTGTAATGTATATATAGTATTATGTTTTTAATAAATATTCCTTTCAAGATATTAAATTATAGTTTAATTTAGTTCCAATAGAATTTATTACTGATCTTGTAAGAGGTGATACAATTTATTGTGATGCATCATATATTGGCATGGGAGTTGTTTTGGTGCTAGGGGAATGAGTCATGTTTTATGGGTCTCAATTTTTTAAGGGAATATTTGAATAATTTCCCAAAACATGGCGTAGATTAAAAATATGTAGTTCATTACTTTAATTATTGGAGGAATTACTTGATTGGGGAATTCTTTATTGTATACACCAATCATAAAATACTTGAATACATATTAACCTTGAGTGACTTGATCCTCGTGTAGTAAACATGGTCAGATATCATTAGTATTCTGATTTTGATATTAATTATTATCTAGGAAATTGTGATATTATTATAGATTCCCGGATCTAGAAAACACAAACTCATGGTATTCATGAATCCATTAGAAAATATAAGTTGATGGATATTCCTTTTGAATTTCGTATGGATGTTTAGTAATTTCAGGAACAACCTTTTCTTGTGTATTTATTTTTGAATTCAGTGCTTTTGGATTGGATAAAGAGGATAAAACATTCAAATCCTAAAGGATTTTTCACGAGGGAAGGTTATTCTTGTGTGGAATCACAACTTGGATTTTCTATGGATGTGGATGAGATCCTAAATTTTCACAGGAATGTCTAGGTACCTATTTTCATCATGTTTTTCACCAGTCAACATTTAAATGGAGATTAAAAGTAGCCTAATGGCCTCTTACAACTATTAGCCTTATGGAAGTTGAAATGGGAATATGTCAGGATGGATTTAAAAATATGGATACTAATGAAACCTTATGGAAGTGAAACTATATGGTTGATCAAGGATAAAGGTTCATGGTACTCCACATATCTTAATATTAGATACGTAATGTCGGTTTAATTCTCTATTATAGTAGGGGTTTTAGTGCGATCCTGGATTACATGTACTTTTGAGTATAACCTACCACATTATCATTAATGGTCATTTCAAACATAATACACATGTATGAGAGGACATGCTTCAATAGCGTGTCCATGATTTTGGAGGTTCTTGTGGAAAAAACATACAAATTTCTATGTTTATTTTAATAATAATTTCTAATTGACTATTCAAATGAATCAGTTTGAGTAAATCTATAGAGGACCATTATATTTACCTCTATGATAGTTAGAGCCAGGGGTAGTATTATAGGGATTATGTTTCATTTTGGACACATCAAAACACATGTAGTTAATTCGGAAAATTATTTCTATGTAATAGCCTTTAAAAAAGTCATATGATGATCACCAAAACATTTCTTTGGAGTTTGAGGAAAGAGATCGGAAAAAATTTACAACTCACCATAGTTGGGTCATCGATGGATTAAAATACAAGGTATTATGGAACCAAGATACAATGGGACTTTTGATATTATCAAATAAGTGGGAAATGTATAATATTGGGTAACTCTTCCTCAGGGGTACATGAATTTACAAAAATTCTTCCATGGTTAATGTTTCCTATTTAATTACCTTGACCTATAAAATATCATTTATTTTGATGAAGTGAAGATAGAAGCCAGTGATTCTTTTGAGGAGTATCGATGTTGTATCATTGATTGTATCGTGGAGGATATTAGATACAATATAGTTCTTTTGGTTCATGTTATATTAAATAATGAACATGTACATAATTATACCTTGTAATGATAGTATTATGTACATGTATATTGTCCTGTGTTATTATCATATATAGCCCAAACACCCTCAAAAGGGAAACTCTAGTATGTATAGTTTAAACGAGGAGAGGTTGTAATATCATGGTTCTTCATTGAGGTATGAATACTATTAAGGTCATGTATGAACCTATTGTTTAACCTTAATGAATGTTCCTAAAGTGGAAATAGAGGATTCACTAATGATCTGGCATGATTTGTGCATGATGTAATGGTTTTTAAAGAGGTTGAGTGAGTCACGTGGTTAGCACAATGTTTACACTAACCATGAACCTCAACTATGTGGCCTTGATAGAATGTAGTACAGTTTTTCAAACCATGAAATATGATCTTCAAATCCTTTAAGATATATAAATTTACTACATGTGTGCCACAAATGGTTTGGGCATAGTTTTTATAATCATTCTCCAAAACTATATGATTTACGAGCTCATGGGTAGTGGGAATCACTTGGATAGAACACAGTCTCGCCACCCATACTACCAAACCATGAGACCCATTAAAAATATGTAATTTACCATTGTTGCATTCACTCTTTAAACCATTATTAAACCTTTATCCTCCTCATTTTCACAACAGCCGTGTAAGAGCTCCCCTAAATACCCATCATATTGGATTTGTGGTATTTATATCTTTTGAACTCTGATTTGATCCTCGTTTATCAAGTTATATCACCCTTGGAAATAATATAACTCATCTTTCCACCTTCAATGGTATATATTCATGTCTTTTTGGTGGTTATAATACAAGCTAATGCACCTTATTTTCAGTGACTTTCTAAATTTTAATTTTGTTTATTTCAAGCCAAAATACAAGACTGATACTGAATATGGATTCTTCTACCAGATTAAGGTAGGTGGTGTAATGAGTTTCTACAAATTTATTTATTTTTATAAATTATGTCATTATTCTATAGGATTGAAATTATATACATTACTCTTTATATTAATATGACATTTAAATATTTTTCTAAATATTTTTCTAGTGGTTCTATGAATCAAATTGTCATCACTATAGTTTTAAGACCTCAAGATAAACTAACCCATAGGGTTATATAGTTTAAATAACATTGACATTCATTCTTCTGTTTTATCCAAAACATGAGTATGGTGTGTTTTGATTTATATTTTAATAAAGATTTATTATAATGAATTAACAAATTGTATGAATCATTCCCTTAGACCTACTTGTTTATTATAAAATAAATTACTGAATAAAATGATTTAAATTGGTAAATGTTTTGGGTACATCACTTGGATTATTGACCTGAAATTCCATGGGAAAAATCTCATGATTCCATCGAATTTATTATGGAAAACATCAAGTGAGACACAAAACATAGGCTTGATCAATGATTATATTTGTGAATTCCTCAGTGTGATATCGATGATTGGTCCCCAATCATGTCTATCCAATGATTACCTTATATATATACATAGGATCTATTAGAAAATTTTATGATGGAATTCTTAGGGATGATTCTTTGGATTACACTGATACTTCTAGCCTAACATTTCTAATTACAAATAAGAAAGGGCTTGACCTTATAGGATCATGGGTACCATGTGTCTCCCATCATTCCCTATGATTATTATTACACCTGGATGACTTTACTATGTTCGATGGGAGCCTTGCCAATTAATGTTCATATACACAGAGTAATCTGAGTTAGGCAAAGGAAGGTAGGGTATTTCAGGTATCTGGTTATGAGATAGAGCTCGACATATTATATATGTATTTACTTCATTACATATGTTTTTCCTTCACACTATTATATTTTATATTAAAAATATATATATTCATTATAAATAAATGGTGGTGGCATATTGATATTTACTCACACCCTATTATGGTCTATGTTTGGTTCTTTAGAAGACATCATGGATACATATATGAATAATGTTATGTTCCCCAGTATGGAATCATAATATCTTTTTATGATAGGATCTTCAGAGTAGATAACTAAGCTAGTTCATGACATTATGATGGAAATAGTTGTTTTTGGTTGGTTTTTTTACTTTTTTATACTAGTATCACGTATTCCCACATTCATTCCTACCTATTATATTTCTATATCAGACGATGTCATGAACCAGCTAGGGTACCCTAGTAACATGATAACTGATATACTCCTAAAATGGATCGAAGGGCATAACTAATTCCTATAGGATTTCAACTAGAATCTTGCATCATAAAAAACGAAGGCGGGAACAAATTTTCCACAAATATTGTAGAATAAAGATAAAAAATCAGTATTCATACAACAACATATCAACATGTTGAAATGTACTAGAAGTCAGAGAGGTATAAACAACCCAAATTACTTCATCAATGTACATTAAAAATATGAAATATAACCAATTTCCCAATAGATGCAACTCTCTAAGTCCATAGATCGACAACTAGAACCACCTCCATGTGGTGATTTTCCTCTGCTCGAACTTAGACAAAGGGAATCTACAAACATCAGAAGGCATGGCTTGGGTGTGATAAAAAATCCTATAGGTTCTCACCAATGATTCCATAATAACACGGAAAATTTTAATTTACGAATAAAAGAATTCATGTTTAAATAAATATATATTTAATTTCATATTATAATTAACATAATCCATTCATTACATTTCAAATGATGAAAATACTTTAAACAAATGGCTTCCAATAAAAATTATATAAAATTGTTTAAATAAATTAATTAGGTATTTAAAACTCTTTAAAATCATTGGAAAAAATTTATATTAAATATAAAATTAAGACAGTAACATGGTCATTTTCAAAAGGTATTATAGTTCTAGGATATGGGATCCTCAGACA
Source organism: Viscum album (assembly GCA_963277665.1). NCBI lineage: Eukaryota > Viridiplantae > Streptophyta > Magnoliopsida > Santalales > Viscaceae > Viscum > Viscum album. Next base: position 606,729,716 of record OY728119.1, on the reverse strand, counting down.
CTAGACGGTCACGAATGCAATATGTATATACACATGTCCCTCCAACACTGGCCAAAAGTGACTCATCACCATCCCATCCGGGATTTGACCTACTTAACTATTTTTTTCACCTATAAAGAATCAAAACATTGTTACCCAAATAACTCACAAACTAACTAATCTTGCATGTTACCTAGTTCAATTAATGAATGGAAATTTATTTTAAAACTATTAAAAATAAAATTCAACCCATTCCTCCATTATAAAAGTTATAAATTTCCATTTAAAATAAAAAACATAGGTTTTCAATCCACCATTCATTTTTCCAAAATAAATATAATAGGTTTTATCAAAACCTTTTCCATCCATTTTTTTCCATGACTACTTTGAAATAAAAATCCAAATTTAATTTTAGCAATTTAAATTCCATAATTTTCCATCAATTTATCAATCAAAACCCAATTCAATTGACATGGGGGTGTTTACAAATTTCATGATAGGGATTCAATTTCACATTCATATCCCCCAATTAAATGGAATTCACTTATTAATAAACTTATTGATAATATTTTTAGGTAATTGAATTTAAATCAATCATTTCAGAGTTAATAAAATTTTTAAATCAAAATGGAACCAACAACCTTTCTCGTAGAAACATGAAGCATAAAACAAAACCCTCCAATATGTATGAAGTCACATAACATCTCGGAACACAACCTAGAAACATGAGAAATCAAAATTCAGTTTGGATACATCTATCCAAGGATGATATATCAAACACAAATGACGGAAAGTGAAAGAGATGAAGATACATAGAGAATGCTTTCCCGAAAAGTCACACTACAACCATTACGATGATCGATTGATGAAAAAAATGATTCAAAAGGATTTCCATGTCACCTAAGAATAGATATTTGTTTGAGAGAAAGGAAATATATAGTGGAGGGAAAATAAATTTCATCCATCCTACATCTTTAAAAACCACACTCATGATATTACACAATGTGTAACCTAATTTCACATTCAGTAATTGAAAATACCAAATCGACAAAAAACACATTGCCATTGGTTATATATATATTTATTATTATTTAATGACTTACACATCATGCAACCACATTACATGGTGTGTAAACAACCAACTATCTATATAACCAATAGGTTAAATGTTGAGAATCCAAAAAATCACTGACTTCACCATTATATGTGTCCTTCAAATTCCTTCTCCGCCTTACCCTAATTATGAAGAAGGAAAACCATAACAATTTTTTAAAATGTACTTGATGGAATGGTGACAATATGTAACTTTCCATGAAATCATATATATATGGTAATATTTTTTTTATAACAATTTCAAACTATTGGATGGTAATGTATTATACTTCCCTTTTATTATTTTTTCTACTAATTTATTATTTACCACTATGATGCACTCTGATAGAGAGGTTATACTCATCCCAATGTACCAACATACACCCTCAATACTAGACAACTAACATTGGCATACATGGATTCACGCTTGAGACCTTCTGAAACATAGTTTTTATTACATATGAGTGAACCGTTCCTGATACACCACACACCACAAATACCACTCACCCCCTCAATGTTTATCAAAACCATCCACCAGAAGAATGGTGATCTAACACATCCTCTTGGCCGAAACACAAAATTCCTACTATAGTATCATTAAGAGATTAACAATTCATATCCAAAATTATCCTAAACTCAAATACCTAACCTATGTTTTTTTGTAAACCATACTAGTATCATTAACCCTTAATTATGTGTATCATTAAAAACACATTGATATAATGCTTTTCATCACAAAGAATCACCCAAAACAATTTCCCAACATCCAATACACTAATAGGAATCCGAAATATATAATTGTTCCTGATTCATCATTAATCTAGACATAGTCCAAAAAAAACATAGGCATTTAACTTAGATATAATGGATTTATCTTAGATTGGACAGATTCGATCTGTAAACCATGATAGTTTATTAATCATGATTATGAACATATAAATTCCACATCTCCACATCCAATTACATAATAAATTTCCCATTGGTACTCTAGGAATTGAATCCTCCAACAAAACATTTCTTTCACACCATTTAATAAACACAAAACCTAACTATTCTCCCTTCTCTCATAAAGGCATTTTATAATCATGATAAACACCCAAACTAGAGTTTTAACTTGACACTCAATGTGTTTCTATGGTCGAACCCTCAACCCATCCATAGCATCAACAATTTTTTACTCATCAACATCAACATGCATAGATGAAAATCATTATTGGATCACACAAAATTCCACCTAATGTTCACTAATATGAAATAGACTTCATTTGAAAATATATCTCAATCCGAAAAAATTACACTACCTAATGAAACATATAAAACTAGGATTAAATTAACCATATACTCATAGTTCCATATTGACTGTTCAATTTATTGTTTTATTTCACTCTCAACTATTCAAATATATTGGGGATGATTCAATAACCACTAATATTCTACCCTTAATAAATGTATTCTTATCATCTCTATATTTAACTAACATAACCAATAACAAAGTCCCACTTCCCTTTCATTATTGAATGTAATGTATAGATATTACAAGCCAACTCATACATGGGTGACAACCTAAAACACAAATCTCTACCCATTCAAGGATTATTAGAAAATCACCCTTTATGTTCACCAAAATATACTCAAATTAACAGTTATACCCTCTAATAGCTAATGTTTTTTTATGCATAATATTTCCTATCATAAAGCACTTTTGGATTAAAATATGAAATAGTATCCAATATCACCAATGTGTCACTCATTCTGAGACACAATAATCATTTTATAAAAAACCCATATCAAGACTAATTTCTCAATCCATGATTTCAAAATTATCCACTCATAGATATATAAATGCATTAGTGATCACTTACTATCCTATAAAACCACATCAGACATGACTTAAATTGGCATAATCAACAACCACCAACAATTCTATATCTTCACAACATTCTTAATCATCATTGATTAAAAATCGTACAATAAATAAAATACCTACAATGACATAAAAACCTACATCCACCCTAAACAAGATAATTTCACTAGCCCCATTTTTTATCTCATGAAAAGGGTGACCTTTATCTAACACCAACTAGAGTCGCAAGACTCACCCAAAACCATTGGAAATTTTGGGTACTCGCCTCTTTATACCATCAGAACTGTACCTCTAAAGATCTAAAATATCCCAAAATATTTCCAAATGACCAATACAAGTATGCATTAATCAATTTATAACAAAATGGGAACCATACATAGCTAACTCCTACAAGTCTTCACATATCAAGACATTCTTAAAAATTTAAATCCATCACCTAGTCTCCTCTACAAAATGTAGAGTGAACCACATAAGAACCCTCTCACCACTCTATTCCACTTCCCATATTGATGTCATTTGAACTAAAATGGGTATGAAATCCTATAATTTTAGAGACACATAAAAATTATCATGCTCCCATGAGTCACACAACACCAATCCTAGACCAACATAAACAATTTACTGGCTATAAATACCTTAAATTCTAGAATGATATCTTAGAACAAATATCAATTATCTCATTACCAAAACACTAGGAATCTTACTCATTCTAATGTAGTCTATAAGTTCACACACAACATAGGTGTTGTTTCTGAACCACAAGAATTTACCCATTATCTATGAATCATTGGCCCAACCATTTTGGACCATTATTTTCCATCCCATTAAAAACCATACCTAAAACTATAATGGGTAGCCATCCAACAGATCCTTCCACTTTCACATAACGTCGAAACCAAAATCACACTAATTGATATGTATCCCAATAGATATGGAATACAACATACCTTTATCTATGATCCCAGGGGTGTACAACTCAATAATGAAACATGTTCAATACCAAACCAAACCTCAATCAGACTATTCTCATATTAATAATTCACTAGAGAAATCCAATTTCAGAAACAACCAACTTAGGGTTTCCATATATCATCAACATATTGGAACTATGTAATCATCATCATACATACAATTTTATAATTTACCACCAAAGAATCAATGAGGATGAATTTTGTGAATCCTTAAGTAATTATGCATTAGAAACATGATTTTTTTTCATAAAGAGGTCTAAGGATAGATAAAATAATAAAAGGGTCCTATTGTGACCCACTAGAAGATAGACGATCCTCCATCATATTACCTTATCATTATGTGTGAGTGATTATTTTAAATTTACTAATGATTATTATAATGTATTTGATCACATTAGTAATATACTAGTGAGGAATGAAAAGATCATACACTGCACGTGTTATAATAAGTGCGTCAAGATCCATATTTTTAGCTGGATATTAAAGAACGTAAATAATGGTTATCTAGAGAGAATTTTCTTGTCATAAAAAATCTATAAATTCCATTTCCCATTGAAATATCTAAAATAAATTTTCAATGACACATATATCTATTGAAATACTTCCCCATCTCATCCACCCCATCAATTCTTGGACATCCACATTAATCAAAAAATAGATTTGACAGGTTATAACACGCCAAGTGGTAATTTCCATGCTATAAATATGAGATATAGTCCATAAAATTATATATATATATATTTGATAGAAACATATCCATATTTTAGTTTAAGTAGGATACTTAGATCTTCAAGTAACATATACTACATAAACATCATCAGGATTGTTGATGTCTTCATCCCTATAATTATACCCTCATTCATTGTAGAACTAAGGATGTAACAACCTATAAGAAATTCTATCCATATGAAGAATCATATATCATTGGATCCTTTGAACTATGAATCCATTAATCTAGAAATAATTCCATGACATTTCAGTCCTCAATAGTTTCCATTAAGGTTGAGTGTTGACACCGAACATTCCTGTCCCAATCCCCCTATACTATCAAGTGTAAAACACGATCTTCCTTAAAAAGATACAAAAAATTGTTTTGGAAGCTAACTAAACACCCCTCCATAGAACGTCCTTATTATCGCGGAGAGAGTTATTGATGAAACTCCATACCAAGAAGTAAATCATATTTTTAATATCATGACACCATAGCCTTATATCCCAATCATCATTTCCCTAGGCTCCCTGGGTAATGGATCAAAAGTCTTTCACAAATACGAACATGTGCTCAATGTCTTGACAATAAAATGATTTTAATCCTATAATAATATCTCTGATCAAAAAATTTCGTTTCTTTGTTTATGTATAATATAAATCAATAGGTGAGGGTTTTGGATGGAATCATAAGAGGAATAAATAAATAACTAGAAACCCAAAAAGTAAAGAACACTTTATGTATATTTATATTTATATAATCTATCTTCTCCAATTCTAGTGATGTCCCCTGATAAGATCCATATACAATTTTATCAAAAATTAATATTATAATTTAGAATAATACTACTAATATTTTATATACTAAAACAATAATTAAATTATTTTTGACACTTTCAGAAAATGAAACCTTTGTTATAATAAATAATCAATCAAATATAAAAGCATAAATATTTCATGTGAATACTACATGTTGAATATGTTTCATGTACACTTGCCTCTTACAACTCCAGGCTACGAGAAAAATAAAATAAAATAAGAATCCCTAAAAATAATGTTATTCATTAATAAATATCACTATTAAAAATGTGAAAACCAAGAACAACATTCACATACCCTTGGTAACATGGAATTCACACAGGATGAATTCTCATTACGATCTCTGGATCCCAGTATACTAACAAGTGTCCTGACCTACTCGCCACATGGCCTCAATCATGCCTCCCTACACTCTAGATGTAAAGACCCGTAAATTTCAAGGAAATTTTTTTCTTAATTTTCTTTGAAATCTTACAAGAATGCAGTTTCTGACGACACATGATTCCGAGGCCCGGTGTGCCCGGAATCATTTTCCAAAGTTTGGCTCGGGTACGTTTAGTGAACGAACGAGCGGGTTTTTCTAACTTTGGAACTAGTGCTCGGAATCAAATTCTGAGGGCACTGATGGAATCGCAGTGCCGATATTTTCTTAGAAACGCCTCTTCCGGAGTTGTGTTTTCTCGGGTGTGGTTTTTAAATTTTTGGGGTTAAGTTAATAAATAAAATAAAGTGTGCGACAACTATATTTATTATTTCACATAAAGCTACTTAAAATCAACATAAAGCTACTTAAGCTGAGTTGAAGCGGATAGGGTGAAATTCAAAATATCATACCCTCTTGGTAAGATATTTGTGGGATGGGGCCCGCACGAGCCCCATCGTTTCTTTTCCGCTAAGTAACGCCCCCGTGAAAACTCGTCATTATGAAAGTCAACTGGGGCGTTTCTTAGACAATTAAACGCTCCTATTAATTGGGAGGTTTATTCGTTGAGGTAATTCTCTGAATTAATGGGTCGTTACTTAACTTAGTTTTTTTCGTTTGTTGGCATGTAATAAAATAAGACCAACATTCTTCTTCTTGTATGTTGTTCATTGAGAGGATTTGACAGAACCTTAAGTCCTTCAACCTGCTTCACGAAGAACGAGAAGAAAGCGAAGAACGCGAAGAACGCAAAGAACGTGAAGAACACCAGCCTTCGACGAAAGGCGACGAAGAACGTCGAACCCTCAGAAATCGACGGCGCGACGCCGTGTTCCGCGACGCCAACAATTCTCCTCCCGTGACGTTCTTCTGCGACGTTCTTCTGTGACGTTCCTTCATCCGTGACAAATCTTCGATCATCTGTTGAGGTGAAATATTGCGAACCTTTTTATTCTCTGTGGTTTATAATGACAAAATGGATTTAATTTTTATAATTAAATCTTTGTGTTCTTGATCCTTAGAGTTCGTTGACGCAACGTCGTATACCGCGACGGCACGATGCCCTTCCACGACAACGCAAGGATCCGCTTCTCCCGCGACGATCAATTCTGCGAAGAACGCATGTTCGACGACTTTGACGAGGTAGGGGTTTGATTCTTAAATCTTTGTGATTTTATACCCGCGACGTTGTTAAACTTTTTTTGTGAAATATTCTTTTTAAAATCGCTAACGTGGTGGGTGCGGACTAACAAACAAGTCCGAACCCACCGCACGTTTTCGTTCTAGGTGCGCGAAATGGTAGACGATGATAAACGGGGCCTCATTGGCTATTTGAGGGCCTGACAGTGAAGAATGGGACCCGAGAGGAGCCACGGCGCATGCGGAAGTGGAATCGGACCACCGGAGCAACTCTGGTGGCCCGTAGAACCCACCGGCAATGCAGGTCGCCGGCGCGGCGGCGCCGGTGGCCAGAGCAGCGGCTCCCCGGCGCGCCGCCAGATGGAACTTCCGTAGCTTCAACCGCCACAGCGGCGGCCGACCAGACTCGTGACCGCGCTGGTCCGGTGACACACGGGATGCGGCGAATCCGCGTCCGCTGATCCAGGGCGGCCCCACGCGGGGTTGCGACACTTCCTTCCGCGGGGGCAGCGAGCCCCGCGGCTTCCTCCGCACGGCTGCTCGGCCGAGCCGAGCTGGGCCGACCTGTCGGGCCGGGTCGCGCCCAGGCTGGGCCATGTCGCGCCAAACCGGGTCGAACCCGGAAACGGGTCGGTCCGGGACCAGACCACCCGTTTCCGGACTCTTTTCGGTCTTTCGCTCATAACATGAGCTACGAGCCTCGGAACGAGCGCCGTCAGCGGTGATGTGATCCTTGGATGGAGACAGTCGTTTTGGTATATCACACTCTAGGTTTCTGAATACTTTGGGTTCGGCCAGGTTGGTTCGTACACGAAACCAATAGGGCCCTCGGAGCGGAAACAGTCATATCTTGAGTTTCGGACGTCCGATTGACGTGTCGTCGACTTTGTTGAATTCTTCTAAGTGAGACGGATATTTTGGCTTACTCTGCCCAAGGTTTGGACGCAGGTGGAGTACGGTCGGGTTTGTTTTGCCTTAAAAACCAACAGGGCCCCTCGGACGAAAAAGCCAATAACTCTCAAACCGGGCGTCCGATTGATGCGCCATCTGTGACGTTGAGTTCCTATTGGTGATACGGAACTTTTGGATACATCAGCTCTGGACTATGGGTCAGTTGATGTATCAGCCTCTCGGCTCGTGGAGTGGACCCTCCCGAACGAGCTTGCTGTGTGCGGGGACCCTAGAGCTGGCTACGACTGCTACTGTGACGATGACGACTGTACAGATATCCTCAGTGGATTCGACTGCGATGATGATGAAAACTGCATGGGGATCCTCCGTGTTTTCGGCAGTGATGACTACGGTACATCTTGGGATACGTCAACTCCGGACTACATGTCAGTTGATGCATCGACCTCTTAGCTCTTGGAGTGGACCCTCCCGGAATGAGCATGCTGTGGGCAGAAAACCTAGAGCCGGTTGAGACTTGACGACTTCCGATCGGACGACTCGGTGTGTTACAGATAGCCCAGTGGGGAGTGCTTGGTTGTAGTGACATACCCACGGTATAGGAGCGCTTGGTTGTAGCGGCAGACCCGCGGTACTGAACAGAAGGAGTACCTCTGGAGGCTTTGAGGGGGAGCGCTTGGTTGTAGTGGCAGACTCACGATGGAGGAGCGCTTAGATGTAGCAACACCTGGGAGCGCTTGGTTGTAGCAGCAGACCCACGATGGTGGAGCGATTGGTTGTAGCGGCTGACCCGTGGTACTCAATAGAAGGAGTACCTCTAGAGGCTATGAGGGGGAACACTTGGTTGTAGAGGCAGACCCATGGTGGGAAGCGCTTGGTTGTAGCAGCAGGCCCACAGTACTTGATAGGTGGAGTACTACTACAGTCCAAGGTGAGAGGGAAGCGCTTGGTTGTAGTGGCATAACCATTGTACTTGATGGAGAAGGAGTTTCCCAATAGCTTTGGGTTCAACATCATGATCGATCCTGTGTCGGTCATTGCGGGGGTTAGTACCTACTGATCCTTTGTGGGTCCGACGGATTAGATGAATCAGTGTCTACATCTGATCATCTCTATCGTCTTACGAAGAAGTATATACCTGTGTGAGCTGAATCCTTTTTTGCTTTCCTATGTGGATTGTGTTGTGCTATCCTGTGTGGATTTACGTTTTGCTTTCTATGTGGATGGTGTTGTTCTATCTTGGGTGGATTTACATTTTGCTTTCTTGTGTGTACTGGGTTGTACTTGAGCTAGGATGTTGGAGGTGAGCGAGAATTGATGACTTAGGTATATGTATGGGCATATACCTAAGCAGTGTCGGATGTTACTTCATGATTGTATCATCCCTTTGTGGTTTATCCTTTGTAGATTATGGGAGTCCTTCAGGGGTCTCGGGGTCCCTACTGAGTAGCTTGTACTCACCCCTTCACGGGCTATGCCCGCACTACGTTGTGTTGGTTGCAGACGACAGACATCGCTGATTGCTATGGAGGCTTGCAGAGCAGGACGGTACCTGGAGGTGGACCACTGGGCGGGGTGTACTCGGAGAGGACGGCTGGACCAAGGAGTTGTGGAGGCTATCTGTACTCACCCTTCAGGTGGGACTTCCAGAGGATGGCTCGACGCTACGTCTTTACTTTTCAGTTGTTCTTTCCCCTTTCAGTTGTACATTACAGTTGGGCTTGTATTTCCGGCCCCCTTTACTTTTCCGCACTTACTGTTGTACCAGATTTTACTTAGTGTTTACTTTTTTCCGCTTGCTTACTCTGTGGTGCTTGTTTACTTTACAAAGGCAATGCCTTCCCTTTTTACAGGGATTTACGCCTTGGTGCTAGTCGACATCCCCTGGAATATGGAAGTAGGGGCTTGGGGTAGTCACGACACGGGCCCCGAGGACGGGTTGTGACAAATTGGTATCAGAGTGAGGTTCGGTTCTACCACGGACTCTGATCTTTTCTATGTGATGCAATGGTGTTTAGCGTATTGGGTGTAGTTATCAGTCCAGGGGGTCCAGTGTTGGTGCGGCGGCTGACTTATCCATACACCAGGACCCTGACTTCTGATTTCCGACTTAATGCCCAAAAACATTGATTGCATGTGTGTTTCAAGTTTTCTTTGTGATTACTTTATGTCAGCTCACTAGGTATTCTGTTTTGACCATGGAACACCTGTTTCTTTTCAGGATGGCCCCACGACGGTAGCCAGCTAGGGTTCCGAGAGTTGTACGTGACGACAGCCCACCGAGTGAATAGGACTCGGTGTAGGGCCCTTTGACAGCATAGGCACCGGCGGTACCTCTACCCGCCGAGCCGCCGATGCTTCTAGCCCCAACCGCTGATGATGCACGTTGCCTTAGTGTACTGCATGAGTTCCAGCGCCAGTGACCGCCCAGGTTCCGCGGGGAGATGGACCCCCCAGGCCGCCGAGGACTGGCTGAAGGCGGTTGTACGAGTTTTCCGGTTAGTGAGGACACCAACAGACCTTATGGTGGTCCTTGCAGCGAGCCTCCTGCATGCGGCAGTAGGAAGATGGTGGAGCTTGATGCTCCAGGTGCACGACGAGGCATCACTCCTTTGGACGGACTTTGAGAGCCTTTTTCGCTCATAGTTCATCCTAGCCACCCTCCGAGCGGTGCGCATCCAGGAGCTACTATAGCTGCGGCAGGGCAGCATGACAGTAGCCCAGTACGCGGCGAGGTTTACCGATCTCTCGCGCTATTCCATGGACATGGTACGAGACCCATTCTTCCGGGCCCAAACCTTCGAGCAGGGGCTCAGGTGAGAGATCAGAGCATCAGTAGTTCCTTATAGCATTCCGACACAGACATGGGTGTTGGAGCGAGCCCTCTTAGTGGAGAGTTTTCTTGTTGAGCAGTCTCCAGCAGCAGGACCCACCACTAGCCGGCATACGGCAGAGTCTTCTGCAGCGGGCAATAGACAGATGACGCAGGGGTCCAAGAGGACTAGACCTACAGGTGGTCTACAACATGACTCAGGATCGTTTGTGAGAGGCACTTGGGGTGGACAATGACTTACCATGAGCGGGCAGTGTTACTCCTGCGGTGGGATTGGTCACATGGCTCGTCACTATCCGACCCGCCATACGGATGACCAGCAGATGCATGAAGGACCTCCAAGGAAGAGGAAGAGGTTCGATCGGGGTGGATCACATCGAGCAGGAGACAGTGGCAGGGGAGCTGGCCATGCAGCTAGAGGTGGACGACGCTTCGAGGTGTTGCCACCACCACCACCAGGAGGTCCACCCTGACCACAGGGAGCTGGTGGACATGGGAGAGCTCAGCTTCAGGCAGCTGAGGCCTTCGATCATGGAGCTCTAGGAGCATATGGATAAGAGCGGAACTAGTGGATACGTCTTTTGTACTTCTAGTTCCTTGTTACTATTGTGTAGCGTCTTTGTATTATGAGCTGCAATAATAAAAGACGCATACCATTGTGATGTTTTCATTCCTGTCCTCTTTTGTGTTGTTACTAAGAGGTTCCGGTTTAAAAACTGTTGAATTGACCCTCACTTTGAGATACCTAGTGGAGGAGACCCGGTGACCACACACTGATGCCGACAGTGTGACTCAACCCTTGGAGGCGAGAGTAACGGTTGGATCTCTTGGTAGTAGCGTTGAGGCCTTACGACGTCATCCTTGGTATAGATTAGCATCATCCATGTCGGGATTGACTGTATTAGGCGAAGAACATGGTTCATCCAGGGGATGAGACCTGATTTCTCTTATCGGCAAAGAAGATATCTTAGAAGCTCTAGTGGGACCAGAGATGGTCCAGGCCACGACAGAGATGGTCCAGGTCATCCAGGAGCGGATGAGGACAGCTCGGAGCTGGCATAAGTCTTATGCTGACAAGAGGCGGAGGCCATTGGAGTTCGAGGATGGTGACACGTCTGCTGGCGTGTCTCACCTCGACATGGATTATGGAGATTTGGCCGAGGTGACAAGTCGTCTCCATGCTTCATCGGACCATTCCAGGTCCACAACAGGTTTGGTGAGGTGGCTTATCGCCTGGCTCTACCACCTCAGTTGCACTGGGTGCACGACGTCTTCCACGTATCTCAGCTGAGGAGATACGTGCACGACCCGACACATATCTTTGACCATGGGGATCTAGATGTTGATGATGGGGCGACCTTTGCGAAGGTCCTGGTGGATATCAGGGATCGACAGGAGCAGGTCCTACATGGATGATCGATTCCTCTTATGCGCATCATATGGCAGCATGGGAACCTCCAGGAGAGCACATGGGAGCAGGAGCCTCAGATGTGTGCTCAGTACCGCATTTGTATCCCTAAGTTTGTGGTGAAGATTTACAGGGACATAAAGCCCTGTGGTGGGAGTAATGTAAAGACCTGTAAATTTCAAGGAAATGTTTTACTTAATTTTCTTTGGAATTTAACAAGAACGCAGTTTCTGACGGCACCTGATTCTGAGGCCCGGTGTGCCTGGAATCATTTTCTGAAATTTGGCTCGGGTACGTTCAGTGAACGAATGAGCAGGTTTTTCTAACTTTTTAACTGGTGCTCAGAATCACATTCTGAGGGCACCGATGGAATCGCAGTGCCGATATTTGCTTAGAAACGCCTCTTCCGGAGTTGCATTTTCTCGGGTGTGGTTTTTAAATTTTTGGGGTTAAGTTAAGAAATAAAATAAAGTGTGTGACAACTTTATTTTTATTTCACTTAAAGCTACTTAAAAGCCACTTAAAGCTGCTTAAGCTGAGTTGAAGCGGATAGGGTGCAATTCAAAATATCCTACCCTCTTGGTAGGAAATTTGTGGGGTGGGTCCCGCACGAGCCCCACCGTTTCTTTTCTGCTAAGTAACGCCCCCGCGAAAACCCATCATTATAAAAGTCTACTAGGGCATTTCATAGACAATTAAACGCTCTTATTAATTGGGTAGTTTATTCGTTGAATTAATTCTATGAATTAATGGGTCGTTACTTAACTTAGTAATTTTTCGTTTGTTGGCATGTAATAAAATAAGACCAACATTCTTCTTCTTGTGTGCTGTTCGTTGAGAGGATTTGACAGAACCTTAAGTCCTTCATCCAGCTTCGCGAAGAGCGTGAAGAACGAAAAGAACGTGAAGAATGCGAAAAACGCCGGCCTTCGACGAAAGGTGACGAAGAACGCCGAACCCCCAGAAATCGGCGGCGCGGCGCCGTGTTCCGCGACGCCAACGATTCTCCTCCCGTGATGTTCTTCTGCGAAGTTCTTCTGCGACGTTCCTTCATCCACGACAAATCATTGATCATCCGTTGAGGTGAGAGATTGCGGACCTTTTTATTCTTTGTGTTTTATAATGACAACATGGATATAATTTTTATAATTAAATCCGTGTGTTCTTGATCCTCGGAGTTCGTCGACGCAATGCCGTATACCGCGACGATGCGATGCCCTTCCGCATCGACGTGATGATCCGCTTCTCCCGCGATGATCAATTCCGCGAAGAACGCATGTTCGATGACTTCAATGAGGTAGGGGTTTGATTCTTAAATCTTTGTGATTTTATACCCGCGACGTTGTTAAACTTTTGTTGTGGAATATTCTTTTTAAAACCGCTAACGCGGTGGGTACGGACTAACGAACAAGTCTGAACCCACCGTACGTTTTTGTTCTTGGTGTGAGAAATGGAGGACGATGATAAACGGGGCCGTAGTGGTGATTTGAGGTCCTGTCAGTGAAGAATGGGACCCGGGAGGAGCCACGGCGCAGGCGGTAGAGGAATCGGACCACCGGAGCAACTCCGGTTGCCCGCGGAACCCACCGGCGGCGCGGGTCACCTGCGGCCAGAGCGGCGGCGCCACGGCGCGCCGCCAGATGGAACCGCCGAGGCTTCAGCCGCGGCGGCGGCGGCCGACCCAACCCGCGACCGTGCGAGTCCGGTAACACACGGGACGCGGCATAGCCACGTCTGCTGATCGAGCGTGGCCCCACGCGGGGCCGCGGCACTTCCTTCGGCGAGGGCAGCGAGCCCCACGGCTTCCTCCGCTCAGTCGAGCCAAGCCGGGCCGACCCGCCGGGCCAGGTCATGCCCAGGTCAGGCCGGGCCGCCTGGCCGGGCCGGGACGTGCCAAACCGGGTCAGACCCGGAACCGGGACGGGTTGACCCGGTTCGGGCCTAACCAGGGGGGGTTGGTCCGGGTCGGTCCGGGCCCAGACCCCCCGTTTCCAGACTCTTTCGGTCTTTCACTGATAACTTGAGCTACGGGCCTCCGAACGACGCATCATTAGTGGCGATTCGATCCTTGGATCGACACAGTCGTTTTGGTATATCACACTCATGGTTTCGGAATACTTTGGGTTCGGCCGGGTTGGTTCGTACACGGAACCAACCGGGCCCTCGGAGTGGAAACGCTCATATCTTGAGCTTCGGACGTCCGATTGACGTGTCGTCGACTTTGTTTAATTCCTCTAAGTGAGACAGATCTTTTGGCTTACTCCGCCCGAGGTTTGGACGCAGGTGGAGTACAGTCGGGTTGATTTTGCCTTAAAAACCAACTGGCCCCTAGGACGAAAAAGCCAATAACTCTAAGACCGGGCGTCCGATTGATGCGCCGTCTGCGACGTTGAGTTCCTGTTGGCGATACGGAACATTTGGATACATAAAATCTAGACTATGTGTCAGTTGATGTATCAGCCTCTCGGCTCGTGGAGCGGACTCTCCCGAACGAGCTTGCTGTGTGCGGGGACCCTAGAGCTGGCTACGACTGCTACTGTGACGAAGACGACTGTATAGAGATCCTCAGTGGATTTGACTGCAACGATAATGAAAACAGTATGGGGATCCTCCGTGTTTTTAGTAGTTAACACTACAGTACATCTTGGGATACGTCAACTCCGGACTACATGTCAGTTGATGCATCGACCTCTTAGCTCGTGGAGTGGACCCTCCCTGAACGAGCATGCTGTGGGCGGAAACCCTAGAGCCGGTTGAGACTTGATGACTGCCGATCGGACGACTCGGTGTGTTACGGATAGCCCAGTGGGGAGCGCTTGGTTGTAGCAGCAGACCCACGGCGGAGGAGCGCTTGGTTGTAGCAGCAGACCCGTGGTACTCAATAGAAAAAGTACCTACGGAGGCTATGAGGGGGAGCACTTGGATGTATTGGCAGACCCACGACGTAGGAGCGCTTGGTTGTAGCAGCATCGGGGAGCGCTTGGTTGTAGCGGCAGACCCACGACGGAGGAGCGCTTGGTTATAGCGGCTGACCCGTGGTACTCAACAGAAGGATTACCTCTAGAGGCTATGAGGGGGAGCACTTGGTTGTAGTGGCAGACCCATGGTGGGAAGCACTTGGTTGTAGCAGCCGGCCCACAGTACTCGATAGGTGGAGTACTATAGTAGTCCAAGGTGAGAGGGAAGCGCTTGGTTGTAGCGGCATAACCACTATACTTGATGGAGAAGGAGTTTCCCAATAGCTTTGGGTTAAACTTCATGATCGATCCTATGTGGGTCATTGCGGGGTTAGTATCTACCGATCCTTTGTGGGTCTGACGTCTTAGATGAATCAGTGGCTACATCTGATCATCTCTATCATCTTACGAAGAAGTATATACCTGTGTGAGTTGAATCATGTTTTGCTTTCCTATGTGGATTGTGTTGTTCTATCCTGTGTGGATTTACGTTTTTCTTCCTATGTGGATGGTGTTGTGCTATCCTGGGCAGATTTACGTTTTGATTTCATGTGTGGGCTGGGTTGTACTTGAGCTCCGATGTTGGAGCCGAGCGAGAATTGATGACTTAGGTATATGTATGGGCATATACCTAAGAAGTGTCGGATGTTACTTCATGATTGTATCCTTCATTTTTGGTTTATCCTTTGTGGATTCTGGGAGACCTTCGGGGGTCTCGGGGTCCCTACTGAGTAGCTTATACTCACCCCAGCACAGGCTATGCCCGCACTATGTTGTTTTGGTTGCAGATGACGGACAGTGCTGATCGTGGTGGAGGCTTGCGGAGTAGGACAGTACCTGGAGGTGGACCACTAGGCGGGGTGTACTCAGAGCGGACGACTGGACCGAGGAGCTGTGGAGGCTATCTGTACTCACCCTTCATGTGGGACTTTCATAGGATGGCTCAACACTGCGGCTTTACTTTTCAGTTGATGTTTTCCCCCTTTCAGTTGTACTTTACAGTTGGGCTTGTATTTCCGGCCCCCTTTACTTTTCTGCACTTACTGTTGTACCGACTTTTACTTAGTGTTTACTTTTTTCCGCTTGCTTACTCTATGGTTCTTTTTTACTTTACAAAGGAAATGCCTTCCCTTTTTACCGGGATTTACGCCTTGGTGCTAGTCGCCAGCCCCTGGCCTATGGAAGGAGGGCTTGGGGTAGTCACGACACAGGCCCCGAGGACGGGTCGTGACACTAGATGATAATTAATAGTATTGAGGGTATATGGTGGAATGGTGGGGATAATATTCTGAATTTAATAGATTCAATCACAATATTGAACAATAAATGAATAAATAAGTGGATGAAATAATTACAAAAATAGTTGAAAAAATAATTTTGTTAATAATAAGAATGAAGAATAAAATAGTAGAATCATATACCAATTGATAATATCATGATGCAAAAAAATGGGGAGTAAGGAGAAATAACAAATAGGCAAAAAACATGTTACAAAAAATATACAAAAAAGATAAAATGTTCAACTTAATGAGAATAATGAGCAGTAGCTCAATCTTCTACTCATGTAGTCCATCCTGGTATAGAAAATCAAGAATCTATAGTTGGGAATTTCCCTTTAATCCTAGCTTCATCCATGAAGACTATTTGAGTCAAAATCATTGAACGGATTAGGGTGTTAGTAAAAATCTATAAGAAACCACGAATGTTGTCTATTACTATCCTATATATTAATATGTAAAGATGAACTTTGTGGGTATTGAACATAATATAGAAAATTAAATATTTAAAATACATTTTGGCTTAGATTACTCATGATATTCAATTTTTATACTACCTACTTTAAAATAATATAGATTGTATTTGAACAATTATTATTTTTATAAGATAGTTTTAGGACCCAAGGAACATAACCAAGGATTATCTATATCATGATAAACATATACGGTATTTCCAGGTTCTATGAAATGTTTGACATAGCAATTAGGTTAAACATAATGCACTAAACTATGCATATGGAATAAAAAATCCAACAATACATCATCATCGTCATCATGTGATTTTTTACTAAATGAAGGGAAGAGGAGAAAGAGGAAAAACATAACAAATAGAGAATAATAAAAAATCCATGAGGGTAGACCCCCCACCCATCCAGGAAGGAACCTAGGGAGGTCTGATATGATGAATATCGGGAACATCCCCTTTGATAAAGATTAAAAAATTTCAATCAATGATGTGGATCTCCATTTACAACAACCTAAATTATGGGGATTTTGATCATCATGTCCAACGTTTCTTAATAAACTATTAAGAGAACCTTTTGCAACATCATAAATATAGGGGGTATAGAACATCATGTCCAATTGTTCCTTATAAATGGTGCGTAATTCAATATACCAAATTTGAAAATATCAATCAAGCCTCAAATACTTAATAGACAAAGATATAATTCATAACTAAAGAAAGATGTTACTTTGTCTTACCCTTCATACTTCATTTAGTTAATTAACCATTCCAAATAATATATCATCTAAGAGAAGTATTCATTTAAAATTACAATTTAATTATCATTTCATTTATATTAATCATAAATAATAAGTTACATATTAATTATTTCTCACACCACACCTAAATTAATTTCATTTATTAATAACGTTAGTATGTGAACATCAACACCCCACAATGGTGGTTAAATTTCTTGCCAAGTAATAAGGTTCATGGGCATATAAGCACACACCCCAAGGATGGTAGTACAAGTAGGGGTAGACATCCTCTGATGAATAAATACATTTCCTAGTAAAAAACAATTTAATGTATTATATGTTTATTTAATTAAATTGAAAATTAAAAAGAAACATGTATAAATTATAGTGTGTGGAAGAAAAATTAATGATATAAAAATAAACAATTCTATGGAAAGTTATTGACCACCTACCTTAGAATGGAACATGACTCTTCATCTGATATGAGCCTCAAAATTAAGATAAAACGGATGAAATCATATAAACTGTGAAATATCCCAAAAAATATTTTTAATTAGGTCACATAAATATAGAATAAATTAGGTAATGTGATACTGAGAAAATAAGGTAATAGACTCCTAGACGTAATGATGGAGAACCAACATGATGAAAATTGATCGAATCTGATTTCAGATGGGGGATATCTGAAAAATATAATAAGAATTGAAGGGGTTATTGAGAAGCCTACATTTTATATGAAATGAGGGAAAGAGATGGAGGAAATAATCTTAAAGGTCATATTGGTGAAATAATCATTTCTGACGTTTTAAAGGGCCACACAGTAAAGACTCACAGTTGGACAAACCATTTCCCAACATTTTGGAACTAAAATCAAGGTGAGAACCCCTCCCTTGGTTCATGCACACAATTATACATACCATTACCAAATCATTCATTTGGACCTATCTCAAAGACAACACCCAACATGCCCTTGACACATAGTAAGAAAAACTATGCACACACTATGTAACATAGACCTATAATATATTATTTATTTTTCATGCCCATGTGGCCTCCCATTAATAATTCAACTATCCATGAACCTTTTTGTTTATGCTACATTGTTTAGCCATATGTTTGAGTCATACTATTACTACTAACCATTCACTAACCATGTGCCCCATACTTCTCCTTCAAAACAGGTGCTCTAGGCTCCAAACAAAGACCTAATGCTCCCATAACAACCACAAACCCTTTTGGAATTCCTATGTAGAAAAAATTCATGTTTTAGACTATAATATAAATGATCTAAACCCCATATAAAATTTGAGATAGTAAAACCTCCCCTATTTAAAATATTTCTTCCCCGAGTTACCATTATTAGGGTAGTTGTGAATCATCGATGATTAATTTTATAACCTGATAAAAAATGTCATCACATCTCTTTTATATCACATCCATTACATGGATTTAAAACAATATCACTTTAAAAAGAGGAATTTATGCACCTCAAAGAGCCTTTATTATAGGATTGTTGATAGATATAGGATACTCATGAAAAGAAGCATTATTATATAACATGTTTTCCTCATAATATAAAATATGATATTTATTGGAATAATAATAGAGAAGATGATAATCATGTAATACATATTGCTTTGGTTGGTAGATTTGGAGATGTTCTATCTTATAGAAAAATAGCCCGACATTCTCCAATTTCTAAAATGACCTAAAAAATATACATGTTAACTTATCTTATCTCTAAATATTTTAATGTAAAGTGTAGTCAAAATTGGAATGAAGAGAAAATAACCCTCCAAAAACTGTATAGGATAATGATGTTGATAGATAAAATACATCTTCCATGACTGATTAATATTCGTATTCTTCTTGATAAGATGTACCTACATAGATGTTTTAGGACTGACATTTGGTCCCTGTAGCATAGAATCCTAACCTCTAATGAGTATAGATGTGATCAGAATAATATAAAACATAGAGCCTCATTAGGAGACTCCTATATTGTATCGTATAATGTATTATTATTATATAATTTAGTAAGAGTTAAATGTTTCTCCCAATAACCTATTAAACCAGGGACACATTCCCTAAGGATATGATTTAATTCCTATATTGTATGTTTGGACTGACCATTGGTTTGAGTGTGGTATATTTTGCTCAGTTGAATCTGTAAACAATGAGCCTTCAAAAACCCCTCTATGAATTGTCAAGTAAAATGAGAATCTCTCTCTCATATGATGGTCTATGGAACACCATTAATGTGCATGACATCGCATACATATAGATTATTATGTTTATCTACTTATAAGGTCTCCTAGTTATGTAGGAAATGGGAACACTTCACTATTATATCCACGATCACCCATACTTCATCATTGCATTGAAGGAAATTTGGTAAACTAGTCTAAAACATCATAGTGATGTCATCCCATTTCCCCCTCAGGAAAGTGTAATAGTGGTAAAATCCCTATATGTTGATAGAGTTTTTACATCACCTTCTAACAGGTGGTACACCTATTAACAAAGTCTTCCATTTACTTATTCATACCATGAAACATGTAATGGCATTGTAATTCATGGTATATCGTTGTAAATCTATGATATACTACCCAACTATGAGCATGAGATTCTAACATAGGTTCCTCTCGAAATATACAAGAACCTAGATATTTCTTTGGATGTAAAAGATCCCATCCTATTAAATGACCCAACTATGAGGTGGTCCCTCACTAGAAAATAGTTCCCTTAGGACAAATCCATCATGAATATAAAACATACAGATATACAATCGATCAAGAAGTGTATAAGTTACTGATAGATCTGCGAGTACAGGTTCTCTATGACACTCATAAAACTCCAGATGCATGTGAAAAAATTTTACTATAAATTTTCATTTACTACTAGCTTCTAGAAAATCAAGTGTTTGATTCCTCTATAATAGAGCATTATCAATTGTATTTCCATTACAATCCATATTATAAAAATAAAAATCAAAATAAAGAAGGTTACTAACCCTTGTTAAATGTCTGATGTTCAAGTCTTGATGGGTGGAAATTTATTTGAGGATTTTTGGGACTCTTTATACTATAAACCATTTTCCTATAATACTATATATCTTCTAATAAAAATAATCAACAGTTACTTCAAACTCAAGATCAATAATTAGGTAATTACACTTAGGAGGCCTCAACTATTGAGAATCGTACACCATGAAACATTCCACTTATATCAATAGATCTCCTTGCCCGATGACTCCTGTATCACAAAAAAAATTGTATAATTGTATTGATTGAGGTAAAATCATGATAGGTTCTAAGGTATTCATTCCTTTCAAATATGGAATGTCCATTGCATAGGATTTAGACCATGAAACATTAACACCATTATCAGTAAATCATGTAT
Organism: Viscum album; assembly: GCA_963277665.1. Lineage (NCBI taxonomy): Eukaryota > Viridiplantae > Streptophyta > Magnoliopsida > Santalales > Viscaceae > Viscum > Viscum album. Next base: position 606,708,733 of record OY728119.1, on the reverse strand, counting down.
ATGTTGTTTAAAGGGGTGATAAATTCCTATAAAAAACTCCTATAATATCTAACTAGCCCTAATAATCATTAAATATCATAGAAATTATTTTGATTCACCCATGAAACTATTGATATAACCTATTATAGATCCGAAGATACCCACAATTTCAATATTATGTAAACTTGGAAGTGTACTTTATTATTCCAAAAATGATATTTTATTAGGATTTAATATAAAATATGCTCTCTAAATGTAATCACTATGATTTAAATTTTCTTAGAATTATCAAGATGAGTATGAGAATACACTAAGATATCATCCATAAAAACTACCATATAATAATATAAATTTTGGTGGAAAAATTGATTCATCCAAGATATAAAAAACACTAGTGGGTTCATAGGACTGAATGACATAACCAAATAATTTTCTAACCAATATATACTATACAATATTTTATATGGTATATCTAAGGGCCTATGTTGAAATTTATGATATCCAAAACTCAAATAATATTTTTTAGAAAACATTAAATCTTCAAATATGGCTGAATAGACCATATATATGAGGTAGGGGATGATATTTCTTCATGGTAATATGAATAATCCATATTTAATCCAAACAATGACAATGTTTCACATTATCCCACTTGGTGTAGTGAATGGGTGAACCCCAAGGTGGGTTACTGAGTCATATAAACCCTTTTTCATCTCTGTCCCATAATGATATATGGATCTCTTAAAGCTATGTATAATCCATGTTTTAGAGAGGAATATATAACTTTTATTTTCCGATAATAATATATATTGTAAAGTCTAACTATCTGTATAGTGGTAGTCTAAAAAATTTACCAGGAAATATGTCACTGAAATGAAACACCACTAGAATTAATTTTACAAGAAATATGCCATGATCATTTAGAACAATGTTATACATTTGGGTTTACACTCTACCTATAACATAATTCTCTTTATCATAGTGGTCCATAACCATCAACAATATATGAACTTATCATAGAAATCAATGATAATGACAATAGTGGATGAAAATAATCTAGATTATAATAATTCGGTATAAGAAAACAACATAACCATATATCGAATTATGATTTCATGATTCTATACAAATTTAGAGTAAGGGGAAATAGGAATTGGGAATTAATAGTCCACATCATACAAAAATATAGACAATGAAAAAACTTCTAAAATTATATAGAATCAAGAGTACTAGCTCAAGAATCTACTCTCATACTCCATTATGTATATAAAACCATGAATCCATAGATTTTATATTACATTTGACTCTACCTTCATCATTGGATTCTTCCTATGTACTAATTAGAAAACCGAATTGGGTGTGTGTAAATCTCAGTTGGCAACCACCAATTTTGAAGAGTACAATCCAATTGGTGAATATATTATGAATCAGTTTATAGGTAATAAAATAGAATCTATCAAAAAAATAAATATTAACTTTACCATCTTAGTTTTCTTCAGAGATACATGTATGATAATACCTTTTCAAAACTAATCATGAATTTGACTGAATAGATTATTTTAAAAAAACTGGGACCAACGGAACAAAATTAATGGATCCTGGTATTAAGATAACTTTATAAGGGGTTGTCATGTCCCATTATATTCTTGGCATAGAATCAAACATAAATTTAGGACTACAATTGTAGAAACAAAATAACACATCTAAAAACCCCAATAAACAAATGGATTAGTATGTATAATATCATAAATCAAAGGGTCATGTATCATCACTTCTAACAATTATCAATTAATGAAAAGGATAACCATGCTCAACATCCCTAGTCACGAGGTTTCAAAATATCTTGTTGAATTGTTCCCAATAAAAATTATGGAGTTCCATATCAAAAATTTAAAATATAAAACAACCACAAAATAAAATATATCCATGGGTGTACTTCATAATTAAAAAAAAGTGACATGGTCATACCCTTAATTTTATTTAGTAATATAACCATTCCAAATAATAGATGCACCAAGTTATTTATTCACTTAATTGTAAAATAACATAATGAATTCACTTATATGCATGATAGGGTCTTAGTACCATATTTATCGCCACTCACACAAAACCATAATATATTATATTTATCAATCCCATTAGCAAGGGACAGATTAACACTCCTCACTGTTGGATACATTTCAAGAAAGGTAATAAGGGTCATTGGTATAGAAGAAACACACACCATGGATAGTGGTTTGAGTTATGTCACACATCCTCCGAAAAAGTAATTATATCCACATCAACTAACCAAATTAATGTATTAGATGTTTTTTAATTAATTTCACATTTAAAGGGAGACACAATGAATTTCCATCATTGGGTACAATGGTAAATTATATACACATCATGAATTTTTGGGAAAGGTATTAGAAGACCAACCATATACTGATATATGACTCCTCATTTGATATCATCTTGAAATTATGGTTATAATATAAGAAAATGGGGAAGGTTGGACAATTATAAAAAAATAGAGTAATAGATTAAATGAAGATGTCAGTAATGATGGAAATATAAATTGAGAAAATATGGTAATGTAGTCTTAGAATTATTGATGGTGAAACAACATGAGACATGATAATTGAATCCATATTTGGATGTGGGACATCTCTCAAACCTTGAGGAAGAGAAAAAGGGGAGTTGGAGTATCCTTCTATGCATGATAAATTAGATAAAATATTAGAGGAAATAATATTAATAGTTGGAGTAAGATAGTTTTACCCATCATTTCAAATCCCACATGGTTTTTTCAAACAATCCATTGATTATAAAAAAATTTATGTTAGCACCACTGACATCGTCCATGAACATTGTTACACAAACTATATGGAATCCTTAATTTCAACTTATCTCCAATATGAATCCCCACAAGGCCTAGGAGTTCCATTAGATACGCCATTTACACACAATTTTACATAAAATTGAAATTTATTATTTTATTTACATATATATGTGTCCTCCCTTTCATGGTTAAACTAACCACAAACCTCTATTTTTGTGCATCATTCTTTAGATTCAATGTTACTACTAATTGTGTTCCAACTATTCTCCTCATACCAATTCACCAAAAACTAGTACTATGGTATCCAAACCAATATCAAACACTCCCATAACCTCCATGACCCCTTCAGCTACTCCCATATAGATATTACACATGTTTTAGATTGAAATTTAATTGATCTGCACCATGTAGAAAAAAATTGGATATTACATTCATGAACTAGTAACACATGGTCCATAAAAAACATAGTAACATTCTCTAACATCAATTTCCAAAATAGTAAGAAAACATAAAAAAATTTGATAAATATTTTTAATTCCATAGATAAACTACCTTAGTGAATCTGTAGCTCAGTTTAGTACAAGCCCTCAAACATTTCACCCCAAATTCCAAAGGATTCTATCTAGTTGAGAGAGTTTTTTGTTATATTTTAGAAGACTATATTCTCTATTTCACATCTATAATGAACATAAAAATAACTAAAATCTATCCACCATCATATATTTTAGTACATAAGTATAGAATTAAAACCATGGAAAACTACTAAAAAATTAACACATTCGATGATATAAAAATAGTTTAACGAAATTCCTACATCCATACATCCAAATATATCACCCACTAATCCAATGACATATTCAAAATTATAAAAGAATAAAATATTGAATTTTCATCTAATAAAACCCCAGGTTTTATGTGAACCCCAAAATAAAACAAATATCATTGTTCAATCCCAATCCATTATATTACATTTGACCATATCTACTTAAAACAATTTAAGGTATTCACATGCAGGAGGCTTACCAAATATGGTATGAAAATTTTATATTGGTATAGTATAACTATGTTCCCCTAATATAAACCACCATATACAAGATTATTAATGAGAAAAACAAATAAAAGACATATGGAATCCATGAATACACGTCATGTCACGTTGTGCAAACTAGTCCATCAGAATGCCTGAGCAAGCCTTGATTGATCATATTTTTGAATCATTCCAATCATTGAATAATGAATAGTAAAATGTTTCATAGTATCTGGGAATATTGTTTGTTACAAATCATACATAGAAATGTTCAAAATTTAATCATAACTCTTGAAAATTTTGTCAATGTGTGTTAAATGTATTCTAACCTCCTAAATCCTCAACTATGATGACCATATATTCTACATATTCGAGTTGGAAATATAAGAAATTAGATATTTTCAATATAATAATAAAATTTCATATATCATCATATACTATCAACATGTCTATCTAGAAACTCTAAACATAATGTGGCATACCGGCCTCTTGGCCATTCTTTCCTTAGGTGTACAATGTCATTTGGTATCCAAAACACTAGAAGTGTAATCGTCGATGCTAAATTCCTTATACAATCTTTGGAACTCTAGTTGTATAACTATAGGGGGAACATGTCATATAAAATTTTGGAATATCTGTTATTCTATCCATAAACACTAAAAAGAACACATCTATGGTGATAAAAACCAATGTGGTTCAATATAACTCCCCTATTTTTAGGGCCCCATGTAACCACAACCTCACAAACTACATCATGATATACAAGGAGATCATAACCAACATGTAAATCATATTCTTATACATACCTATATACAATCATTCGACACATTTAACTCATATCACATCATGTACCAATCATCCCCACATTAAATTTTCTATCTCAAATCCAGACAAGCCTTATCAAATAACCCCCCCCCCCCCACACACACACACAACAAGACCATTCTCATAGATATAATAATCCAAAACCATCATCAGGAACATACGAATCAAGGTAGTAACCATTCTATACATTATAACCAACCCAGTCATCTTTTATAATTCCTACCTAAATGCTTGACCCCATTGTGATCTCATATATCATGGGTCTTATAGGACTCCAACCATGAGAGTTTTTTATGAATCTACTTTTTATTCATATGTAAATATATTATACGCAATATTCAAGAACCAAATTTATCATCACACAATAAAGACTCTTGAAAAATAATTTATGTGCTAAATAATATATATACCTTGACCCATATCAGGGTCCCCATCTAAAATTTTCCATAAGAGATGTCTATGTCCTTAAATTTAGATATAATAGTCCTTGTTACAAATTATAAAGAATCAAATAACTTATCATCCAGCTACATACACAAAAAACTATGTATCACACTCTTACGTGTCCTCTAAACCAACTGCAAGACAAGATACCATCAAACCCACCATCTAGGATGATATATAACCTATAAATTTAAACCCACAGAATTACATGATTATTAAAAAGGGTTTAAATTAATTAGGAAACTTCTCGTAAATATAAATTTTTTAATCAAAAATATGATACTTATATTTAACCTCATGTTACATTAAAAACATGTTTTCTTCTTTAATGTTGAATACACATAACTGAAATATAGAACTTTATATTTTTTACTACACATCCTTATGGTGTATAAAAACTTTTCAATACTTGAGATTAACATAATAATATTATTAAAGGGTAGAAATATAAATAAATACGTTATCCCATTATGAAAATTATGGCATCCCATAATAAAGGTTTGCTTCATTTCTTAATAAACATTGTGCGCAAATAATTATTTTCAAGATCTAGTATTAATATCATTTTCCCAATCGTTTTCATAAACAATTTCCTAATAAATCATAAATAAAAAATCCATGTAAAATTTTTTTCTTGGAAAATATGGGTACTCCAAAAAAAATCTTTTTAGAGATACTTTACATTCTGAAAGGGGGGATACAATTTCATTTCAAAATAATCGCGTGAACTTACCTTATAAAATAAAAATTATTCCAAGAAAAAAATCAACAATATATTTGTCATGTAGGTACCTTGAGTGACTATATTCATAAAAAAAATTATATTCACACATAGAATGACTTTTATACCCGGAACAACACACTTCTTAATTCCAACATATATTCCCTAGCAAAGAAAAACATTACTCAATGCATTAGAGAGATATATCAATATCACAAATAATTCTTATCAATTATAAATTAATATAAAATAAATAAAATATTATTGAATTACCCTTATAAAATAACAAAAAATATCCTATTTAAAATAAATAAATAAGCACATCAATGAATTAAAAAAATAAGGATATGCAATATTTTTAATTGCAATGTCTTATAAGGAAAATTTTCTAGAAGATTGATAAATATAATTTTACGTAGAAAAAATAAAAACATATAGTTTTTATTCTTAATTATTAAATATCATAAAATATTAAATTTTTCCTCAATTAATATAGGTTAAATAAAATATATCCTTTACACATTCATAATAATATCATAAATATCTTGTCGTGAAAGCATGAGGAAGTATCCTTTTGAAACCCTTGTAATGAAGTCAAGACATTGTTTACAATGAATTTGAAATGAAATTATAGTATATTAATAAAATAATTGTAACAATTTATTGATCATGTATAAGGGGTGAAAATTAAATTAATACTTTAAAACATTCAAAAATGTGTTTTAATGAAACATCTCTTACCGTGAGTATGTCTCACCAAATACGTACTTTATGTCTGGTATAATAAAATAATTATAGTTTTATAATTACACAATGAATTTTTCTAGGTGTATTCACTTATTATTATATATTTTATTTCATTTAATAACATTATAAATATAGTTATCAAATTAGCTAAGTTCATGTCGGACCTTTGGAGGATGTTCGGTTTATAATTGAAAAATAACTTCAGTGGGATAAAATAATCAAAGGGGTCATGTTTAATTCATATAAAATTAATTAATAATGAAATACTTATTTTTTTTATAAATTAAATTAAATTTTATAACCATCCATGATGGTGTATGTGAAAAAAATAATCACTTCTCTTTATAGGGGTTGTAGTCCACACATACACACGAGCGACAATGTCATTTTTCAGAAAATGGAATAGTGAAAAGCTATGTAGTATATATTCACAACAATCATAATTATTTCGTTAATTTCATATATATTCATTAAATACATAATAAAAAACTAATTTTTGATGTGGTGATGAATGATGATACATATTTTGTCATGAAGGTGGTAATCCACACATAGGCACATGTGATGTCTTCATTTCCCATATCATAGAAATAGAGATGAAAACGTGTATTAACATAATAATAATCACATTTAATTATATGTGATATACTGATGTTATAATTTCATAATGGTTAAAAAAATATATTAAGGATGTATAATAAGAAAAAAGCATGTAAAACTCAATAAAGGATTATACATATTCTTTGGAAAACCTCCCTTGGATTAAAACATAACCCTTCATAGATTTGTATTTTGGTAAGACCAAGAGATCTGTAACATGGGTTGGTTCATTGGGGAGATATTAAAGAAGGTATTTGAAAGCTATATTACAAAAAATATATGAGTAATAGAGGAGAGTAGGGTCATTTTTTATGAGCATGGAGTGACACTCCTGTAATTTTTCTAAACTGTAAAATATTATAAATGTATAAATCATGGTCAAATGGGTAATAAACTATAAATTTTTTAATATAATTTCATATGGGTCGAATAATCAACATAAAATAATATTTAATATCATTTTTTTCCTTATCATAATGTATTATCTTAATTTAGTAGAATTATAATTTACCGCGAGGACACATTTTTACCATGGTTACTATTGAGAATGACTAAAAGTGAAAATGAACATATTAATAAATATTAACCCCATGATTATAAAAATGGACTCAATTTATAATTATTAAATTTTAGAATATTTATAAATTAGTTTCAATATAAGTTTTCAAAATTCAATGAAAACCGTTTTTTAGACAATTGTGTTTTTAAGATACAAATGAACAAATACTAATATAAAATATACTGTCAATTACTATACAATTATTTATATTATTTATTATAAATATTAACATATAATAATTTAATATAATATAAAAAATTATTTTATTGTTCTTGATTTAATAACAAGAATTCACATTTTTTAAAAAATAATCATTTTTAACTATTCACTCAAAAATAAATCTTCTTAGAAAAAAACCAAAGATTAACTCTAATATATATTTTATATAATTATATAAACAATTAATTACATTATATCAAATTAAATTTATAATATTTTTAAAACTATCATTTATATGAAACCATATAATAGATAGAAACACATTTGTTAGAATAAAACTATATTTTTGATATAAAATCATTATAATGAATATGAAACCATAAAATATAATCATGAATATAAATAACTCATAAACATAATTTATTATTAAAATTAATTGGGTTTCTACAGCCAAACACAAACTAGCCTTGTATTCTATCCCTAGAAATATAGCCCAGAATATCCATACTTTTCTTAAGCATGAGGTCCAATCTTTCACTACCCAAACAGTAAACAAAAAACCTCTCCCCTTAGAGACAAAATTTCAAGGAGATTATAAATGTCCCATTAAATGATAGAGAAGATGATAAAAAATAAAAATAATTTATACAAAAAAATTATTATCTTATGTTTACTTTTGGTCCCTATACAAAATACCCTTCTTTAACCATTATGTTGGCATGCATAATCATGCATAAAAAATAATATAGTTAGATATCATAGGGGGGGAATTTCTCAATAATGAATTTACCATCCTTAATAAATGATTTCCCAAGCCCTGTCCATTCCCAATCAAAAAACAATTCATGTGATGATCCCCTATCTAATCCAAAACACCCAAAAAAGGAATTATAAGAAATTTTAATTAATCAATCAATTTAAAATCAGGAGGTACAATTCTTAAAAATAACTCCATGCCAAATCGATAAATTTTAAAAATGAAAAATATAATATATCATACATAAAAACCCATAATTACATGATTTATTGAATGTATTTAATTTCGATGCATTCTAATGACCTTTTAGGGTTAGAGTATTAGATAATTAAGAAAACTATGACATTATAAAATATAATTATTCTACACATTGTACATTTATTCCATATAAATAGGATCATAAATTGGAACTCTTATTTCCTTCATAAATCACTTAAGTATTCATAACTAAATGATTGAATCTACTAGAATTAAAACTCTTCATCAAATACCTTAAAATCATTCTAAAATATGGGAGTATCAAATAAATATTGGTGAGTGATATAAAAAAATGTAAACCTGTTATTCTAATGTAAAATATGAAAGCAGATGATAATTTCTCACTTTTATCATAGTTTACAATGAAAATAATTAATCACTTAATTACTCATGGAATCAGCACTCTTTTCAAACACCATTAATCAAACCAATGATAAAAATTATAATAAAAAGGAATTAATAATGAAGGTAACTTAGTATATCACATTCTTATATGAACAATACCTATCACCATTATAATGGAATAAAATATCCAGTTAATTCCAATATACATTCTTAATTAAATCATATAATCAGATAATTATAACATATTCATAGGAGTATCATATATCATGTTTGCTTCACATTTATTACCCATTGTGGTAAAGGTCTATAATTGACCCCACTATCATAATAGATAATATAAAAGAACCAAAACTTGAATAAAACACATAGAGGCCTACACATTCATCATAAAACCCATAAAACATTCATCAGAACAAATTAACTTAACAACATATATCTATCCCATATAAATAATTGGAAATATAATTTTCCTTTATAACTCTTTAAGTAAAATAATTCACAGAACAATGGGAATTTATTTTTAATTGATAATCCTATAAAAACATGAAAATTGAACATTATAATGAAGAATGTTCATGACAACTGAATTAAGAAACCACCTTTTAAAAGTGAAAAAACATTGTATTTACACATTTATAATGAAAAAAATAACCATATAAAAAATGTTAAAATATTCATTTTAACAATTTATTAATATTTAAATGATATTTGAAAATTTCCTTAACATGACATTGAAGTATAGAGAAAACCATTCTTGAAGGAACATGGACATGGAGTAGAAATTTTTGAAATAAAAACATAAAAACATTTAAAATATTTTTTAAATTTACATTGATTCTATATTTTCTTCATATTTCCTATACACCCCAAATTAAAAAAATTATATAAATTATTTTCTTTGTTAATAAGATTCATAATTTTAATTCCCTTTTTATTATTCTATTTTCTTCAATTGTTATCAAGTTTCACTTATTTAAAAAATCAGAATAGTTTTTGTTGGTCATTCTAGGATCATGATCCCCAAACTTATTTGTGTGGACTCTTGATTTTTATCCATGATACTGAAGTTTGAATCTGGATGGATGCATATTTTTTGGTTTCTATAGAAGTACTATATTAGGTACTGTAGTCGGTATTGTTTGTCATTATATCAATCAACACTATTCTCCTTAGGGACAATAGTTTGGGCCTATAATCCTTAAGGCCTTTAGGCCATCCATGTCTATTGGTCTAGTTAAGGATTTTGGGCCACCTCAAGGCCTTCAAACAACCTCATGACCTTTGGACCGCCTCATTCGGGTCATGAAGTACAGATGCAAGCAGACGGACAAAAAAATCTAGCTCCCGATGAGGGCTCAAAGTAGGCGATTTCACAAGAAAAAATCAATCTGGATTTGGAATATTGGGAGGGAATTCCTATTTCCATACAGACATGGCATGTGCACCACTGCACCTAGATTTCTAACCAAACACACAATGTGAAGGTGGTAAGCTTAATTCATGATCTAGATGCATGGGAGGGGAATTCACATTTAGTTAGGTCTAGAATGAATTCATCAAAGACCTTCAGGTCATGTAATCCACTAATACTACTAGCCTTGTAAGTTTTCCCCCACAACCCATGAAATGTGGATTATAAAAACAAATAAAAAGAAGGCATTTGTGACATTAGGGATATGTTGGTCATTCTAGGGTCATTCAGTTTATAATATCTAAAATAGTTGTATTGTCCTATTAGTGGTGAAAAGTAATTTTTCAAAGAATCTATATGTTATATTTGTTTCATGGTATAGACATATTATAATTATAGAAATAAATATGGTCAATATGTTATCAATTATTTATTTTCTATGAATCCTTCCTGAAAAACATATTATTGACGGTATAAAAAATGACGATTTTTCACTTCTAATTCCATTTTTATGATGGAAATTTCAACATTCATTATTTTTCATATGGATATAATATTTTATATATATATCTGAGGATTCTAATGATAATTTTATATAAATTATAGTGATGGTTTCCATTAAACACATAAATATATCTATTTTATAAATTTGCATTTCACAAAAATAAATGATTTTAGAAAAAATATACATAAGTATATTTCAATTGTATAATAATTAAATCATATTAAATTTATCAGCATTAAATAATAATATTAGTATTTAGTTTTTATTAATCTTTTTTGACATTAACATTTCAACACTATTCATATATGTGGTAAAACCGACCAATAAATCAACATATTATAACGATGAAATAAGTAAGAATATATTATTATTTAGTAATATTATACCTATTATATAATGTTAAATATTATAAAATATATATTCAATTCATGTGATAAATCATAGTCAATAATTGGTAATTTAATAATATAAATAAAAGATAATATTAAGATGTAATTACTGACAAAGTGTCTTAGTAAACTAGTATTAGGTCGTTATGTTTTACAATAAACATTTATTGTAAAGGTTCTTGATATATAGACAAATTATCTATAAATAACATTAATAATGTTATAAATATCATATTCATTCGTTAAATTAATTTTTAGAATCAATAATGTAAGATATTGATGAAAACTAAGATTTGTCATTCAGGGAGGTGGTAGTGCGCACACAACATATGTGATGTTTTTCTTTTACAATGGATTGAAAGATGGTAGGTTATGGTTATTACACCAATATAAAAAAATTATTTATTGTAATAAAATTAATTACATTGTATTAGTATGATAATAGAAATTTTTAGGGGGTTTAAGAAGAAGGTAACTTGAAAAAAATGATTTTGAAAATTACGTTTTCCTTATATGTACACTTTTAAGACCCTCCTTAAGACTTTTTTTGTTGGAATATATGGAAGAAAATAACCTCAATGAAATGTGAAATTTGTTTAAGGAAATATCTTTTTAGATATTGGTCAATATAATGTTCTAAAAGTTTATAAATAAGTGAGGCAGTTAGGGGATCCTTTTATGAGTAAGATGAGTGACACTCATGCAAATGTTAATTTTATTAATATATAACATATGTAATACTCAATTAAGGTGGAGACAAAATATACCAATTTTTATGATAACATGATTATAGTATAAAATATACAAATCCAATAGATTATGGAGATGTTGTGTGATATATTTTATGCCATGTCCCTTAGTTTAAAACACTCAATAACATTATATCCTTGGTGAAAAAATTTACCATTGTAACATACTTGTATGAAAAAAATAAAATTGGCCTTATCTCTAAATTTCATCCATATAATTCCAAATATAAAAAACCAACTTATAATATTAATTTTTTATATTTGGTAATAGTTAATTTTAATATAAACACAATCAATGAATTGAAATATAGTTTTTAGAAAAATTATTTATTTCCATTAAAATAATTAATATTTTTGATTCTCAATGAATTAATTAGATTATTTAAAAAATGAAGAGTTTTGGAATTTAAAACTATGGAAAATAAAAGATGTAGTATTTTTAATAATTAATTGTAAGAAAATATCAGAACAATTTTTTTTTTAAAAAAATAAAACAAATGTTCCATGAAGAGAAAAATTTGTTTTTAAATTAAAAAAATTATACTCAAAAAAATTATATTACTCCATAAACAAAATGATTTTGGAAATTTCTTATAAAAATTTTAATTCATGCTTATATCATGATGAGGTCAAAAAAGTTGTAGTTTTTTGTAAAAATTGTATTTTCACAATCCACCCAAAAATCAACGCCTTTAAAAATCACCAAAATAAACCCTATGATGTATTTAACATGATGAAACCAGAAATTAAATTATTTTTATAAAATAAAAATTCATAAATATATAAAAATAACTTTTACTAAAACATAATAATACATGTAATATCATTTTATTAAAAATAAAATCTTTCTGTTCTCGATTGAAAAACCATATCATTATTTCCTACCTTGATAATTTTATTTAGAATAATAATTATAAATATTAATTTATAAAATTGAAATTAATATTATTTTAAAAAGTATCAAATAATTAAATAACTCTTAAGATAGATAAAAGTATCAATCATGGTATAAAAATCTATAAAACATTTTAATAAAAAAATATTCTATACCATGAAGGGAACATATTATTTTAAAATATAAAATGAGTTTTTAATTTATTAAATAATATATTATGTTTCTTGAAATAATCATATATATATGTTTAATGTAAATTTATAAATTTATAATAATGAATAATAATGAACTATAAAGGTGATATATTATTAAAAATACCTTGGCATCCATATTCTACACCCTATAATGAAATTGTATCATCAAGATTTTATCTCATGTATGTTGAGTATGATTTTATCAAGTGAAAAAATGATGTAATTTTTAAAAAAAAATATTCAATGTGTGGAAACACGACATTCAAAATGATAATTTTCAAAACAATATATTAAGACCCCATACATCATAGTGGTACATCCAAGTATAAATTTTGGTTTAATAATATTAATTTCAGTTAATGAAATGATTATCTGTTATATGAGGGTCCTTTAGGGTGTAACCATTGTTTGGGACATGAAAGGAAGGAAAACCAGGCGATATTTTGCAAGGCGCACAGTTGGCACATGGTTATGTAAATCATGCAGCCTTACCCAATAAACTATTAAGCCTGGGAAATAGACATGTTGCACAGTAGGATATCAATTTTTAAATTGTGTGGAGTTTTATAGGATATTTTATGACCCCACATTCTATATAAAATGTTTTCTGAATGGTTTTCGCATAGTTATGGAAAACCATGTAGGTAATCCATGTGGCTTAGTAAAAGTTGAAAAATTATAGTATTTACATTATTTGATATTAAGGGACCCATATAATTATTACCCAATTTATTCTTTCTAAAACAATATATAACACCCCAAGCTTCCATGGTACGCTTCTCTTCGAATAATACAGTATCATGTGTTGTATGCAACTTCTGGTTCTAACACACACCACAACCAATCACACTAGCCGTTATGAATAGTAATACCTAATTTTTCAAAATTTATAAATTTTTTCTTTCAAAATTGACTTCATTTTTGGATTCAGAATATCAAAATTAGCTTAGTGTGAATTTTTTGTTTTATTCTGAAAACTATCAGTTTTTATGAATAGTGAAAAACACTAAGATATAGTTTAAAACCAAATTTTTATTTAAATAATTATTTATTTTATTTAAATTTATTTTAGGTAAAAATAGATATTTAATACCTATATAAATTCAATGCAATTAGTTGGAGTCATTTTATATTAATTTTAGATATATAAAAACATTATTGAACTTTTCAACATCTTTTACCCATCTCCTTAGAAAATTTTCAAATTGACATAGAACATAATTTTACTGCTTCTATGAGTGGAATTTAAAAAATCTGATAGACAATTTTATTATCAAAGAGTAAAATGTGGTTCAATAAGATAAAAATAATTTTTGGTGAATAGTAAATGTTTACTTTTATTTACCACGGTTAAAAGTATATTGGGAAATTAATGGTAAAAATTAGATTATTATTATCCTAACACATGTCCAAATTCTATTGGCTAAGTATAATCCGACCAAAAACAACCTTAGGAATAAAATAGGAACCTCTTTGGTCCATTGGATTAGATTAGGACATTTATTGTTATTTAATTCAAAGAAGAGTTAAAAGAGTTAAAATCATTGTTTAATAACTAAAACATTTTCAATATAGGGTTATACATAAGATAAATTCGATTGAAAATATTAACTAGAAAGATAACAATATTTCCTACATCATGGTTATTTATTTTTAATTTTTAGACATTAAATAATTTAATTTATTTATGACACAATGGTGATGCAGTAATTACCTAATTAATGAAATATTAAAATAATTGATATTATAAATATCCAAATAAATGTAATTTGATACTTTATATGAATTAAAATAATTTTATAGGTTAATATGGCATATTAGGGTTGGTTATATGAATTTTTTTAGAAGTAATAATACTGTTATGAATTTAGAAAAAACAAAATACCAAATAGTGTTAAAATTGACATAAAGGGTTTTTAAAACAAATATTATATTATTAATTGATATTAAATTACTATAAATCTAAGGTTTGGCCAAAAGACATATATAATTATAGTTGTAACATTTATTAACCACTTCGGGTTCTCTTGGATGTTTATTGTATGTTAATTAACTATATAATATAAAAATACAAAGTGATATGGTAAATGTGAAACTAATTAACTAAGAGTTACAACTAAAAGATGAGTTTATTATAGTGATCCAAACCTATCTAAAACCTATTTATTGAGTTTGTTTCGACCCATTCCCACCTTAAACTTTAAATAATACACTTTGGAGCAATTATAAACCGAATATGAATTTATTATAAAATAATACTTCTAGCTTTGTCTAAGGTGCCCCTCACCCCTCTTATAAAATGGCACCCCCCTTCTCACTAATTCACAACTTCAAATCATGTTTTCTCGTCCAAAATCATCCCATATACCATCTAAACTATCCTACCTTAATACTATAGGCCTTAATTTATTCATAAATCCAACCTAATGATCCCTTTTGATCAAATCAAAAGGAAGAACCCGAAGAAGAGGTAATGTTTTCACCACCCTCTTTCATGTTCCTTTCTTCTTCCACTTCTCCTTTCTTTGTTAATTCTATTTGAAAATAATAACTCCAGTATATAATATATAATGTGATGTAATTATAAATATGGTAAAACCATATTCAGTATTCTATCCAACTATTGAATGACATGTCACCATACGTGCGTACGTAAGACTTACCTTCTCCACGTCGTGGTGTAATTGTTATTCAAAACATTATTATTTGGATAGTTATGATAATTATGTGTAATTGAAGTAAATAATAAATATAACATTATAATTACTATGTATATATGATATAACATCCTAATAGATACGATTTTAATATCAAAAGAATGATATTGTTTCTCGTGCGTACGTACGAACTACCGTCTCCACGAACACGATGAGATTCATTCCCCATCATATGAATTCAAGACTAAATTTCATTTGATGATTATAAATAATTTTTATAGACATGATAAAATTCTGTATATTAATAATATACATCCCATCCATAACATATATGGGTCACATAATAAAAAATATAATGGAAAACGAATCTGTTAACACCTGAAACAATGATTATACTAAGATATTATCAACAAATCATTGTTAAAAGATCATATATGATATCATATTAATGTATATGATTCATTTATGATTAAATATCAATTATTTCACCATTATACATGAGTTTAACCTACCATTGACCAAGGAAAAAGTACAGAGTAAGGGTGTTCTTATCTCACTATTAATTCCGTGAGATTTCCATTATTCAACCAGTTATTTATTGCATGTGGTGTGTGTACTTCCCATGATTGTATTCATTGTTTAATATACTTTAATTTATGGATATTTACATCATCATTGTATGATACTTCTTTCATGTGTGTATGTTTTTAAAGTTACCAAATGAATAAGGGAATTTGAAATTTCAATTTCCACTCATTCGGCTTTACGCATACTTCATTAATTATTTTACTCCAAGATTATGTGTGGAATCACTATTCATTTTCTTATTTCATAATTTCCACAACCGTTTCTATTGATATAATTTTGATACCCATAATCATGCCATTTAAAAATTATCTTGTCATCGATATGAACTTGAAAAGAGTAATTTTAACTAAATCTCCATTTATTGAGTTAAATGTCCAATTCTTTGGTGTTTTTTTACAAGAGTATGTGTGAATGTCCTCTGATTGATTTAAACTAAATATACAATCATATTGAGTGTATTTATATATGTTACACATAATTATTACTTTGATTTATCCTTAACGTAATGATATGTTCTTTATAAGATATTTCATCTCAATTTACATTCCATTGAGACTTCTTTGTAGTTATACACCAAATCACTTTTATATGGTGTATATAATGTACTCTGACATAGTATATCATGAATACCATTATTATCATGATATTAAAATATTTTTATTACCTCAATTATTTGTATTCAAGTTTCCCTCTTCTGGTTAGTAACTCTAACAATAATATCTTTTTAAAATGTTTTAAAGATTTATTATTCTAAAAATTTATCATTAATGTCCATGTTTTAAAAATGGGATTAATGATTTATTTATATGGGAATTAATGTTTTAAAATTAAAATTCCTTTTAAAAGTTTCAAAGTGGTATGGGACACTTTGATTCAAAAATCAATCTTTAAATGGATTCTTGACAAATAATGTGACTATTAAATGTTATCAAGAAAAAGGGGATATTTCTCTCAAATAGTTTTAATTATTATTTTCATCTATGTCAATATCCTTAATTATTCTCGATTGAGGATAATCTGTTATGATACAATCTTCCGTATTGTATTGAATGGGTTATGTTTTACTGTGGATGTGTTATTATTATACCATTCATGGTTTTTGGATAATGTGTTGACATTTCGTATGCTAGTTTCAATACAAATGTTTATGTTATGTTTTGAAATTTTCATATAAAGAATGCATTGAACATAGTAAGTGATGGGTGGACCCTACTATATCACATAGATGCATCAGAAGGTCTCATGAGACAAACTAGTCTCTTGGCACAAGGCCTTGACAAAATCTTATTTGTAGTATTAGCACAAGGCCTTCACTATGTGGTTATGATAGTTAGGAATTTTGCATTCCATTATGATGAAATTGGTTGTTGATATTGAATGTGATTATTCGAGTAGTAGAATATCCATGTGAATAAGTAAATGGCATTATTTCATTTTATCTTTTCCATATTATTCTAAATAACAGGTATAAAAGGCATTTGTTTTAGTTATACATTGCCTTAAATGTTTATGCTTCTTTATGAAAGTTTCATCTATATTGTTATCCTTACAGAGCATCTGATCTCACCCCTTTCTATGTTTCATTTTTCCCAGGATGTGAATAAGTATTTTATGAATGAATTGTAGGGATAGTATGAGAATATGATTGTGGTCTATGGAGACAAGATGTTATTGAATTTTTTAACTTTATGATGTAATATAATCTTTATGAATGTATCTTGTGATTCCAAGGATACTAAACTAATCGGTATTTCGAGAATTGATCTTTTGTGATCATTACAATGATATGTAATAATGCACCGACTCTGGGTAACTGGGGTCCGGTTGTTACAGATGGTATCAGAGGAAGTTTAGTATAAACCGTGGAAACATTATTTAGATAAACCCTGATTAGAGAAAATAGACCTAAGATAGACATTGAGGATTAGTATAGAAGAACATTCTAGAATTGTGTTATTGTATATATTTTTTGAGTTTTCCAAGCAATACATCCCTGTCTAGAAACGACCAGGTAGAGGCGGCTCTGGCACAGATGTACCTAGGGGTAAAACCCAAAAGCACTGCTTTGAGCTAGACTCGAACGGGAACTGGTCCACAACAACAGGCCTTGCTGCACTCTTGATTACGACACTCCCGAGGGAAATGCTTAGTATAATTTACATTTTATTTACAAAATGATTTGGATTATTTTAATATAATATGAGAATAAATGACCTTGGTTAATCCTATGGTGTTTCAAATTAAGAATATGGTGTCATGATATTCTCTAAATGAATTTATGACTACTGTTACTCACACAATGCTTTCTAGTTTTAGTCAATGGATGGATTCCAAGGAAGTCATAGTAACTTTCAGAATTATGTACATGGTGGTAACGGTGGTGTAAATGACCAATAAAATGGAATGTTGATAGGTGTAAAATATATCATGTTCATGCAAAATCAGTTTTAAAAAAATATGATCAACAAAATATATATTAACCTACTCCCGGACTCAACAAAGAAGAGAAAGGTAGTGAATGATAAGAGATCCATCTATGGATACCATAGAGAGAAGAAAGCTCAATTTACATCATTCCAGAAATGTGGAAGGAGACACCCGAGAAAGTGTCTCAATGGAAAGAAAGAAATGATTTATGGGTAGGAAAGAAGGGCATAAATTAAATAATTGACGAGGAAAAATGAAGTGTACTATGGAAGAAAATAAGAATGATCCAAAGATTCCAATTACGGTCATTTGTCATCAATGTTAGGGACCTTGGCATCACCCCAGTCAATGCCCTATTCTATAAGATAACCTCTTAGTCATGGATGATTCTATGTGGAAATAAATGGATGGAAAAATGTTTAATGGTATTAGTGCTCTTTGTTTTTGAGTTTACTTTGGGTGAATTATCTCTTATATGTGTAACCCTGTAATTTATTATGTGAAAATGATATTTGAGGATGAATTATATTTTCTCATTTAGATGTAGTGATAAATAAACATTTTGTTTTATATGATCCTTTAATTTGAGGCAATTATATGTAATTCGTTTTTGGCATGAAAATGAAAGGTATGAGATATCATTTGTGGTTAAATTATGTTATGGTAATTTTGAGAAATTTATCTCAATTTGGTAATGTTATAAAATATTGTTTTTGAAAAAGGGAATCATGCAGAACATGTGACAAACCATTTCTTCTGACAAAGCTAGGGGAATCGAACCCACAACCAAAGTGTGATTGAGATTTGTCACCTAGCACTGGACTACGTGAAGTCCCTGGTAAGTGTGGATAATTATTTTTATTTAAATGATTTTACTGATCAATAATAAGTTGATTTGGGATTATAGGTCTTATCAAATGAATTCCCTTAGTATAAGAAAATGATTTGGTGATTAAGTGATAAATGAAAGATGTTCACTTTGTTGGGAACACTATATGCCCAAGGAAAATAGAATACTATGGGATTTATTTAGTGGAGTAATGGAAGATTTTTATCTATGTTTTTATTGTGTATTTATAGTGATTTGGGTTATTTATAGAAATGATTAACCTAAAATAGGGAATTTGTGATTCGGTTAATTACTTTTATGTATGTGACTTTAAGAGTACTTGATGTCATTTGGAGATACCGTTTAACGTGGAAGACTACATTACCAAATTCTTCTATGTTTTTGGTTTCATTATTATTTTGGATTATATTGAAGTATTTTAAGGACAATTGTTTATTGATTGCTATTTATTTATCTTTGGGGTACTGTTGGTTAAATTTTAGAAATTAGGATTAGTGTTTCTTTCATTAATGGAATATCCTTTTGGGGGATCATTAAATCTTATACTAACCATTTTGTTTTTGATTAATCTATAAAGACAAGGTAAATATATAGTTTATCCTTCGTGGATCATGTGATTCTATATGAATATTTTTATAGCTCTTATAGTGTGGCCAAGTATTCTTGAATACTCATCATTTAAAAATGAGTTAGTAGTAGAAATTTATTAAATAATGAAACTTTACTTAAAACATAAGTATATATCCTTATGTTCTTAGTCAATCTTAGAATTGAATTACTCATCTTTATGTAATTTAACATAAAAAAAAATAAAAATGTTGTCCACTTACTTTTCCTACTGGGAATCTAATTACTGTTTGTCCCATCCCAATTTTGTGGTTTTCTTGTTGATAACTTTCTCCTTATCATGTTTTATATCCCTCTTTATCAGAACATTAAACTTTGTTTATAATCCATATCCATGGTTTTCTACAAGGAATTCTAGTGTAGGTTATCTCAGGTGACCTTTGTACTTCACTTTCCTTCTTTTAAAGTGATAGTTTTATTGACACTTTTTATGATGTGGGAATTTCCATTATATTACCAAGAACAATTTTAGAAAATTTTAGGATGCAATTTATTTAAGGAGGGAAGAATGTAACACCCCAAGATTCCACGGTATGCTTCTCTTCGAATAATACAGTATCGTGTGTTGTACGCAACATCGGGTTCTAACACACACCACAACCAATCAAACCAGCCGTTATGAATTGTAATACCCAATTTTTTAAATTTTTTATATTTTATCTTTCAAAATGGACTTCATTTTTGGATTCTGAATATCAAAATTAGCTTAGGGTAAATTTTTGAATTTTTTTCTGAAAACATTCAATTTTTGATGAATAGTGAAAAACATAGAGTTATAGATTCAAACAGCTTTTTTATTTAAATAATTATTTCTTTTATTTAAATTTATTTTAGGTCGAAATAGATACATAATACCTATATAAGTTCAATGTAATTCATTAGAGTCAGTTTATAACAATTTTAGATATATAAAAATTTTATTGAACATGTCACCGTCTTTTACCCATCTCTTAGGAGAATTACCAAATTCACATAAAACATAATTTTTATACTTCTGTGAGAGGAATTTCGAAAATCTGAGAAAAACGGTTAATATCAAGGAGTAAAATGTGGTTCAATAAGATAAAAATAATTTTTGGTTAACACTAACGTTTTACTTTTATTTACAACGGTTAAAAGTAAATAGGGCAATTATGGGATAAAATGATATTATTATTACCTTAACAGATGTTCTAATTTTATTGGATAAGTATAATTCAACCAAAAACAACCTTAGGAATAAAATATGAACCTCTTTGGTCCACTAGGATTAGATTAGGATATTTATTATTATTTAATTCAAAGAAGAGTTCAAAGAGTGAAAATCAATGTTTAATAACTAAAACATTTTTCATATAGGGTAATACAAAAGATAAATTCGATTGTAAATATTCATTAGAAATATAAGACGATTTTCTATATAATTGTATTTTATTTATAATTTTTAGAAATTAAATATTGTAATTTATTTATGACATTATAGTGATGCAGTAATTACCTAATTAATGAAATATTAAAATAATTGATATTATAAATATCCAAATTAATGTATTATGAGACTTTTTATGAATTACTCTAATTTTCTAGTTTAATATGACATACTAGGTTTGGTTAGATGAATTTTTTGAAGTAATAATTTTGTTATGAATTGAGCAAAAACAAAATTCCAAATAGTGACAAATTTCACATAAAAGAGTTTTTAAAACAAATATAATATAATTAATTGATATTCAATTCCTAATAATCTAAGGTTTGGAAAAGAGATGTATATAATGATAGGTTTATCATTAATGAATAACATGAAGTTATCTTGGCAGTTTATAGTAAGCTTATTAACTATTAAATATAAAAATACAAGGAGACATGGTAAATATGAAACTAATTAACTAAGAGTTAAAACTAAAATATGAGGTTAATATAGTGACCCAAACCTATCTAAAACCTATCTGTTGACTTGTTTTAGACACATTCCCACCTTAGCCTTTACATAATTCACTTTTGAGCCATTAGAAACCGGATATGAATTTATTATAAAATAATACTTCTAACTTTTCCTAAGGTGCCCCTCACCCCTCTTATAAAAGGGCACTCCACCTTCTCACAAATTCACACCTTCAAAGCCTTTTTTATCAGCCAAACTCCACCCAAATACAATATAAACTGTCCTTATGTCATCCTAGAGTCCTTATTTTAGTCCGAAATCCAATCTATAGATCCCTTTTGATCAAATCAAAAGAAAGAACCCGAAGAAGATGTAATGTTTTCAACACCCTCTTTCAAGTTCCTTTCTTCTTCCACTTCTTCATTAATTTTTATTTTCATTCTAAAATAATAACTCCAGTATATTATATATAATATTATTTTATTATAAATATCGTATAACCATTTTTAGTATTCTATCCAACCTCTGAATGACATGTCACCATACGTGCATACGTACGGCTTACCGTCTCCACATCGTGGTGTAATTATTATACAAAACATTAACATTTGGATAGGTATGATAATGATGTGGAATTTAAGTAAATAATAAATATAACATTATAATGAATCTTTATATATGATATACCATCCAATTATATATGATTTTAATATCAAAATAATGATATTGTCGCTTGTGCGTACGTACGGACTACCATCTCCACGAACACGATGATATTCATTCCCCATCATATACATTAAAGACTAAATTTCATTTGATGGTTAAAAATAATTTCTATAGACATGATATAATTATAGATATGAATATGATACATCCCTCCATAACAGATATGGCTCACATAAAAAAGAATATAATGGAAAATGAATCTATTAACACCTGAAACGATGATAATACTAAGATATTATGAACCAATCATTATTAAAAGATCATATATGATATCATATAAATGTATATGATTCTTTTATAATTCAATAAAAATAATTTCAACATTATAATGGAGCTCAACCTACCCTCGACCAAGGAAAAAGTACAAAGTAAGGGGTTTCTTATCTCACTATTAATTCAATGAGATTTCTATTGTTCACCACTTATTTATTGCATGTGGTGTGTGTACTGCCCATGATAATTTTCATTTTGTAATATAATTTAATTAAAGGATATTTACATCATCATTTTATGATCCTTATTTCATGGTTTTAAGTTTTGTATGTTACCAAATCGATAAGGGAATTTGAAATTTCAATTTCCACTCATTCGGCTTTACGCATACTTCATTGATTATTTTAATCCATGATTACGTGTGGAATCATTATTCATTTTCTTATTTCATAATTTCCACTACCCTTTCTGTGGATATACATTTGACACACATAATCACCAAATTGATAAATTTTGAAGTCATCGATATGAACTTGATAAGAGTAATTTTTACTCAATCTCCATTTATTGAGTTAAATATCCAATTCGTTGGTGTTGTTTTTACAAGAATATGTGTGAATTTTCTATGATTTATTTACACTGAATATAAAATTATATTGAGTGTATTTATATTTTTCACACATAATTATGTCGTTGATTTATCCTTGTCATAATGATACGGTCTTTATAAGATATTTCATTTCGATTTACATTCCATTGAGTCTCCTTTGTTGGCATACACCAAATCCCTTTTATATGGTGTATATAATGTACTTTGTAATAGTATATCATGAATCCCTTTATTTTCATGATATTACAAATTTTTTATTACCCCAATTATTTTTATTAAAGTTTCTCTCTTTTGGTTAGGAACTATAACTAGAATATCATTTTAAAATGTTTTAATGATTTATTATTCGAAAAATTTCTCATTAATGTCCATGTTTTAAAAATGGTTTTAAAGATTTATTTATATGGACATTATTGTTTTAAAATTAAAACCCCTTTTAAATGTTTCAAAGTGGTGTTGGACACATTGATTTGAAAATCTATTTTTAAATGGCTTCTTAAAAAATAGTGCAACTTTTAAATGTTGTCAAGAAAAAGGGGATATTTCTCTCAAATAGTTTTGATGAATCTTTTCATCTATGTCAATATACTTATTTATTCTCTATTGAGGTTAATCTATTATAATACAATCTTCCATATTTTATTTAAGGAGTTATGTTTGACTATGGATGTGTTATATTTATACCGTTCATGATTTTTGGATAAAGTATTGACATTTCGTATGTTAGTTTCAATACGATTGTTTATGTTATGTTTCGAAATTTTCATATGAGGAATTCATTGGACATATTATGTAATGCGTAGAGCCTGATATATCTCCTCAATGTATCGGTAGGTCTCATGAGACAAACTAGTGTCTTCGAACAAGGCCTTAACAAAATCTTATTTGTAGTCTTAGCACAAGGTCTTGACTATGTGGTTATGATAGTATGGCATTATGCATTCCATTATTATTAAAATGGTTATTGATATTGCATGTGATTATTTGACTAGTTGATTATCCATGTGAATAAGTAATGACATTATTTAATTTTATCTTTTCCATATTATGCTGATGTTCACATTTAAAAGTCTTTTTTATACATTTCCTTAAATTTTTATGCTTGTTTATGAATGTTTCCGCTATATTGTTATCATTACTAAACAATTGAGCTCAACCCTTTCTATGTTTTATCTTTTCCAGGATGTGAAGAAGTATTTTATGAATGACTTACAGGGATAGTATGAGGATATGAGTCTGGACTATGGAGACAAGATGTTGTTTTAGGTTTTGACAATAGGATGTAATTTAAACTTTATGATTATATCTAGTGATTCCAAGGATACTAAACTAATTAGACATTTGAGACTTGCTATTTTTTGATAATTCCAATGATACATAATAATGCACCGACTCTGGGAAACATGGGTTGGGGTGTTACCTAATAGATATTCCGAAATTTGATGAAATATTCTAGTGGGTCAATCTGTGTTGTTTCTAATCCATTTGGAGCATTGTTGGTTGTACATCGATGCTCCAGATAAGTCCATCACATCCATTAAATTTCTTTTCTAGATTAGGGAATGTAGTTTCTCTAATATTCTTTTGAACCTGAAAACCACAATTTGATGATGAATCATAGTTTTTGGATTCAAATATTTTTTGAATTCGGATCTAAATCTACAATTATCAGTGTTTTCATCAGTGGATTCGATGTAGGTGATCTAAAATTAATATTCAATAGTTTTGTTGAATATTTATACTTGTGTGTTGAGATATCACTTCAATATTGTAGTGAATTTGTTACCTCAATTACGATTCAATAAAATAGTTGGATAATTAATTATTTAGACCCCTGATGATCCTAATGGTATGTGATGAAGATGATTTGAATGATTAGGCCCACACATGGGGTGCCCATGCATTCCCAAACCTAGAAATTGGTAAGGTTTGTTAAAGAGTTTCATGAGATACCATATATCCCATATTTTACTTATTTAATACATCAATTGGAATTGAAAATGGAATATTTATAGTTGTACTTTGGTTTGATAATTTCATAATGGTTTGTTTTTACAAAACCAAAATCAGAAAAATGTGATAATGAGATTATTTTGAATGCTTAATGAATTTTGATAGAAACTCTATGGGGATTAGTGCATAGGGAATGGGGAACATGTAAATGGGTAATGGAATGAGAAAATTTGCAATATTTTAAATGATATGTGACATGTTAATTAATTAATATGTTGAATATGTTAGTGTATGGTAACTATTTGGTATACATAATGTGTTAAATATAATAAGTGGTTGTGGTATGTAGAATAAGAATTTTATTTAAAATAAATTAGAGGAAAAATTCATTCAAAATGGTAAATGGGATAAATGGGACAATTTTTGGTAATTTTTGAATATTGACTAATCTATGGTAATTTTTTCATCTACTTAATCCATTACGGAATGAGAATGAGAATTAGGATAAACTGCCATTTAATGTAGTTGGAAAATGAGTTAATGAGTAAACGAATAATTTAATTTCCATATTGATTATGGTTGGCCATGATTTTAATTTTTATTGGTTTTGTTTTATTGTGGTCTGTTATGTGTGTGGGGGTATTTTGGACTATGGATCCTCCCGTAGTTTGGGTTTGGACAGATGTTCCAACCCCACACTGATATGTGTGGTGAATTGATACATATAAGCATGTGAAGATGGCTTAGGATTTTGGATAAACATATGATGATCCTCCCACAGGTCAAGTTATAATGATTAACTAAACTCCACCCCACAATGAATGTGTTTTGTATGGGGATGAATCTCTATTTATTGAACTAATGGATTCCTCTAAGATTGAGGCTTTGAGGAGAGGATAATGTGTTTTTGGTGTCGTGTTACCACTAGTAAGATAGGGATATTCCTTGTTCCTATATTAATAGTGTTTGATCTCCTTATACCCATGTGTATTTAATATATATTCCAAACCTGTTGAACAAATGATGATAATGGATTATGTAATGAAGATGATATAAATGATGAAGATGGTAATAAATATTGAAACAATTTATGTGTACTTGGTTATCTAATGGAACCCTCGTTTTCTTTTTTTTTCCTACAACTTACTTTTAACTTTATTCCACTATCCATTTAGACTGAATATTTTTTTAAAACGTTTGTGGTGGAATTTTGAGTTTTACTCACACCATGATCATGTTTCTATTGGGCACCGACATAGAGTTCATTGTTTTAGGGTTAGAGAAGGTAAATGACCTGAACTTAGGGAGTTTAGTACGACTTAGTATATGTATGTATGAGGATTTGTACTTCGATTTAGGATCATTTTTGGGATTCAACTAGTTGTCCTTATTTTTCTAATTCCATCATTTTATAACTACTTGCAAGACATGACATAGTTAATGTAGATTTTGAGTTTGTACACAGTTTTGGGAGATGTTTGGTTAGGCATGGTTCGTAATGACCCAAACATTAATGAATGGAAATCCCTCTTGATCTGTTTAAATGTATTATTATGTAAAATATTTATATAAAATTCAAACTTCTTTGGTTTTTTGTTTTTGGGTTTTAAAATAATGTTTTGAATTGTGACCATTGCTAATAGAACCAGTGAACAATGATCACATAATTAGTATAAATATAGGTCTTTAACAATTCAAATTTACTCAGACTGAGGAAGCGATGACCTCATCTAGTAGATGTGACCCATACGAAGCCCATTTGTCATATATAGGAAAGGCAGTTGGGTCTTTGTTCTTCGCTCACGACCAATCCCAAGCCGAGCTTGAATATGTTATGCTCGAGCGGGACCGCCTACGAGAGAAATAAAGTTGATAGAGATTTCCACCCGAGCAATGTTATACGAATCACCAAAGAGTCTGTCACCATCGCACACCTCATCCATATATATTATGCTGGTGTTTTAAGGGATTATTTGACAATACCACAGTACTATGGTTGTGTACATTATTTTTGTATATAATAATGAATATACTTTCATTTTATTATTGTTACCTTGTAAATAGTTTTTAAACAACAAATAATATTTTTATTTAATGTTCAACTAAAAAAACTATTTTGATGAATTAATGGATTTTTGAATTAAATAATAGTTTAAATAAATATTATTATTGTTATTAAATTAATTTTTATTAAATATAAATATTAATATAATTTTATGAATGAAATTGTAATTTTTATTAAGGTTTGAAAGCCGTTTTTATCAAAACCCATGACATTTTTTTATAAATGTCGGTTTTTATTTTAAAAGAGAAAATTATAATATTAACAGAATTATTTATATAATATAAATATTATTTCTAGAATAGGATGTCGAAATTATCCAATGGTGAATTTTTTATAATTTTCCGAGACAGTCAAATTTTTGGGTAAAAATTAAATACCATTTAAATATATAGTGTTTTTTATGAAATCATAATAACGCAATTGTGATGTAATATATTACTATAAAATTTATGTTAGGCCAAAATGTGTTTTACCATTAAAATAGTGTGATTCTGGGAATGTTTGATTTTTTTTATAAAGCTTCAGTGGACCCTTCTAGACTTATTAAACATTTTGTCTTTTTAAATTGTTTTCCGTGGGAGTGTGACTCACCTCCACATAAGCAACCCCATTATTTTAAGAATTTTGGAATTTGGCATTATAATTTTTTTTTCCACTCCCCTATGTCAAAATCCAAGGGCAAAAACCATGGGCTAGTTTGTGGTTTTGATTAGATTAATGTGATGTGTCCAAAACCTAAATAATAAACAATTCTCTCTACTTTCATATATAAACCCACCAAAGAACCCAATTCCTCCTCACTAAAAGCCTTTTAGTTCGTCCAAAC
Organism: Viscum album; assembly: GCA_963277665.1. Lineage (NCBI taxonomy): Eukaryota > Viridiplantae > Streptophyta > Magnoliopsida > Santalales > Viscaceae > Viscum > Viscum album. Next base: position 606,679,942 of record OY728119.1, on the reverse strand, counting down.
ACTTCCCTCCACTCTCTAGAATCCTCCCAAGGTGCCCGAAGCTCCCAATAAGCCTCTCTCAAGCCTTTAGAAGCACACATCCAAGTAAGGGTTTTTTCTTCCTTTCGCATTTTCCCCATTATTCTTTAAGTTGTTATGCCCCATTAATTTCAATTATAAATTTTGGGGTATGGATTAAAACCTCCCCCATACTACCCAATTTATGTTTTATGGATGGAAAATCCCTTTTACTCTCATTCAATTCCCCCCATGTACACCCGTTACTATGCTGAAATTCGGAAAGGATTTTCTCACTCCTAATTTACATTCAAGCAATTCTTTTATCTCATGAATCTAAATTCAACTACATTTGTTGGGACATGTATCTATATGACCCCTTTACTCTCCATGTCATGTAAATATTATTATACACCCCTTTGTCTCTCATCAACCATTTTTATGAGTTCTTATGTCACACTATTATGCGCCCAAAATTGCACCGCACTTTTCCAAGCCAAAGCCATTGAGTAGTGAATACCATGCCTATTTCCCTATCAATGGTATTCACCTTTATGAACATTTACTTATTTTTAATGACTTTAATGTATGTATTCCCTATTCTTTTATCATTTAATAAAGTATTATGTTGAATGATTCAATGTTTTATGATCTATATGGCACTCTTATGCATGAAAGGAAATGTTTAAGAAAGGAGAACCCTAATAGAGCTACAATACATTGGGTAATGTATAGTATCATGATAAATTATGTGCAATGGGTTTTTACTCAATATAATTCAAGTAAAATGATTGTTTACTCATGATTCATGTTAAATTAGGGTTTAATCATCCTCCATGTGTAATGTGCCTTGGCTCATGCTAATTCCATGTTAAGTGTTATTGCCACATTTCCATGTTATGATTATCATGATTTATCATGCCTTTATGTTTTTGCTTATCTTGTGTTATTTTGATATTCCTAATGTCTAACATGTATTGTATTTCTCATATTATTCCATGATCATTCCCTTACTTGGCTTTATAGTTCACACTTATCTTTTTCATGTCCTCAAGTTATCCCATGCAACACTATGTATGAGGGAATGTAATGGTCATGTATAGGATGTTTTCAATAAAGATGTTATATTTCTTATTTTAAGTTGTTATGTAATGATCCAAATCCACAAAGACACTAGATCTAGTTATCTTCAATGTTGTATCATGTGAGGTTAATGTAATAAATTATGTTTAATTGTGTAATAAAATGCAGGGTCGTCATAGTTGGAATCAGAGTATAGGTTTAGTTATTTTGTGGAAATAGGATTTGAAAACCCTAGTAAAGCCTTAGAGAAAAGACTAAGTATAATAAAAACATACATATGTTTTAGTGAGTTTTTATTAAGTGTTTTATCAATAAAACACATCTCTATATGGATACGAGCTGGTAGGGGAAGATCTGGAATAGATGTATCCTAGGGGTGAACCTGAAAACACCGCTTTGAGAAAGACTCGAACGGGAACTGGTGCACAAAAATGGGCCTTAATAAAATATTGGTTATGACACTCTCAGGGGATATTCTTTGGTAAATTAAAAAGCGTAGTATGAACCATTATTAAAGGACAAAAAATTTCCTCAAGAATATATGTTATAAACTAGACCCTGGATAAAATAGACTGAAGAAAATAGATTCATAAGTTAAAGAAATAAATTTTATTTATAAGTCATCAGTTTTGACCATGTATTACCCTTTATGAGTTACCCCGTACATTACATTTCTTCCATCCAATGTTTGGTAATAGGGGGACTCGGGCTAACAACCGATGTGAATATCAATGTGATGACTGTACTAATGAGATGCCCAGTCCAATGTGAGTGGGAATCATGAACATTGCCATGCTTATCTCTCATCTAAATCAAGCATTGAATAGAAACATGGTTCAAGAGGAATGTTCAACCCCCCCCCCCCTCCTAAGAAATAGCATGTCACTATCGATAGCTTAATGAGACAAAGGCCTCCTACTTTTAATTAATCATCTGATCCCTCAATCACTGAACAACGGATCAACTCCATTGATAATATCTTTTCCATATTTCAATGTTCTTAACAAGAGAAATTTCTCCTGGATGCTAATCATATGGAGGGTAAATCTGATAAATGGTGGACGTTGATAAAAAATGTGATCCCTGAGGAGGAGATCAAGGCGTTGTAATGGAATGATTTCCGTAAGATGTTATTGGATATAAATTTTCTGCGCACCCTCTGTCGTAAGATGGAAAGGGACTACCTTGACCTCCAGAAAAAAGATGGCAATATATGTTGGAGCGTAAAAGGAAAATATCACAAGGCTTTCATGATATGCTTCCAGCTTTGTCATTACCCACCGAATGCATGGCTGACCACTTCTTTGGTGGGACAAAACCTAGCTTGTGGAAAGCAATGGCGATCCGTGACTTCGACAGCTATATGGAAATTTCCCGATATGCCCTTAAGGTCGAAATAGATATCAGATAATTCAGGAGTATCATGGGGATAAGAAGCATAAGGTGGACTTCAATGCTAGTGTTATGATGGATAAATCCAACCGTGCTATGAAGATTATGCACCCCACTTTCCAATGGTGTGTAAAGAAGCACCCTGAAAATTTCCCGAAGGGTGAAATAACATGTTTCAAGTGTGGATGAAAAGGTAAACTACCTATTAACTGTTAGAAAGAAAAACACATGGATGAAATAGAGGAGAGGAATTCTCCATTCGAACCTCAACCAGTTGTTCACTGCTACAACTGCAAAGAACCAGGGCATCATGAAAATCAATGCCCTAAGGCGAGGTTTTTCAGAGGCATCCAACAACCTCTAAGGTAGTAAGGACGAGATTTTCCCATCATTACTACTGATGTGAACACATCACTAATAAAAATCTGGATTTTAACATTGCTAAAAAAAGGCCTTTAACAACGCTATTAATGACGGCGAAGATTAAGGGGGGGGGGTCCCCTTTATCAGCGCTCCAAAAAGTGATGATAAAGACCCCTTTTATCAGCACTAAAAAATGTGCTGATAAAAGAAGACTTTTATCAGTGCTAAAACAAAGCGATGATAAAATGGTCTTTTATCAGTGCATTCATTTTAGCTCTGATAAAAGAACCCTTTTATCAGTGCTTTTTTAGCGTGGATAAAAATAAAAAAATAAAAAAAATACTACCAATCTCGGAGGGGTGGGTCTTCGTACAGCTCTTGAACCCCCCTTTATTGGCGTTTTCCTACACCTCCAGCACATGCACGCACCACCTACACCATTTATTAGTTATATCCCCTCTAAATAACCCTTGTGTGTGCGCCCCTTTCCCCACACAGATTTGATCTTCAGACCTCCCCCCTGTGCACCTAAAGCCTTTTCCACTCCACTATATTGATTTGTTCTCTTATTTATGATATATCTATTTATTTATATATATATATAGTTATATTTATTCGTATAGTAATATATATTTATATTAATATATATAGTTATATTAATATATATATATTTAAAGTTATATTAATATATATATATATAGTTATATTAATATATAGTTATATAAATATTCATATATTGGTTTTTTAAATAAAATGGTTATTAGTTATTATTTAGATAAAGCTAATATATTTTATATGTAAATATGTTTAATTATTTATTTAAAAATTTTAATTTTTATGTGTGAGTATATAATAAATATATACATATATTGATATATTTGATTATAAATAGCAGTGCATTATAAAAACGATAATATTTCAAAGTAATCATATCAACATGAATGTAATATCTTGGAATAAATTCATTCCCCACCAAAAAAAGACAATAATACCCCCTTAAAGGAGGCTGGAAATCCACAAAATGTTAAAAAAAATCGGGGTACCCTGACTAAAAACTCAGTTTTTGAGGCATTGTGGGCCACATTTGGCCTCAATAAAATCTTGAACGGGGTCCCCTCGATCACAGTGATGTAGAGCTCATCGAAGGCTTCGATTTGATATGTGGTAGAGCTCAAAGGACACCCAGATCAAAAGTAATGACCGTTTTAATTTTGAGTTGCGTTTTCAACATATTTTGGATCTTTTAAAAAAATTATTCTTCAAATTTTTATTAAATGACTATTACTCCATAATAATTAGCAAATTATTAATTAAAAATATTTGTTTTTATTTTTTTATAAGACATTTTCACTAAATATCTTATATATTAAGTATAATAAGTGTAAATGTATATTTATACTTATCTAAAATATATTTAAAAATTATATGTTATATTTATTTTAATATAACTATATTGATATATTTATATATTTATATATTATTTTTAGTTACATTTTTTTGAAGTTGAACCCTTTATCATCACTTTTAAAAAAAGTGATGATAAGGGTCCCCCCTTTATCAACGCTACTGAAACAAGCATGATAAAGGGGGTCCCTTTATCAACGATAGAAAAAGCACTGATAAAGGGGTGGCGCTGGCCCTGCCCAGTTTTGTGGTAGTGCATACAAAAAAGTTGTGACAAGTATGGTAGTAATTAATTCAAGAATAGAAAATGTACTTCTTGATCCATGTTCTACGCATTCTATTATATCTTTAAAGTTTAGTAGAACATTCTCAGCACCACCACAAGTCATGGAAGTGAAGATTTCGGTGAGTACGACAAATGGGGAAATCATTGAATCCAAAGAATATAACACCACCCCTATCATAATCTATGGATTTAACTTCTTGGAGATCCTCATCATGCTCCCTATAGTGTAATTTGATGCGATTCATGGCATAGAATTTATTTACTTATATAGATCCAACGTAAATTTCCAGGGGAGGAAAATCACTCTCCATGTGGATAATCGACCCTCGATTCTATAAAAGTGCAAGGAGGAAGACAAGTCTTCTTTAGCTCTATCATCTCAAGTATGGTTATTACTGCCCTATGAGAATGAATATCTAGATCAGATGACTGTGTCTAAGGAATCAACCATCCTAGAAGACTTTCCTATAGTGAGGCAATTCCCTAAAGGGATTCCCGAGGAATTGATTGGTTTTCCTCCTAGAAGATATGTTGAAATCTCAATTGATCTTATACCTAGGGCATTTCCAATATCCAAGACTCCATATAGAATAGATTTTGTGGAGCTTGAGGAGCTAATGAAACATCTACAAGAGAATCTAAATAAATAGATTTTATGCCCATGTTCTTCACTGTGGCGTGCATTAGTCTTCTTCGTTAAGAATAAGGATGAGTCAATGCACCTTTGCATCGATTATCATGAGCTTAACAAAATCATGAAAAAGAACATGTATTCTCTCCCATGAAATGATGACATGTTAGATCATCTGCGTGGAGAACAATACTTCTCCAAGGTGGATTTTCGATTGTGATATTATCAGGTGAGGGTGAAGAAGAATGATATCCCCAAGACTGCTTTTCGTAAAAAATACGATCACTATGAATTCATAGAAATTCCTTTCAGACTCACTAATTCTCCATCAATCTTCATGGAATTGATTAATAGAGTCCTTAGATATTACCTCTACAAATTTGTGGTAGTCTTTATTGATTATATTATGATATATTCAAAAACAAAGGAGGATCATAAGGAGAATCTAAGAACTGTACTAGAGACCTTGCAGAAGGGGAATCTCTATTAAAATTATAGAAAGTGTGAGTTCTAGTTAGAGGAGGTCTCATTATTGGGCCATATCATCACCAGTAATGGGATATCTGTGGATCCCTCCAAAATAGATGCAATTGAAGGATGGATGAGGGCAGAATCGGTAATAGATATCTGTAGCTTCTTAGGGTTAGCTAGATAAAATAGACAATTTTTGAGAAATTTATCATTATTGACCAACCCTATTACCAAGATAACTCGGATGGGAGTAAAGTTTTCTTGGAGTGATGAATGTGAATAATGCTTCAAGGAGATGAAAATAACGCTTAACCCTATGCATGTGCTCACTTTTCCCTCAAGTGGACAACTTTTTTTGGTTTTCTGTGATGCATCAAAGAAGGGCCTATGATGTGTGTTGATGCAAAATGACAAAGTCACTGCCTATGCTTCATGGAAATTGAATGTTCATGGATAGAACTATCTAACACATGACCTCGAGTTGGCTGTAGTGATCTTCACTTTGAAAATTTGGTGTCATAATCTATTTGGGTATAAGTGTGAAATATATACAGACCACAAAGGCATCAAGTATATATTCACACAGAAAGAGTTGAACATACACCATCGTAGATGGTTAGAGATGATCAAAGACTATGACTACTCAATCCATTACCACCCTGTGAAAGCGAAAATGGTGGAGGATTCCCTAAGTAGAAAGGACCCAATGATTCTATCATTGATTAGATTTAAAAATGATCCAATATTCATAGATTTTATGAAGATGGACATGTGAATCATATATAAGGGAACATCATCAATCCTTTCACAAATAATTTCTCAACTATTACTTTTGGAAATGATAAAAGATTCTCAAAAAGATGTTCTGGGAATTCAGGAAAAAGTTGATGCAATTAGAAAATGGAAATCCTCAGAGTTTAATGTTAAGGAAGAAGGAATTGGGAGATTTGGGAAAATAATTTGTGTTCCATCAAGTCCAGATCTGAAGGTGGAACTTTTGGATGATTCACATAGTTCAAATTTCTCTATTCACCCAGGAAACACAAAGATGTATCGATATCTACAAGAGCATTATTGGTGGGATAATATGAAGAAAGAGATCACTGAATATACAACAAAGTTCATGGTGTGTCAGCAAGTGAATGCATAGAGGCAGAAGTGAAAGGGGATGATGCGTCAATTTACAATATTAGAATGGAAATGGGAGATAATCACCATGGAATTTGTCACCAGACATCTGAAGACACCCAAAGGCATCAATGCAATCATGGTTATTATGGATCGTCTTAAAAATGATGCACACTTCATTGCTATTCTGGGGGATTTCTCATTAGATCAACTGGCACAGATATATATCAGGGAAGTGGTAAGGCTTCATGGAGTACCACTATCTATTGTTTCCGATCAAGATCCAAGATTCACCTCTATGTTTTGGAGGAGTTTTCAACATGATATGATTATTGAAATAAAATTTAGTATGGACTATCATCCTCAAAATGATGGCCAATACGAGTAGAATATCCAAACACTTCAGGACATGTTGAGAGCATACTCAATGGACATTAAAGGAGGATGGGATTAACATCTTCTTCTGGTTGAGTTCTCTTATAATAATAGTTTTCACTTGAGCATCCAAATGGAACCGTATGAATCACTTTATGGGAAGAGGTGCAGAACACCAGTGTGTTGAGATGAGGTTGGTGAGAGTAAGCTTCTTGGACCAGAAATGGTCGAAGAAATGGTGGAGAAGTTGAAAACCATTCAGTATCATATCCAGGTATCCTAGAGTTGACAGAAGAGTTATGCAGATAACTGTTGAAGAAATATTGAGTTTAAAGTTGGATACATTGTATTTCTATGGATATCTCTGTGGAATAAGTTCGTGAGGTTTGGAAAGAATGGGAAGTTATGTACAAGGTACATCGGCCCCTTCGAGATTCATGATCATGTCCGGGTTGTGGTCTATCGACTAGCACTTCAACCTACCATGGCTAAAGTACATCATGCGTTTCATGTATCCCCCTTAAGGAAGTACATAACAGACCCTTCACATGTACTCTCTTCAGAGGTGGTACAATTAGTGGACAATCATTATTATGATGAGAAACTAGTGACGATCTTAGATCATAGAGAAACATTTATCTAAAATAAGACAATGCCCCTCATCAAGGTGTTGTGTTGAAACCAAAATTTTGAAGAAGAAACATGGGAATAAGAGGAAAATATGAAGCATAGTTACCCACATCAATTTTAGTGTGGGAAAATGAAATTTCTAGGGAGAAATTTCTTAAGGGGGGAAGATTATAACGACCCAAACATTCATTAATGGAAATCCATATTGATCTAATTATATGTCTCTTTATGTAAAATGTTTATATATAATGTCAAAATCATTGGTTTTATGTTTTAGGATTTTAAAATACTCTAAAGAATTGTGACTGTTACTAATATTGATATTGAACAGTGATCACATGATTATTATAAATATAGGGCTTTAACAAATTCAAATTACTCAGACGGAGGAAGCGATGAAATCATTCTATAGATGTGCCCCATACGAAGCCCACATTTCAGAGCTCGAAAAGGAGTTTTGCATCTTTGGGGTTTGCTCTGAACCAATCCCATGATGAGCTTGAATAAGTTAAGCTCAAGTAGGACCGCTTATGAGAGAAATGGAAGTTGATAGAGATTACCACCAGGGCAATGTTATCTGAGCCACACCAAGAGTCTGTCACCATCGCACACCACACCCGTCGGCCTTATGTTGGTGCTTTAAGGGGTTATTTAACAAGACCCTAGTACCATTGTTATGTAGATTATTTTTTTATATAATACTTAATATACTTTCATTTTATTTTTTTAAATTGTAAATAGTTTTAAAAGCAGAAATAGTATTTTTAGTTAATGTTCAACTAAGCAATCTATTTTGATGAACTAATTGATTTTTGAGTTAAATTATATTTTTATAAAATATTATTATTTCTATTAAATTAATTTTAATAAAATATAAATTATCGTATAATTTTATGAATGCAATTGTAATTTTTATTAAGGTTTGAATGCCAATTTTTCGAAACCCAGGAATTTTCGATAAATGTCAGATTTTATTTTAAAAGTGAAAATGAACATATTTAGAAAACAATTTAGATAAAATGAATATTATTTTTGGAATGAGGACGTCAAAATTATCCAACGGTGAGTTTTTCATAATTTTCTTAGACAGTAAAATTTTTGGGTAAAAATTAAATACCGTTTAAATATATAATAAGTTTATGACATCATAATGACCCAATAGTGATTTAATAAAATACTATAAACTTTATTTTCGGAAAATATATGTTTTACCATTAAAATAAGGTGATTTTTTTCTATTTTATTAATTTTACAAAGCTTTAATGGACCCTTCAAGACTTGTTAAAACTTTTGTCTTTTCAAATTGTTTTCCTCGGGAGTGTGACTCACCTCTACATACACAACCCCATTATTTTAAGACTTTTGGACTTTGGAATCATAAAATATTTTCTTCCACTCCCCATTGACAAAAACCATTGGAAAAAACCATGGTCTAGTTTGTGGTTTTGATTTGTTTAATGTGAGCTGTCCCAAAACTACATAATAAACAATTCCCTCTCCTTCCCTATATAAACCCACCAAATAACCCACTTCCTCCTCACTCAAAGCCTTTTTACATCGTCCAAAATCTACCCTCCTCTCTCTATAGTCCTCCCAAGGTGCCCCATTCTCCTAATAAGCCTCTCTCAAGCCATTGGAAGCACATTTCCAAGTAAGGGGTTTTTCTTCTTTTCTCATTTTTGTCAAATATTCTTTAAGTTGTTATGCAACATTAATTTCAATTATAAATGTTGGGTTATGGTTTCACACCTCCCCATACTTCCCTCCTTTTGTTTTAATGATGGTATACCCCTTTCTCTCTAATTAAATTCCCCCACGTACACCTGTTACTATGACCAAATTCTGAAAGGAATTTCTCTCTCCTCATTTAAATTCATGCAATTCTTTTGTATCCCGAATATAAATTCCATTACATTTGTAGGGACATGTATCTATATGACACGCTTACTTTCCATGTCATTTAAATATTATCAGACACCCATTTCTCTACCATCAACCATTTTTATGAGTTCTTATGTCAAGTCATTATGCTGGTGAAATTGCACAGTGCTTTTCCAAGCCAAAGTCACCATGTAGTGAATGACATGCCAATTTCTATATAAAGAGTATTCACCTTTATGCACATTTAATTATTTTTTATAGAGTTTCATGTATTTATAACACATTTTTTTATCGTTGAATAAAATATTATGTTGAATGATTAAATGTTTTATGATCCATGTTGCACACTTATTTATGAAATGAAATTTTTAACAAGGGTGCCCCCTAATAGCACTCCAATGCCTTGGGTAAAGTATATTATCATGATACATCATGTTAAATGGGTGTATACTAATGCTAATTCATGTGAAATAATGGTTTAATCATGCTTCATGTGAAATGTGGGATTACTCATGCTCAATGTTCAATGAGCATTGGCTAATGCAAATTACATGTTAAGTGTTGTTGCCACATTTCCATGTTATAATTAGAAAACATTATCATGCCATTATGTTTATACTTATCTTACGATCTATTTACATGCCTATTGTCTAACATTTATTGTATTCCTCATGTTATTCCATGATTATGCTTGTACAGGGATTTATAGCTCACCCTTTTTTTATGCTTGTCCTCATGTTATCCCATGTAATGATAAATAAGAGGAAATGTAGTGGTCATGTAATTGATTTTTTCAATAAAGATGTTGTATTTTATGTTTTACATTGTTATGTAATGATCCTGAGCCACAAAGACACTACACCTTTCGATTTTCTATGTTGTATCAAGTGATGTTTATGTAATGAATTATGTTTAATTGAGTAATAATATGAATGGATGTCATATGTTTATTGATTATTACATATCATTTCATCCATTTATATTTTAAATAGTTAAATATTATTATGGTAATGAAGGTATAGTCTCCCCACATGAATTTGAGACACTCTCTTCTAGTCATCAACCTTCACTGTATGGGAAAGGAAGCTTGAGGTCATGTGACAACCTAGCTCAGGGAAATAGGTTAAAGGATCCCAGGTTGGGACAATTACAATGTCGTATCAACGTAGATCCTCTATAGGGTATTATTATTTCGTATAGTAGATAGTAGTTTAGGATGTGTTCAACCTTGTTAATAAAATCGTTCTTGGGATTATGTAACCCATGAAGGTGGGAAAACCCATGGTACCCCAAAAGAGAATTTATTTCCTAAATTTTTTTATAGTTGAATGATATTTCACCGTTGGGATATGTCTATTTTCTGTGATGTGACTGATTTATGAAATTTTTACCATGGATGGAAGAACATTAGGTTTGGCATTCATGAATCGTTTTATGCACCTAAGGATATTTATGGAATGAATTATGATAGGCACACACTGGAGGGGTGTGTGGGCATAGAGAGTGGAATTCATTTTACTTCATTGAAAATTTTGACGAAAATGGTGTATAATAAAGGTAATGAAAGTGTCCGAATGAAAAATTATGAAAATGAATAGTTATGGAATAATGTGTTTAACGAAAAATTATGGACAATTTGAATTTTGGGACTGTAATAAATTGTAATGGTCTAATTGTGTCTGGATGAGAAATATTTCATGTTGATTGTGAAATATTAAATTAATTTTTCATAATGAAAGGTGTAAATGATTAAAAATGAGGATTGTAACATGTTGTGAAATGGGTACTATTTAGAAGGGAAAATAATTTTGTTGTGAATGAGTAAATCATTTAAAAATTGTTGTTTGATGAAATACATGTTATTAAGTAAGCTGTTTTACAACATATTGATCGCGACTCTTGGTATGGATGGAAGTTGGTAGTTTTTTAAGTTTGATGATTATAACGGGAATTGTGCATGTGGAGTGGGTTGTTTAAGGCTGATTGTATAATAATTTTTCCATGTATGGTTTAAATTCTATCAATCGTTCATCACAGTTTTTGTTGAGTAAAATATTTTTGGATTCGTCTCATAAATCAGGTAGGGACTTTCAAATTTTGGGTGAACATGGAGTTCAATATGCAAATTGTTGAGTTCAAATAAACTGGTGAAATTATTCATAAAATTATTTATAATGATGGATATTTTTGGAGAACCCGGTAGTGGGAATTCCTTGTGATATTGATTTGACCAGTATAGGGTTGATTAAGGGTAGTGACAGTGCACTAGTTGGAGACCTTGAAATTGGATTGAAAATTATTTCAGGTTCTGATGTGACCTTGGAGATGTGTTTAAATCACCCTCGGTAGAGCTGTGTGATTTGGTTAATGAGGGGTTTTTTCTAATGTGTGGGTAGAAACGCTTTCCGGTCATGATCATATGGAGTGTGTGATGGACGGTATGGATGGTGGCTGGGTTTGGTGACCTTTGTAGTAGGGCCCCTGGTGATTTTTTTGGATCTGAAAGAGGGTGTTTATCCAATGGGGTGGATTTATGTGTACGGTTACCTTTGGTGTATAACGTGAATTGGATGGTCACTTGGTTCACAGGGTATAGTGTTCATTTGAATGGGTGTGAGAGTTACATTGGAAATTGTTTCATTTCTTGCAACTTAATGTGCGTGGTTTGGGGAGAGGACCCATGTCTTTTCCTTATTGTGACTCTGGTTTAGGGATTTGGTGTCATTCAAACATCAAGGTGACCTATGAGAGAGTTCATACGAGGATCCTATAACTTTTCGGTCTGTGTCACATAATGGGTGTCTTGGACATTATTAGTGGGACATAGAGAGTGTAACCCGATGTGGTTTTGTCCTAAATGGATATGTGGAAGATTGATGGTTGCTGATGTGACTCTAGGTGTGTTCATGCATTGATGTTTTTTTATAAAATCAGGAGATACCTTATAGGTGGATAACCTAGTGATGTTGGTTCCTTGAAATAGGAATCATTGGAGATGCAATAGTAGTGGAACTAATGCATAATGAGTATGATCAGATTTCTGTTAGTGGTATGGTTCAGCCATGGATTTCTTAGATGGGGACCTTAGTGCTTGTATTTGGTTGTATGTTTTGTTTCAAATGATTGTATTTTATGGATACCTAACACATCTATTTAGATGAAAATTAATGGAGTCCTCGATGTTTTTCTTGGTGGGAGAGGTAAGGATGACTATTAAATGGTTAGATTCTTTTGTTTTAAAGTGAAAAATAATGTGAAAATGGTCACATGGATGATTTTGTTTTTTAGAATAGGGTGGTAAGTATGCATGAGATAGGCTTCACACAGGTGATGGTTGGCCTTGCGATAATTGATGTCGATTTATGTTTGGTCCCATTAATGTTTAATACATGAGGGATATAATGAGTTTTAGATGTGGGTATGCACTAGTATGGTGTGATTTCAATCCGGATAAGCATCTTTTGATTTTTCAAAAACCAAAGTGTGAAGCATGGATATGTGGAAAACCATTGTCTTTCAATGGTGTGATAGACAACTGTGTTTGGTTGTTACTAGAAAATTACATGGTTGAATATCTCATGGGGCGTGGTATAATTAGTTTCATAGGAAACATTGTTTCATGACAGCTTGGCGGATGGTCATGGAGCATTGGTGAGTCTTGGTTGTAAATCATTCTTGAGTGGTGGTGGTTAATTTCTTGATGATTTGTGTGCATTAGGGAATCTTGAGATCCATGGAAGGTCTGGGTGTCCCATAGTGGGAGGTGACATTAGTAGTGGATGAGTTGGTGACATTTCTCCTAAAAACATCTTTTCATACCTCATCTTGTGATGATATTTCCCAACATCTTTAAATCAACTTAGGTATAATGAGAAGCAATATTATTATGCCAAAAGACATGATGGTGTTTTTTTGGATTATAACATCATGTATTTTACACTCAAAGTGTAGTATATATGGAGATAGATATTTGGATGTGCACTGTCGATAGTTTTCGGGTAATGACCTCATGATGGACCGAGGGTCGAAGAATGATGTGGATGTCGTTCATGGAAACCAGAAATTGGCACAGGGTGATGTTTATATCATAAATTTGGTAAAATATAGACAGTCGTGTCAATGTTTTGGGGTTCATATTATGATTGAGTGTAAGTCGTGGAGGTTGATTGAGCCAAGATGGGGGATTGGTATTTGGGTAGTTCCAAATGAAATTCTAGATACATGTGGTAAGACATTTAAGGGGGTGGAAGGTTGTAAAATGGTTTTTGGTAGGAGTAATTGGGATATGTAACTCCCAAAAATATTGTTAATAATCTTAGGTAATCGTCTTTGGTTATTCTGGACAATCCAGTTGGGGGTGGTCCGACATGATATGATAGACGACTATGGGCATGGTGATAGTTACCCACCCCATGTTTGATGTTATAGAGAAAATTTATCTTTTGAAAATGATGTCATACTTGAGTGAGGCTTGGTTGATCATATTAATTAAATATATAGTATAGGAATTTCCTCCTAGTGTTTCATTTGGAAAAGATGGAGGCCAGTGTTTGGAGAAGTCTATATGGATATCTGGGAGTGGTGAGTTGGGAACATAATAGGTATGTTTTGAAGGTTGAGTTGGTATTCTGGTGGACATTCATCGGTATATGGGGTTCCAAATTAGAGAAGACTATAGAGATAACCATAATGGGAAAGAGTATTTTTGATGATGTGATCTGAGTTTTGGGTTGGAGGGATGTGAGTGATCATCGTTTTAGTGAGTAGGTCATGATAGTGAGTGTTGGAACAGGTTTAATCGGTTGAGTTTCCTGAGAGCTTGGTTGCATCTCTGTTTTCAAAAAATATGGAATGGGATTGTTGGGACATGTGTGGTGGATTGACATAAGTAAGAAAATTTTTATGGAATTACCTTCTGTTTTTCATTGGGTGATATTGGTCTTTGGTCACCATTAAAGCATTTAAACTGGAGTTAAATGACTCCAAGTGATGTGGGTCATGAGTTGTGAAGATGATCAGGCTGATGTGTTAATGGATGGTTCCTCCACAATGGAATGGTGTTGTTTTAAAGGTTTCATTGTGATGTAAATTTTACATTACTACCTAGTATTCTGTTTAGAGTCTTAGTGGTTGAGGAATGGTTAAATACGGTACAACCATTATGGAGTATCAAGCTCCTATGGTGGATTATAGTGAGAAAATCATGAGGGGAAAGAACATGCCTTTGGTTCATTTTTTTTGGAAGCATGGTAATGTTCATAAGGAAAATTGGGTCTGGTGAATGGATAAGCTTACCTTCATCTCTTGGTTTAGGAAGCCTAGTAATGCTTTGAAATGATGTTCGAGGACAACTGTTTATAAGGTGGGGAGGTTGTTAGATCCCAAACATCCAAAATGTACGTCATTTAATAAATTTTAATTTCAATCACTATTATTGTTTTACGAAATGATTATTTGGTATATGAGGGGTATCAAGGGTTTTTTGGGGCTTCGAGATACAAAAGTAAGGAAAACCTTTCCAAACAATGCAAGGTACACAGTTGGAAACGATTAACTAATCCATGCATCCTTCCCAAGAAACCCATGTTTCCTTAGATAGTGACATAATACATGGATGTAACACATTTTTTAAATCTTGTGGAGCTTCACAGATATCCATGTGACATCACCTTTCTTATATAGTGGATTTTTCATGGTTTTCCCATGGTTTCGAAAACTATACAGGTAAACCGTGTGGCTCAATAGAATTTGGAAAATTATAGTTTTCCATTATAATATTTAAAGTTCCCATTAGATATCAACCTAATTTATTCCTCCTCCAAGACTAGAGATGACCCAATTTTAACCATGCTTACAAGGGGTTGATATCCTTTGTTTTTTTCTTTTTTAGGGTTTTGTTGATTACAGATCAAATATTCAGGATAACCTGTCGCCTGCCTTGATTATCCATTCTAGATTATGGTTTTCAGTTTCTAGAATCATCATTTGAAGATCAAAACCACTCTTTTCTAGTGGAAACTACATCTCAACCCTTTTCTTTTTTATATAATTAAAAATGATTTATTACATAAAAACATCACTTGATACAACATAGAAGTTTGGGTGGTCTAGTGTATTTTGGGCTTAGGAACATTAGATAACAACTTAAAGGATGGATCACAAAATCTTATTGAAAACATCCTTTACTTGACCACGACATTACCTCGTACTTAGCATTGCATAGGATAAACTGAGGACATGCATAAGAAAAGGGTGAGCTATAAAGCCTAGTAAGGGAATAAAAATAGAATAACATGAGTAATATAGTACATGTTAAACAATAGGAATAACCATGGATCACAAGAGAAACATGAAAATAAATACATCAAAAAGAATGATAATCATTACATGGAAATGTGGAAACAACACTTTACATAGAATTAGCATGATCCAGGGCTCATTGCACATTGAGCATGAGTAAATCCTCATTACAATTGAAGCATGAGTAAACCCTATTTGTAAAATAATTTCCATGATTCAACAGTCATTGCACTTGAAATACCATGATAATATACTTTACCCAATGCATTGAAGAGCTATTAGGGCGCACCCTTCGTAATCATTTCATTTCATGCATATGTGTTCCATATAGATCATAAAATATGGATTCATTAACATCATAATTCTTTCCATAAATAAGAGATTTGGGCTATTTAATTTCAATTTTTCAATCAATAAGTACATGTGTATAATGGTTAATACCCTTGATAGAGGTGTGGGTATGGTATTCACTACGTAATGAATCTGGCATGGAAAGTTCGGTGTAATTCTGGAAGCATAACGCCGTCAAATAGAAATCTGTAAAATGGTTTGATGAGAGTGAAAGGGGTATTTTATCATTTATGAATTAAATGGAAAATAAGGGGATCATGGGAGAAATTATACCAACATATGGGATGGAATTTATATTTATAATATAAAATGATATCTTGAATGTAAATGAGGAGACATAAATTTCATACAGAATTTTGTCATAGTAACAGGTGTACATGGGAGGCATTTATGAGAAAGAAATGGGTTTCTCATTATTAAATCATAAATAAGTCAGTATTGGAGAGGTGTAAAATCATACCCCAACATTTATAACTGAAAATAAAAGGTTGTAACAATATTAAGAAACATGGATAAAAAGAGGATGGAAGGAATACCTTACTTGGATGTGTTATCCAAAAGGCAATGTAGAGGCTTCTTGGGAGCTTCGGTGCCTTGGGAGGATACTAGATAGAGGAGGGATGATGTTGGATGAACACAAAAGTCTTCAAGTGAAGATGAAGTGGGATCTTGGGTGGGTTTATATATGAAAGGAGAGGGAATTCTTTGTTATTTAGGTTTGTGACACCTCAAATCAAACTAATCAACACCACAAACCAACCCAGGGTTTTTGACAACGGTTTTTGCCAATGGGAAGTAGAAAATAATATTTCATAAGGACAATGTAAGAAAGTCTTAAAATAAAATGGTTTATTATGTGGAGGTGAGTCACACTCTCAGGGAAAAAAATTTAAAAAGATAAATTTTTTATAAGTCTTGAAGGGTCCACTAAAGCATTGTAAAATAAATCAAACAAACCGAAAATCACATTAATTTAACGATAAAACATATATTGGCTGAACATAATATTTAGTGTATTGTATTAAATCAATATTGGGTCATTATGATGTCTTAAAACACATTATATATTTAAACAATATTTAATTTTTTCCCCAAAATTCATATGTCTCTGAAAATTATAATAAATTTCCCATTGGATAATTTTTATGTCATGATACCAAAAATAATATTCTTATTTTCTAAATAATTTTATAAATATGTGAATCTTCAATTTTAAAATAAAAACAGACATTTATAAAAAATTCACTGGTTTTGACAAAAACAACTTTCGAACCATAATAAAAATTGAAATTGTATTCATAAAAATTATACAATCATTTATATTGAATAAAAAATAAATTTAATAAAAATAATAATATTTTATTAAAATAGTATTTAATTCAAAAATCCATTAATTAATTAAAATATATTTATTAATTGAATATTAACTAAAAATACTATTTGATCTTTAAAAACTATTTATAAAGTAACTACAATAAAATGAATGTATATTCATTATTATGTAAAAAAATAATTCACGTATTCATAGTGATACGGCCTTGTTAAGTAACCCCTTATAACTCCCACATAAAACTGAAGGGTATGGCATGTGATGGTGACAGACTCTTGGGGTGGCTCAGATTACATCACTCGCATGATAATCTCTATCAACATCCACATCCCCCATAGATGGTTCTATTCGAGCTTAACATGTTTAATCTCATCTTGGGATTGTTGAAGAGCAAAGCCCAAGGATTCCACGTTCTTTCCGAGCATCGAAAAATGGGCTTCATACGGGGAAAGTCTAATGGATGAGGCCATCACATCCTTTGTCTGAGTAAATTGGATTAGGTAAAGCCCAATATTTATACAAATAATGTGATCACTATTCAATGACTATATTAGAAAATTTCAAAATTGATTATGTTAATTTAAAATCCAAAATCATAAAACCAATTAATTTCACATTTTATATAACCATTTTACATGATAATACATTTAATTAGATCAAGTGTAATTTTAATTAATGAATGTTGGGGTCCTTAAAATCATCCCACCTTAACAAATTTCACCCTCTAAATTTTCTTTTAACACACTAAAATAGATGAGGGTAACTCTACTTCATTACTTCCTTCGATTCCCACATCACCTCTTCAAACTTTTGGTTTCACCACAACTCCTTGACGAGTGGCATTGTCTTATTTTGTAGAACATTCTATCCATGGTCTAATATCTTCACTGATTTCTCTCGTAAGAAAGACTGTCATATAACAATACTACCTCTAAAGAGAGTACATGTGAAGGGACTGTTATATACATCCTTATGACAGATACATGAAATATATCATGTAATTTGGCTATGGTAGGTGGATGTGATATTCGATAGGCCACAGCCATAACACGATCAAGAATCTCAAAGGGGTCGATGTACCCAGGACTTTACTTCCCTTTCGTTCCAAACCTTATGTCCTTCGTCCATGAAGATATACACAGAAATACCATGTCTCCAACATTAAACTCATGGTCTCATCAATAGTTATGTACATAACTCTTCTGTCAACTCTAGGGTGCCTTAATATGCTGCTGAATGGTTTTCACATTCTCTACCATTTCGTCAACCATTTCTGGTCCTAGTAGCTTACACTCACCGAATTCATCCCAAAATGTCAGTAATCTATGCATATCCCCATATAGGGCTTCATAAGGTTCCATTTAGATTCTCTAGTGGGAAGAATTATTTTAAAAGAACTAAACCAGATGAAGATGCTGATACCATCTTCTATTGAAGACCATTGAGTAGGATCTCCATATATCCTCAAATGTTTGGATAGTCTCCTCGAATTGGCCATTAAAGTGATGATAATAACCCTTACTGAAGTTCAGATCAGTATTAAGAGCATGTTGGAGACTCTTCCAAAACAAAGTGGTGAATCTTGGATATCTATAAGATACAATCGATAGTGGTACCTCATGCAACATTACCACATCTCTGATGTATATATGTGCTAGTTGATCCAATTTGAAATCCTCCTGAATTGCAATGAAGTGTGTAGAAATTGTAATAAAATCCACAACAACCCATATTTCATTGTTTCCATTAGATATCTATGGATGTTTGGTGACAAATACCATGGTGATTTTCTCCCTTTTTGAAGCTGGTATGGCCAATGGTTGCATCCTCACCTTAGACTTCTTCCTCTTTGCCTTCATTTTTTCACACTCTAGGCACTATGATGTAGACTCAGAGATAACCTTCTTCATACTATCCCACCAATAATTCTCTCGGATATCTTGATGCATCTTTGTGTTTCCTTGGTTAATAGAAAAATTTTAACTATGTGCATCATCCAAAAGATCCTTATTCAGCTCCAAACATGATAGACCATCTAGTATTTCCTCAAATATCACAATTCCCTCTTCGTTAACATTGAACTCCAAGGATTTACATTTTTTGATAGCCTCTTATTTCTTCTAAATTCCCACATCATCCTTTTTCACATCCTTTTACTTTACCAAAAGAGACAGTTGCTCATTTTTTTGTGAATGTATTGATGGTGTTCCCTTATTTATGTTTCCCATGACCATATTAATCAAATATCTGAAGACATGATCCTTTTTCAATAATCATCAATGATATAATCACTGGGTCCTTTCTACATAGAGCATCCTCCACCTTGTTCGCATCCCTAGGGTGTTAATGGATTGCACAATCATAGTCTCTGATCAGATCTACCCATATTTGTTGGCACATGTTCAACTCTTTCACTATGAATATATAGTTGAGGCTTTTTTGGTCCATATATATTTCACACTTCTCTTGAAAGAGATAATTCTGCCAATTTTTTTTATAGAAAATCACTGCAGCCTACTCTAGTTCATGTGTTGAATAATTCTTCTCATGAACATTCAATTCCTTGAAGCATAGGCAATGAATTTTTCATCTTGCATCAACACAATGTCGAGGCCCTTCTTCGAAGAATCACTGAATACCACAAAAGTTTCACCACCTGTGGGTAAAGTGAACACAAGCATAGTGATAACCCTCCTTTTCAAGTCCTTGATTCTTTCTTTTCATTCATCCCTCTATGAAAAATTTACTGCATTTTGAATTATCTTGATAAAAGGGTTGGAAAATCAAGAGAAATGTTTCACAAATCATCGATAATATTTATCTAACCCCAAATAGCTATGGATATCTGTTATTGATGATGGTCTCGACCATTCATTTATTGCAGCTATCTTGAAGGGGTTTATAGATATCCCATGGAATGTAATGATATGGCCTATGAATGAGACCTCCTTCTACCAGAACTCACACTTGTTGTACTTTTCACAGATCTTTTCCTTTTGGAAGGTTTCTTGAAGAGTTATTACGTGATCCTCCTGATCATCCTTTGTTTTGGAGTAATTTGAATATCATCTATAAATACTACTACAAATTCGTCGAGGCAATATCTAATGATTATATTCAATAGGTCCATGAATATTGCTGGAACATTAGTGAGTCCAAAAGGCATTACAACAAATTCCTAGTGCCGATATGTTATACGAAAAGCAGTCATGGTGATATCTTCCTTCCACACATTTACTTGATAATATCCCGACAACAAATATACCATGGTGAAGTATTGATATCCATGCAGCTGATCGATCAATTAATTAATTCATGAGAGAGGATACTTGTTCTTTAACATGATTTAGTTTAACTCAAAATAATCGATGGAAGGGCATTGTCACTCATACTTATTCATGATAAAGAGAATCGGTGCACCCCATGGTGAAGAACATGGGCGTATAAACCCTTTATCCAGATTCTCCCATTTCCATTTCCTCAGCTCATCAAGCATTACAAGAGCCATTCTATATTGATTATTGGATATTGGCAATGCCCCAGGTATAAGATCAATTAAGAATTCAACATCTCTTCTAGGAGGAAGACCAAGCAATTCCTTGGGTAACACTTCAGGTAATTCTCTCACAATAGAAATGTCTTCAATGAAGATTGCCTCCTTAGACTCAATAATATAAGCTTGATACATGTTGTCATATGGTAGTAATATCCACACATGAGATGATGTAACTAATGAAGCGTCATCCTTCTCCTTGTACTTTTATAGAATAGGGGGTTGATTCTCTACATGTAGTGTGATTTCCCTCTCCTCACAATTTTTGTTAGCTCTATAAATGCAATTTCAATCCATGACGTGAATTTCATCAAATTCCACTAGAGGGAGTATGATGAGGTTCACCAAGAAGTTTAGTACCAAGATTTTGACTCGGAAAAAGTTATATTTGTGTGACGCAATGTTTTTCCCATTTTCCGTACTCACCGACATCATTACATCGATTATTTTTTGTGGTGTTGGGATTGATCTACTAAACATTCGAGATATAGATGAATTTCTAGATCCTGAATCTAAAATTATGTTCACTATTATTGAATGAATAACTAGAGTACCTATCACCACTTTGTATTCAGGGTTCACTTCGGCAGTAGTGATGAAAAATTCAGTCCCTTGATTCCTTAGAGGTTTTTGGTTGCCACCAGAAACCTTTGGCTTAGAGAACAGATTTGAAAGTTGCCCTGATTTTCGTAGTTGAAGCAATGAAAAATTCGTTGATGGTCTAATGGATCATTACACTCCTCTATCATAGTAGTTGGTTTTTCTTTTCGGTAGTTAATATCTAAGTTTACTTCTCTTCTACATCTAAAGCATTTACTCATCACTTTCAAGCAATTTCTGAGGTGATTCCTTCCTCACCTATGGAAAGTGGGGTGTTTCATCTTCTTAGAACCATTGGATTTATCCAAAGGGCCACAAAAATTGAAATCCACCATAAACTTCTTATCCCTATGATACCCTTAAGATTTACCAATCTCCATTGTGATCTTGAGGGCATATTAGATAATTTCATCATAGCTGTCAAGTTCATTGATCGCCGTGGCATTCCAAAGGCTAGGATTCAGCCCACCAATGGAGAGGTCAACCTTAAATTCTGGGGTAATGACATAGATGGATGCGTATCATTAAAGACATGTGATGTTTTCCTCATACGATCTGACAGCTTAATCATCTTTTTTCTTGAGGTCAAGGAAGTCTCGTTCCATCTTAAGCAGGAGGGTACGTGGAAAATATTTATCCAAAAACATCTTCTAGAAATTCACCCATTCCAACGCCTTGATCTCCTCCTCAAGCAATGTATTTTTTATCAATGACCACTATTGATCAGGTTCACCCTCTATACGATAACCAACCAGGTGAACCCTCTCTTGTTCGGAACAGTGAAGGATGGAGAAGATCTTTTCAATGGAGTTGATCCATTGTTCTTAGATTGAGGGAATGAATGATCCATTAAAAGTAGGTGAACTTTGTCACATGAATCTCTCAAAAAAGACTTGTTCTTTATTTGGCGGGTTAAATTTTCCTCTTAACCCATGTTTCTATTAGAATCATGATTTAACTAAGAGAGAATCCTGAAAAAGGTCACGATTCCTGCTCCCATCTGACTCAGCATATCATTAGAACTGTCATCACAATGATCCTGAGATCAGTTTTTAGTTAGAGTACTCCTATTACTGGCCATTGGCTGGAATAAAAGGAAAGTTAGGGGTAACACATAATGGGCAATCGGAGGAAAAAAAGATGACTTATAAATAACATTAAATTACTTAACTTATGAATCTATAGGCTTTAATCTATGTTATCCAAGATATAATTTCTAACATATATTCTTATGGGATTTTTTTATTCCCTTAATAATGGTTTATACTATTCTTGTGAATTTACCAATGCAAATCCTCTGTGAGTATCGTAACCAAGACTGTAGTAAGGCATGTTTCCATGTACCAGGATACCCCGGGTCAAGCCCAAAACTCTATGTCAGGGTTTTCACCCCTAGGTACATCTATGACAGAGCGGCCTCTACCTGCTCAAATATAGACTGGGATTTATTTTCTTGATAAACCACTTACTCAATACCCACAAAAACATAGGGATGATTTTATTATTCTTAGTCTTGCCTCTAAGTCCTCACTATGGTTTTCTAATCATAATCCCAAAAATAACTAAACATATCCACTAATATCAACTATTACAACCATGTTCAGTATTATATACATAAAAATGATTTAATACATAAAACCATAAGATGATATGACATCAAAGACAAATAGGTCTAATTCCTTTAGGGATTAGGAACATTACATAACAACTTAAATCATAGAACACAACATCTAATTGAAATATTATATTACATGACCACTACATTACCTCATATTAAGCACTGCATAGGATAACCTGAGAACAAGCATAAGAAAAGGGTGAGCTATAAAGACCAGTAAGCAAATAAACAAGGAATAACATGAGGAATACAATATATATTAGAAAATAGGCATATGAATGGAGAATAATAGAAACCGGGACATAAAAAGATTATAAATAATGATAAACATAACATGGAAATGTGGCAACAACACATAACATGGAATTAGATTGAGCCAAGGATCATTTCACGTGGAGAATGAGTAAACTCTCTTTGAAAATGAAGCACGAGTAAACCATCGTTTCAGTTGAATTTCAATGAGTCAAAACACATTTCACATGTTGTGTCATGATACTATACATTACCCAATTAATAAGAGAGATATTAGTGCACAACCTTCGTAATCTTTTCATTTCGTGCATAAGTGTGACACATAAATCATACAACATGGAATCATTAACATCATAATTCATTCCACGAACAAATGTTATGGAATAAATAAATGTATGTCCTTGGCTAACATGTACATTTGCATAAAGGTGAATACCCTTGTTAGAGGAGTTGTTATGGTATTCACTACGTAATGATTTTGGCATGGACATTTTGGGGTAATTTCGGCAGCATAACAACATTAAATAGAAATTTAAAAAATGGGTTAATGAGAGTGAAAGGGGTATTTCATCATTTATACATTAAATGGACAGTAAGGGGATCATGGGACATAATATACCAACATATGGAATGGAATATAGAAGGAAAACATAAAATAATTTCTTGAATTTAAATGAAGTGAGAGAAATTCCTTACAGAATTTCAACATAGTAACAGGTGTACATGGGAGGCATTTAATGAGAGTGAAATAGGTATCTCATCATTCAGACATAAATAGGGAAGTATGGGGGAGGTGAAAAATCATACCCCGACATTTATAATTGAAAATAAAAGGGTATAACAATATTATGAAGCTTGGATAAAAAGGTGAAGGAAGGAAACCCTTAAAAGGAAGTATGACCCAAATACTGGGGAGGGAATTGGGAGAGGCATATTGGGAGATTGGGGCTCCATGGGAGGATTCTAGAGTGAAAATAGTAGAAGATGGATGAACTCCAAAAGTTTTGAGTGAAGAGGAAGTGGGATCTTGGGTAGGTTTATATCGGAAATTAGAGGGGATTCTTTATTATTTAGGTTTGGGAAACCTCACATTAAACTAATCAAAACCACAAACCTGACCATGGTTTTTGTAAAAGGGGAGTGGAAAAGAATTTTTTATAAGGCCAATGTCCTAACTTATTAAAATAGTAGGGTTTCTAATGTGGAGGTGAGTCACACTCTCAAGGAAAACTATTTTAAAAGATATAATGTTTTATAATTTTGAAGGGTCCACTAATGTGTTTAAAAATAAATAAAACAAACCCGAAATCACATTACCTTAATGGTAAAACATGTATTGGATGAATATAATTTTTATAGGTATTTATTATCTCACTATTGGTTCTTTATTATGTCATAAAACACATTATATATTTAAGGAATATTTAATTGTTATCCAAAAATTTTATTGGCTCAGAAAATTATGAAAAATTCATCGTTGGATAATTTCGACGTCCAGATTCCAAAAATAATATTCATTTTATCTAATGTTTTTTCTAAATATGTGAATTTTAAATTTTAAAATAAAAAACAACATTTGTTTAATATTCATGGGTTTTGAAAAAACATAATTCTAAACAAAATAAAAATTCCAATTGTGTTCTTAAAAATTATACGATCATTTATATTTAATTAAAAAGTAATTTAATAAAAAAATAATTGTTTTAAAAAAAATTTAATTCAAAAATCCATTAATTTACCAAAATATATTTCAATGTTTTATATGAACTAAAAATACAAGTTACGCTTTAAAAACAATTTTCAAAGTAACAGTAATAAAATGAATGTTTATTCATTATTATATATAAAAATAATTCACATATTTGTAGTGCTAAGGTCCTATTACATAACCCCTTATAACATCCTCATAAGTCCGAAGGGTAAGCTGTGCAATGGTGACATACTCTTGGGGTGGCTCATATATCATCGCTTGATTGGTAATCTCTTTCAACTTCAACTTCTCCAGAAGACGATTCTGATCGAGCAGAAAATGTTGAAGCTTGACTTGGACTTGGTCAAGAGAGAATCCCTGTGATGTCACCTTCATTCCAAGATCTGACAAATAGGCTTCATACGGGGCAAGTCTACTGAATCAGGTCATCTCTTCCTTTTTTTGAGTAAATTGGATTTGTAAAAGACCTATATTTATATTAATCATGTGATCAGTTTTCAAAGGATATATTTTCAATGGTCACAAATCATAATGGTATTTTAATATCCAAAAACATAAAACCAATGAAATTCACATATTTTTAACCATTTTACATAATAAGACACTTAATTAGATCGAGAGGATTTTTCATTAATGAATTTTTGTGTCATTTCTTACTATATTTGTGATTTTAAGGTCATTTTAATCATGATATCTTGTCATGATTAAGAGCATGTTCGTCATCAAATTTTTTGTATGTGTTCTACAATTTATATCCCATTGTTTTGTTTAGGATTTGTGAATGTGTGTTGAGATATCTCTTCAATATTGTTTTTTATTTTTTATCTTGAGTATGATTTGGTAAAATGGTTGGATAATTAATGATTTAGACCCATCATGATTCCAATGGGATTCATCGAGTATGATTTTAATGACTTGGTCTATCCATGGGGTGCGCCTACATTCCCAAACCTAAAAATTGGTATGGTTAAGTGTTTAGTTGACTTGTGATAATGTACAACCCATATTTAACATATTTAATATGTAAATGGAATTTAAAATTGAGTATTTATAGTTTTTCTTGGGTTTGATAATTTCATAATGGTGTGTTTGGAATACCATGAAAATTTAATAAATAAGTGAAATGAGATTATGTATAATTCTTAATGAAATGTTTTAGGAACGCCTAAGAGGACCAGTGCATATGGAATAGTGAACTATGAAAGGGTTATTGGAAAATAAAAAGGGGAATATGTAAAATTAGATGTAACAAGGTAATTTATGAATATGTTAAATTTGTTAGCGCGTGAGAATTATGGGGTATACCTAATAGCTTTAATGTAATAAGTGGTTTTTCTATGTAAAATAAGAATTGTTTTTGAAATTACAATGTGGGAAAATTATTATGAAATGATAAATGGGATAAATTGGAAAATCTATGGTAATTGAAGAGTATTAGATAATGTGTGGGAATTGTTTCATATACTTAAGGGGATATGGTACAAGAATGACATTTTTTCTAAATGACCATGTAGTGTAATAGGAAAATGATTTAATGGTTTATGGAATATATTAATATCCATGTTGATTATGATGGGGTATTATTTCAATTTTAATCGGTTGTGTTTGATTGTATTATGGTATGTGTGTTGTCAGATTGGGGACTAAGGATACTCCCATGGGCCAGGTTTGGACTGATGCTCCAACCACTCCCTAATATGTTTGCTTAATGGATATATAATCATGTACAAATAGCTTAGGGTGTGAGATAATGTTTGGAGGATCCTCCAACAGGTTAAGTTACAATAATTATTTAAACACAACCCATAAATCATAGGGTATGGAAGGGGATGGAGATCTATTCACCTAATGGATACATTCCACATGGTCCAAGCCTTTGAATTAGGATAATGTTTTTTCTGTGTTGTGTTACCCATAGTGGAACAAGGGATTTATTTATTATTTTATTAATATATATTTATTTCCTCAATTCCATGTGTAGTTTATATATATTCCTAATTCATGGAACACATGAAGATGATGAATTAATTAATAAAGATAGTATAAATGATGACAATGTTAAGAAAGATAGAAATGGTTTAATAATACTTGGTTATCAAATGGAACCCCAGTAATCCTTTTTTTATCCTACTACTTACTATATAATTTCATGCACTATATGTTTTTACTAGATATTTTATAGTTATATATGGTGGTGGCCTACTTGTTTTATTCACACACCCTGCTTAGGCCACCATTAGGTACCTGAGATGACTTCCTTGTTTCAGCTTCGGATAAGGGCAAAGAAACAGTGCTATGGAGTTGAGTCGAGCTGGGGATTTGAGTGGATGAGGATCTGAGCTTGAATTTATGACCATTTTTTAGATTTAGATAGTTTTCTTTAATTTTGGTTTCATTCAATTTGGAACACAAATCATGGCATAACATGGTTAATCTTGATTTCTGGTTTTTACCCATTTTGGGAGATGTGTGGTTATTCATGGTTATTGAGTACTACATATTGTATCAACTATTAATATTGTAACATGATTTCGATTATTCTAATAAACATGGTATAGTCTTCACACAATACTTATATAACCTCATTGCAAATCTGAAACCTCACGCGTATGGGGAGTTGTTCTTGAGGTCTTGTGACGACCCAGCTCGGGGCACATGTTTAGTAGTTCCTCAGTCAGGGACATTACAGAGATAGGATAATTATTACATGAAAAGAAATAAAGGAATATATAATTCAAATTTACCTTAAAATCATTAAAAAATAGATAATTTCATTCCTAAAAATTGACAAATAGTGGATATAGACTAGGAATAATATAGGTAAAATTCTTTAAAACCATTAAAGAAACGTTTTTGAGATTACATATTTTGTGGATTTTTATGTCCAAATAAATTGAAATGTAGAACTATTGTTGGGACATTAAATATCATGAATATTAGGGAAACAAGATCTAGTATTTCAAAGAGAATGTATATACTACATTTAAATAAATAATGGTTCATGATAATTAACATGTCTCAAAGAATGAAAATTAATATGATGAACCTCTATGGCTTTGGAAAATTGGTAATAAGACCTCTTGAAGTAGTGAACAAGAATTAAAACATTAAATACAATTAATAAATTGAGAATTATGATAATGAATATCAAAGAGGAAAAACATGCATAATATAAAATAAAAGATCATCATATTGAAAAATATGTCCTAAAGAATAATATTATGAGATTAAATACATGTAATGATTTAAATAACACTTGAATAAAAATATATTTAAATAATAAACATGATATATATTTTTAAATCCAAGAAATTTCATAAAAAAATTTCAGTATAAGTTATTCATGGGGCTATTAATACCAATAACACCACAAAAAATGAATCACGGTGCATAATATGAAACATGCATCACGGAATGGAAATTTTGTACCTAAAAACGTTATATATATGGTAAATTTGATTCATAACTAATTGAATAGAACCATAAAGAGATTCTTAAAACACATTAAAATCATGAAAATAATTATAAAATATATCAATGTTTATTATACATATAACATAAAATAAAAAAAATTGATCAGTATGAATTATGTCTTAATGAAAGGAAATTGAGAGAAGAACCCTTAACAATGATCAAAACATTTTATGTAACAATCAATAAATAAATTTATGTTGTGAAAATATTCTAGATCCATGTATAATAAGTGTAAATAAAATTGAAACTAATTTGAGTTAAAAATATAAAAAATCATGGAATAACATGGTAAATGAAGAAGTCATATAAACCAATGAAAGGAAAAAAAATTGGAGTAGCCTTTTGAATTATGTTAATGTAAAAAAAGAAATATGAATTACAATATAGTACAGTCACAGTTTAGAGTAAACAATATTATTAGAAAATATTTAAAGAAGATTGAACATAAATAAATGAATGGAAACTGAGTCAACAAAAGTTCATAGGAATTAAATAGTGTGTGAACTATAAATCTATAAGTGAGGACAATGGCCATAATTTCCTAAAAATGATTATAAAAGTGTAATATTTTCATTTCATGAACTCTTTTTGAATTATAGAGAATTTGATATGAAATATAATAATACACAATTGAATGAATGGTGGTCTAGAAAATAGATTCTATATATAAATATTTTTTATTTATACATAAAAGCTAGTAACTTATCATAAATTCGTATACATATACAGAATCATAATTTAGATTGAGTTTAAAAGTCATGCCATGAAAGTGGGGTGTTTTTTTATAATAACACATGATAGATCTATTTACCTCTTTTATATTTGATAAATTCTTATAACTTTTAGATTTAGAAAATATAGAAATATAAATACTTGAGTAATTTTAATTTCATATGTGAAATTTTATCCCTTGGTTGGGTTTTTCAATAAATATCCATCACAGATTCAACTCAATATTCAAATGATGAATGATCAAGATCAATTTGACATGATTAAAGAGAGAACATGAATAATTATTTCCATTTTATGATATTATTATTCATTGTATGATGGAGTTATTTAATAATTATTCCTTTTTGTTTATAAACACTTACTAAAAAATGTAATCTTTGTTAAATGTAATATAAAATCAAAATTTATAAACCATTATATGAGAATAATTTCATCTCCACAACATATATATAAACATTAACACATTAAATCATTCCATAAATAAAAAGACCATAAAACTATTCAATAATATTTCTCAATAAACTTATAACCTATATTTCAGAATGACCAACTTATATATTCATCAAAAATCAGCATAATCATTATCCCAAAGTTATAATAACATAATAATCATCTAAAATATTTTTACCATTTTTAATCCCAAAATATATTAATATATTTCTTATATTACATTAATCACCATGACATAAGACTATAAAAATTTATTTATAATAAAAAAATTACCTAATCTCTTTCCTGTGAATAATTTCAACCACTTTGATATAAAATCATAATGTAAAAAAATATACAATAATTATTTAATGTTCTAGAATAACATCAATAAATTACAAAAAATAACTTAAATGATATTATCACTAAAACCAATTTTCAATACCAGTTGTTGTCACTACTTTTGATCATATATCCCAAAAATTAATTAACCCATTATCAAAATTAAACATATCTACCTCAATATTAAATCACATAAAAATATAAAGGGTTATCAAATACTTAATATTGTATAATTCTGAAAACCAAATAAATATATCCTTAAATAACAGTAATCACCTCAAAATCATATCACATTATACCTCAAAAATGTTTTCAATCCCTCTGAACTAGTTATATAAATTAAACTTTTCAAACCATGATGGAATCGAAAACTCTCAAATTATCATCATTTATTTACTTTAGAGCCAATAATGTTTTATAAACAATTCCATGATACCAACCATAACAACCCATATATAAGAAACCCATAATTACATGATTTATAGGAATGATTTCATTTCCATACTTACATCTCACCATATAGGTTTAGAGTTTTGTAGAAATTGGAAGAATACTAGTCTTCATAACTAAATGATTAACATTTATAGAATTCATACAAATCATTAAATCCTATAAAAGAACTTTAAGACATGGGATATGAAAAAGAAATCATTGTACGTTATAAGAAATAATGTAAACATATTAGTCCATTAAAAAACCAGATATTTTATGACATAGTTTTCCTTTTTAGAAAATAGAATTTGAGATTGGATAATGAAATACTTATAAAATCAACATCACTACCAAATAAATTTCAATAAAATATTATAAACAATAGTTATGGATAAAACATAATCATAGAAGATATTTTTCTCTCATATTTTTAGAATAACCCCCATATTAACATTTAAAATGTAATAACCTACCTAGTTAGATCAAATGTATTTTTTTAAATAACCCCCTTACCAAATAATTTAAATATATTTATAGGAGTAATTTACATCCATTAAACATTTTTTACATTAAACATATCATTGGAGGGATATAGATGACCAACACGTCATTATATATAATTTCCCTTAACAATAACCAGATAATAACTTATATCATCTTGTATATTAATCAAAAACACATAAAAATATTCACTTGAACCCATGATCCTAAAAACATATAGTTATCCTCAAAAGATAAAAGTAATTGTTAGTTTCATTAATAAAACATTTAAAAAATCATTGAAAACAGAATGTTGAATTTATATTGTAAAAATATGAAATCTTCAAAATAAATCATCATATTTAAGAATATTTTTGATAATTGAAACAGGTGGATATAAAGTAAATGTTAAAAAAATATACTCTCCACGCTATTATAAAGAAATTAAAGAATGATCCATACAGAGAATAATAAAAATATTTATTTTTAAATATTTTTAAATAACGTAATAGTCAATAGAAATTTAATTTTACAGATCATTTAATTACATAGGAAAACATAATTTAAATAATTTTCACATGTATTATTAAGAGTTGATAGAAAAACATCAATACATTTAAAATAATGTTTAGAAAATATCTGTTACCACGAGTCATGATTAACTTCAAGCAACATACATAATCATGAGTAAAATAAAGATATTTTTTATTCATTTATTTTGAAAATTTTTTCATTTTCAATAGATTATTATTATTTCTTTTATTTCACTTATTATCCTGTATCATTTATTTACAAAATTGGCATAGTTCATTTTGGTCATTTCGTGGTCATTCGGGTTATAAACGATAAAATAGATTTTGAATCATATAAATGGTAAAAGGTGTTATTGAAATGGTTACATAAGTTATAATCATATCATGATATAATTCTAATAAAATTACATAAATATATGATTTAAATATGTTATTAAATAGTTATTTTTTTGAATCTTCTTTCATAATAATTTTTTTTAAATAACCATGTTTTGTTAATTTTTATAAATTTTTTACAATATAAATTTTACCATTACGTATGGTTCATGAATATTTATAAATTATTTTATATATTTATAGATTACCATTGCAATTATATGGAACGTATGGAGATTGTCTGCAAGGAACACTTAAAAATTACTATTTTTGATAATTTTTTCATTATGTGAATTTAATTTATAAAAATATTAAATATTTATATTAACATTATATATATAATGATAAGATATTAAATTTATCATTGTTAAAAAGTGTTACCAGTATTTACATTTTCATAATCATTTTTGAAATAAACATTACTACATCGTTTTTGTAGGATGTAAAACTGACCCAAATAAGGACATGTATTAAGGACCACATGAGTAAGAATAAATTAATGATCAGTAATAATATCACATTAAATGAATATTAAATATTTCCAAAATGCTTTCCTAAAGTGATAAATTATATTCCATAAGATGTATATGAAGACGATTATTGAATGATAATAATAATAATTTATTACTTACAAAGTGTCTCGATATGCTCATTTTAGGTAGTTAAGTCATTCAATTGACATTTACTATTTTTATTTTTGATTTAATGGAAAAATTATCTTCCCAAACGCTTATTCAATTTATAAATCTCATATTTAAGCATTAATTTCATTATTATAACCATCCATCTACAGAGGTGATTAAAATTGAGATATTCCCTTCTTAGTGGTGGTATTACGTACATAACATCAGTTATATTTCAATTTATAAATAAATGGAATGAATATAGGTAATGTTTTATCCAAACAAATTATTATATTTAATTACAATAGTGATACCTATTTTATTATATTAGTATGTATATAATATATTTGTAGGAGGTTGAAGAAGATTGAGACTTGAAAGTCCTCGGTTTAGGCAATTACATCTTCCTTAGATATCCTCTTTTGTGTCTCTCCAAAATCCTTATGAGATTGGTAATTTGGGAAGAAACGAACATTTATGACTAGATAAATATAGTTATAGAATGATATTTTCAATTCTTGGTTGATATGAGGTTGTTAATGTGCATAAATAGGTGTGAAAATATTTTAAATACATGCTTTTTTATCTAAAATAATTATAATACTCATGTAAAGTGGCACAAAAATATCCCAACTTAGAATATGGGATATGTATGGTCAATAATCATTCAACCAATCAATTAGGGAATTTTTTTAATATTTGAACCCTATTTCACAGTTAATCCCCCGATTTAAACATTTTATCCTTTATCCTGGGGATCAACATTTACCATTGTTACTAATTTATATGGAAAAAATTAAACTAATCATATTAAAAAACATACTCCTAATAATTAAAAAAATTGTTTTTTTGGAAAATATTAAATTTATATTGGTAGTAAAAATACATTTTAATATAAGTACGCTTAATGAAATATAAAAAGTGATTTATTAAAAAATTATTCCAAGAAAATATAATGAACTCTCTCTAAAATAATTTTAAATATTAATTATACTAGAATTTATTATTCTATGAAAAAAATTATATTTGTGTTACGTTAAATGAATGCACAAATTTAATGGATCGTTATGAATACATAATTAAAGAAAAGTTTCCCAAATTTA
Source organism: Viscum album (assembly GCA_963277665.1). Lineage (NCBI taxonomy): Eukaryota > Viridiplantae > Streptophyta > Magnoliopsida > Santalales > Viscaceae > Viscum > Viscum album. The sequence continues at coordinate 606,646,063 of OY728119.1, read as the reverse complement.
GTTTTCAAAATAAACTATAACATATGTTCCTAAATGTTAGGAAATAATTTTAAATTAAAAATACAATTTTAAAGGAATTATTGTACTGCATAATTAGATTTCTGGTTGATAAAATGTGTTAATTAATTTTTAATACATTTTTATTTCTTTATGATGTCCTATAAATGTTATGGTTTTGTTGAAAAAATATATTATCCACTATTCACCAAAAAATCTACCTTTTAATAAAAATATCAAAAATTTATCCAAAGATATATTTGAAATGATGATATGAGAAATGAATTAATATTTATCCAATTAATATTCTATGATTTTAAAACTAACTTTTAATTTAAACAATATAATACATGGAAAAAAGTTTATTTAAAATAAAAACTATTTATATCATAGTCAAAAACGATATCATTATTTAATTCCATGATAAATTTATTTATCAGAAAAAATTTGAATTTGAATTTAATGTAATAAAATTAATATCCATTTATATAATCACTAGTAATTAAAAAATTCTTATGATTGATATATGTATTAATCAAGAAAAGAGATTATATTGTACCATTAAATAAAATTTATTTTATGTCATGAAGTGAACATTATAATTTTAAATATATATGGAGTATCCAATTGATTATATGATTTATTTCATATCATAAAACAATAATATATACATTTTTATAGTAAATAAATAAATTCATACTATTTTATCTAAATATACCCTAAATGTGACATATGATGAAAAATAACCATTTTGTCACAACCAATGGAGAACAGAAGGTCTATTGTACACCCATAATTGCTATTTGATATAAAATCCCATCAACCAGTAGAAAAATGATTCCCAAATATTAATTGAGTTAGAGAGAAACCTAAAATATCATTGGGAAATATTCCACCATCAACGATATGTGTTAATTTCCTCTTAGTATCCTAGAGAAACCAAAAGAAAAAGACCTTTAAAATTGTGACGATTCCACTATGATCGGATGAAATTTTAGACAATAATTGAACAAAATAATTCTGAAATAAAATGGGAGAATAATAAAATGAAGAAAAAGGATAAGGGGAGAATATTTTAGAGATAGGATATCCTGAAACAATTGTAAATTAACGATTAACCAAGGGGGTATTTTTAGTGATTCGTGGGAAAAAGGGTTATATGGTTAACCAATTTACCTCTCTTGAGATACTAATCATGTAAAATTATGAACGTTAAATCCCAAAATTATTAATCTCTTACACATAGAAAATTATGTCCATAGATCACTACGTTCCCAGATAGCCCCCAACATGTACCCGATGAGGCACCAATTACCCGATGGAGTTCCATCAGGAACCTTATAGAACTCCAAGGCTACTTCAACACTAAGATCTCCATCTTATAAATGTTGGATTACTATAAGATAACTTTTTATTTATATATTCTTTGTATGAAGAACACCAATATCTAACCTTTTCATGATCTCCCAAACCACTCCATAAACATCCATACCGTTAAAAAACATATCCCATGGATATTCCGAAAAAAGATGATCTAAATCACAATTATCAAAACATCTCTATATCTAGGGACAAAAATTCATTTTACTCATAGAATTAACTTCCTATAGTGACACAAGTCATTATAATTATTATTCTATATTAAATATATGAATAATTGCATGTATTCTAGATATTTTATTCAATTTTATAAATTATATTTCATTTTTACAGAAAGTTATAAATGTTTAATAATACTTAAATTCTCATTAATTCATTAATAATACACTAGGAATTTAGAAATATAAAAATTTTGAAGTCAATTTTTTCCTTAAATGATAACTTTTTATCACTTTTCAATTAAATGATATAAATTTTTAATACAAATCTTAGAGAACATAAATGGTATTTTTAGGAGTGTCACATCCCCACCCTCTAAAGGTTCTCCTCCTAGGATGATGATGGAGGGGGAAATATAACGAACCGTGAGTCTTTTTTACAATAGGCTTGGGGTTAGAAACTACCACCAATGGTATGAAAATATAACAAATTTGTGGCATTACCCTATATAATAATATTTCTGAGACATCTGCTAAGTCAACCACAATAAACTCTGTGAATTAACATAAATAGGGGAAAACCAACAAATAATATATGTATGGGTAAAATAGATAATGATAAAAATATCTAAATAAATTCCCAATAGAAATGACTAGGTAGAAACACAACAACCAAATTGTATGAGCATGTAATGTCTATCTGAGTCCAGACAATTCTTATGGAAAATTAAAAATAGTTCGTTTATTCATACGGTGAGTATATAAGTATACTCAGTAGGGTATCCATATTTTATCATGCACATACGAAAAGAGAATATTAATATATTAGTATGAAAATTGTATAACCAATAGTACCCATAAAAGTAGACTAACCAAGCCCATCCCCACCATGCATGCCAACCAAATATTTCATACAAGTATAATAACATAATAATAATTATATGAATAAAAAAGTGTAACCCTCACCATTTTAGCACTATTTTTATGATTTCAAAACACAATTTGGTATGTTATGGAACTCCCATATATTCTGAAAACAATTCTTTCCAATCACCCTACGAGAAATTGGAAATCTCATCACATCTCTGTTAGAGTCACCTAGGCTATCACGTAACCACACAACATCCCCAAATACACCTGGTCCATAAAATCACACCACATATTATAACCATTGTAATAGAGTATCAAAAACATTTAGGACATCAACCTTGTTCTTTCATCCTACCAAGCATGAGAACTGATGTACAGAGGGGAAAAGTACACTATAGTGATGTTTGATGAGGTGATGAGGCATCTTATGGTGTGGTGTGTGCATGATAAGATGACTAATTGAGGTTCATGTCCATAATTTTGATTATATCCTAATAATTTGGTTATGAAATTAGATTTGGTTTGATGGAACATGTTTCCTTCGGTGATATGTGGTGTGATGGGACTGTTCAAGTTTATTTGGGTGAGTTGTGGTGTGATGTGATGGCCCAGGTATATTCAGGCGATATGTGGTGTTATGGAATGTTTAACCTGGGATTCGTGGAATGATAAAATGTTCAAAAGATATGGGAGAACTATGAAATACATCATTTGGGAATGACACTAGAAAATCAATGGAAAATTGGTGTGAGGAACAATTTTTATCAATATTCTTATTATTGTGTTACTAGACATGGGTGTGTTTTTATGTGAGTATTCCATTGTTAGGATGGTCCTAGTTAGTAGACATGGGTTGGTGTTGTGGGTTATAATTTTTTCCCTATGGTGAAATAGTATTTAATTTCCACATGTATGTAATAGAATTTGTTTACCCTACTTATAATACCTATATGCTCACTTAATGTATATAAAAACTATTTTTTTTTCTTTCCATGTTGACTTTTTTGATCATGCTCCACATTACATTCTTAGACCTTTGGGATATTTCAATTTATTCCATTATATTTTTGGGGTATTTGTTTTGAAACTTTTATATATGTCTATTTATCCTATAAATTCGTTATGCGATGATTTTGGATTTTTATTTATATTATTTAATGCAGTTTCTAGTGGTTTATTTGTCATATATACCGATAATATTATTATATAGGGAAATTTCTCCCATTTTTTTATTTTTATACCCTTAGTGCTAGTTTCCAACCTCAGGCCTAGTGAAAGTATGAAACCGTGTTAATTTTTTTATCTCCCATAATATTCTCTCTCCCATCATTATCAGCCAAGGAGGAGTACATTTATTGGGAGGGGGGCATGACCGATTTTTGTCAACGATTTTTTAGGATATAATAGAGATTATAGTTATGAACAATGATGGTTTCTTGGGTTGTGAAGGAAACAATGTCGTTGAATCTTGTTTACTAACATAGTAAAGGGATGACCATATAATATATATAATTTTAGGGCCCCCATGATCCGATGCATGGAATATGAGCCTAACAAATGACCATGTGAGGTGATGTTGCCTTTATGTGGAGACCAAGATGAGGTATTTGATTCATGACTTATTTGTGTACTAGTTTGAATTGTGTTGTTTTTGTAATGTTGTAATAATTTTAAAATGAGATTAATAAGTATTAACAAAATCTTTCATACACCTAAATAATATGATATTTTTACTTCCCCTAGTATCTATGGATCCTATTAATCACCTAAATGTGGTTATAGAATTTTTGGTTCATTATAATGAACCCTTTGATCATTATATGTTTTATATGGTTTTGGGGGATGGTTTTTTTTATAAATATTTGTGATATTTTCAATGGTATGATGTTTTAATATAAACGTGCATCATTTTTATTGTAGTGATGGAAAGTTGGTTTAAGGATCTCAATATAAATTTTAGTTTGATCTAGACCCAAGTGGAATATTTTATGCCTTTGGTAGTTAATCAGATGGTGGGATATTCAATTTAGTGGTGGATCCTATATCATAGTGAGTGGAATAAGGGAGATGTTTCATTTATCGACTTTTAGATAGATCTCAAGTAGAGTTTCTCTCATTGGAATTGAAGGCAGTGAAGAGGCAGAAGCTTATCTCTATTCAGCAGGGGAGTACATCTATATTGGAGCTAAGAATAAATAATGAGGTAATTTTTACTTTTCCCCATATCATTTTCAGGATGAGGAGTCCCACGCAAGACAACTTGAGGAGAAACCATATCCTTTGATCCTGTTTATAGTTACTCATTTTATGTTACTCACATATTTTGAGGCACATTAGATGATAAAGGTGATTGATTAGATTAACTCCTAATAAGTTTTACCATGTGAGTAGAACCAATATCATTCCTAAAGGAACAATGTTTCTAGTTCAAGGTTTAATGAAATAGGTCCCTAAATTTTTAGACCTACATGGAGTCAAAATCAGTAACTTCCCTTTCGGACTTATAGGACAAATGGTCTTCATGATATTAATTGTGAATTATGTTAATTGTGTTTTATATGTGGGGTTAATAGATATCACCATTATTAGTTTTTAGTCATTAATAAATAATAGTTTCTTAGTGGTGGTTATGTTCAGCTTCATCCTCATCCACAGTTTTTGGCAAGACCTTTTCAGCTACAGGGGAAGCATGCTTGTGCTTATTTGATAGAATTTGGATAATGAAGATGTTGTTTTCTTGGTATTACTCATTTTTATCGATTTTTAGTTGAGTGTGTTTGTGGAGGTGGTAGTTCGAAGATATGAGGATATGACGGGTGTAGTCAGTTCCATACTGAGGAGGCATTAGAGAAAAAGGGGCCATGGATTGATTATGGTATTCTTATACTTTAATCCACTCTTGTTACTGATTTATTTGATTAAGGTTATTTAGAATTCTTTTATCACCATATTAGTTCTGTGTTCTATGTCTAGACAAAGAGTTTCTTCTCATGTCCCTTATTTTGGATACTATATCTTGAGGTATGACCAACACTTTTGATATGTTTTGGGGGCGCAGACTGATGATAAGGCAAAATAAATCCAATGTGAATCATTTATTTATTACATATTCAACCATATTATTTCATTCTCATCATTTACTAGTTATATTATATGAATTAGATTATTGAATTCATCCGGATGAGGGTTTTGTTCTCATTTGTTGATGGAGAACGACGATATTTTTTTGAAAGTGGACATGTTATGTGGGTATTAGAAATGCGCATACCCTTAATTACATGATGGATGAATTTTACATTGAATTATTTGAATATGGGATGGAAGAGGCTCTCATGCTTTTTTGGGTGTTTTGGATTTAGTTCTGTGGATGTTGGGGTGCAACCCCCACAACATGATTTTGAGTTCGGAATAGACATACATCCTCACGTATCTATAATTTCAATAGACATTTATTAGATATAACATTATGAGTTGTGGAATATAAGTATTATGATATATGAATTTATGGATAAGGGTTTCATCCAGCATAGTTTGTCACCATGGGGTGCTCCTATATTATTCTCTAAGAGGGCAGAAAGTGATCTGAAGATTTGTATAGACTATCGAAGGTTGAACAAGGTGATGAATAAGAATTTTTACCCCTATTCCAATTATCAAAGATCATTGTGAACCATTTAGATAATCTATATGGATTTTTACGTTTGATATAGGGGATATGTATCACTAGTTTACAGTAAATGAAGATGATATCTGAAATAATTTATTTACATACATGTATGGGAACATAATGTTTTTAGTCCTATCACTCAATGAAATAAATACACTAGATGGGTTCATGTGTCTCATTAAATATGTGTTGTGTGAACTCATAGACCATTTTTTAGTTGTTCTCATTGATGAAGTATTTATATTCTCGATGTTAGAGAAGGAGCATCCTAATCATCTCAGAACAATATTTTTTTTCTTTGATGAAACCAGCTCTATGGATATTCCTCCAAGTATAATTTTTATAAAAAATAGGTGATTTTACTTTAGTAATCTAGTTCCCTAGTATAGTGTATCCATGAACCCTTTAATGTTTAAGGTATTTTTTTTATTGGGAAGGACCTAACAATGTTGTAGAGGTTCATAGGGTTCTTAATATTATGAGCTATTACTAGAGGCTTGTATCTGATTTACCGGGGATTGGGCATGAAAAATGTGTTTTACCAAGAAGTATTTGGATTTTATATCAATTGAATTGTTCTAGAAAACATGTTAATACCTGTAGGGGTGATTTATCAGTGCTCCAGTGCTTTTGTTTTTGGAAGAAGGAGTGATTTTTGAGGTGCTTTTTGATTCTTCAAATCTGGGACTGGGATTTGTTTAAATTTAGCAAAAAAGAATTTATCTATTATGCGTCTTGGATGTTACCTCCCTATGAGAGTGACTATTGAACTCATGATCTATAGATAGAAGATGATTTTTTAACAGATGTTACAATTACATTTTCACATTGAAGATTTCTAAATGGCCATCATAGTTCATAAGAGTTTGGGGTATATCTTTTCATTGTGTGATCGTAATCGATAAAAACTTTTACTGATGTATTTTCATTAGTATTATGAATTAGAGATATCATATTTCTTAGGAAAATAATAATTTCGTGGCTGATACATTGAATGGGAAATCATACTCTACAAAATAACAAGATAATGAATGTTTAATCAACTACCATATGGTTCTATGATGGTTAAAAAACTGCAGCTAATGTTGTCATTGGCATCAAACTCATGTCTATTTCATCAATTTAGTAGTGGTTTCTTGGAACTATCACAAAACTATTATTTAGTTGTGATTTACTTAGGTTTAATAGTGGTTTTCCATATATAGAAAATGCCAATGATATAGTGGTGGTTTAAGCCTCCTCTATATCTTTCAAATTTTCAGCATGGGAAACCACATCTAAAACCCAAAAAAGGTCAATAAATAAATATCGACCTTACATAGAAGAGGATTAAACTGCAACTACATATAGATTTTCAAAAAAAAGTTTCAAAGATTATATTCCTATAATAGAAAAACAAAATTCTATACATATACTGTAAAACAGTTTGGAAATTATCATAAAATATAAAATAGTGTGTCAGTAACAAGGAAATTCATAGATCAAAACTAGATATTAATTATGGTAGTAGTGAACACGTGATTTGGGTTTTGATCAATATTAAATATGGGTGATTATAATATATTGATCAGCGGTCCTACTAATGATGTCTATAACAACAAAATATTTTACATATGAAATACGTATACTACTTATAGAACAGACAACCATGATGTAAAATAAAATTTAAACATGATTAATGAAATGATAAAAACTATATCAACCCACATAATCATAATAATAAATTAAAAACATGCCTCTAATAGTAAAGAAAAACCCTTTTTAAATTTGTATCCATGTTCATCATATGAAAATATGAGATAATATAAGCATGAAGGTAACCAACCTAGTATACTATAATGTAAGAATTAATAGACTAATCCAGGAATACATTAAAACATGTAAGTAAAGAGAAACATTCATGTGGCTATTCATTTCCTCTAACATCCTAGGAATAAATAAATGAAATGGATATTGAACTCATTACTAAGATTATAATAAGCTTTTCAACACCCAAATATGGTATTAAAGTAAGGAATAATAGTGGTATGGCTTAAAACCACTTGGTCATGACATAAATTATTCCAGAGGAACATTTTTTATAGAAATATATATATATCCCTTCTAGAAACCAAAACATTGTTTATGAATCACCATATTAGTGATAGTTTTTCATATTTTTAGTCACACATCATCTATGAATCCAATATGAACACAAATAACTACCCTAGGAACATTGATTGAATCCCTCTCCATATCCTCTCCACCACCTCCTACCAGCACCATCCTGTCAATTATGTTTAAAATTAAAAAGTGATTTATAATTAAATATAAACAAAAAACCAATAAAAGAATGTGTAAAAAATAATTTTTAAGATGTCTAATTTACTGGATCAGTACCATTTATCAATGAAATATCATCAAGGATAGATACATTCATCTTTTAATATAATTCAATAAACACCTTTCACAGAGTGACGACCATTGCATCATGCATCTTTAAATGATCCCAATGTTACATAATTGTGTTATTCATTGAATCAAACTCTCTATGAGAATATAAAGGTACATATTAACTACAACCAAGAGTAGATGTTTCTTCCATACATAGTAGCCTTCCAAATGTCTCAGATGGTAATGGACCCAAACAAATCCCACCCACTCAACTAGTATACTCCACCCATGAACATAACGAACTAGATTATCCCGGGTGACCGAAATGGACTGCGCAATATTGGAATCCCATAGTTATTTTATTATTGCATATAAAACAAATAAAATACATTTTTTAATAGAAACATATTAAAATAGTGACAACTGATAATAGGTTATTAAACATGAAATGGAATTTATACCTCCTCTCCATTAGCAGGCCCATTAAAATATCACCCATGAGATTTGGTATGAACATCCTACCATAATTCTCTTTGGTATACCTGGTTCCATAAATTCATTAACTACATTAGAAAATTATTGATCATCATTTTAATATATAAACCAATTGATGTTATATCATAAATATTTAATGTAATGAATATATTAGTAGAGTTGGTAAGTTTTTGGAAAAACCCTTTTCCCTGACATTATGATGGATGACATGTTTAGGTAAAGTTGATGCATTATTCCTTAAAGAATCATGAAATAAATAAATTTAATTTAATAGTAATGTATAAAATTTCATCTTCTTTCCATATGATTTATATATTTATAAAATGAGATTAATATAATAATATATACCAATACAATGTTCTTTCTAATGATGATATCTTTCAACAAAAAAACCTTCATTTATTTCTAGTACTCCTTCGGGAACCTTATCACACAAATACTGAGTTCCCAATGATGTATAGTTGAATTCATTCAATATTCTCCATTTAAAATCCTCCCATATTATAACAAATTTTTTTGACGCCAATTTTGGGCTATAATATTAGAAATAGTAACTGGAATAACATCTTTACAAAGATATTCATATTTAAAATTATATAAATTATTAATATTATGAAATTCAATTGCACCAGCGGTGGGAGTGTAGCATTGGAGGCACTATAGCAGGGATTGTAGTGGCGGAGGTACTATAGCAGCATGGGTATTATAGATGTACTGTTCACTAAGGAGTCCTTTTGGAAAAAAATGGGCTTCCAGACCTTGTTTAGAAGCCAATTGTTTGTGGGCCTTCGAGCTATGTATTAAGTCTCCATCAACCCAAACAAAAATAGGTATTTGCTTTAATAATAAATTGAGGCTTCCTCCCCAACCATTAAAAAAATTCAATTTAACCATAATGTATAAAAATTAACATTATCTTTGAATAAAAGTCATTATTTTTCTATGATTGAGCCACATGAATTCAATCAACATAAGTAGTCAAAGGGGTAATTGGATTTTCTACCAGCTATTCCTATAGTATAATCTGTATGAACCCCATAATAATCAAATGGGACAAATATCTTCAATACATTCTGATTCCAGTCACGTGAACTATTAATATATTTCTCTCTATTAACATTTTTCATCATTTATGAAAAAATAGTTAGTATTATAAAAAGTGAATCCACATTATTAACAATAATTTTTTTTCAATAATTGTCACACTCCAATATCCTCACAATGAAACAAGAGTGGTGACCTGAAACCACGTTGTTTAAGCTACTAAATGGGGAGGTGATGTCTCATTTACTGGTGGGATGTTGATGAAATGTGTGCCAAATACTGACAGAATGGAGGGTGTGAGAGATGGTGTTGGGGTCTGACATAGTGTGTCTCAGTTTCTATAGGGAGGGAGATAGATGTATTATTATGTATTTAGGTGGACAAGTGAATATCAAATGAGAGTCTACTAATACAATTGAAACACTTCCTCCTTGGCATTATTATCATTTAATGAAATAAAATTATCTTGAGAATATATATTTCGTAAACATGATGCAAAAAAAATACAAATGATAATAAATTAATAATACTGACAAAAACATTTCATTTCTATTATAATGAATGACTAAACATGTATCTTTGGTGGTTGATAAATTAATGGTTGACTATACATATAACAATTTTTTTCTTTAATAATGTCATTTACAAGCTCCATCGTTACATCACTCACTTTATCCATCATTTCAAGAATAATAATTTCAATATCATGGTGGAAAAATAATTTTTTTCTTACGTTCATGGAATTTAACAATAGATAACAAATCATCCACTTCTTTACCCATGCCATAAAAGTATCTTTTTTTAGGTGAATAATTAAACCAACCCTTACACCATGAAATCTACCACATAATATAACATTTTTAATTATAATGATAACATATAAAAATCAGTTAATTCATTGTCACTGATATCATTCATGTGGGAGAATTCCACATAATTAAATTCCATGGAATCTCTTTTAACACCCCTGGTAATATTGACCATCATGAATTTGAATAAAACAACTAAAAAATGCATGTGGTAGTTTTATTTGATAATTTCACTCAAATTTCTATAGTATACCAAATTGGAAACCATAATTATACTAGTATTCTATGTTTTCAAACACTTTTACTGATATTCGATATAAACTTTAAAGCCATTGAATTATAAATGTCGAACTTTTGATCCTCTTTTAGGGGCCCACAATCCAAAAACATCAATTATTATGAAAAATCAGCACAAGGTCAAAATTCATGAACTAAAAAATGTAATATACATATTTATATTTTCAAAGGATATGTTCCAACCTAATATCTATATTTATTATAATATTTATGAACATACATGATGTCAATACCAATCTAGATTTTTATTGACTTATTTTGTTATATATTTCTTATTTTTTGATTGGCTTCTAATTCATGTCTTTATTGTTTTCTAGATCTCTTCAATAAATGAATCATTTATTTCACTATTTAGAATCACATATCATTCTTCCGGTAATAATTCTATTTATATTAGTGTAATATTTGAGCCCCACCCAACCGATCAGCCAATGGAAGGAATGTTTTTTGATTTCCCATATTGTTGAGGTTGAGTAAATGTGTCATCAACATGTATAACTTGATTTAATCTATTCTTAATATCACACAATTATCAATACCAAATTCTAACACAATTATCTGTGAAATTGACTTCAAAAATATATCCTTCATGTTCAGATTTTTTTATCATGGATGTTTTAAAATAGCCAAAATATCAGTCAAATAAAAAAATAAAACATAAATATGTATTAATTAAAGTTCCAATTTTTTTACATATAATGAAAAAAATAATGTACCTATCAATTGGATATAGCCATTAATAATGTACATGGCCTTCTAATTTAGTTTCCTATAAAAAATGAATATTTAAATGCCTCATGAAAATAAAAAGCGATGGAGAAAAGATCATCTCTATTTCAAAAAGTGTCAATAAAAATCTATCCTGATGGTTTTCAGGATCATATGACTGTATATTATTCTCACATAGTTGTCTAATGAATGTGAAAATTTGGAGTACAACAGTAGTAAATGTTTTAGGTAATAATATATGAAATGCCAATAGTAGTTACTACTGTAACACTGGAATGGGCCAAAGGCCTTATTTTATATTTTAGTATGGATAATCCACTATTTAAGGGTTGAAGGGGAACTCGTACATGATCTTTTGGCCCAAGTATCAAAGCCCTACATGACCAGCAAACCATGACCCAGAGCCCCAGAGGCATATATGCCCATTACATGACCCATAGGCCAACCCACTAGAACTTCCCCTCCCCAGCTTCTGAATCATTGATCGCCTTGATCACCACCTTGCAATGATTATGGGCTAGAATTTACCCATACAAAGCTTCATAGTGCATGGTCCCGATGGTGGTCTCCATACCCTCTCATTCATCCAATATGATTTTCTCTACTCCCGGTGACAGATATTATGGTTTCTCTGATCCTCTTCTTAGGCCTTCCACTGTGTAAACTAGAATATTTTAGATGCAATGAGAAATTAGTGATTAAACTAGAAAAAACCATTTTATTCTATTAGGTATCCATTCAGTCTCAAAATAAATATTTACAAATAGGATATGACATACCCATTAAGTATTTAAAAAAATAAGTTTCCAAAACTAGGTAAATCAGTAATGGACACATTAGCGAAACATTCATTTTCAACATTTTTATACAAGATTCATCATATGTCTCAACACTTTTTATCCATAATTCCTATTATTCGACAATTAGATGAAACAAGTATACATAAATATCATTTACATACCATTTGTTATTATAGAAATCATTGAAATGGTAAAATAAAATTCTTTTTTACAGATCTAAATTTGTAGATTTTATGGTATCAAAAGAACCAGAAAAAAAAATAAATGGTGCTCAAATTCTTAAATGGGTTGAATCCATTGGAATCTAATCCCAATCTCTCGTTCCAAAAAAGAGATGTGAAATTTGGATGTATTGAATCAAATTTAATCCACAATTTTTTATCTATGTGATGTCACATTAACCAATCATTTTTATTATCCATAGAATGGCACTAAACATTCATGGTTGTTTTTTATGACATGAATAATCTTTTCAATTGAGAATTCAATTAATTGTAATGAAAAATCATTGAAGGTGTGTTATTTTTATTATTCTTTATAGAAGTATCCTGATTCATACTTCCAATATCACCTATTTAATTCCATTTATAAGAAGTTATTTTTCAATGATGTCTTTAGGATTCCTCTCCTTAATAAAGCATACAATCATTTGGACTAGCATGTATTTTTGTATCATTCAGACAAATCTAGTTAACAAATTTTTTCATATCATAAAACTAATTAGGTATCTTAGCTTTAAGAAATTCATCATGAATAAATTCCAATATCATATACATCACATTATTTTTAATTCATCATATGCATTTGATACGATAAAACATTACTAGAAATGGATGTTTTGAATATTTAAAACTCCCACTATATAGTTCATTAATCCAATCATCAAATATATCTTGAATTGAATTTGAATACTATGTGAAGTTATATCATATATTAATCACCACATAATCGATATGAGTATCTAATGAAATATTACAATCTTCATCTGGTTTTCCTATATTCCCATGAACATAACCTATCAAGCTACTATTTGCAGAACCATAAACTGGTAGTTCTAATACGATTTTATGTTGATGTTGTTGAACTTCAATGATGGAATAATCATTTATAATGTTTTTCATTTCAATGTCTACTGTTGACGAATTTGGGAGCACTTCATATTTATTGACATATATGCTCAAACTATTAGTAACGTCCAATTCTCCATACTAAATAAAAAAAATATTGAGAAGGGAATTTCTTCAATTTCAAGTGTTCATAAACATCATGTCTCTTCAAGAAACATATAACTTTAAATTTATGACATGGAAATCTTGTTTTCCATTCAATTTATTGATTAAAAATTTAAAAATCTAAAAATTATTCAAAACCCAGATCATAATAAGATGTGTTCCCCAGTAATTTGATCCAACTTTTATCCATATATATCACAATTTTTTTACTCTTTATTAAATAAAAATATAAAAATAAAATATTCATTTATATCACACACGAAATTCATTTCACCATAACAAAATAATATAATGATCACCTATTAGAAATTTCAAAAATTACTACACTTTTAATTTCACCAATAAAAGTACCAAACAAATTTATTAGATATCATATTAAATTTATTCTATCATTCACATTATTGAATTAATAGAATTCAATAAAATGCTGAATTCCTACTAAAAAATCACATTAACATTATCATTAACAGAAAATCATGTAATGTTACACAAAAGAGTAATGAAAAAAAATCCCTAAAAATGAAAATGTTCAGCTGAAACTTATAAAATTATGATATGCGCAGATCATAAAAAAAATAACATGTATAGTTTTACTTTTATATTTTAATTATAATGAAATTAAAATCCTTTTTATGAATATTCTAAAAAATGAATCATTTTTCTATTAATGTAAATCATTTAACACAAGACATAATATTAAATTAAATCACTCTGTGATCCCAATATTTTACTTTTTAACACCTCTCATGATTCATCATTTAATCATTGAAAACATGTTTAAATTATTCATTGAAATAATTTCATAATTCTTATGAAATAAATAAAAATTATATATAATTCATTATAATTTCAACATAACCTACTTGATGTTTTAAAAACATACATATTTTTCTTTTTAGATGAATAAATGTTAAAAAAAATACAAAAAACGTTAAATATATTCATATAATATTGAAAAACCTTCAAAAACCTATATTAATACCATCACATTAAAATTTTAAATGTGATATAATTTAAAATAATGACATTAAATGTTTATAATAAATAAAATTTTAATTATTTAAAACAATCTTATGAAGAATCACTTTTCAATATGTAACCCCATTATAGAATATGTTAATCTATTGAATACTGTAAACTACATAATGAAATAAAAACTACAACATGAATCCTTTGGGATTATGGAACTATTTGATAGTGACAGTCAATTATGATCAGTTTTATATATTTTTATATAACCTAATTAATTCCAAAATTAATATCATACACAATTATTAGCATCGATAAAACTTATTGACCACTTTAAAACACATTAAAAAACCTATTAGAATAATTATTTACATAGTATGATTATATCTAGGGAATAAATAATGTTATCATAATACCATATTTATAAGCAACCAATTTTTCTAATTCATGTGATTAACCAGTTAAGATAAGAAATCCTAACATTATAATGGCTAAAATAAATTCAGTTCAAAGAAAAAAACATCAACTAATAAGAATACATATTCAAACAATAACATGGAATCAAGTAAATCACATGAAAATCACCCCTTTTCAAATCAATTTATTTAAATGGTATATTATTTTCATTAGATCAATTCAAACACCCACCCAATGAATGAAAAATCATAGTAAATAAACATTCAAACATAATTAATTAACAACTCTCAAATACCCTAACCCATTGAACCAACAACGATGAGACACAAAAAAATAAATAAAATAGGGATCAAGTATCACCATGTATTGGGTGGCGGAGAGGTACAGTGGTGGGGGGGGGTAAGGAGAAATAGACCTCGGGGCTAGGGATTGGGATCTGGGTGGGGGGAACTTAGGGGAGAGATGGTGGAGTGGAGTGGGGGGGAGTAGGGGAGGTGGAATGGTGTAACAAGGGGCCTTGTTGAGGTACAACGAGTATAAGAGATGTGCAATAGTGGATGGGTGTAAGGCATGGGACGCATGAGAGGTGGGGTCTTATGTGGGAGAGGTAGGGGGATCGAGGAGAGGGGAAGAAGTGTGTTTTATAAAAAAAATCAAAAGATTTATCATAGGGTTGCCTTATTTTGTTATAGTGAAATAATGACACTTTCCAAGATTCTGTAGATGTTTGGAGGGTGATGGAGGAGTTGTCTACCTTGAACTTAGTTGTGAGGGAGGATTATGGTGGATGTTTCTTATTTAAGATGATTTTTAGTATAATTGCCTACAATTTTTGGAGGAGTATTCGTGGGGAGATGTAGTGAAAATGCTTATGCGTTATCATGTTGGACATGGTGTTATTCTGGAGGGATGATCGGAGCATGGTTATAAATGTATATTATTTGGGTGGTGGATATTTTTTATACCAGTGATGTGTGAGGGGGACTTTTAGGAGTTTCATCGATCTCCTTCAGTGGTACACCAAAGTGAGTCTATGATATATAGTGGCTTAAGGTTGCACTTTTAGTGGCTCGGGATTAAAGAGTTGATTGTAGATTTTGTGTTATTGTGTATAGTTTTCATGTAGTTATTGGTAGAACACTGTTTTCATAGTAGTTTTTTTGCAGCCTTTTTATGTTAAAAATAACAAATTGGGAAAAATTATTATGAATTTCATCAGAATGTTTCTTGGATATCAAGGAGGATTTAATACAGTCTATGTAATTAGGGATTAGTTGATGAAATTATCCAACATCCTAGTGATCTTGGTGCTGGGCATCATGGATGTTTTGGTAAAGATGTATGTGGATGTGGTCGATGCAACTACCTAGAATAATGAAGACCGTTTTCTTTAACCATGAAATGTGTTTTATCTCATTATTCTAGAGGCAGTTTATTTATGAATTTTGAACTCAATTGTGCCTCATCACTGCTATTCACCCTCAATCAGAATTGGAGACAAAGTAGACTAATCCTACCTGGGAATACATGTTGTGGGAATGCATCTCAGACAACATTGGATCCTAGGAGGAACACATTTCTTTTGTTTAGTTGTCTTAAAATAATAGATAACACTCATTCATTGAAAATAACATTTTAGGATTTGTATAAGAGATAGCTTAATTCTATTTTTTAATGGGAAAAGTATGGGGAGAAGCTATTTTTTGGCCCCCTTGTGGTTTGGAGAACCAAAATGAATATTTTTATTTTTCAATATATGATGAATGATGCAAATGACCAGAATAAGGCATATTTTGATCGTAGGAGGAGGTCCCGATAGATCAAGGTTCGAGACCACATGTTCTTGATGGATTATTTTATACGTTGGTAATAGAGGATTAGTTGGTGTAGTAATCTTTATACCTTTTTCAATGGGCCTTTCAAGGTGTTGGGGTGCGTTGGAGATATGGCTTATCAGTTGGAAAATCTTCCATGATTGGACCAGATTCAGGATGTATTCCATATATATCAACTCTGTTGGTATCATAATAATGACCCCAATTTCATTAACAATTTAGAGTTGTATATCTAGGATGACATGATGTTTATATAGAGGCTAGTGGTGATCTAGGATCATTTTGATAAGGTGTTTCAAGGATGGAACAATACTTTGGTTCAAGTATTGTGTAGGCATAGTTTCATTGAGAAGATTTGATATGAGGATGATATGTAGATGTCTTCTTAGTACCCAAAGATGTTTTGAGAGTTTTAATTTTTTCACTTCCTTAGTTTATCCTAAATAATGTTATGTCTGAATCTTTAGGGTCCGTGAGATGTTCCTTTTCTTGATGAGTTTTGTGTTTTAATGATTTAACCATAACAATACGGGTAAAACATGATTCCTAATTGAGACATGTTATTCTTTTACATGATTTAATCTATGTGGGAGAGTGGTGATACAATGTGGATGATGTCTCGAACTGAGAGAAGGAATTAAATAATTTTTATAATTATGCACTTGGTTGTGTGGTAGTGGTGTTCATTTGTAATGGGATCCATGAGAGGTGTCTCATGGGATATTTTTAGGACCTCAATTAATTTTTTTACATTTCATTATGGTTTTGATTATCATTGTATAGAATTGTATAGAATTGTATGAGAGGGATCAAGTGTAATGTCTCCGATCCTTTGACCAACTAGTTGAGGAAATATTTTTGGTGTATGTGTCCATGAGAAGCATTGAGAAGTATTAAGGGGATACATATGAGCGGGTTGGAATAAAAATCTTGTGCCATTACTATGGAATAGAGCATGAGAATGTGATTTAGGGAAGAATAATATAGTTTAAGGATCATGATGTGGCGTTAGGATCCCAATAAGGTGTTTTTTATCTACTTCGATTTTATATGGATAGATGAACTATGTAGCATTGGATGAGGTGTATCCCCTTATCAATAATTGGCTGTGGAATTATAGAGACCAAAATAGTAGCATAATGATTCCAAAGATGCTTTTTAGTGGTTCTGCTAACTTTGGAACTCATGTGATGTGGGGTGAGGTTATTGCATAACCATAGTCTTGATTTTCAAGGGAATTTTGGGTTGAAAAAATGGACACACCATGGTGTATATCTCATTTTTTGGATTTTCAATGAGGGTGTAGCTGAAAAAATTAGACACAATTTTTACTAGCCATACCGTCATGTGGTCTTCCCCTTGCACAATAATCTTTTTTGTTATTAGTAGCATTGTGGTAGTGTTCTAAATGCTACTCCATAATCTTAAATTATTCAAAACACATATAAATTCTTAATTTCTATTAGAACTAATAATTTTTATATTGTTTATCATGTTTATTGAGTTACTCAAGTGTATCCCAAGGTGTTCATTTATCCCATTTTAGGTGGTTTTCTTCCTTGGTCATGTAGTATTTATCTGTAGTGATTAAGGTAAGTTCCCCTCTTTATTTTCATAATGTTACATCCAATTTCATCATTTGGGAATGTTTTCTATCAATAAAGTATTTTTTGGTATTTCAATAATTTTATGTTGTATTGAATTGTTTTTATGGAGAACTAGGTGATCATATTAATTATGGTGATATGTGGTGACCTTCCTCTTATTAAATCCATTCATGACTATTAGAGACTCCAAATTTGAGGTAGGTATCCTTTTTTCTCAACAATTGTACCATGTGTTTGGGGTTATACCCTTTTTTATCTATTGTAAAATGGTTTTCACATGACGAAAAAATATAATGAATTTTTTAATTTTAATTTAAGGGGAAGTGGAATGTTTCATATGTTTTTATGGCATTTTCATATTGATAAAATGATATTATTCGTGGTTATTATGCCACTAAAAGTCATGGTTTTTGGGATCCAATGTTTTAGTTGAATTGATATGTGTTATGAATCCCTTGATGTATCATTATTTTGATAACACAATGAATAAATTTATGGTCTCTTATATTCTATTATATAATTAGTTCGACATAGGATGTTTGGCCTATTTGAGAATGCCCCTAAAATAAAGAATTCTATGTAATAAAAATCCCCTTGGTAAATCTGAAACTTTTATTTGTGAATATACTATAAAAGTTGTTATGATGTGTGGTTGTGATGTGTGGGGTTGATGTTTGGTGGTTTTTCTGTGCTTTGGGGGTGTGATGTGTAGTTGTGATGTAATGTGGTTAAGTGATGAGTGGTTATGATGTATGGGGATGTTTTTATTTGTTTTGTTTTTAAGTAATGGGGGGTTGGGGTGGAAAATATTTTGTGATTTGTTTTTGGTAAGGAGTAAGTAGATTTGGTTGTGAATGGTGGTGATGTTGTGCTATTTTTCTGGACAAGGACGATGGTTTTCTTATTTTTTATGTGTTTTTATATGTTTTTTCCCAATTTGTAATCAAATTAGTTAATATTGATTTAAGATGGAATGTGATGGTTTAGTTAATGGGTTGAATAATAAAATTAATGGGATTGATAATGTGATTTGTTGTAAATATGAAAACTGTAAAATGGATTAAGTTGAGAAATAAGATTTCTTATGAAATGTAGATTATGTCAAGTCATGTGGTGTTGTGAGTTTAATTGTGGTAGTAATGGTGGAATTATTTTTGGTTGGGTGGTGATGATGTGACATGGTTAGTTCTTGGTTGTGAACCCATAGGTTGGTCGTTTGTGTGGTTATATATATATATATATTTATACCATGTATATTCCTTATGATTTTCTTTATTCACCCCACTTATGTCAAGCACCATGTGACGACACCCATGTAATTTAGGGGTACATTTATCAGTTTCTCAATGGTGAGGATGAATGAATGAATACCTTATCTCTCTCTTTCTCTTCTAGGTAATGATTACATGAATGAACTATGGTGTCCAAAAGTCGAAATTTACTGTAGTGATGTTTGATGAGGTAATAAGACGGATTGTGGTTGGGGTTGTGTAATGTAGGTATAAGGAACAAGGATGATATTCTACTTGTTCATGATACCATCCTATTATGGTTATTGAATGAGATAGGTGTGATTTCTCAGATGTCCTTGGGTGACATGTGTTGTAATGTGATGGGGTAGGAGTATTTAGGTGATATGTGGTCTAATGTGATGACCCAAGTGTCTTTGGGAAATATGTTATGTGATTGCCAATTTCACTTGGGTTACTTCAAATTATGTGACCTGTAGAAATTATGGGTGATCCAGGCCATAAAACATTATAGTACAGGATTGGAAAATTAGTGAGAAAGTGGTGTGGGGGACCCTATTTATCAATATTCTTCTTATTATGTTGTTATACATATATTTTTTATTTAGTGATCATATATTATGGAAGATGGGCTTAGAATGTTGTCCTTTTTTCGTGCTAATGGTTTTATTGTCTTCTCACTGGTGAATTGGTAGTATCTTTTAACATGTGCATGATATGATTTGGTTATCATACTAAGTATACTTGTGTGGTTACCCTATGTATAATCCAATTATTTTCAGGTTTCAATGATGAATTTTTTGATCGTGTTGGACATTACTATACTGGACCACTATATTGATGGTTTTTTGATTCCTTATATTTTCATATGGGTATTTATTTAGATAAATTTTTCTATATTTGTATTACATATACATTCATTCTTGGATGGTTTTGGTTTCTTATTTATATTAAGTCATGTAGTTTCCTATTGTTGATATTTACTATCTCTATATCCAATTATTAATGAGGGAAATGACTCTCATTTGTGAGATTTTCATACCCTCGGTGCTAATCATCAATTTGAGGCCTACAGAAGTTGGTACGTGGGGACATTATCTCTCTCTATTCATTATCATCCTATGAGGGGTACCATTGGAGTGAGGGGTCATGAAAAAGATCCAATTTATAAATTTAATCCAATAAAATATTTTTCTTGAGTGAAATGACATGTTGACTGTAAGAGTAGGTGTGGTGGATGACATCATATTTCATGGATATTTAGATGAAATTTAATAATAAATTGTAATAAATGGAATATTATATGAAGAATGAGGAGTTTATATTTACACCAAACACTAAAAATACCAAGTACATCAATTTATAAATGAAATATTTACAAAAAATAATGAAAGAGAAAAATTTGAGATTTATGTAGTAATTTACTATTACTTATAAAATCACAGTGTGTTGACTAAACAATGAAGGAAAAGTGTATTATGTTGGACTTATATGTATGGTGATGAAGGAAAATTCTACTATGATTAATCATTCATATCATTAAATTTACATAATATATTAAATCTCCTCCTTCATGAATTATATTATTAAATAGTGAAATTCTTACACATGGACTCAAAAACAACCCATTCGAAATTAATTTATCCTATCATATATTTTATCAAATTATTAATGGGTTTAAAATTTTAGTAAGCATTTAAGGATTTTAACATATTCTAAAAATGGGAAAAACTTTTCATTTAAGGTTCCTTTGAGTGTGAGTGATAAACATATTGAAATTTTAGTGTGAATACATATAGGTGGACAATGAGATTGAAATAAATAAATTAAATATATTAAGAAAAAAGGGATTGAACATGAATGTTACATGATGGAAAATATATTGGTATAATTTTTTCACTTTCATTGTTTACTGAAACATTTTAATATGGCCTTGCTGGGAATTTTTCATGGGGGTTAAAAAGATTGGTGGAGTGGAGTGATAAAACAAGATTTCATTATATTTAATAATTCAATTATTTAACCAATTATTTGATATTTATATCTAGGGTATTGAAAATATTTTCATTTGTTACTGAAAAAAATAAATTTAGTGTAAATAATAAATTTTAATAATGAAAAATATCAATTAGAATTTAATTAATAAATATAAAAATATATTAATTTCATATTCCTTGATGTATTGAATTAAATTTATAATTAGTGTTTAATTTATATTTTTTCTTTTTTTAATATATAAATTATTTTTTAACTGGGATCCATTAGAATGGGGGGATTAGATGGACCTCCTTAGCCTCAACAATTTGATTACTCAATTGATGACGTCATCCATTAATCTACCTTGTTAGGATAAATGAGTGAAACTATTACTTATCTATCAAAATCCATACTAAATTATGAAGGGTTAATTATGTTGGGATCACTACAAAACCCCGTCATTTTAGGTTTTAGATTATTTGATATGGAAGCTCATGATTTTTTTATTTTTTTCTATAAGGGATATGGTTTGTGGTTTTAATAACACAATAGTACTAGTAAAGAAATGGGGGATCGTTCATGACATTAGATTTAAGGAATAATTTTGATCAATATTTCATAGATTTGAGTATTTTTTTGATTGATCACTATTTAATTTGGATATTTACTATGTTTGAGTTTTTATTCAGTGGTTGTATCAAACTGATTTCAAGCAGTGTTTTAGCAGCTCGAGTTCATCATATTGTGAAGGATGGTTTAGATCTATGATACTGGTTGATGTATTTTTATAATTGATCATTTACTATTGTCATGGTTTTTATACTAGTATCAAAATTACTTTTCTAATGGACATGTTTTGAAGTTGGAGTTATTGGAATGTTCTATTGTGATGATATTAAAATTGAAAATTCCCATGGAGTGGAATGTAGACTCTGATATGAAGATGAACAAACATGGTGTTAGTGATATTAGTAGATAAATTATATTCCCATTAATTTTTATGGTAGTATAAAAATATATCCATGGATTATTAAATTTTTTAACTCCATGATATTACATTCACCCCCACAGAAGTAGTAGTAAACTAGGTTACCGACATATCCTCTTTAGGATATAGTGTTGTATCTATACTCTACAAGATTACATTATTGAGAGTATCCCTTGAAGAAACTTTTGAAAAAGAGAGTTATACAATGATTTTTTTATTAGGTACCATGAAAATACAATTGATAATTATTGAAATATTATAGATAACATTGGATTTTTAGGAATGATTGGAGTTTCTATTAGTTCTTTTTAGTAATTTTCCCATCTAATGAGGACTCCATTTTATAATAATAGAAAAACCAATTCACGAATGGAATCATTTACCTTGGAATTAGGTTGAAACCATTCCTCGAAAGATGTTTATTTTCTATATTTATTCCTATTCATCATATCATATCTAATAAAATATGTTCACTATATTTCACCCACTAGAAACAGAACATGTCAAATAGTGAACAAAAATTCAATTATAACCTATTTTTCTATGTATGATTCCATAATTTAGCATCTTTTTATAAAAAATTAAAACAATTTATATATTAAAAATGAACATTAAAATCCAACAATCTCGGAATATTTCTAAATATTTAATAAACCATTTCAAAAACCATATATCAAACTATCTTTTAATTAACATGCACCAATAAATGTATCTATCTATTTAAAACTTAATATAAAAAAGAAAAATTGAAGCTAGATTGAGAAATAGGTGGACACGACCATGAGCAAGAATGTATTTTAATAAACTGGATCATCTTATGGAGGTCCATTAAAATTCCTTACATCATCATATAATAATAGACAACACTTTGGACATGTGAATCTTAACCTTTTACGAATGCTTTAGAGATTAATTAATAATCTATTTTAAGTGGTCCCAATACTAAATTTACATAATTAAACCAAATGGGTGTCCGATGTTTAAAAAAAATGATAACCTTGTTTCATTATGATTTTTAAACTCACCCTCCTTTTCTCATAATAACCTAACACCCTTTTCCTAGTATGTAATACACCTCTGGTGTTTTATTTAAACAATTGATATAATATAATGAATTGAACTTACAGATGGGATGTGTTCACATATTATGAACATGTCCCATCTTTAGTGAATTTTAAAAGGCATTAGAAAATATTCTAGGAATGTTTTTTATTATAAATCCATTGAATGTACCTTTATTATTAGTGTTTCAATATTTGGTATTCATCTTTAAAGGTTAATATTAATGATACTATCCTCTGACAAATTACCCACATAACTTTTTCTCAGTCCATTATATCATGATTTTTTATTATAATTATTATGACACATCCTAGAAAATGTTGTCTTACTATAATAGTGTATATAAAAGGAGGATTCTATAATAGATCACAATATTAATTTTATAATATATATCTAATTTATTTATCTTCTATTCCAGAAGCTTAAAAATCTATAAACATAGAATCCATTTTTTAGTCTGATTTAAATGTTTTGTTTCTTTCAAAACAAATATGTTTCTCCATCTGCAAGAGTAAAAACATAACTTATAATAGAATAGTGATCTTCCAGATAAGATATCCATCATCAATTCGAATAACCATAAAATACCCTTTGGTTCTCCATATAACATATACTAGAATCCATAGGACCCTTTAAATACTTGAGTTCCCTTTTAATTGCTTCGAATTGTGTATAAACCAAATTAACCATATTTGTGCTCAACTTTACCACAACATATATAATTTTGGGTCATGTTAATGTGGGTCCACACATGAGATACGAGATCACCTATTCATAATACAATTGAGAATGTTTCCTTCTTTAATTTTTAGCATCTATTTCCAAGAATCATATGAATTAGAAACCATTGAGTAATAAAATTTCTAAAAACACATTATTTAATTTTCAAAATAATGAGGATGATAAAGTATAATAAAATTCTTACTTTATTTTTGATTCTGAAATTAATATTATCTTCACCTAATCCTTTCATATCAACGTTTCATGATAAAATAGATTAAACATTATTTATTTGATTCCAATCAGTTTCAAACATAAGAATGTCTCCAACAACATATGAAAAAATTACAAAAGCACATTTATTATTGAAATTCATATGAAAAAATTTATTAGTTTTGATATCTACACAAATATTTGATAAAATTATGTCATTAAATTTCTCATTCAATTATTTTTGATCTTATTTTAATCTACATAGATATCATACCAATCTTAATCCTTTTTAATTTACATGGATCAATAAATCCTTTCGGTTGTTTGATATGTATCTCCTTATAGAATTCATTATTTAATAATGATTTTTAATCAAAATTTTGTTAATTTAAAAATTATATATGGAAACTAAATTTATAAAAATTATAATAGAGTCAATATTTTCCCATGGATATTAATTATTGATATACTCAATTCCTTCATTTTAACGAAATCTATTGGTTAGGAATATTGATTTATATCTTAAAATTGTACCATTTTCTTTCTGTTTTCTTAAAAATAGCCAAATACTACTTTCTTGTTGTGATACATGTGGATGATCATCTCATAACAATGTATTGTTCCTGGTTATAGAGACTATTTCATCAATTAAAGCCTCGTTTCAAGTCAATGCATCAAAAAATTATATATCTCCATTAAAGGTTTATGTTCGGCATTCTATATTGTGAAACAATTGTAACAATCCAATCATTGGATACTTCAAACAAGTACATATGGAAATCATATAGACATTTATTAGGAACCCATAAGAATTACATTTAAGAAATTCATTCATATCATCTTCTAGATATACTAATGTATTTAATCCAGATTCCATTATTTCTACTTTCATTGGTAAAGAGAGAAACCTATATTCATAAAAATAGCACATCTTGATTAGATGACTATATTTGTAGATAATAAATAATTATATTATAGTAACATGAATCTATAAGAATGTAAATTATCTAAAATTTAATAAATAATCTATCAAAACCTATTTTAACTAGTTTTGTTTGTTTTTATACTCTTATAGTTACATTACAACCCCATAACATTACATAATTTAGGTTCAGTTTCTTATAATTTAACAATGTAGAGGGATTTATAGAATTACCTTTTGTGGTAACTATATTTATGAAGTTAAACATAGTTAATAATTCCTCAAATAAAAATTCCTTTTAAGAGACCTGAGATAGACATCATGAAATTGACCATTTCTTTAAATTTTCTATTCTTTTTTCCACTAGAAAAGTTTATTTAAGGTGTATATGGAGATGTATATTCATTCATGATACCACTATATTTAAACAATAATCGACTATCGTATTAAACTCCTCTATCATATATGATGCATTTATTTATATTCCCTCATTGGTTTTCAACCTCATTTTTATAAATACTAAATTTATACCTAACATCATCTTTATCATGTAAAAATAATGATGTAAAAATATATAATAATTATCAATAAATGTTACAAAGAATATTTTTTTACATATGCTATATGTATCATGAAAATCACATACATCACTATGTATTAATTATATAAACATACTTTTCCTTTCTGTAGTCGTAAATGCTTTCGTAACTATTTTTTATTGCATAAAAGATATACATTTGTTATCATTTTTTTCGTATTAAGTATAAAAATTATCATTCACATGTCATTAGTTTTATTAAAATAAATGTGACCAAAATGATTATTACATAAATAAAATGACTCTATCATGTATGTATAAATAATATTAGTATTAAATTTTAATAATCCATCATTCAAGTGACCCATTTGAACAAACATACTACTTTTGGATAGAACAATGTAATCTACTTTAGATATAATATTAAGCTCAATATTGTTTAACAATATTCCACACTCTAAGATCCGATGAACATAAATGCCATACAAGATATCATTTATGGTTACAATCATTCTTGACAAAAGATCAATATTAACCAATCCAATTCCTTATATTTTTTTTATTTAAGAGTTCCCCTTGTTGAGAGAGATCCCATATATGATATATTTAGTTATATCAATGATAGGTTTTCGTTGAACGTATATCATTTAGAACAGTAATCGATTGACATAGAAGAGTTACCCTCTTGAAAAATCTCTTTTATGATCAAATATACAATGTTCCCTTTGGAATCATTTTTAACTTTTCATAGAGTGGAAATTATCATTTGATGTTTTTGGGCCTATATTAGAAGTATCATTCCACTTTCTTCATCTTTAATTATACCCATTATTTATAAATATGTTTTATATATTATTAGTCCTTTGATAACATATATGGATCCACTCCCTGTAAAACAAGGACCATGGGGTTATCATTCATATGCCCATTTTCCTCCTCCTGTATTTTATATTCATCTGCAATTAATAGGTAGTTGAGTAACTCATTGAGCGAAATATATTTCCGTAGCATGTTTAGAGAATCAATAACATTATTCAAAGAAGGAGGTTTCTTATTGATTATTTTTGTCAAAATGATATAATCATGAATGTTCACAATTTTTTCTTTATGTCTTGTAAGATGTACTTTATTTTATATAATTTACCTACGATATATCTACCTTCTATCATTTTATATAAATTAGAATTTATTAATATATATTTCATTATTTTTGCGTCCTTATTGGTGAATTAATTATCCAAGGTATAATATATATCATTTTATATTTAATGATATTAAATTGTGTTAAAGACATTGTTGGCTATATCAATTTGTATATTCCCTTCACACATGAGATCAACTGTCTCCAATTTTTTTCTAGTGTGGGAAACATGAAGTATCTCATTTTTGGGATGTTTGGAGTATTATAGTTGAGATAATACAGTCCACATTGAGCGTAAAAATTATATCATCTTCCTCCACCTCATAAAATTATTTCCTTATGATTTTTCCACAATCATTGAATTACTAATTATCTCTATAACATTGTTTATAAAATATACTCAGAATATTTTTGTGGATATTTCTGGGTGAAGGATTTTAATTTACATTGGATGATATTATATAATTTTCTTTGAGGGTTGTTACATTCTATCTCTCCTTAAGAGTACATTATCCCCCACTAAAATGGATGAACGTTTGGTTTCTGTGGAATCCTCTTTAGGATACTATAATAGATCAATACCCAACATATGTACTTTATAAAGAGTATCCCTTAATGAATATTTATAAATAATAAGGTAATAAAATTATTTTTTTATGCTCCAAAAACATTTTTTTGATTCTTATTTAATTATTATTATGTAATATCGATTTTTATAATTGATAGAAGTGTGTGGATATTGTTGGAATTAATTTTTCCATCCAACGAGGAGTCTATTTTATAGTCATGGAAGCACTATTATGGATAAGGAATCGTACCCCTTGTAAAAGGGATGAAAAATTTCTTATAAAGGAATGTATATTTTATATTTATTCCTATCTATAAAATCCTTCCTGATTTAATAATTGGACCAAATAACAGCCTCTAGGGAATGTACTTGTCCATTAGTGAAAAAACATGGCCTCTCAAAAAAAAAATTTGTGATAGTCTTTACATAATAATCACATTTTAAAAGGATTAAAATAAACCAACATTAATATCTTCAAAAAACTTATTATCCAAAACAGGTATCACAAATGATCTTTTTAAATGGTTGGAAATTAATGAAGAATTATTCAATGTGGAGATAATTGTACAACATATTCAGAAGTGTTTTTTATTATAAGTATGATGATAGATCCTTTGGAGTAACGTCATAGTTGAGATAAATATAAAACATAAACATTTCACATGGGTCACAAAGAAATATTGAATACAGGTATTCAAAATGTTATTTTCCAAATATTTTAAGAAACAATCCATGTATTTTGAGAACCATTCTCATTTCCTTATTGAGTTATCAATTTTTGGGACTATTCCCATATCTTTGTTAAAATCCCAATATTTTTTGGAGGACAATTTATGTCTATTTTATGTGTGTCAAATTCAATGTATGTCTTTCATATTTTTTTCATTATCTTATAAAACATTTTCTCCATTATTATGATGTGATAATTCCATTGATGCAGAAGGATGTTAACATGAAAATGTAAATTTTTTTGACTAATTAGTTCATTCTTGTTACTTATTGATTCATTATAAGATTTCTATATATGGTAGAATAATAATTATTTTTTAATTTATTATATTTTTTTATCTAAATTAATCTTTTTCATAATAATTATTCTCTTTAATTTCATCAATATACTCCATCATATAATGGTGTTGGAATACAATGTCAATTTATGGTGACATAGTTACAAAACAACATTTGGAAGTGGATCCTCTTGCATGTCTTAATTCTCAATACAATATTTTAACATGTTTAATATGATATATTCAAGTTCAATTATTTTATCCATTTAATAATTTGAAAATAATAAAAACTATCATATTTTTAGAAATATAGTGATATGATTCTATCACTAAACATCTAAATATAGCATCATTTTTCCTAACACATTGTGTTTTCATTATATTCATAGGAATTTGATGATCCTTTAAATATCCATCATACACATCCCCTATTTATCTAATATTATTTTATGATTAGAAATAATAATGTAACATGTATAATATTGTATTATATAGAACCCTCAAAAGATCAATCCTATTTTGCATAATAGATTACGTTATTTTGTAAATAAGAATTTCATTGAATTATAATTCTAAAAAAATCCTATAATTTAGTATAAAATTTATAGGTTTGAGTTTTTTTAGTTCTATATATTTTATTTTATATTTTTTATAGATTGTAAAAATTAGTTTAATGTGCCTTGTAGATGAAGAGATGAGTTTTTCAGCCTTAGTGGACAACCCATATTGGTTTATCTCGGATTCTTATTGTTGTATCTCTAGTCCTAGTGGAGTAATCATTTATCTTGGGATGGATATTTTGAGCTGATGTTGGTTATTTTTATTGATAAAATTACATCACACTTATTAAACATGATTTTATTTTTATAGATTCTCTTTTTTTCAAGCCATGGTTTGGATTATTTACTTTAGTGGAATAATTGTATTCGTTATAGATGTAAAAAAATTACATTGTAATCCATATGGTTTGTAAAATGTAATTGTAATATATAACTACACTTAGATATTATAATGGTTCTATTGAGAAGGGAAAATCAAGTCATGATTTTATGTTACTATGTTAAAGTTCATTCAAATACCTATTTTTTAAATGAAATAGTCTTATACATTTATGGTATTAGATGTTTTAGATTTCATGTGTTTTATATTATTATTAACTAAGATAAAATATTTAATTTTTATGTTCTACACTCAATGGTTTTGATCTCTTATATTTTAATTGTAGATTTTACAACTCTTCTATTTGTACACATCCATCATACTTCTTTAAAACCCTAGGCACCTAAGGTGTTTTTTTATTTTTTGTTACCCTTGGAGGATCCATGAGTCCATTAAATTGTGTGATTGTATCATCATGAAATAAGGTTATATTTCCCCCCTTCTTAATCCATTATCTTATTTCTTTGATCTTGGGGTGTTATGGTAGCAGTGTATGCAAGGATTATATGAGTGGTTGATGAATGGATGGTGGAATTTTGTTTATTTATAGGATACATGAATGACCATGGGTGATTAAATTTAATATTTCTTATCCTCACGACATTGTTATGTGTTGAGTTTCATTTTAGGTAGTTTATTATGATTTATCATTTATTTTCTATTGTTAGTGTGGTATAAAAATGATTCATTTTCAATTTGAATTAGGAGATAAAATTGGACTAATTAAAAATGTTTTTATGTAGATAATATCACAGGGAACCATGTCATGTAAGAGAATAGAGATGTATATATATATTCATATATGTTTCTTTAATTTTTTCGACTTATTTTTTTATAGAAAAGGATATAATATTAAATCAATATTTTTGGATCATTTGAATTAGTGATATTTGAGACAATAATATAATGAACAATTTGTGATGTACGGGGGATTATTTTGTTCTAATTTTAATTAATTTTTGTTTATTGTTTTAATGTAGTGATGTAGGAAGTGTTTTTGTATTACAATATCTCTTGGTGTTGTTTTTTAGTTTTGGATAATTGTGAATTTAATGTGTATAACGTTTAAAATATTCCCTTAATATGGAATCAATTTTAAATAACTGAATGATTTGAAGAACATAAAAGTATAATTATTTAAATAAAAAATGTGATATTGAATAACATAAATTAATGTTCTTGATAATATTATGATGAATTTTAACTAGAATGTTGAAATATGTGTGATTAGTTGACAAATTTACGGAAAGTTACTAGAAATAAATTTTTGGGTGGCTTAATTGAAGTAAATTTTGTAAATATGAATAATATTGAATCAAAACTAAATTGAATTTATGAATTTTCATATTATGTGTTTTCTGAAGTACTAATGTTGATTCTTTGTATGTATAATGGTGGTGATAGTTTTTATAGTGTATCGGTGTTAGAATAGTGATGAAATGTGATTTTATATGAGTTTTGAAACAAATTTGACTTTGGTATTAGATTGTCTCAAAAATTATATAACTTTGTCTTTTTTTATTTAATAGGAATCTTCACCTAAGTTAAACAACCCAACTGATGATTATATAATGGTTTGGGTAATGTGGGTCTCTACAACATCTATAATGTGGGAGATGTGAATTGTTGCCTATTAACCCTCAACGTCATTACCTATTATAAATAATCTGGATATGTGGTAATATTATTGGTTGTGAAATTTTGTTGACTTGGTTGATTTAATAATTTTTGGTATATGGTCACAGTTTGGGATTGTGGTATGTAGTTATTTTGTTTAGAAAATTTATTTCATTATAATTCCCATTTATAATTTATTAGGATGTGAAGAAGACTAGATTAGTTTGGAAGAGGGTGTGTGGTACATTTAATGAAATATTTTCATGGTTACAATATTATTATATAGTATGGAGATTTGGAGAGGGGATTAAGGGTAAATGGGTTTCTATTTTCCATGGGTTGGGACATGAGTCAGTTTTATGGTTTATTCATTAAGACGTTAGCCAAATTATTCCACAATAGAGTTAATGATCTTTGTAAAGAACCTATTGAGTATAGATATATTCCCACGACAAATTTTTATATATAAATATCAATATATATTTAATTGTTTTAAGGATAATGTTATTGTTTTCTTTTGACATAACTTGATACTAGTATGGTGACATCTAAAAATTGGTGTTCCTAACATGGAGATGTGATACCTTTGGTTCTGTTCATTAGATATGTTTCATTTATTTTATATGGAATTTATTTCATTATAATTATTAATGTATGATAACATGAGTTTACATTATACACGTTTTTTGGTTTGTTATGTTGTTTTATTTCTATTAATTTTATAAAAAGTGTAATTCCACTCATATTATGTGTTTTATACCATTAGTTCTAGCCACCATCACATGATATATTTGAATAGGTATTTTGGGGTAACTATTGAAATAACTACTATACCAAAAGGGTTTTTAATTGAGTTTGGAGGTGATAATAAGTGTTTTAGATTTTCATTGAAAAATATAATGACACAATAAGTTCTGTAGATCATCTGAAGCCTCAAAATATATTTTGTAATTTAGACCATATGAAGAGTAATATCAATTGTAAGCAATCTATATTAGATGGTGTTTGTGAATATACTTGTACATAAACTCTAAATTATTTCATTGATTTGTAAACTAATCTTCTATGGTGTAGAATGATATTTTTCATGTATTTAATTTGGATGTTATGTAAGTGATAGTTTAGAAATCGACTAGTCACATAAGTGTTACAAGTAATTCATGATTTTTTATCTAATTTAAAATTAAACATTTGAATGATTGTATGATAGTGAAGACTCAATGTATGTATATTTATGTGATACTCAAATTTTTTCTGGATATTCATGTAATATTGATAAAGACAACTAATGCATATAAGAAAATTTATTTTTTCAAATACATTGTAAGTGTGATATTAAATTCTGTAATGTCAACATGATTTTTGTATGTGTTACTTATTTAAAAATATGAATATATTTTTAATAGTTTTGAAGATTTTTTTTATGGATAAATTAATGGAGAGATTCATTGGACGTCTAGAGATGATTTTTATCTAATAGTATGGTACCATGAATGAGAATATATTCTTCAAAAAAACATGAAGATAGTGTTTTGATATCTAGGAGTGTTTTTTGAAGAACAATATCCAATATTATTTTAATGTATATTTAATTCAAATGTAACTGATATTCTTCAACAAGATGATAAATCAAAAATTTTGTTTAATTTAATGTGGTTTTGAATTGGTGATATAGAGATACAATGTATCTCTATGTAATAAAAAGGTTGATGTTTTAAAATATAGGTGATTAATTATTGAACATATGAGAGTTTAGAAGAGTGGTTGTGACAGATCTAAATAATTCTTACTTAATTTAAGATATAGGAAAACATATAGAGATATAAAAAAAGATAAACACCTACATCAGTTGGTGTATTGAATTTTTTATTTACTTTATTGAAACAACATGCAATTAGATATTTCAAGACCATGTGTTGATTTACTATGTATAAATATAATTATATATAGTGATACATGGAATATATATGAATCCAATCAAAAACAATTATTCATATAATAGTGTACTCGTGGATTATTAGTACAAGGGATCATCTCCATTTTATGCCCCTTTAAAATAACACATTTTTCAATGAACAAAATAAAATCCCTATCATTATGATTTATTTAAATTATGGGATAATTATTTTACTATTACAAGCGCAATAGATTTTTTGATTTCTTGATGAAAACATATCAAGACTCATTCCATTATAGGTTGGTGGATTCTAGGGACTATTGAATTGTGAGTCTCTAACAAGTTGCTATTTGGATATTTGGGACACAAATTTGAATTCTTAGAAGTGTAGATTTCACATGGATATTTTTTAAAATGTTTTTAACTCAATAGTGAATCCTGAAGTCGTCAAGATATAATTGGGGGAGTTGGATGTGTTGAATGATAGAAGTTTTATTTTAGCTGAGCCATTATACCATGACTAGTGGGGGATTCACCCTGATGGATTTGAAGAGGTAATTTTTATGTTGCGAATAACCCAGGGACACTATAATATATGGATATAAATTTTTAGGTCTTCATTGAATGATTTAATTTTTTTGTCAATATTTTTTTGCTGAAATGAATCCCCTAAACTAGTGTATTTCCCTGTATCCTAGTACTTGTGTTGGAAGGTATAATCATTGGGAATGTATCATGTTGTAACAAGGATATTCAAAACATGACGGATATTTAGGGGAGGTGTAACCGACTACACCAATGTTTTTTATTGTTTCATGAAATATTATATAATAATATAAATGGATAGCCACATATTGTTTTTGGATATTGAAAGTGTCATTTTATCTTGATCATTTTAGTCACACCATAACCTAACCCCAGATTTTTGTGTTTCACCATAATACTTAATTTCATGCCCCAATGTTCCCCACATGTTATTATTAAAAAAAATTCATAACTAACTTTTCAAATTGAACCACTTTTCCTCTTTTGTTATGAGGACACTCAAGAGACTCCATTAGCTAAACATATACATTTTTTCTTCCCATTGGATCCCCCAAGACACTATTGGATTTTTGGTCTATAAATAGTTGGTTTCCCACATTGGAGATAGGAAACTCCCCCAATCATCTATTTTCATTAGACCCACTTGTTTTCATAAAATAGGTATTATTCCAAGCTTGGGTTGTTATTTTATATTACTAAGAAATTTTGAAATATGACAGATATATTAGATATCCATGGTGTTGTTTCTTAGGGATACTAGAAAAGGATTGATTCGACATGTTTATCCTTGTGTATTTGGAGGTACATCACCCTATGATATTTTCATTGCATTTATCCAATCTAGTATGGAATTGAAAATTGTGTGGGTGAATGTTAATTGGAATATTGGTTACAGGAGTACCAATGGTATGGTGTGAGTATTTTACATGTTTCAAATTGTGATTCTGGTTTCACAACAATCGCTGTGAGTTTTTATGTTTATGAATTGAAAAATATAATTGATTAATTAATTATAAATCATTGTAATTAATTATACTAGAAATGTGGTGCAATATAGGTTCCCAGAAGCATGGGACGGTTAGTTGCATGATTTGATAGAAATTTTCAGTGTTTCATAAGGATGGTAACTCTATTTTCAGGTAGGTTGTATCATTATTACTTAACCTTTTGGAAGTTTTCATGTGCAGCTCGTTCTTGACCCAAAGGTTTAAGTTTAAGTGATATGTAAAGTGGTTGGGTGAGTCATGAATTGTTTGATAAACAAGATTTAATAATATTATAGTTATAGAGTGTTTTACACTTAACATGGAGGCGGGAAACATAATAAAAAAATCCCCAAGGGTAATGCTATAAAAAAAATTACTCAGGGGACCCCAATGTGTCATTTTCATATTGATTAAATTTGGAATGACAAATGTTAATACTAGGTGAGTTGGTTGGTGACATCTTAGATAGTGATGAAATTTGTTATAGGTCATCATTATCGTGACACCTTGGTATTTATAGAAGAAATTGTTTCGGAATATCCTTGGAACATATAAACCACTCAATTGAGAGGACTAGGGTAGTGGAAATGGGCCTATTTATTCATAGAAGGCTATGGGGCTTCGGATAATCTTATTCTTATATAGTGGAGTGGGTAACCATTATCTATTGTAGATGTCTTTTCTTCTTTATAAGGTATAGGTTCTTGGTTTACCTTCCATGTTTGTGTTATTTCAATGATATTTGCATGATGTTTATGGTGTATTTTGTATGAGCCTGCACCTTGAGTGAGAGAGCGCATGTGTGAGACATAGTGGAACGATACCTCATCTAGAGTGAGAGTTTAGTGGAAGAAATAATATATGTGACATCACCATGTGTTATAGGGTGTTCGTATGTGACATTACATGAAATTTTACCAAGAGTGAGAGGGTGGTGGAATGATAAATAGAATTAGAGATTACCCTAACTGAGAGCATGGTTGTGTGAGACGTCACATGAGATTTCACCCTATGTGAGAGAGTGGTGGTATGATATGTGTTATGATACCTCAACATAAGATAGAAAATATTATTCTAAGACTAGATATTATAACATCCCACCTTTTTATCACATAAATTTCATTAAATTATACAAAACCAGGGATCTTTAAGGTTAAGTGTCTTGGAAACCAGGAACTTAATACATGAAAACATAAAACATTCTTCTTAAACACTTGAAAGGATTATTCATTTTTTCATCTGAAGTTCATTACAGCATCTCATAATCTGGGAACATACATCAAATGAAAGGGTGATTAGATGGCCCAGTATGGGAAACATGGGAAACATTTTACATGTGAACGTAAGATACATCAAAAGTCATGAAAAATAACGTTAAGGTATGAGAAATAGATCATTGGGAATATAATAATAAAAATAACATGTTTCATAACTTGAAGGTGTGGCTACAACATTTAACACAGACAACCATTTCCGTTTCACCAAGGTCCATCCCCAAGGTGTTATTAAAATTTAACATGGTTATTCACCAAGGCGTCGTTAAAAATGGTCATCTCTAGAGATTATGTATTTACCCAATGCATTGGAGCGCTATCATAGAGCACCCTTAATTTTCCTTTATTATCATGTGATCCATATATTATCATCAATAATTTCATAAATAACCCATGTAACATAAAATAAATGGGTTTCATTTCATAGTCATAACATTTTAAAAATTGCTTGAAAGACGTGATCATTATGTCACTTTAAACCCACAGAAAATGAAAGCGGGTATCATGTATGTAAATAAAAGAATTTAAAATAGAACATTATGGTATATATGTGAGTAACCCTTTAGAATAAATATCTTTGAGTAATCACTTAATAAAATAAAATAATTTGAGATAAAGAGAGATACATTTTGAGACGAAAATTCTGCAACATAACGGCTATGTTGTAGGGCTTTAGAAAACATTGAAAAGAGAGGGGACATGGGTAACCCAATCATAAATGATATATAAAATAGTATAGGGACAGAATATAAAGGATATGAATCATGGTAACGAAATTTTAAGGACATACCATTTGAAATAAAAAAACATGGAAGGAAGACAAAAATAAGATTTTTCTTATGAAAATTCGGCAGTCTAATGGTATCACTTAAACATCAAAAAAATGAATTGATGAGATCAAATAGGTTCTATCATCATAAAAACATAAAATATAAGTATGATAGATATAGATATCATACCTCAGCATAATAAAAAGTAACTTCAAAGACTTGACATGAAAATAGAACTTGAAAATGAGAAGGGTGAAAGAATCCCTTAAACATTCGGCAGCCTAACGGCACCACTTAAACATTCATAAAATGATTTAATGAGAGAAAGAGTGGGTCTCTAATCATATAAACATTAAAAGGAAAGTAGGATTAATATAAAAGAACATCCCCAACATAAGAACATGGAGCATAAAATAAATTACATAAAAGATAGTACTTGGAAAGAAAGAGAGGGGTAGGATCCATTACCTTAAAACGTAACTCTTCAAACTCGAAGGTTGGGACCTTGAAGGGATTTAAGCACCGTTGGAGGACTCCTTGGGAGGTAATGACACCAGATATTCGTTGGGGGAGAGTTGGGAGTGAAAACTAAGGGAGGAAAGGGTGGGTATTTATATGGAAAGGGAGGTGATACTTTAATAATTTCAAGGGATACCTCACAAGTGGTTTTGGACAAACCACGGGCTTTCCCATGCTACTTGCCCATGGTTTTCACCACATGGGACCCATTATACAATAATTCATCATCTTTAGTTGACCATACCTTAAAATATCTCCTGACATCATCATGACGCAGGGATGATGTCATTAAACATACCAAAACCATAAAACTGTATATTTACTATTCACTGAAAATTCAACTTTTTCAGAAAAATCCCAAAACATTATATTAACATAATATAAATGTTATGAATTCCAAAATAAACTCCATTTTAAGAAAATAATTTTTTAAATATTTTTAATTTAATTTTTAAATAAAAAGACTATTCACCGAAAATTCGTTTTTTTCAAAAAAAAACTCCAAAAATTACCTTAACATAATATTGGTGTTCTGAATTCAAAAATAATGTCCATTTTATAAAAATAATTTTCTAAATATGTTTAATTTATTTTTTAATTAAAAAACACTATTCACCTGAAAAAACTAAAACTTGACTAATAATTTCTTAAACAGTTATTTACCTATTTTATTGAATCACATTACGTA
This sequence comes from Viscum album, assembly GCA_963277665.1. Lineage (NCBI taxonomy): Eukaryota > Viridiplantae > Streptophyta > Magnoliopsida > Santalales > Viscaceae > Viscum > Viscum album. The sequence continues at coordinate 606,607,762 of OY728119.1, read as the reverse complement.
ATCAAGGTGCCTATATTATATTAATACTTTCTTAAAGTGAGATTACTAATCCATTTGGTCACATTACTAATCCTAAGCATGAAATAACTATTCATAAATTTCTATTCACCAAAAAGTAAGTTGATCTTATTAAACTCCAAATTTCTTACTGAACACATTTTTAGAAGACCATTTTTTTGAAAATCATTAAATATCATTAATTATTTATGGTTTACAAAAATATTTTAAAATATCATTTTTTTCAAATTCATCAATAATATATATCCTTCATTTATCCGGACATTTGAAAATTTACAAACTTCACCATAAGAAGAAAACAAAATTTTATTTATCTCAAAGGATTACAAAAAGTAGTTACGGTATCCATACCTAGCCTCTTATAACCCCAGCATATGCCCTAAGTGTAAGGTGTGTTAAGGTAAGAAAATCCGAGGGTAGCTCGACCAACATTGCACGAGTAGTAATTTCCATCAGTTTGATCTTCTCGCGATGGCGATTCCATTCTAGCTTCACATGATGAAGTTCGGCATGGGTTTGGTCCAGAGAAAAGCCCAGTAGTGCTACCTCCTTTCCAAGTTCTGTTAAATGGGCTTCGATTGGCCCGAGACTACTGGATGAGGCCATCAAATCTTCTTTCTATAAAAATTAACCAAGATCACTTGTATTTAGAGACAATAATTGCAACATTTGGTTTCCAATGGTCATATTGACCAATGGTCACATAACAGTTGAAACCCAATGGTCACATTTTAATTATACTCATGTTATCAAATGAAACAGTTTTGTTGAGTATAAAAATATAATAACACACAAAATTAGGAAACAATATTTATTCCAAATTTCGGGTCATTACATTCTTCCCCCTTAAGAAATTCTTTCCTCGCAATTCTTAAAATTGGGCTTGGGAATTTCATTGAACGTCCCGCATCGGAAATGGATTCAGTAAAACTATTACTTTAAAATAAAGAAAAGGAAGTTCAAGGGTCACCTGAGATAACCAATACTAGGATTCCATATAGGGAAACATGGAAATAGAAGAGAAAACAAACGGTCATGTTCTGATGGAGAGTGTTAGAAAACATGATTAAGAGAAAGTTAACCACAAGAAAATCACAAATATATGATGTGTGTAAACGATCTTTGATTACCCATTAGGAAACATAAATGAACAACTTCTTTTATGTTCCATTTAATAATATTTAGCAATTTATTTACTACATATAATAAGAACACAAGGAAATACACTTACCTTTAAGTATAGTTTCATCCTTTAATAAGTTTCTTCCAAAACTAAACTTTTCCCCAAACTATGAGCATTCAAAAACACTTGGTATCATCAAAATCACAAGAATCATCTTATAGAGAATCACATATTCCCCAAAATATTAACTATATATTTCTTCTATCTTTAATCATTATACCAAAAACCCAAAGTGTAAGATAAAACAACACTTCAAATATAAATAACCCCATAGGAAGGGAAAATACTTTTAAATCTTCAAAATTCCACGGTAATACCCAAATTTCATCATAGACCATTCCATAAATAATTTTCCTTAAAATTCCAAACTATGATCAAACCCAAATATAAGAAGGATTTGATAACATATTCTTCCAAGATAAACTATATCGTTCATCTCCAAACAACATCAACCACTCCTAACATCTTATAACAAAAATAACTAACCCAAAAAAATTTCCCCAAGATAGGTTAATCATTTCCATAAGTAAGCTATGTTACTATAATATCACCTTTAACTCATCAATTTTTCAAAATATATGTCAACCTTTACTCTTCAACGAAAATACCGTAGTAATCTATTTACCTCTATCATATAGGGTTCCCAAAATTTTTAACGTCTTCCAAAATAATAATCATATTTTATTCCCTATTTATCTTTTTTTTTCAATGAATAAAAGCTTCATAACATTAACATGTGATACATAACTATAGATGTTTTTCTTAATGATATTAAATCATCATCGATAGTGACTCGATGTCTTAAAAAACATTAAAGATGTGCTCATAGAGCACAAACTAAAATAAAACATGACATAAAAAATTATTGCGAAGAAGTTACATGTACATCAGTCATCAAGATCCGTCTCAACATAGGACTTACATTTTTACCTTGTCCTTGAAGATCATTGATGCTCATCATGCTTCTCATCCCTTCCCTAAGAGCATTGCCTTGGATAATTTCTAACTTCTCCACATTTACAACATTGAAAAGTATAAGGTACATTTGATCGAAACTTATCTATATTCATCACATTATCCATTTTTAAAGCAATTGGATACTTTATAACCTATCACCCCACACATAAAACATCTCCCAGTTACTTTGTGACATTCCACATGGTGCCTCTTTCCACACTTTTTTCACAAAGGAAATTGGGTCTTCTTTCCCTTATCAAATTTATAAGATGAACATTATTGAGACTTTGTCTTCTTCTTCCTTGATGAATTTGGGCATTCAACTAGGTACCAATTATTAATTATGATATTTCATAACTAGTTTGACATAATCACAATATGTTCAACTTGATCTCTCGTCATCTCTATCATATCAATTGGCCAATCGTCACATTTCCTATCACATTGGTTGTTGTGAAATGTTATTCTATTTCCTTCCATTATCTAAGAAAAGAATGTATAGTTAGGGGGGTTAAATACTTATCCAATATTCATGAAAAGGAAACTTAAAGCATATAAGGATAAAATTGTAGAAGAGAAGAATACCCTAACTCTTGATCCCATAGGTTCTAATCTAGGTTATCCCTGATCATATATTCTTATGTGAATCATTATTTTATTTTATCTTTGTCTCTTTAATAATGGTTTATAAAAAGTTTATTAATTTACCAATGCATATCCTCTGGCAGTGTCAAACCCAGAGTGCAGCAAGGCCCGTTATCATGCACCAGGTTACCCCGGGTCAAGCCCAAAACACCTTGTTAGAGTTTTCACTCCTAAGAATATCTGTGACAGAGCCACCACTACTTGTTCATATCCATATAGAGATTTATTTGTTTGGAACCCACTTACTCAATACTCATCAAAATACCCGGAAGATTTCTTATATTTAAACATTTCTATATGGTTATTCATAATGTTTTCGTATCCTAATTTCCACAAATAACTAAACCATCATTTGATAAAAACTATGACATCCCTCTATTTTATCACATATACTTTCATTAATTATACAAAACCGAGGATCTTTAAGGTTTAGTGTCTTGGAAACCAGGAACCTAATACATGACAACATAAAACATTATTCTTAAACACTTGAAAGGATTATTAATTTTTTCATCCTAAGTTCATTAAATAATCTCATAAACTGGGAGTATACATCAAATGAAAGGGTGAGCGGATGGCCGAGTAAGGGAAACAAGGGAAGCATTTTACATGTGAACTTAAGATACATCAATAGTCATGAAAAATAACTTTAAGGTACGAGAAAGAGATCATGATGAATATAATAATAAAAATAACATGTTTCATAACTTGAAGGTTTGGCTACAAAATTTAACATAAACAATCATTTCTGTTTCACCAAGGTCCATCCCCATGGTTTCATTAAAAATTAAAATGTTTATTTACCAAGGCGTCGTTAAAAATGGTCATCTCTAGAGATTATGTCCTTACCCAATGCATTGGAGCGCTATCAGGGTGCACCCTTAATTTTCATTTATTATCATTTGATCCAAATATATCATTATCAATAATTTCATAAATAACCCATGTAGCATAAAAAGAAATGGGTTTCATTTCATAGTCAAATCATTTTAAAAACTGCTATAAATTTGTGATCTTTATGTCACTTTAAACCCATGGAAAAGGAAAGCGGGTCTAATGTATGTAAATACGAGAATTTAAAATAGAAAATTATGGTATATATGTGAATATCCCTTTAGAATAAATTGCTTTGAGTATTCACTTAATAAAATAAAAGAATTTGAGATAAAGAGAGAGACATTTTGAGATGAAAATTTTTCAGCTAACGACAATGTTATAGGGCTTTAAAAAACATTGAAAAGAGAGGGGACATTAGTCACCCACTCATAAATGATCTATAAAATAGTATAGGGGTAGTATAGAAAGCATATTAATCATGGTAATGAAATTTTATGGACATACCATTTGAAATAAAAAACATGGAAGGAAGACAAAAATAATATTTTTTTATGAAAATTCGGCAGCCTAACAGCGTCACTTAAACATCAAAAAATTGAATTGACGAGATAAAATAGGGTCTCTCATCATATGATCATAAAATATCAGTATGATATTTATAAATCTCATTCCCCAACATAATAAAAATGGACTTGAAAGACTTGACATGAAAATAGGACTTGAAAATGAGAAGGATGAATGAATCCCTTAAATATTCGGCAGCCTAACGACGCCAGTTATACATTCATAAAATGATTTGATGAGAGAAAGAGGGGGTTTCTCATCATAGGAATACTAAAAGTTAAGTAGGATGAATATAAAATAACATCCTCAACATAATAACATGGAGCATAAAATAGATTACCTAAAAGAGAGTACTTGGAAAGAAAGAGAGTGGTTGGATCCCTTACATTAAAAGGTATCTCTTAAAACATGAAGGTTGGGACCTTAAGGGGCTTGAGGCACCTTGGGAGGACTCCTTGAGAAGTATTGAGGCCAGAGCTTCATAGGGGAGAGTTGGTAGTGAAATCCAAAGGAGGAAAGGGTTTGTATTTATAGAGAAAGGGAGGTGATACTTTAACAATTTCAAGGGACACCTCACTAGTGGTTTTGGAAAAACCATGGTATTGCCTATGATATTTGCCCATGGTTTTTGCCACATGGTACCCCTCATACGATAATATTTCCTCTTTATTCGACCATCCCTTAAAATATCTCATGACATCATCATGACGTAGTGATGATGTAATTAAACATACCGAAACCCTACAACTGTATTTTTACTAATCACTGAAAATTCAACTTTTTAAAAAAACTCCCAAAAATTTATCTTAACATAATATAAATGATCTAAATTACAAAATAAACTCTATTTAATTAAAATAATTTTCTAAATATTTTTAATTTAATTTTTAAATATAAACACTATTCACCGAAAATTAATTTTTTTTTCAGAAAAAACCCCAAAAATTTCCTTAACATAATATCGATGTTCTGAATTCAAAAATAAATTCCATTTTATAAAAATATTTTTCTAAATATTTTTAATTTAATTTTTAATTAAAAAATACGATTCACCTGAAAAAACTAAAACTTGATTATTAATTATCGAAACAGTTATTTTACTATTTTATTGAATCACATAACTTAATCAAGTTGCCTATATTATATTAATACTTTATTAAAGTGAGATTACTAATCAATTTGGTCACATTCCTAATCCTAAGCATAGAATCACTATTCATAAATTACTATTCATCACAAATTAATTTGATCTTATTAGACTCCAAATTTCATACTAAACACATTTGCAGAAGACCATTTTTTGAAAATCATTACATATCATTAATTATTTATGTTTTATAAAAATATTTTAATTTTTTTTTCAAATTCATCAATAATATACATCCTACATTTATCCAGACATTTGAAAATTTACAAACATCACAATAATAAGAAAACACAATTTTATTCATCTCAAAGGATTACACAAAGAATTTACGGTCTCCTTACATAGCCTCTTATAACCCCAGCATAGGACCTAAGTGTAAGGTGTGCTAAGTTGAGAGAATCTGAGGGAGCCTCGACCAACATTGCACGAGTAGTAATATCTATAATTTTGATCTTCTCACGAAGGAGATTCCATTCTAGCTTCACACAATGAAGTTTGGCTTGGCTTTCGTCCAAAGAAAAGACCAATGGTGCTATCTCCTTCCCATGTTCTGTTAGATGGGCTTCAATTGGCCCAGACTACTGGATGAGGCCATCAAATCTTCTTTCTATATTAATTAACCAAGATGACTTGTATTTAGAGACAATAATCGAAACATTTGGTTCCTAGCGGTCATATTGACCAATGGTGATATAACAGTCAAAACCCAAAGATATCATTTTAATTATACTCATGTTATCAAATTAAACATTTTTTTAGTATAAAAATAATATAACAAATAAAATTATTAAACAAGATTTAATCAAAATTTCGGGTAATTAAAGATATGATATCTAAACTCAGTATAATACCCTACAATGGGTGAGTGGGTATTGGTCAAAAATTGGATATAGGTCCCTTCCTTGAGTAATGGGGAAAAGGTGGGTTATTTAATGAGAAAAGATTTTTACAATAATTGGTAGAAGTTGTGAGGTCAATTATCATGTTGGCCATTTTATCACAATATGAATTTGAATGTCTATATATAAAATATGTTTGTATTATATTTATTTTTTCATACAATCATACACTATATTTGTTGGAATATATATAAGAGAGATTCAGGTGGTTCCCTTCTTACTTGTATTCCGAAATCCTACTCAGGAACATTAGTGTGTGCATATCATATATTTGACATTCAGGTGATATGTTTTACAAGGGTTCCAGTACGGGATCGAAAATGGAGTTTGTTTACTTGTTCATGGAGGGAAAAATATTTTATATTTGAGTCTCAATATATTTTGGTTTTTTAGTTTATTTTATACATGGTTGACCAGATGAGAAATCATTATTATGTTTATTTATAAAGAACATATGATCAATTTTTTTATAATACCTTTTTATTAACTTTTTTATGGTTGGAATTTAATTGTAATTCCAGGTTCTTAATTTGATGATTATTATGAAAATCATATTGTTATGTGATAATATATATTATGGTATTTATAGTATAATATTCATAGGTTGGTTATAGACTATTACTTCTAGTCAGTATCTTATAGCTTATAGGGAATCACCCTGAAGATCTGGGGGCACTCTATTGAGGGTTCAATTGACTAAAGTTTCTTTAAGTGTTACAATATGGTATATATACATATTTTTTTACTTACTATTTGGGTTTTTTATTTATAAGATAAATGTTCTCATAGTCTAAGATGGATCTTTTACAATGGGGTAGCTAACCAAGGTACAAAAGTATTATATGTTACCCAATATGTGTTTTCAATTCATTTTTTTCATTATAATGATTAATATATAGGTTCAAGTATGATGTTATAGTGTGAGAATGATATTTATAGTTTTACACTTGGATAAGGAGGGAAATAGATTTTGTGTTTATATATCATCTTAGGAAAATTGGTATCCTATATTTTTCCATGACTCCTTGTGGAAGTGAAATTTGTATTCTTAATGGAAAATTGGTCTTGAAGGATATTAAAAAAGAAATGTTTTCGATATAATTCTTAGGAAGGAGGCCCTAATTAATTAAACATGTAACAATAAATTATTTGATGTTTTCCTAAATAAATTAATGGTGTTAAATTAATTTTTTAGGAGATATTTTATGATATATTCATGTTACTGTTTGATATTATGATCCATATATTTCTAATTATGTTAAAAAACTATATGGTGTGTTTTTCATGTATTAGATGAATTATTTTAGAAATAAAGAGGAGGGACTACAGTGTGTATTTTTTATTTGTGGTGGTTTTTACCAATGAGATACCCACATGTGTTTTGCGATAGTTTTCCTTAGGTCCTTGATATGGTGAGAGGTGTTTCTTTATGTTGTTGTCCAGGTTAGTTCCATTGTAGTTTTTGTGGGTTTTATTGTTATGGAGATCGATTATGGTTGGTTGTTGTATATTGGTCCATCCTCACTTAACCTAAGGGAAAATGAGTGTTTTTTATGTTATAATAGTTCCATAGGAGGATGCAACCAGTTTTGAGAGTAACATGTATAGATCTTGGATATTAAAATAGCACTAGAACAATGTGTGATCATTTGATTAGTTTAGGTTATGTATTTCTGTTGTTGTATTCGAGAATCACCATTAATACCTTATGACAGTGGTTTTTATCTTAATTTGGAATTATTTGGATTCTCATTGATAGTGGTTTAAATTTGGGAACTATAATTGTGTTTTGAATCAATTTGTAACTATGGTTTTGGATTGGGTTCACTAAATCTATGTGATCTATGGTGGAGATAAATAAGGTGATGCATCATATATAGTGACTGATGTTTTAGAATTACAATAAATGTTGGATGTGAGTGGTTATATGAACCTTTGTATTTTAGATGGATGATGGTATGATAAAAATGGTGGGTTTATTTTAGGATAGTTATCATGTGAGTAGTTCGACATCGATGAGCAGTGTATGGTAGAAAGTTGAAACTGGAATTTCATGAATTGGTTGAAATTCCTTAATAGGGATGAATCTTGGAGAAGTTACCAAGGCTATGGTAGAATGTGGTTTGTTTATAAATAACGATAATGGTTTAATGATGAGATATAAAGATTAATTATACATGGGATTTCAATAATAATATGGAATGGTCCTTGGAGTATTGTCGTAGACTCATGACAGTTGTGAGTAAAAAACTAATGGGTTTGATTATTAAATCATGGAGGTAGTTACTGTGAGAGTTTTTTGGAAATAGGAGATATAACATTAATTCGTGTAGATTCCCCAAATACTCATCTAGGTTTCAATTTGGTCAAAATAATTATAAAATCATTAAAGTATCTCAGTAGGAGAGCTATATTGTAGCACTAGGGGTTCTTGGGGAATTATAAAACAATGGATTAGGACTGCTGAGATGAATTTGAATTGGTTATATATATAATATTGATATGACCTTATGGGGAATGGTGTGTGATTCGATGCTGATGTCAAATGATGGAATAATGGGTCTTCAGGGATCTATTTAATGACAACATTTGATTGCATGATCCATGTGGGGAACCAATGTATTGAGGTTGTCATGTTTTTATGTGCAACATTATCATGAGAAATACCATAGTATGATTTTGGTGTTTAGTATAGTTGTATCTATGGATTGATAGTTTATAAAATCTTATAGTGGAGAGAATTATGTCAATAGTTGTAATGAAACCCTTACCTCCTTTGGGTTATGATAAACATATAAAACTTTTGAGTTAGTTGTAATGACCAACTGTTAAGAGAATTTCGATTGCAAAGATTTAGAATTTGACCATATTTTGTAAACAATCTTTGGTATTGGGAATTTTCATTACATTAGTATATAATGGGTTGTATATATCAGGGGATATATCTTAAGTGTATTTCATGCATACATTTTAGATTATATTTCATGTATTAATTTCTCTATTTAAATAAATATATTTCCAATTTATGAATGATTAGATTTGTTTTCTTGTATTATGGACGGAATAGTACACATGTGGATAAGAATCTAAAATGAATTAATTTTAGAGATAAAAGACACTTCGCACTATGGGTGAAGAGAAGAACCACAAACCTTTATTTTTAAATATGAAGTGAAATGAAAATATAGACAAAGGCAGATTTCACATTGTGTAATTCAATTACCACACTTGAGTTTTTCAAATTAATTTTCTATGTAGGACATGTCGTGACTCCATTACATGCTATGAAAATATTTTACACATTGTGTAACTACATAAAAAAATGAATGATTTTTCAAGAATTTTATTGGAGAAGATTACGGTTAGATTATCAATGCATGAGAATCAAAGGATTAAACTATGTGAAACTCCATTTAATGACCTGATGATAGTTGGATGAAAAAAAGTAAATGTGAGGTGTTTGAGGATGCTAATCAATTTTTTTATAACTTATCACCTCTACTGCACATCAGAGGGGAGTCTGAGACCATAGGGAGGTGGAGTGATGCTGACAGAGTTCTTCACACATGGAGTGGCAAAGTGGACCACTTATTCTCCACCATTATCCGTTGTTATTCTTCAATGGGTACCTATGATTTTTGTTCTCATAATGCCTAGAATGAGAAAGTAGGTATTTATGTTCTGGGAGATGTGAGTGTATTGAAATGTGATGTTTGGGATTATTTAATTTTATGATTCATGTTTTGAATTGTTGTAAACCATTTAGTCAATTCCAATTCATCTTCTTTTCATATTTCATGATCATTAATCCATTATATAGTTTATTATTTTATTGCATCAATTAATTGGCATATTTTTCACAAGAAAATTATCTAATATAAGTTAGTTATGACTAAACATGGGTGTATATTTCCATATCTAATGATTTAATTTAGTATGTAGTCATTCCAATGACACAATGTAACATTAGTGGTGGTTACCCAATCTAAGGATCCCAACTGACCGAAATCTAACAAAAACACATGAATAAACCCATAATCAACTGAATCCCAAGCGCATGAATGTAAAAAACATTGAACCTGAAATACCTCATCCCTTAATATTCCAACACAATCCTTGTTTTATCTATCTTTCTCCCAATACAATCGAATAATGTCTCTTTTGATTTGTTAATTTAGTTTCTATCATACAATCTGTCCCTATGGTTTCAACACTCAAACATTACGTGTACTACATTTTTAGTTAGATTGTATGAGTTAATTAAATAAACCAAATTTTTTTTGCCCTGTATGAATATAATGACACCCTACGAGCAGTAAATATCCATCTTTGAGATTAGTGTCTCATGATTCCTTTCAGGTTGTGGCATAACTTTTGAGATTGATGAGTTTTTATCGAGGTGGGCTGTTTTTAGTTTTGAGGAAGTCTATGTCCATGAGAGTCGATTAATATTAAGCACATATAAATTGTATAGGAAATAATGAGTGTGTAAATGGATATATCATTTTGAATATGATTTATTCTATTAGAGTTATCGTCCATGTGTTTTTAGTGAAAAGATATGTATCTTGGATTTTGCATTGCTATTGAGGAGGTCTGACCATTCAGAATTTGGGATAAGTGGTGGTAATGGATCTGATGGTCTGTTGAGAATTAGGGGACTCTACAGAATTTTTTGATGATGATATGTCTGATTATAATGATCCAAACTTTTATCCCTCAAATTTCTCACTTCTCTGAGTAATTTTGTATAGTATAAATCACAAAAAATTACTTATAGACCATACCAACAACATTATAATTGATTAATTAATGAAATAAGATGTATTTATAGATATTAAGGACCCTATACTGATGAATTATTAACATCACCTTATAAAAATTAAAATGACCCTTAGGAATATTAAACTGACCAAATGAATAGTAAACCCACACATTAAATTATAAATTAAATTTTTGAATCATATAAGTCAAAATATGATATAGTTATATCATATTATAAGTGAGTAAATATTTAAGAAATTATTAATTTTGTGTTTGAATTATTATAAGTCATAAATTTTAAATAAAATTTTTATGATTAATTTAATAATATGAAATAAATTTATTTTCACAAAATGTGATCATAAATTAATATTTTTATTCTTTCTTATTTTAAAATAATTTTATGGGAACATATTTATTAATTTAATGCATTATAAAATCATTTATAATTTTAAAATCATTATTTTCCAATTAAATATTTATTTTATTTAAAAATTATATTAATCATTTATAGAAAATTATTTTCATAAAATGCCTTTAATTTTTGAATTATACACATATAAAAATGTTTACAGTGAATTTTTATGATTTATATAAAATATTTTCTTTTTCCGTGAATAATGAAATACGTTAATTTATAAAACAAGTTAAAAACATTAATTTTTGAGTAATAGATTATGTAAGGATGATATAAGAATAAAATCTAAAACACACCATATTTATTTTAATATATTTAGTCAAAAGTCTCAAACTATTTATTTTCTTGAGCCAAAATAATAAACTAAATAATACAGTAATGAGAAAAAAACCCTCTCCTCTACGATAAATACTACCCCTCACACCTCTTCTTCTCAAACCTCCCAAGAGTTTACACCATCCTAAAGTCATCCCATTTTTCTTCCCTATCCCATCAAACATGTCTATGATATCATGGAATCAAGAAAATACCAACACTACATTCCATGAGGTGGATATTAAATGGAGAATTCAAGAGGTTAATCCTCTATCATTTTTCTTTTAATCTCATTTCAATTTTAGTTTTATTCTTATTATACCCTAACCTACCTTCATCAAAATGTCAGTATAACTCAAATAACATACATATAATGGAATAATATTATGTTAATTTAAGATACATCATTAAAATTCCCCTCCAACTCTCTTATATCATAAATAAAATTGTCGCCCATGATGTGTCAATTTACCGACATCATGGGCGATGCACATACATTTTCATGAAATGACATCAAGGATGTTAATAAAACAATTAAATAGTTCAAAATATATTTTAATGTGTATTTTATAACCCATCTTATTTTCTAGAATTGACTTATATAAAAAATACTAAATGATAAAACAAAACGAGTATGTGGTGATAAAAAATCGCTAAATTAACCTAAAATGATCATCATTATCTTTTAACTAATGATTCAACCCCAAAAAATATAACCAAATTATTTATAAGATAACTTCAATTATGTATTATCATTAATAACATATAATAATATTTATGTAAATTTATCTTCATTTTACATGATCTTCCATTCATGAATACATGAAAACCAATCATGGAAACTATGAAAATGAATGCATCTGGACAATGAAAGTAAAATCTATAACTCATCCAAAGGCCCATATAATATTTCAATTAAACCATAATTAATATAATTAATTAATAAAATGTTTTAATTTTGTTATTTACTAAATTAAATGTGATTATATAGGATTTAAATGTAAATGAAACATTCAAACACATGGTTAGGGAAATTCTTGAACCCAACTCTCTTTCTTTGGGTTTTCCTACATTCACCCCATTTTCATTGTGGATATTCATTAAATATCATTCATTAATCATATTTATATATTTTATTATATATATATTTTTCTACGTGAGTTTATGACAAAAATAATGTTTTTTCCAGATAACTCTTCTTTAAAAACACACCTTTTACTTCTAGAGATTTTATATTCTTCACTCTTGGTTATTGATTATGGTATCCATAATTCCATTACCAATATATTTTAGGAACCCAATGTTTATGAATGTATGATTTATGAAACTAAACCCATTCCTTTCCATTGGATATTTTATGTACATGGTGGATATACATTTTGTATGGCATGCATAATGATGTACATATTATAATGTGATGGGTGTATCCAGATTTATATAGCATAATGTAAATGTTATGACGGTATGGGTGATCCTGGAATCATGTATCCCTCCAATGGATTGGGTAATGTTATGTATCTCATGATAAAATTGAAATATTTATGAATATGATGTTATATAATTTCACAACTAAGTGTGGTTGTTGACCACTAAGACACAAGGATTCATTTTTATGCATTAACATAGTCCATTAATTTATCTAATGATTCCTCAGGTGATTATGAAGATGATTTTGTGATTATGATCAACCAATGATACATTGTTTTTCATTCTTATCAATCCTCTTAATAGGAATTTATCTCAGACATTGATTGATGTATACACTAAGTTGATTACTTGTACGAAGAAGAATATGTTGGAAAATAAGAAGAAAGATAAGAAGGAATTAAATAAAGGTTTATGTTTTATTTTTTACGTGTAACGTATAGTCATTTTTTCCATGACAGTAAAACTATGCATACCAATTTTATAATTCTATTATAATATTTATCATTAAAGTGATGTAATAATAATGTACAAAAAATCTAGGTCAAAATAGTTGGTATGAGAGAACATTTTAGTTTATTTGGGAATTTGTATAAGATAATATTATTGAAAACCCATAGTGTGAAACTAGGTATATATAAGCACAAAATAATCGTTTCTAAACATAAGTATCCCATAATATACTCTAGATTTAAATTCACAGTGAAATAAATTATTTACTCATTACTTATTGACTTATGTTTTGTTCTAACCTTTTCTATATTAGAAAATAGTGTGAACCAAGACAATCCTTTCCAACAACCCATGTGAGGGAAAATGTAGTAATTGCTCGAATGACATCCCAAATTACTTATGGGTGGAATTCAAAATTTCATGGTGATGATTACCCAGAAGTATCAGGTCATTAATGATAACATGAATAATGTGTAAATTCTACCTTTACATAAGAAAGAAAAATTGGTTATCAAATGTTTTATACAGCAAAGACCAGTGACATTTACTAGATCTTTCGATCCACAACTCCTGGAATAGTGGGTCATTTTAAAGGATATGATCATTATTTTACTTTATTCTTCTACGATAGAGAAGGTGAATATTTTTTTTCATCTAGATAGAGATGTTGGATAACGGTGGGTGTTTATTAAGAACACCAAGATGATAGCATAAATTGAAGAGATAGAGTGTAAGGACATTAAGTGAGTTTTTCATAACAAGTATTTACCTCAAACTATATATAAATAGATAGAGATAGAATATATATAGCTAAACAAAAAGAATTATAATTTTCCATAGCCTTTGAAGAATATTTCATAATACTTGTAAGTTATGATTCGGGTTTTGTTATAAAAATTATAGAAAAATTTATAGATTCTTTAGTGGACTAAAACCATACCTTTGAAATGATCTTGAAATATGATACTTTTGGAGTTATGAAGATGTTTTTCTATGTTCTCTCAATGTGGATATGTAGTTCAAAGAATGGTCCTATATATATGGTTTATAGAAAGTAAGGATAGAGTATCAAGCTATAGGATATAATGAGAAAGTTGGAAAGAAAACTCAATAGCCTACATGTTCAAAAAAGTGGAATGAATCATCATGAGAACTAACTCAATGAGACAGGGAAATGCTTTATTTGTGGGAGAGAAGGCCACCAAGCACATGAACGTCAGAATGATATGAGGAAGCTGCAAAATGTGGTAGAGGAAAGGATAGAACCACCCATAGTCTAATAAAACAACTATATGGAGAATGGGAACTATACAAGCATGTTCAGTAAACCAGAAGTCCTTAGTGGTAATATGTTCCATCATCCACCAAAGCCAAAGAAGAAATGGATGGCTTATTCCATCACTACTATGAATGTATAGAAAGAAAATGAAGTTGTACAAGGTATCATTCCTATTCACTCAATATTAGAAATAATCCTATATTATTATTTTTCTATGAATTCCTTTATATCTTGCATGTTTTTAGAATTATTTATTAGAATCCCTGAAGCCTTGAAGTATATATTTATTTAAAAACAACCAGTGGTGCAATCATTTAAATCCAACTATGTCAATATTCTCCCACTTGAATATGTTAGAAGATTCATTATAATAATCGTGTGACACTTCCCATTGTGGTATTTTATGCTATAATGGGAATTCATTGGCTCCCAATATATAGAGAACACATAAATTATCTGGAAAAGGACATATCATTTAATGTGTTGAACAATCTCATGATCCTCTACAAATTCATTGAATATCATGAAGCTCCTTTGGAAAATCAATCAATGGTGTGGGTTTTAATTACCATTGAATAAGCATACCATGATACAATGGTTGAGTCAAATGAAGGTATAAACCTAGGGGAAATTCCAATTATGAGGGAATATTGTGTTGTATTTTCTAAAGAGTTACCTAGACATCCCCTGTATTGTGAGGAAGAGTTATCCTAAAAAAATCCTATGCATATCTACTCTTATATTACAATGTTCATTTGTGATATATCCTACCAAATTGGAGGAGTAGATGATATTGTAGAAGGAGCATTTATACAGAGGGTTTATATGTCCTAGTGCATAAATATAGGGAGCACTAGTAATATTTGTCAATAAAAATGATAGATCAATATGGATCTGTGTCAATTATTGGTAACTCAACACGATCACTATAGAAAACATGTATCATATTCTAAGGATATATTACTAGTTCTATTAGTAGCGATAAGATCAGTACTTCATAAAGGTGGACCTTCATTATGGATATCATCAGCTAAAGGTGAATAATGAAGATATTTAGAAGACTTCTTTCTAAATAAGTTATGGTCATTATGAGTTTATGGTGATTCCCTTTGGACTTATTAATGTCCCTATAATATTTATATATTTGATGAATAGAATCTTCATACATTAACATGAATTGTTTTTTGTAGTGTTCATCGATGATATTATCATCGACTCCAAGAGAAATGAGGAACTTGAAGGACATATAAGCTTTATGTTGGGGACATTAAGGATAATTTATAAAAAAGGTTTAGAATGTGTGGATTTTGGATAAAGCAAGTCACATTCATGGGACATGTGATCAAAAGTGAAAACATTTCTGTGGCCCCTTCAAAAAACAGAGGTAATTGAGGAATAAACAAGACCCTCAAAAGTCATGGAAATCCATAGTTTCCAGGGATTGACTACGTACTACCAATGTTTTGTGAGAAATTTTTCATGATTAACTATCCTAAAAACTAATTTGAAAAACATATGGGGTAATGTTTGTATGAAAGTATTAACATGTCAAAAGAATCATGGATATAAAAATAAGGATGGTCACCATACCTATACACACAATACCAAAAAGAGGATAATGTTTTGTGATTTAAAATTATGCTTCAAATAAAGGATTTGTTATTGTAATACTTCAATATGATAATTTTATAGTCTCAACTTCAAGGAAGTTGATTTTATAAGGAAATAACTACTCAGTTAATGATCATGAGTTAGTAGTTGTCAATTTTTCCTTGGAAATCTTGCGACACTGCTTCTATAGTGAGAAGTGTGACATATAAACTGATCAAAATAACCTAATGTATCTATTCACACAAGATGAGATCAATATGAATCAATGAATATTGTTAGATCTAATAAAATACAATTATTTCTATATTCATTGTCATTATTTAGAGGAATAAAATGAAGGTAATGATGTTAACAAAAAGGAACCTCCCACTCTGTCCATTTTTCAAATTGAGAAAGATCATATCTTCTTGGATATGCAAATCATGAGTCTAGAATTCATTAAGGTAGGGAATACATCCTACCTTTCCGAAATGATTTCCCAAAAATTTATCCAATATATAATTATGTAGGCATAAAGGGATGATCCAATGTTACAAAAGAAGGTGAATGTAGTAATGTAAGGGAAGCTAAAAGTGTTCAATATCGATGATAATTGTGTTAAAAAGGTTTTAAAGGAGGAATTGTGTGCCTTCATCACCTGGGATAAAAAAGGGGTTTGTTAGATAAATCACCTAGGTCATCATTATCTATCCATCCTTGGAGTACCAATATATATCATGATCTTCGATAACACTTTAGGAGAGGAAAATAATGAAGGAGATTACAGATTGTATATGAAGATTCTTGGTATTTCTTCAAGATAATGAAGTGCAAAAATGTACAAAGAGATGATGCAACCATTTCCTATAACCGTTTGGAATCAGGGGAATCAATATGTACATTGTCACGGGTCTCATGAATATATCCAAAGAAAATAATGTGATATGTGTTGTAGTGGACCGACTCACCAAGAGTTCTCACATTATCACAATTAAGGAAGATCTCTCTATTGAACAACCTGTAAATATAGAATCAAATTATGTGGCGATACTGCACCTATTTCCACTCAAGATAGTCTCTTATCATGATCTCTAGTTAACATAAAAATTCAAGAGGAGTCTATAATATGTTGTGAGTATTGAATTAATTTAGCACCACCTATCACCCACAAACCGATGGAAAATCTAAAAGGACTATTTAGACACTTGAAGATATTCTAAGAGTCTACACTTAAAAATTAAAAGGTGGGTGGGATTATAATATCCCATTGGATGTTTTATTATAAAACAATAGCATCCACTCGAGTATTTAGATGGATCCATATGAAGCTCTATATGAAAATCGATGTAGAACTCCAACCTGTTAAGATGATGTTGGTAAAAGAAAGGTATTTCGACTTGATCTTGAGTTAGAGATGATAAGGAATGTTCAAGTCATCCTGAATCATATCAAAGATCCTCAGAATAATAAAATAGCTATACTGATAACCATCTATGGAATTTGGAGTTCATACTTAGAGATAATGTATTCCTTTGATTATCACCATGGAAGAGAGTCATGTAGTTTGGATAGGAAGGTAATTTAATCCAAAGGTACATTAGCCCATTTGATACCCTTGATCGCTTAGGTGTTGTGGCCTATCATATTACACTTTAACAAATCATGGGGCAAGTTAATGATATGTTTCATGTATCATTCCTAAGGAAGTACATACCGTATCCATCACATGCAGTGAACTCAGAGGCGGTATAGTTGGATGTTGATCTCTCTTACGGGAGGCTTCCAGTAAAGATTCTAGCCAAGAGAGATAATTAACATAATGATATTTTAATGAGATGTATTTTTTTAAAATTTCATTGATGCCAAGTGTTTTATGCTACACCAATATAATTTCGTGCTATATGAAACACTGGATTAGCTAGAGGTATATGCAACACAATTCATGGATCTTGTTACAAACAATTTCACGTTCTTTTGATAGATTTCATTTTATGAAAGACCGAGTTTAATTGGATAAATAAATATAAATATGTAACCATATATGCTCTTAATAATCAGGATGGGAAGGAAAAATATTAACTAAATTATGAAAATTTTATTAATTCGTTTGTCAATAATGATATATAAATCAAAATAAGTCCCTTTTTAAATAAATGGAAATCTTTTTATAAATAACTAATTCAAATACAAATTAGTGAGTTTATAAAATAATAAAATAAATATTTATTGATTTTATTAATTAAATATATATTTAATATATTCAATCTATTATTTAAAATTTATCTTCTTTGTTTTCAATACATGATATAATAACAAATTCCCTTTTTATAAAATAACTATTTTTCCAAAAAATGTAGCTTTTTGACCTTTTGATGGTGTACCAATTTTAAATCTAATTTTTTACAATTATATATATTCTATTTAATAATATAAAAATATTATTTGGAAGTGGGGTATAAAAATTTACTTTGGATAATTTTTGGTAATTTTTTGATAACTTGTATTTTTTTTTGATGAATAGTAAAAATATACAACATTTTAATAGAAAATGATATTTTTCATTGAAAAAATTTATGTATAATAATTATATTAATGATGGTTTTAATATAAAAATTGAATATGGTTTTATCAGTTAATATAATTTTGGCACTTAGAATTAATTTTACCATTAATATTGATGTTAAAACATTTTAATCTTTTAAAATGTTTTAACTTTTGAAAACCCATTTTTTGATTCTAACAACCGAGATAATTTTTAATTTATTACTGAAAATTCTATTTTTTGAAACTATTAAATTGGATTCCATATTTGGAATCATTAGGTACTAATAATGTAAATATAATTATTTCAGTTTTGGGAATTATCAATAGTAACTTCAGTTAATTTTATTAAAATTGTGCAAAGGTAAATCAGTTAATTAATGGTGAATATAATATTATAAAATTACCTGAACACTTGTCCTGATATCATTTGATGATTTTTTTTTGACATACACCATCCTTCGGTCGAAATGATACCCTTTGGAATCCATGTCAATGAGACTATGACATTACATATATTTTATATAATGAGGAGTCAAATATGTCTTAATCAAATTTACATAACTTAATTATTTTTAAAATATTGTTATACAAAAGGTAAATTAGATTATAAATACTCATTTGAAAGATAAAATGTTTTTATTTATCATGGTAATTTATTTTTAATTCTTTGGAATTAAATAATTTCTCATTATGACACTTTTATATATTATATTTAACACCATAAAATTATTAATTGGAAATGGGATATAAAATTTTACTTTGGATACATTATTTATATTTTTTTGATAACTTTTATGTTTTTATGAATATGAAAAAATACTATATTTTATTTGAAAACAACTTTTCATCGGAATAATTTATGAATATAAATTATATTTTTTATGGTTTAATATAAAAGTAGAATATATTTTTATCATTTAATACAATTTTGGTCATTGGAGTTAATTTTAGTATTAATATTGATTTGAAAAAATTAAATCTTTTGTAATGTTTTCACATTTAAAACCCCATTTTCATTCTGAGAAAAGGATAAATTTTAAAATAATTACTAAAACATTTTTATTTTTTATTTTCAAAAAAGGATTCCATATTCGGAATTACTAGTATCAAATTATGTAAATATAATAATTTTATTTTTTGAATTATGATGTGTAACTTAAGTAATTTTTATTAATATAGTAGAATGGTAAATCGGAAAATTAAGGGTAAATATAATATTATAAAATTACCTTAAAACATGTCCTAATATGATCGTATGAGTTCTTTTAGAACATAAATTGTCACTATGTTGGAAGGATACCCTTTGGAAGCTACCTGGATGAGATTAGGACATTTAATATGTTTTACATAAGGAAAAGTTAAATATATCTTATTCAAATTTTAATAGCATAATCACTATCAAAAAAATGCTATACAGAAGATAAATTTGAATATAAATAATAATTTGAAACCTAAAATGTCGTTCCTTATCACATTAATTTATTTTTAATTTTTAGGAAATAAATTGTTACTTTAAACTCTTATCCGTTAAATACATAGAAATTATTTAATTGATTTAAAATCAATAAATTAATTTCTATTAAAATGATAAAAACCATTAGAAGACCAAAAAATTTTAACAAATATTATTTTTAAAGTATATATAGACCATAATAATCCACATTTCATGTTATTTTCCATTTTTAGCTATATATAAATGATTATGACACGTATAAAATTTTATTTTATGTGACGTTAATGTTTTCACATTCAAGTTTTAATACATATAAAATTTTTTATTTAGGGTTTTATAGGAGATATATTCAACTATATGCATTCTTACTGAAATTAGAGGATTTATCTTTATTTAAATATTTTATTTTTAAATTTCACTCAACAAAAAAGTATATTAAATAATTACACAAAACATATGTAGTAATTATCTGATTAATGAATATTTAAAATACATAATATTAAAAATACTTAAATAAATTTAATTTGGAGTAATTAATATATCCAAAAATAATCAGAGATGATCTGGACCCCTTATATATAAAAATAATTATTTTTTTGATGTTAATATATTATGTTGATATTTTTTAAAATCCATTTAAATAATAATTTCAAAATTGACACTACTGATATTTTTTCAAAATATTTTTTATTAAATTATTTTAAATAATAAATTTTTTTAAAAAATATAAAATAATTATTTGTTTACTATAAGTTGTTCTATATTTATAATTTTTTGTATAATTCAAATCAACTATGTTAAAATTACACTATTTAAACATTGAGAAATTTTATACGTTAGTTAAAATTAAAGGAGAATAATTAAGGGTAAAAGGAATGATAAGGTTTAAAATGAAAAAAAAACCTGTATTAAAATTATAGATGATGATATTAGAGACTTTTCTCATATCATCATCTAAATAAGTAAATTTTTTAGTTTTTTAGATGAGTAATGAGTTTATAATAAATTAATATTTTAAGAGTATCAAAAAGTGCCCCTTACATCAATAATAAAAGGGAACCTCCTCCCTCGCCTATTCACTTAACATTGAGCCTTAAATATCAGCCATCCACTACATATTTAACTTTCCAATAACCTAATTACATTCTAGATTTCTGTGTCTTGTAAAAATTCCAACTATAGTTCGATTAAGAGGACATCTAGATGGAGCACGTCGAAGAAGAGGTAATCTCCTTTATCGATTCTTTCGAACTTTTGTATTTTTATACTTCCCCTTCATTAGTTGTTTCCATTATAAAATAATACATACAATATAAATTATATAATTATATGTTATTATAATTATTGACCAACTATACTCCACCTTCTACCCAACCTATGAAAAACAGAATCAGCACGCATGCGTACGTACGACTTATTTCCCCCATGCTATAGTGTAATACTTTTTTCACCACAATCTTATTTGGATGGGTATAATGATGTTAAAATAACTGTACATGATTATTATATCATGATATGGATTCCCAAACAAAATATATACCATACACTTTCATACTATTTCAATGTTATCGGAATGCTATCATCGCTCATGTGTACGTACGAGGGTGAAATTCATTTTAAGGGGGGAAGAATATAACACCCATATATTTTCGTGAGAGATTTTTTTTAAATATCTTTGATTTATTTATTTGTGTGTTACACCAAGATAATCTTGTTCTACATGAAACTCCAGCTGAGCATGATGTATATACAACACTATTCTTAGCTTGTGTTATACATAATATAAAGTTCTTTTGATAGAAATAATCTTATACAATAATGAGTTTAATCAAACAACTAAATATTACTATTTTACATTATAACCTATTCATTATAATGTAAGGTATAAATATTATTAACTTATGTATGAAAATACAATTAATTTTTTGGTGAAAAATTAATTATAAATGAAACAAAAACCCTTTTTAAATATAAGGAAGCATTTTTCTAAAAAACTAATTTAAACCCAAATAAGTGAGTTTTTTCAATAATAAATTAACTGTTGATGGATTTTATTAATTAAATGTATTTTAAATAACTTCAATATAATTTTTAAAATTAATCTTATATCTTTTCTAACATGATATTAGAAGAAATTCTATTTTTGGATAAAATAAGTATTTTAAAAAAAACGTAGTTTTGGTGCCCTTTGATGGCACACCCATTTCAAATCTAGTATTTTTACACTATTATATTGTATATTAGAGAACATATTCATTTTATTTTGATGTGAGATATTAATATTTACATTGGTTGAATTTTATTTATATTTCTGATAACTTTTATGTTTTGATGAATATTAAAAATTTACTAAATTTTAAATCAAAACAACTTTTTTAATCGACATATTTTTTTGTGATAAATTATATTATTGAATAGTTTTAAAAAAATGGAATATAATTTTGGTTATTTTCGTTAATTTTACCAAGAATTTCTATGTAAATACATTTCGATCTTTTATAATGTTTTAAATTTAAAAACCATGTTTTCATTCAAACAATTGTATTAATTTTAAATTAATTACATCATATACTTTATACATAATTTTTTAAAATGGTTCCATATTTGGAATTTGTATATCCAAATTATGTAAATATCATTCATCAATATTTGAGAATTATTAATAATAACTTCTTTTATTTTTGTTAATACTTTAAAAAGGTAAATCATTAATTAAGGGTAAATATAATGTTCTTAAATTACCTTAACACTAGTCCTAATATGATTGGACGTGTGATTTTAGACCTAAACCATCCTTTGATTGAAATGATACCATTTGGAAGCCACATGGATGTTATTAGAAGATTTAATATATTTAATTTAAGGAAAAGTTAAACATTTCTTACTCAAATTATAATTCCATTATCATTTTAAAAACAAAGTTATACTAATCCCAAATTCTAAATTAAATACTAAATTTAATGGAATTTTTTTTATTTTTCTTTGTAATTTATTTATAATTATTTTGGAAATAATTTATTACTTTTAATGCTTATACATTGATGATGGATAAATTATTAAATTGATGGAAAATAAATAAAATAATTTTCATTTAAATAATAAGAACCATTAAAGACCAAAACACTGGACCAAATATTATTAGTCAAGTATATCTGAACAATAATTATCCAAAGGTCTATTTATTAACCATTTGTAGCCATATGTAAAATATTATGACTCTTGTAATATCTTATTTAAAGTAATTTTAATGTTATCACATTCATGTTTTAATACATATAACATTTTAATATTGGATTTTAAAGGAGATTTATTTGACTATAAATATTATAATGAAATATATTGGATCTATGTTCATCATATAATTTTAAGTATAATTTTTACCCAACAAATAAGTATATTAAATATTTAAAAAAAACTGATGCAAAAATTATTTTATTAATGGAAATATCAAATTAATAATACTAAAAATACAATAATAAATATAATTTTGGATAATTAATGTATCCAAAAAAATTATAGATTCCCTAAATCCCATAGAGTTATAATAAATTTTTTTCAGTATTAACATTTTATATTAATATTTTTAAAAATCAATTAATTGAATAGGGTAGAAATTTAAACTGTTGATATTATGTCAAAAGATTTATTTATTAAAATATTTAAAAATCATAAAATATTTTAAAAAATATAAAATATTTATGGTTTACTCTAAATAATTCTATATTATACATTTATGGTATAATTTACATCAAATAAGTATAAATTAAAATATTTAATACTGCTCAAATTATTACGTTAAATAAATTAAAAAAGAATAATTAAGGCTATATGAAATGAGAAAGTTTAAAATTAAACAAAAAATGTTTAAAAATTATTTATTGATTCGGTGAAACCCATATCTCGTCTCATATTATAAATAATTACATTTTAGTGTTTTTTTGGATGTGGATTTAGTTTATTATAAACAAATAATTTTGGAGTTTCCAAATGTGTGTCTCACATCAATTATAAAAGGGAGCCTCCGCCCATATCACATAACTTCACATTATGCCTTCAATATCGGCCATATCAATACCAATTTACTTATAAACTTCCCAGGTAATATTCTTGAGGTTATTTTCCTCTCAAATGTCCATCTCTAGAGCCATTTTCAAGAGATCTAAAGGGAACATGTCGAAGAAGAGGTAATCTGGTTTATCGATTCTTTCAAAATTATTTATTATTATACTCTATAGTCATGAATTTTTTACATTATAAAGTAATAAATCTATTATCAAATATATCTTGATATGTTATTATAATTATGTAACAACCATCTTACACCTTCAATCCATCCTATAAAATGTTGAAATAGTGGGTTCCCTAGACCCAACTATGTAGTACTTTTGATTACCATATCATGTGTACAGTTATCTATGAATGATGTTATCTTACCATTACAGTGCAGACTTTTCTGCGTCCACTATAATAATGGTAATGTCCAAAGGGTAGTTGTCATGTCAAGAGGTTATAGCAGATCACAGGCTATAATGAGAAACTTGAGATACAATGACATTGATATTAAATATATGTTCTATAGTCTAGATACATCTTATTGAGTAGAAACAGTATATGT
This sequence comes from Viscum album, assembly GCA_963277665.1. NCBI lineage: Eukaryota > Viridiplantae > Streptophyta > Magnoliopsida > Santalales > Viscaceae > Viscum > Viscum album. Next base: position 606,582,656 of record OY728119.1, on the reverse strand, counting down.
ATGGCTATCCAGTGCTGGGGGTTCATAAGCATTGATACTTCTTCTCATGAAGTTCGCACTTGGTGATCTCTAGTAGTGAGATCATGAGGACAAACCCGCCAATAAGAACACCACATGTTTTGGGTGTCATTGGTTGTTCCTATCTATAGACATGTGTATTGGTCTCCTGACTTGAGACCATTACCAATGTATATCATTTAATTACATAATTTTATGCGAGGAAAAAAGCATGAAAGTAATATCATGGCGAGGTAGTTTGTATTAGGTGCGTCGTTGGTGGTATGACTTTGGTTGAATGGTCAAGAAAGGATTTATTGCTTCCATGTTTAGGAAGTTGTATATATCAGGCCTGGTTGATCAGGATGGTGCTGCCTTCGTAAGTCTTTGGGAAAAGCAGTAGAAAGGCAAATCCATCCGGATAGATCAATAAATAATAAATCAAGATAAGGACGATGACACAATAATGCATTCTACTTTATGAGATATCAAATGACAAATAGACTATAGTACACAGTCAGTGTTCGTAAGATGGTAGTTGATGCTATGAATATCCTTATCTCTTTAGGGGCCATGAAGGGTTTCTAGACCCCGCTCTTGGAATGTGAATTTTATTCTCTACTATCAAGATAAGGGCCTAGAGGGTCACACACAACAGTGTATTCAATAATCCACACCTATTCAGTGGAATATGAATATGAACATAGTGGGCCCCTCCACGGGGTCTGAGTGTTGTCCAAGTTGTGGATCACAATATAAATTAAATAAATTCATTAATATTCAAGTTACGAATATTTGGGATTGAATTTATTTAATGTATTTATGAGTTCAGTAAATACGAGATAAATATTAATCGAACGAATATTATATTAATATTCAAGGTTCGTTTAATGTTTAGAGGGACATCTAGTCGAGTTAAATGGCACAATTTTATCACGTAATATATTATATATATATATATATATATATAACAAGTATGTGATAAAATAATAAATAATATTGGCACAGTTATGTTCGTCGAAATTATTTTTTAGAGAACATTGATATTAACGGGGGCCGGGGAACCCTACCGGGTATTTTATCAACATTTCTATAAATAAGAGAGGAGTCTCTCTCTCTTGAGTGTGCACATAACTATTCATTCATTTATGGAATGAAATTTGAGAGCCTCTCTCTCCTCCCGCTTCCTTGAGGGAGAAGTTGAAGATCCAAGAGCTCGGATCAAGTTTCTCCTCACGCATCGCAATATTGACGATGTGGTGATCGTCGGGATGTCGAAGATATCGTTGAATCGCCATGCTAGCACCCAGAGTTTGACGATCGGTGTTCCCGCGGATTGTTGATCCGTTTGTGGACAATCTAGAGGGATCCTGCTATGGATCCTTCGTGCAACGATCGTCGTCGACATGCCAGAGTCGACAACGGCTTCAGATATGCAACGAGTATGTTTTTCCATTTATTTTTGTGATCTTAACAATCTATGCGAGATCCTTGGACCTCTTTGGGGCTCGGATCAATGGCAATGACAAGTACCGTCGTTGTGCCGACAAAAAATTTAAAATCCCCAGCCCACTGGCTTCCACTGCGGGCCCTGGAAACCCAACAGTGGTATCAGAGTGAGCAAGTAGATTTTCTGACCCAAATAAAATTAATTTTCAAAAGATTATGTAGAGGGTTCGAAAATGGTCCCAGCGGTTCAAACCGCGCTTCGAAACGATCTTGAACTGCCAAAATATAGTCAATTAAAATTTTTCAGATTTAATCGAATATGCAGTTTGATCTCGGGTACTAATTTTATTTCATCCAACAGAACCGATCAAGTTGATATTTGTTCAATTGATGTAATTAAAATTGTGAAAATTAAAAATTTTCAAATTAAATAATCTTCACAATAATTATATTATTTTAATAATAATTATTTTATTATTAGAATAATTTAATAATAATAAAATTATTATTTTATTATAATAATTTTATTATTATTTAATTTCAAAGGCTATTTAGCCTTTAGAAAATTTTGGTGGAGACTCTCATATTAAAAAAATAAGTCTTAAAGTTAAAAAAGGGGGGTTGGCCGTGTGGAAAACAGAAGAGAAAAACTAACAATAAAATAAGGGGGGCGTCTTCCGCATGGAAGACAAAACAAACCAAAAAAAAGGAAAAATGCATGGGGGTCTGAGCGGACCCCCTCCCTTCCCCGCGCGGCCTGCAGCGGGAAGCCACACGGGAGGTAGCCTCCGTCCTCCAGCACTCTACGCGCGACGCCCCAACAGCCCGGCTGTCCAAAGCCGCCACCCTCCTCACCCTACTGCTCACTGCCAGGAGTGCACCCCTTCCACGATGGTTTACAACAGGCTGCCGGCAGCCCTCCCCTCTCCCCACATGGCACGCAGTAGTCCGCCGGATTCCCTCCCCTCTCCCAGCATGGCGAGTAGAGCACAGCCCAATGCCTTGTTCCGGACCCTGCTCGGGCAGAACCGGGAGTCCCTCCCCTTGCGCGATGCACAGTAGGCGTCGCACCGCCTTCTCCTCCACCGCGCGCCCAACCGCCCAGCCCGGACGCCATACACCTCTGCACCCTGCCCACGTGAGATCCCTGGCCTACATGAGGACCCGCTGCATAGTGTAGACCGCTCATAGCAGCTCTCCTCTGCTGGGCCCGGCATCCCCGTACCCGCATGCAGTAGCAGGGCTTCATGCAGCAGCTCGCCGCCACCACCGGATAGTCGGACCCCTTCCCGAATCTGTTGTCCATTCCTATGAGACTCCAACCAGATCAAGTTCGGCGACCGCCATGGCCTTGTGCCATGCCTCTCGGCACCAAGCCATGCCGAGACACCACCTGCATGCCACCTTGAAGCTACCCTCGAAGGTGTGCTGCCCCGAGTGCCCGCCGCACCGGCATCCGTCCTCCCATAGCGGTGTGACGTGGCTTCCACCCTTCTTTGTTGTCATCGGACAACACCCGGGAGGTATTTTTTTTCCTACAATACCTTCCACAGGGTATCAGTTGGCCTCGAAACAGTCTGGGTGGACCTTCCCAACCCAAAACGGGTTTGGGTGGATTCGTCCGGCCTAGATTTGGCCCTACACGGGTCTGGCCCGACCCGCGCATGTCGTGAAGTCGGTTTTCGATGTTCGACCACATTAAATTAATCATGATCAATTAATTTAATTTATTTAATAAATTTAATTTTAGTTTATAAATTAAATTAATTAAAATTAATTTTCGTTAATAATTTTAATACCCGGAAAAAATTAATTCAATTTAATTATTAAATTGAATTAAGTAAAATTAATTTAATTTTGGCATTAAAATTAAATTAATTGACAGACAGCTAATTAATTAAATTATTTGAATTATTTAATTCATTTAATTTAATTAAATAAACCCTCATACTTAATTTGTTCATTTTAATTTTAATCGCGCAATATTTTAAATTACCCATCGTCTGGTCTTGATCATCGACCCTTGTATGTCTACTCTTAAATTATTTATTTAATTATTTATTTTAAACTGCATGCGATGTGTGTAATTAATTAAATGGACGGACTTCACATCGTCTTTCTTTTTTCGTTTAAAATGTATAAGGGCATGCATTCCCAATTTATATGATGTACATTTATACCCGAGTTCGCCTCGCCTACGTGCGAGTACCTTTGTACATCGGACGAAGACGGCGAGCGACGTTGACCCCGCCAAGATGAGGCGATGTACAACGGTTCAAGACGACGCATGGATTCCACCAAGGCAAGGTGGTACTCCAAGACGTGACGTCGTCCCCTCCAAGACATGGTGACACTACAGAAGACCAGCGGACATACATGATAGGGCAAGCTCCAAGAAAAGTCATGCATATGACTCAGGTATGATGCGCTTAGGTCGTTTAGATGCTCAAGACCAGTCGGGTAGTAGCTTTACCTTTATGCATTTATTTATTATTTTATGCATTTTAGAATAGTAGAAAAAATACATAAAATGATAAATAATAAAATGCATAAAGACGCGGTGTATCCTTTTTCTATTAAAGTTCAGTTGTGAACGCAAAAAAATAGATGAAAAAGATTTATAGAAATGGATTACAATTGTCGAGAGGAAAACATAAAACCCTCAAATAAAATATTAAGTCACAAACAACCTTACATCATTCATGTTTGAAAGAAACTGGGTGTTCGAGGTGCCGGTTCATGCCTCAGCTGAGGGTGCCTCTTACTACCGGGGAGTTTTTATTTGTGTGGTGGGTCGACTTAACTAAAAGTGCATCAAATATATAGACTTATCTTGTTTGTTGTAATTTTAGAGGAAAGCATTGTGTAAATCATTAACTGATTTTGAAGCTGGGACGCCACTAAACAGATCAAAGAACCGCAAGTTAAAGTGGTTGGCCAGCAACAAGCCTACCTTGGACCCTCCGAGTAGTCGCGTAGCCCTAGCTTGTAGACTATGAGAGAGGTTCAGGGATCCTTGACACTAGAATACTCAAGAGTATTCTGATTCTGGTACATAGGGTTCCTAGAATTCGAAAAATTAGTGGGAGACATTTAATGATTAAATAATCAGTAATGTCACATTAGGTAATCACATAAAACTAAAATCTGCTAAAGTATATTTGTAGATAATGACAAGTAATACCACAATAAAACTGCGATAAATATTTGACAAAGTTAATGTCTAAACTAAGCACGCATTTCCTAAATGTAGTGTAGGCTCTTGCGCACATTACTACTACGATGGAAATTCAAGGTGCTTCTGTCCTAACCTGTTAAACCACCTCAGGAAGCAAGGGTGTAAAAACAGCTTACAGGAGACTCATGAAACAAGCATATGATAGTTCTGTCATAATGATATCATCAATGTCTGATGTTAGTTGCAGTCGCTACATCAAGACATGGATGATGTTACATGTAGTCTCATCTCCAAGATCCTTTCGAGGAGAAAGAGAAGCAAGATTTGAATGTGATGATTGCACACAGATTGTGTAAAGTGAAAGACGGTTCACAATCTTTCATGTCATCCCATTCTTATAACTTTTTCAAAGAATTACTCTAGTTTTGTTTAAAGGTACAAAATAATGGTATAGAGTAAGCGCTTCATTACTTTTAAGGAATCATTTAGTCATAATAATATTAGATATAACACAATCTTTTATTCTTATGGTGAATACATTAAATGAAAAGGTTAAAAGACTTATGGAAAGTTACGCCAAAGTCACATTCATCATGTCCTTCAATGAAAATTGGTTTGTTATTTAACCGGCGGTTATTTGCATCACATAATGAAATAAATTCATTGATGTTTAATAACTGAAATACAAGAAGCAAGTTCCCGCTCCTTGTTCAGTTAATATTCATCAAATAAAAGTATTGTTTTCTATAATACTTTTGGGCATTGAAATACAATATTCTTTTCACATATTTGTATTGAGATACAATAACCAAGAAAGTATAAGTACTTTACTAGAAGTAAAGTGTCTTCTCCAAGCAGCTGAGAAAGGGTGATTCCTAAGTCAGTAGGGAGAAACACATAACCTCTAATTGCTAAGTGATTGATTCAAATTGAACATGTTCTGGAGTATAGCCAAAAACATTTATCTAATGTTCCCATTTGGACACGATGAGACATTATTACATGTTTTGGAATGAATGTTGTTTGTGGTGACATAATCAACAAATAGTTCACTACAATTTGAATCAATGGCAATACTTGATGAATATAAAATGTAAGACCTACCCAGTTGTGGCAATGTTATTATTTGTCAAGTAAAACTAAAAATGGACGTCAGCTATATACCTAGTATGGTATTTAGGCTCGACACAGCTAAACACGTATGGTATAATTGACATCTTTAGTTTCGACAAAGAATCCTTTGGAAATAAAGGTACGCCACAAAGCTTCTGAGGTTAGTTCAACACGATAGTGTGAACTATTAAAAACAAAGCTAGAGGTAAAGATACTTCATAAGATTTCTTTAATTAATTATGGAATGTACCAATGAATTATAAGTTTTGTCAAATGATATGAGTTGCTTCAGATCGGTAGGCCGATGAATATCTTGACCAAGCAATCATCGATCATGATAATGTGGCATGGAGTAATTCCTAAACGCATTTTACCTTTTCTACAACACCGTATTGATGTTCATAAGGAGGATCGATGATAAAGTCTTACATATTAACATTAATCAGGAAACATGTAGCATAGAAAAATTCCTAAATGCATATGTTATACATCAAAGTTATGATGTAAATTGTATCAATGTTGCAACTTGTGGAAACTTCCATCATATTTCAAAATGTGATTTGAAAATAACAGCGTAATACCATAACCTATATGCCAACTAAAATGACAAATGGATATCATATGATTCATAGTGTGATGGGAAATCCATTATGTCATAGGACATATTTAGATGAAAAGCGTTTGTTAGGATTTAAACAAACATGCATCAAGTTAAAAACATTTTTCATTTAAGGTAATTATCCTAACAGTTTCTTAAGATATTACCTAAATCCCTAAGATAGAAAAGACGTAGTCAAGAATTAGACTACATTTCTATAGAAGGGTGCACATCTCTATTAGAGATAGTGGGAGCTGAATTGACTTGGACTTAGTCAATCCTCGAGATGCACAAATGGTGGTCATAGGGAACAAGTTCCACAAGTACATGTGGAATAAGATTGTTCCAGATACACATACTATGTAGGATGAATGAAACCATGGTGATGGTTTTATATTGACCACAACCGGTGATAAATTATTCATTGAGAATAATAAATCCTACAAGTAAGAAGTATAAGGCCACGAGCTAAGATTGACAAGATCAACTAAAATTCAATAATGGATTCCATGTATCAAATTGAAAAGGGGGCTTATAAATTGAATACTGTGGTGGGTATTCAAATGAAATGGTACATGGATGGTAAAAGTATGGTACCAATAAGGCTCGATTGTATATAAGAAGTCAGTATGCCTAAATCTATTAGAATTTTACTTGTCATAGCTAAACATCTAAGATCCTTTTATTGATCATTGGATGTCAAGATCATCTTTTGTGGAAGGTGTCTATACGATGCAACCAGAAAGATATGATGACATCAAATGATGCAAATAAGGGTTGCAAGTAACTGAAATCCAATTCTGGATTAATGTAAGCAACAAGATCTTAGAACATTCATTATAAATGAATATTTTCTTTATGTCTACCAAAGGTTAATGGAAGCACCAATTTTTTCAGAATATGTTCGCCAACATATGAAAACAGATTTTGAACTTACAGTTTGATAAGATCATGTTAATAGAAATTGTCCAATGATTGTCTTCAAGTAGCAACCTATGTTCTAGGGAATAGGATCTACTGAGGTGGATCCAAAGGTTGCTTGGTCCTATTCAATCATACATAGAGTGACATTGTATTATAAATACAAGTTGGAACAATTCTAGTTTAGAATTGTTGCCTATGCCACATGGATTAATCTCTCCAGGTTAACATATTCAGAGCATGTGTAGAGATTAAAGTTGTGAATTGAAAACATTTTCTTTAGCTATGGATCAATCACATATGCCATAATATGTACAATAATTGATACTTCCAGGATATAATTTATTATAGGCGGATATCAATTATTTCCAGGAGCACTACAAGTGATGCAGTCAGAACTATCATCATGTAATTTGGTGTGTACAAATGATATGTACCGGGAATATGGAGAGGAAGGTATACTAGTTATGGTGGGACACAAAATAGTAATCGTTAGATCAATTTGATCTTGTATCGCAGTTAGGGAAAGGTGATGACAAAGTCAAGATCATAAAAGCTTGTGGTAGTCATAACTACAAATACCAAGTACGTTGCAGCTTCTAAAGAAGCTAAGAAGTAGTTATAAATTGCAACGAGTTGTTCAAATTCTTGGATTTTCACCCAGTGAGAAAAGTATTATCATAATGAGAATTATGATATTCTTACTAGCCATGTTGTAAAGTTATGAAAATGGACAAAAGTAATATACTCGGGGATACCCTATCTTGATAAGTTTTACTCAAGTCGATGAGGTTGCATATAGCAGATATTCCACGCAGCGAAAAACATGGCAGACCCAGCAGTTAAATCCATTACTCAGCAAAATCATGGTATTTATCATGTGAGTAGCTAACATGTTTATTTATCAAGTTGGCTCTAGTGCAAGTGGGAGTGTTGAAATATTGGTTTCCCTAGACCCGACTATATAGTAATTTTTATTACTATATCATGTGTACAGTTAGCTATGCCTGATGTTATCTTACCATTATAGTGCAGACTTTTCTGCATCCACTATAATAATGGTAATGTCTAAAGGATAGTTGTCGTGTCAAGAGGTTATAGTAGATCCCATTCTTAATGAGAACCTTGAGATACAATGACATTGATCATAAATATATGTTCTATAGTCTAGATACATCTTACTGACTGGACACAGTAGATGTCTGACTATCAGGTACTGGGGGCTCATAATCATTGAGACTTCTTCTCATGAAGTTCGCACTTGGTGATCTCTAGTAGTGAGATAATGAGGACAAACCCGCTAATAGGGACACCACATGTTTTGGGGGTCATTGGTTGTTCCTATCTACGAACATGTGTATTGGTCTCCTGACTTGAGACCATTACCAATGTATACCATTTAATTACATAATTTAATTCAAGGAGAAAATCATGGCTTTAATGTCAGGGTGAGGTAGTTTGTATTGGGTGCGTCGTTGGGGGTATGATGTTGGTTGAATTCTCAATAAAGGATTTGTTGCTTCCAGGTTTAGGAAGCTGTATATCTCATCCCTGGTTGATCAGGATGGTGCTTCCTTCATAAGTCTTTGGCCAAAGTAGTAGAAAGGTAGATCCATCCGGATTGATCAACAAATAATAAAGCAAGATAAGGATGATGACACAAGAGTGAGTCATGCTTTATGAGATATCAAATGACAATGAGACTATAGTACACAGTCATTGTTCGTAGGATGGTAGTCGATGCTATGACTATCCTTATCTCTTTAGGGTCCATGACGGGTTGCTAGATCCCGCTCTTGGTTTGTGAATTTTATTCACTACTATTGAGATAAGGGCCTAGAGGGTCACGCACAACAACATATTCAAGAATCCGCACCTATTCAGTGGAATATGAATATGGACATAGTGGGCCCCGCCACTAGGTCTGAGGGTTTTCCAAGTTGTCGATCACAAAATAAATTAAATAAATTCATTAATATTCAAGTTATGAATATTTGGGATTGAATTTATTTAATATATTTACATGTTCAGTAAATACGAGAAAAATATTAATCGAACGAATATTATTTTAATATCCACGGTTCGTTTAATGATTAGTGGGAAAGCGGGTCAAGTTAAAAGACTCGATTTTATCACGTAATATATTATATATATATATATGTGACTAGTATGTGATAAAATAATAAATAATATTGGGGCAGTTAAGTTCGTCGAAATTATTTATTTAGAGAACGTTGATATTAATAGGGTTCGGGGAACTCTAACAGATATTTTATCAACATGTCTATAATTAAGGGAGGAGGATCTCTCTCTTGAGTGTGGACATCACTATTCATTCATTTATGGAATGAAATTTGAGAGCCTCTCTCTCCTCTCACTTCCTAAAGAGAGAAGCTAAAGATCCAAGAGCTCGGATCAAGTTTCTCCTCATGCATCGCAAGATTGATGATGCGGTGATCGTCGGGACGTCGAAGATAACGTTGAATTTCCGTGCTAGCACCCAGAGTTCGATGATCGGTGTTCCTGCTGATTTTTGAGGCACGTGTGGATGATCTAGAGGGATCCTGCTATGGATCCTTCATGCAACAATCGTCGTCGACATGTAGCGGTTGACAACGGCTTCATATATGCAACGAGTATGTTTTTTCATTTATTTTTTTGCTCTTAACAATCTACGCGTGATCCTCAGACCTCTCTGGGGCTCGGATTGTCGGCAATGACAAGTAACGTCGTACCGCCTACGAAAAATTTAAAATCCCCGGCCCACCGACTTCCGCTGCGGCCCTCAGAATCCCAACATAAAAAACGAAATCTCCATGTGCGTGTATATATGGCTTAACATCCCCACATCATGGTATAATATGTTTTTCATCACCATCAAACAATGATGGATATAATGATTAAAATAATAAATATATATTATTTTAATAACATGAAATTTATTCTAGAAAAAATTTCTTCCACATCCAAACCATTACATAATTATGGGAATGATATCTTAGATTGTGCGTTCATACGACCTACTATATCCACGATGTGTTGCGATTCATTCTATATGATATCCCTTAAATAATGATTATATAAATTTATTGTATGAAAAAAAATTATATATATTATTTTAATAAAATTCATTATATTATATAAATATAATCTAATAAGAGTAACAAGAACTTATCCAAAGAAACAAGCGTAATAAAATAATGCACTTAATGGCTCATGGATGAGTTATAATGTTATTAACAAATGTGTAATAATATGACCACTTATGATATTATAAAAAGATAATAAGATTCTATAATAATTAATTAACATTATTTAAACCTTTATACAGGAGGTTCATACACGTACTAAGGAACCCAAACCTATGGTAAGGGATAATTTTGCAATATCAAATTTATTTAAGATTGTTTACGTGTAAGTATTTACTGGGGTATATTTATCATCCATGTACATGATTCCTAAATATTTATTCTAAAATATTTTTTCTAATAATATATAATATTTTGATTTAAATTTTACCCATTGATGAATTTTTATGAAATGGTTTTGAGGAAATATTTTCTTCCTTTCGATATAAGGTACTTTTTGACTTATCTGAAAAATATATTAGAAGAGTTTTTTTTATGTTATATAGAATGAAAAGATTTTTACAATTTCATGACACCTTATTTTTAAGAATAATCCTTTACATTATATAATGTTTATTTTATAATAAATAATTTTTATTTAATAATACCTGTAATTTTGGGAAAAGAAAGTATTTTTGAAAAAAAATGTATATTTTCCTCAAGAAATAATCTTATGAATTTTGTCAAAATTATTTTCCATATAAAATGAAATTATTTAAAAGGATATGATTTATTTATACAATCCATATTATTCCAAAGGTTTTACTGTGTTTATGCTATTCATAAAATCCATTTGTTTTTAAAGAATATGAAATGGTGGAATGTTGTTTCAGAAACCCATTTAATTTCCTGGGTTATATTATCATGAATGATTTATGTTATTGTGGATCACATATGTATGGGTTAAGTTATGTTACTGGTGGGACCTATGTCTCCATACAATTAATTGGGTAATGATTTATATCTCATGATGTAGAAGTGACTGGAAAAACAAGTAAAAATATGGTTTTGTAATAAAGGACTGGAGTAGAATGTAAATGTGGTTCAATAACATAGGGTTAGAATGAAGATTTACCTCTATTCAGTAAAAGAATTTTCCCACTATTATTGTCATGTAATTGAGCTCTAGGTAATATGGAAATGATTTTCTATACTTATCTATTTTCCAAAATTCTAGATTTTATGGCAATGTTGTTATCTAATGGATCATGTTCCATTAGGATTTATGCCTTATTAACTGCCATGATTTATTTCATGACTCTATATTTTGATATTTGTTATACATGGTATGATTTTTAAAAGTTATTTTCTTGTTTCTATGTATTTATTTTTATTTTCCCTTTCATATTTTCCATGATTTCTATTATAGAGAATTTGATCTCCCCCTTTTTCTATTTTCTTTTCCCCAGAATATAATGAAATGTTATTGGTAGGAAAAATTAAAGGGGAAGATAATTGTGGGAGTTATTTAATATCATTCACCAAATTATAAAAGTGGGATCCATGTTTCAAAAGTCCCTAAACAACTAAGGTATTTGGGCTTCTATTTTTGTAATATATAATTTATTTTGAAAAAATGATCTATGGTCAATGTACATCAAGCTTGGGTATCTACCGATAATGTTCTATGAAACACGATATTCCACCTTCTAAAATTGTTATAGATGAACCATATGTATCAAGAAGGAACTTGGGAACATGAGGAGTTGATGAAGGAGAATTACCCTAAGTTGTTTATGTGAAACTAAATTTCAAAGGAAATTTTCAAAAGGGGGGAAGAATGTAATGACCCAAACATTTATCATTGGAATTTATATGATCATATAGAAATTTCATATAGTATAAATCAAAAAACACTTATATAAAATAATTTAGTAATTATAAATTAATAATTAATAAAATAATTAGTATTTCTAGAAGTTAAAGAATCTATATTCATGGAATAGTTACTTGACCATAGAAATAGTAATATGGACCTTATAAATAGTAAACTGTCAAAATAGATAGTAAAATAACCCGTTAAATTATAAATTAAATCTTTGCATCTTATAAGAATCAAATATGATGTAATTATATCATAGTATAAGTGTGTAAATATTTTAAAAATTATAATTAATATTTGTCATTTAATAAGTCATATATATTTATTTACAATTTTATGATTAATATAATTATTGGAAAGGAAATATTTTTCATAAAATGTCTTCATGAATTATTATTTTTATGTATTATTATTTTATGATAATTTAATGAGACCGTTTATAATTTTTGAAATCTATATAAAATACTTTATAATTTTAAAATATCTATTTTACAAGTAAAAGATGATTTAAATGAAAAAGTCAATTAATAATATTTAGAAAATTACTTAAAAAAATGGAGTTCATTTTTTAATTATACACATTGAAAAATTGTTAGGGTAATGTTTTGGATTTTCTCTAAAATAATTGAATATTTGTTATTGTGAAATATAATTAATTAAGAAAAAAGATAAATAATTTAATTATTGATTCATCAATTATGTATGGATGATGTAAAAAATGATGAATAATAATTAATCATTTTTATATATTTATTCACATGTATCAATCTATTCATAGTTTTGATAAAGAAAAATAAACTAATGAATATAATAATGAGAAAACACCCCTCCCATCCACTATAAATACAACCCCTCAACCCCTCTAATCCTCACACATCTCAAGTTTTGAGACTTGCCTATATTATACCAAATACTATTCCATTTCCCCTCACCCATGTCCATCAGCATTTGGTCTCATCAAAACACCAAGCATAAGTTCCTTGAGAAAATTATTAAGAGGATAATTCAAGAGGTAAATCCTCTCTCTTTTTCATTTAATTTCCTTTCAATTTCATTTCATTTATTATTATCCCATAAACTGAATTCATTCACATGTAATGATAACTAAATAAACTTATATATACTATAAATATATCATTTAAATTGATGATCCATCAATAAAATTCACCCTCCCACTCTTTTATTTCAAAAAATAAAATTATTACTTGTTATGTATCAATTTACTGACATCATGGGTGACATACATTCATTATCATTTAACACCGTAAATTCATTAAGTAAAATCATTTAATTGTTGAAAATATATTTTAATTTTTATTTTATAATCCTTTTTATTTTATTTAACTAACTTATATAAATAATACTAAATTATAAAACTAAAGAAGTTTGTTGTGATAAAAAACCCCAAAAAAACAAAAAATGATCATCATTTACATTAATCTAATGATTCACCCTCATACCATATAGAAACAATTATTTAAGAGATCACATAAACTTATATTGGATAATTAATAACATATAATAAATTTTCTGGATATATATTAATATTTTACATGATCTTTCATTCAGGTATACATGCAAACTAATCATTTATACAGCGAAAATGCTCATAAACAATGAAATTAAACTCTATAACTCATCCAAAAGGACATAAAAGAACATCATAAAAACACGATGATTGAAATTAATATATTATAGGTTCATGGATATGTTAAATAATGCATCTAATTTTATTATAGATGATATAAAATAAATGGAAGCATCCAGACACAATGTAAGGTGATTTCTTGAACACAACTCTCTTTATTTGGGGTTTCCCTCTTTCCCACAACTTTTCAGTATGGATATTCCATAAATATCAAATTTTCACCATTATATTAGCTTTTCTTGGATATACATGTTTTCTACTTGGGTTTATGAAAAACACAATGTTTTCCAATAGAACTCTTCTTAAAAAAGGCGCCTTTTACATCCCGATATTATTTCTTCTTCACACAAGGTTGCTTATTGTTATATCAAGTATGTTATTCTGTATTTCATTTGGGAATCCAATGTTTTGGAATGTATGATATATGAAATAAAAATCAATTTCTTTCCATATCATATGTGATGTCCATGAATTGATATACATTATTTGTGGCATGAATAATGATTTAAATGTTATGATATGAAATGTGTTCTTGGAATTATATAGAAAAATATAAATATTATGTTGTGATGAGTGTGCATAAAATTATATAGATATCCAATGCATTGGGTAATGTGACATATTATATTATAAATATAAAATATTTGAGAACATGATTCTAGTTTTTTTTTCACAACTATGTGTGGGAGTTTACAACAATGACATAAGGATTCATTTTTATGCATTTTCTACTTCCATGCATTAATATAATGATTCCTATCATGATTATGAAGATGATATTATGATTATCCTCACATTATTTTATAATACTACATATTCTTATCTATCATGTTACTAGAATTTTATCCCACCTATTTTTGATGCATACCCTTATGTGATCACCTTTACTACAAGGAACACATGGACTAATAAGAAGTTATAGATAAAAAAATTAAATAACTGTTTATATTTTATTTTTAATTGAATTGTATGGTCATAAGTTTATTAAGACATTAAACCATTATATTATACGTTTGTAATGTTATTTAGATTTTTATCATTAAAATTATTTAATAATAATATAATAAAAATAAGGGTCACTATATCTGTTGTTGGGATATTATAATAAAGCACATTATTATGTGTTGGTTTATTTAGTGTAATTTTGTTTTGTGATTTTTAGTGAAGAGTTGTTTTATTTTTTATAAACATATTTATAATTCTAGATGTGTGGATGCAATTGGGATATATTTTTACATTTTTAGGGGTTTAAATGGTTTAAAGAAAGTTCAAGAAACCTTTACCATAGTTTTTGTAATGAACAATCCCCGAATACCATCTAAACTGGTACCCAATCCGATTCTAATCTAGCCTAGAGAGTGATACTTATCTCTAGGGGATAGTTACAAGAACCAAGTAATAAAACAATAATCATTGGGAATGATTTACCCCTCATAATATTTCAATAAAAGAGTACAATGCAGAAAAATAATCTGATATATATCAATCAATACATACATTTCATAGTACAACGAGACACTAAGAAAACATAAATAAAAACTTAATAACAAAATCCAACCTCCATATTGTCCATGACCACCAACCATGTCCCATTTCACCCTCCCTTTGTCACCTAATAATGAATCCACAATTTACTATGAGAGAACAAACATCTGTTTTATGATAATGACGGTTGTAAATACCAATAGGTACAAGAAAGGTGTGATCTAAAGAGACCAACATGATTCCAAAAATGATTCTATATGGTTAGTTCATAAGATAATTCAAATATTCTAATATATGAGAAAAATATGAGATTAATAGGATTATTTTAAAACATATTATTTAACATTTAAAAAATTATTAACATAACTAGACATGTAACACATGTAATTTTACAGAATAATAACTAATAAGTTTCTTAAAAGGCATTGATAACCGTCTCACAAGCTAAAGTCATAAAATAAATAAAATATTAAAATATACACCAAATATGGAAAGACAAACAATATTCAATACAATAGGGTCAAGGTGCACGATATCATTGAATGATGCAAACAAGGAAACTCTAGTACCAAATAGTGAAAACAGTTGTCATGAGTCGAGATAATGTATTTGGTTGTAATGTGTACAACCTAGGTATGATAGTGAGTCCACGTTAGATGAGATAATCAAAATAAAACATTACCATTTTCAAGCTTACATCTTGTCTCATGGGTTAAGAGAAAACCAGTTCCACACACACCCTCTATCTTAGCTGCATGTCCCTAACCTGAACCATTAACATTCTATATAGATCCACTCTGATGGTGTGATTCCTCTAGTGAATCATATAGATTGGTCATCACTTTGACCTATCCAGGTTCCCAGGAGTATTCCAACGTGGTGAGTGTGATTTTCATGTTTAAATTACTATTTTGGGGATCCTTATCAACATCAATAATGGGCATTGGACATTAAATATCAACTCACCCTCACCCTAAATTCCCTAAAAGAAAGTAAGCCCTTTTTAAAAACCAAAAAATGGGAAGTAAAAAAATAAATAAATTAATATATGGGGATATTACAAGATATGATAATTAAAAAATTCCAACTAGGCCATGAAGAATCATCAATTCAATTCAAGTCCTTTAAAATAATTTCGACATTCAAAAAGGGTAACCATACCTAATTCCTTTCCCAAATCATCATTATTATTCAAAATAGGAATTTAATATAATATATTATTTCAATGCATCCCTACATAATTTAAATTAGTATTTACAATTTTAAGAAGTATTGAATGCATTTCAAAACATGGGTTTACACCCTCATTCCATTTGAATAAATCATTTATTTCAAATAAACAAATAATAACCATTTTAAAATAAGGTAAAAATATTTCAAAGGGGGTTCATTTTCATTTAATAAATTCAAATATTTAATACTATATATAAGTCATCAATTAGTTTAATTAATTTTATTCAAATTAATGAATTACATTTTATAAATAAAAACTTTGGCCAAAACCCTCATTTTAAAAAAATACACTTTAATGCTCTTTAAAAAAATCAAAACCAAAATAGAATTATAAAATTCCAAAATAGGTGAAGAATTTCATTATAATAACAATTCAATTAATTCCATGTTAAATTCCAATGGAAATTGATCTATGATGCATTTATGAGGATTAAAATGGATTAATTTCATATAAAATGTGTTAGAAATCAAGAAATATGTTACAATGAATCACTAAATGAATGAAATCATAGAAACAGCTTTAGGTAAATTAAGGAATCCAACAAAAAAAATGAGATGTTCCAACATGGATGGTGATCATCATATCTATAAAGATATATCATCAAAGTAGACAGAGGAGACACTCAATCTACAATTACACATCATTCAAGAAAGATCAAAACACATAAGGCTTTCCAATCCTTTAGGAAGAATAAATAAATATAAGAAGGGAGATCCAGGTAAATAAGAGATGAACTCATCTAAAGAGAAGATATATTCTTTTATAGGAACTTCAATCCACCACAAAAAGAGGTTTATGGAGAAGAATTCCTTCGGTGGGCTCCCAAATCCTAAAGATCATATTAAGATCGATTAAGAGGGGTTTAGGGTTGATTAGTGGGGTGTTGGGTATTTAATTTTAATTTTAGAAGATTAATTACCATCTGTATGGTTTATTAGGAAACATATCATGGTTATTAATAACCATACAGTAACTATACATCTGGTTTCACACTTCATTTAATCATTCCAAAAAATATTCAACAGGTTTAAAACATTGTTTAAACCATTTGGGAACCATGAGAAGAACAAGAAGCGTGTTTTACACTTTGTCTAAACCATGTTCAAACCCTGAAATAGGCTTCACACTTTGCTTCAGCAATCCACAATCCATGAAATGTTCTAGAAAACATTAAAAAGGTTTCATGAAAATACTTAAAACAACTCGAAAAGAGATCCAACCATCGTGTACTAAAATAAATGTGTAAAAAAACTTAATAACAAGTAATGAAATGTTACAAACACCAAACTATAAGAAATTATATCCCTAGAAAGAATCAAGTCTGAAATATTGAACATGAAGATATAAAAAGAACTTCCTCACTTATCATGTTAGGTTAATGATCCATATTATGGAAGTGAGACTCACCCATAGTATAACAACTCACACAAAACTCCCAGATCATCACACCAATATCATCAAATGACTACAATCTATATGAAGCATTGATATCTATCATAAGTCTCATCATTATCTAAATAGTCCACAAAATGGTGTAACATAAGAAAGTAACATATTGTATACCCAAAAAAGAGACATGGAATATTATCTAAGGATAAACACAACTGTTCAAACACCCCCAAGAACAGTGAGTAACAAACATGGATTTCTACCATAGGTAGGTATTCGATAATAAAATAGGATTTTTTAAACCAACCCTCATACCTCGTTGATCTCATAAAAAGAAACTCCAACTCCAATATATGAATGGTCTATAAAAAATACACACTATCCCATTCAACCAAATATATTCCAATGTTCAATACATGTCTATATGTATAGATCTCAAACATCCAAGCCAGTTCACAATAGGGCACTACAATCTCACAAATGAGATCTTCAAATATATAAAAATTTGTATCTAACCATCATGTCAAAACAAGAGGACACAAAGGAATAATAAATAAGATATCAAGAAACTAAATCATTATTACATCATCGATCCAAAATTTACCACAACCAATTTCCAAAAGATATCATTCACAAGGATCCCAAGACAATAGGTTTCCAAAAAATGACTATCCATAAGATGGACAAATTAAAATAATTTCCACTTCCTCATTATAAACAAAATAGTAGACCCATATTAACAATATTTTATAAATATTATCTAACAACTAAAATCTCCTTGACTATCTATGTTTTCACTCCAAGGACTATGGATAGTGCCCAAATATCATGATTCATCTGTTCCCCCACTTCTTGTATATAATGTTCTTGATTGTGGTTTCTCTTTCACATAGAACAATTTAAAAAACCTCTAAAGTTGAACTTGATTACCCAACCATCCAAAAACCATTTCATAATTCAAAGATAACCTCTTAAAATGACTTGATACTCAACAATAGAAACACATGACTGGATTATTCATTTTTCGAGAAGGATGTTCATTATTAACTACAAAGGAGGTATTCTTCCCTTCACGTTGTTTCAAAAGATCCACTTCAGATGATAAATCCATATCGAGAATCTACTTATAAGAAGTGGGACCAACTCTAGGAAGAAAAGGTTCATGGTCTTGGTGAAGACAATTTTTTTAAAAAATTACCTTATTGAAATCATCACCGACATGACTATGTATGAAACATTCCAAATGAGAGAATTGATTATCATACTGCACAACTAATATCTTTTCTTGACTATAACCCAATAACTCAATAAACACCACCATTATCACATACTCAGGAAACCGCCAGCAAGTCAAGATTGATGTGAAGGATTCCCAAGACAGTGATTCATATATATTAGGGGTATTGAAAACTTCCCACCACTTTGGGCCCAGTTACTCAAACAATATTATGATATAATTTACCTTTATAGATTTAAGGATATTAATATTATAAAGATCCCATAAACTTATTTTAACTACATCACTACCTCAAGTGAACCTTGTTCCATTTTTTAAGAATTTGGATAAAAAATTGGAATTCAATAATGTGGTTCAATGGCAGGAAGGTCCCTATATACACCACGAGATTTGGATTTTGGGTAGAGTTGTTGACAAGGGATTCAAATTATGGAAAATGTGATGAACAATCCTAAGGAAAGGACCATGGTACCATCATTCTATATTTCATGATGGAATTTATGGGAGACATTTGTAAACATCACAAAACATAATCTTATCAACACAAACATCAATGAAGACTCAAAAATATCACATAATATTTTAAAAAAATTCACAAATAATTATAATAAAAAATTTATTGATATCAAAATGCAAAATACATCATCATTAATAAAACATTATAATTTATATTAAAAATAATAAATCCTGTTATAAATCCATCACAGTTTCAAAAACCCTTTACGAATAGTTTTAAAGTTTTACATGGTATCATATGTATTAACAACATTTCCCAATTATGAAAATTCAATTTAAATCCCCTGCCAACCAAAATTTTTATTTTAATCATTTTTTACAACATTACATAATAGTATTTGAAAATTAGTTTTCCAAACCAATCATTTAATAAAACTCACTATATGAAAATTACGAAATTTTCACAAAGAACATACAAAAAAATGTTTTAAGGAAAAATTTAGTTTTCAAAATGGGTTTAATAATATTAAGACGGGGTAAAATTTGAAACAAAAAAATGAGGTCATGAAACAATCCACATCCAAAACCAACATAATAAACCTCCCATAAGTGAATTAACTGTACGAAAATGGATAAGTACTGATGTTTTGAAGAAAGTTAGAACTGTAAGCGGTATTCTGTCTTGGGGTGGTAAACCACACACCAACCTACCAACAATTCATTGATGGGTTTCCAAATCAGCCAAACTGATTCATCCCTATTTACAAAACTGTGATAACATAGAGCCGCAGTGGTCATCCTTTAATTCGGGTTAAAAAAATCATAAAATATTTCCACCAAAAAATATAGTATCATTTGGAATGTAAATATAATTTATTATCAAAAATTCAATAACTCAAAATAAAAAATTCAAACCCCAGCTTCCATGGTAAATCATGTCTAATCATGAAGAGGTTTTGATAAAGAACCCACTGACAAACTACCACTTGAGTATCAACATATTATTAATCACCTTTATTACATGAATCAACCCAAATAACATAAGGATTTCTAACTGAAGTATTTCCCTCGATGGAAAGACATTATCTGATACCATTGGTAATGAACCAACCTAGAATACCATCTAAGCAAGTACCAAATATAATTATCCACTAACCCAAAGAGCGTTCTTGATCTCTCTATGATGGTGAAATTCTCTATGGAATCGAAGAATAACCATTGAGAATGATTTCTCCCTCAAAGTATTTCAATTTCAAAGTATAGTGTGGAGACATAATAAGATATATATCAATCAATTCATACATACCATAGTTCAAATAGATGCTATGAAAAGTAAAAAAGGAATGTAACAACCAAAACCCTCCACTTGGTAGTTCATGACAACCCACCATGTCCCATCTTTCCATCCCTTAGTCACTTATGAACATAACCCTAATGTACGAAGATTGCATGAACACCTTCAATAAGATAATAGTTAGAGAAAACACCAAAATGTACAAGAAGGGTGTGATCTAAAGATCCTAGTTAGATTCCCCCAATAATTATATGTAATTAAATTATAAGATAATTCAAATATGATAATATAAGAGTAATAATATGAGAGTGATAGGATTAGTTTATAATTTAGTTTTAAACATTTTCAAAAATTATTTCTTAATCTAATCCTCCAAAACCTCCCATTTTACCATTTAAAAACTAAACATTTTTTGGGAAAACATTATATAAATATTTCACAAGATAAATTCATATAATCATGAAAATATGAGAATATGAACCTTATATGGAATGATAAACAAGATTATGTAAAATACAGTCATGGTTCATAATAACATTCAATGAAGCAATCATGGAATCTCAGGTTCAAAATGGCGACAACAAACACAATAATGTATCAAGATCAAGTATATGGGTTTCATGGGTATATATTTTGTATGATATTGAGTCCAATTAATAATATATAATCAAATTACAACATGACCAACTCTTTGGGCTTACATATAGTCTCACAGCTCTAAAGAAAACAAGTTCCATGCACACCCACTTTCCTAGAAACAAGTCCATAACCTAAACCCATCAAATTCTATATGGATCTACTATAATGGCGTGAGTCCAAAAACTAAACATATATACATGACATCTCATATCACTATCTAGGTTCCCATGACTAGTCAAAATAGGTGAGTGAGATTTTGAATATACAAGGATCACTATAGGGATCCTTATCACCATCGATCATGAGCACCTAACCTTAAATAAAATCTCACTCTCATCCCAAATACCTCAACAGAAATAATAAATTTTTAACACCCAAAAACTAGATGTACAAGAATCAATAAATTCACATAAGGGATTATTTCAAGATATGAACATCATAAAGTGAAAACAGGGCAATCAAGGATCATCAATACAATTAAAATCAATTACATTAATGTAAAAATTAAAAAAAGGGTAACCATACACAATTTTTTCCCAAATAATAATTATAAGGCCAATATACCCTTTAAAATAGTCATTTATTTCAATGAATCCCTAAATCATTTACTGTAATAATAACAATTTTAAAATGATTGAATATATTTCAAAACAAGGTGTTACGCCAAAATTCATTGTGAATAAATCATTTATTTCAAATAACCAATTTATACACAATTCAAGGATAGTAAAATTCATTTATATGGGTTTCATAGTAATTTAATAAATTTAAACATTTAAAAATATTTTTAAAAAATCAAATATAGCTTAATTCATTTAATTCAAATCAAGGAATTAAATTTTATGAATCAAAACCCAAGCCAAAGCCCAAAATTTTACCAAAATGCCCATTAAAATATCATTGAAAATAAATATAAAAGCAATATGGAATTATAAAATTCAGAAAAGGTGAGAAATATCATTATTATATCCATTTAATTAATTCCATGTTCAATTTAATGGTAAATTGTTCAAAGAAACATTTTTGTGGAATTAAATGGATTAATTTGAAAAAATATATATTAGAAATTAGAAAACGTATATCTATAAATTATAAAGAAACAAAGAATAAAAAACTGAAGGAAATAATAGAATCACCTACATGAGATTTATGGAATCCAATTGCAAAAATATGACTTGTTTCACATTTGATATCGATCACCAGATCTAAGAAGGTGAATATTAAAAGAAGATATAAGTGATACTAGATCTACACATCATCGTCAATAAATAAATACATTATAAAACGCAAGTATTTAATAAACATTAGTAACAATAAATAAATATAATAATAGAGATTGAGTAATATAAAAGGTGAGGTCACCGAAATAGAATATCTCCTCTTTGATTGGAGCATCAATCCAATAAGAGATGAGGTTTAGTGAGCCAAAATGCCTCTAGAGAGATTGCAAAAGCCTAAAGAACAATTTATTATTGAGTGGGATGATATTATGGTTTATTATGGGGGTTTTGGGTATTTAATTACATTTATTGGAACATTAATTAATGTCATCATGGTTTCCTAGGCCATGCCACATGGTTATTTCTAACTATGCACAGACTGTGCAATAGGTTTCACACGTTATTTAAACCATGCACAAATTGTGAAATATATGGAACACATTTTTTATACCATGAGAAAAAAATTTAGTAAGTTTCACACTTTTTTAAACTATGCAAAAACCATGCAATATGCTACACAATTTTTTGAACCATCCACAACCCATGGGAAAACCAAGAAGAGGTCTAAAAACCTTAAAAGGCTTGGTAAAATTCATATATATACATAATGGAGATCCAACAATAGGGTACTCAAATTAATGGGTCAAAACACAATAAAAATAATTTAATTTTACAACCTCCCCACCATAGAACTTTATTCCCTAATAATGAATCTTTTACAAAAGAGAGAACACGTTGAGACAATAATAACTTTCTCACTTACCTTTTGAGGTGTATGGTCCCTGGTCGAGAAGTGAGACACATCCAAAGGATGATATCCCACACACAACTCCATAGGATATAAAGACTCACCAAAATGGTGTAACATAATAAAATAAAATCATATAGAACCAATGAAAATAATTCAACTATTCACTATAGAGAAACATCAATGATGAAATATCCAAATTAATGGTAGAGAACTAACAAGGATTTATAACATGGGTATTTATGCAACAGTAACCTAGGATCTTATAATCCAAGAATCATAAATTGATGATCTCATTATGAAAAATGTTGGCACCACTGTGTGAATAGTCTACCAAAAATCAACATTTTCCTAATCACCCATTTACATTCCAATGGTTTATCCCTGTCCAACTGGAATGACCTCAAATATACAGGTTAGTTCACAATAGGGAACTACAATCTCACAAATGAGATAATCCAATATATCAAAAATTATCTCTAAACATCACATCTAATCAAAGGGACACAATGGAACAACAAAAAGTATACCTTGAAATGAAAACAATATAACATCATCAATCCAAAAATGACTACTAACATTTTCCCAAATATATCATTCAAAGATATGCCAATAAAAATGGTTTCAAAAAGAAAATAATCCATAAGAAGGGAAAAACTAAAATAGTTTCCACTTCCACATTGGAGAAAAATTTAGATCCACATTGTCCATATTTTCAACTAACAAATTACAACTGAGAGCTCCTTCCCTACATGAAAATATTCACTCTAAGGCCTATTTCTGGAGCCCCATTATCACGAAGAATCTACTTCCTCATATCTCGTATCTTATATTGTATATTGAGGATTCACTTTACTATGGAGAATCTTATAAATCCTTTGATTGTGATCTCAATGACCACACCATCCAAAAAACATCATGGAATTCAAACATAACCTCTTAGAATGACCAGGTGCTCTATAATGGAAACCCAATAAGGGATTTGTCTTTTTCGTTATGTATGTTCATTATCAACTATAAAAGATGCATTATTCCACTCTTGTTGTTTCAATAGATTCAATTCAGCTATGAAATCCTTATTGATAATCACCTAATAATAAATCAACCCAACCATAGGCATAGTAGTTATAGGGTCTAAGTGAAGAAATTTTCAAAAATATAATTCATTAATATAATCATCACTAAAAAGTATAGTTATGAAACATAAAAAACAAGGGAATTGTTTGGTATATTCCACAAGTGATATCTCACCATGACCAAAAACCACTAACATGTAAACTTTACCCTTCTTGACATCCTTAAGATACTGCCACTATATGAAGGCTAACTTGAAGGATTTATAAGACATTTATTCAAACATAATGTGGGTATTCACAAAATCCCACCACTCCTATCAAGGTCCCTCAGAACGAATTTGATAGAATTTACCATCATAGATTCAGAAGTCTTAAGGAAATCCAATATCCCATAAACTTTTTCAATACACTTCACTACCTCAAGAAAACCATATTCACATTCATAATAATGTGGATGAAAATATTGGAATTATATGATGGGGTTCAAAGGCTGGAAGGTCAACGCATGCATCACTCGATATATAGATTGGGTAGAGTTGTTGAAAAGGGATTCAACTTATAGAAAATATAGAGAACTGCCTGAGTAAATTACCACTGGGCCAACATTCTATATTTCATGAAAGACATTATTGGAGACATTTATAAACATAAAACAATAAAATAATATCTACTCAGGCATAAAATAAAACTCAAAAAGAGAAAAAAATATATAAAATAAATATATAACCCATTTTAATCAAAACATCATTGATTTCAAAGTAGAGAATAATTGGAAATTTACAAAACATTACTCTTTATATTATAAATGATAAATATTGTTATATAGAAATTGAATTTTAAAAAATCATTTATGATTAAATTTAAATTTTTCCATGGTTTCAAAATCATTAAACACGTTTTCCAATTATCAAAACCATTTCCATTTAAATCCATGTCAATGAAAAATTTCTACATAAAACATTGTACTACCACATCCATAATAGTCTTTGATAATTATGTTTTTCCATACCAAAAATTCCCTAAAACTCACTCTTTGCGAATTGAAAAAATTTCTAATATAAAATTTCAAAATGTATTTTTAATACACAATTTTAGTATTAATGAGGTATTTTAATCTTTTATAATGGAAAAAATATTCAACAACCAAATGATAAAACAAAACAACCCACATCCATAACCTATATAACTGACCGCACATAAGTGAAGTCACTTTTAAAAATACTTATAAGGTTACAAGTTTATGACCATGTTATAACTATAAGAGGTTTATTTGTTTGGGCTGTTAAACCACACACAAACCTCACAACTATTCGTGGATAAATTTCCCAATCAGCCACACTGATTCCTCGTAGTTTACTAGAACATGAAGACATGGTGTCTTTGTGGCCATCCTTCCATTCCAGTTTAAAAAATCATAAGAGATTCCCCAAATCAAAAATAGTATAATTAGGAATTAAAATATAATTAATCATGGAAAAAAATAACTCAAAAGAACAACTCAAGTCCTAATATCCATGGTAACTCATGCATAATAATGAAGGGCTGATGATCAAGAACCTACTCACGAACATCCTCTTGAGTCCTGAAAAATTCATAATATTCATTCTTCCATGACTGACCCAAAATAACATAAGGATTTAAATTTAAAATATTTTCCATTAAGGAAATACCTTCTTTAATACCATTTGTAATGAACCAACCGGGAATACCATCTAAATATGTACTTGAGCCAATTCACTATTAACCCGAAGAGT
This sequence comes from Viscum album, assembly GCA_963277665.1. Classification (NCBI taxonomy): domain Eukaryota; kingdom Viridiplantae; phylum Streptophyta; class Magnoliopsida; order Santalales; family Viscaceae; genus Viscum; species Viscum album. The sequence continues at coordinate 606,556,270 of OY728119.1, read as the reverse complement.
AATCTTGATCTCCACAGTCCAGTACAGAGCACCTGACCATCAACAAATAACCATTTTGAATTATTTTTTTCTTCATAATATAACAATAACACTATAAAATGAGGGGAATTATTCAGATATATATCAAAAAATTCATACATATCATAGTACAATAAGACACTGAGAGAACTAAAAAAGTAATGTAACAACCAAAAACTACATATTGGTGGTTGATGAACACCAACTATGTCCCCATGTCAGCCACCCATGGACACCTTAGAATGAACCCTCAAAGGAAGATGCTAGCACCAAAAAGTTCTATAAGATAATAATGGTTAAAAACAGTAGAAGGTACAAGCAGGGTGGGAGCTAAAGAGATCAATAGTATTCCACCAAATATTCTGGGCAGTTACTTTATATGATAATTCAAATATTCTAAAAGGCGAGTACAAATAGAAGTGTAGATGGATTAGTTTAAAATATTTTTTTTAAATATTTAATAAATTATTTATTAAACTAAACTTATACAACATTTCATTTTATCATTTATAAACCGAATAATTTATGGAAATGCCTTTAAAAAAATTCATAAGAAAAATTCATATAATCATAAAAAGATGAGAATATGCACTTGATATGGACAGACGAATAAGAGTCAATAAAATAGAGTCAAGGTGAATATTATCATTGAATAACGTAATAAACGAAACTCTAGTAGAATTTGGTGACAACCAATGATGTCGTGTATTGAGATTTGATATGTGGATGTCATGGTTACAACCTAGGTACGAAATTGAGTCCACCTTATAATAGAAAATCAAATTACAACAAGACCAATTAGTGGGATTACATCATGTCTAATAAGTTTAATGCAAACCAGTTCCATGGACACCAACTTTCCTAGATGTAAGTCCTTAACCTGAACACTACATGGTATCTGTGGATCAACTAGAAGGGTTGGAGTCTACTAATGGAACATTTATCTATGTCATCTTATATATCTATCTAGGTTCCCATTACTAGTCAAAAGTGGTGAGTGATACTTTCAAGTAATATAGATCATTATAGGGATCCTTAGCGAAATAAATCATGTGAAATGATCCCTAAATAAAAACACATTCTCACACCCAATACCCTAAAAGTAAATAATATCCTTTTCAACACCCAAAAATGTGATTTAAAATAATCAAGAGAGTCACATAAGGAATTATAACAAGAGAAGATCATCATAATGTGCCAACCGAGATTCCAATATTCAACAATTCAATTAAAATACTTTTAAATAATTTTAACATTCCAAAATGTTATCCATACTCACTTCCTTTCCCAAATTGTAATTATAATTCCAAACATGCCTTTAAAACAATATGTTTTCTCAAATAATCCCTACTGAATTTAATCATATAATTATAATTTTAAAAGTATTGAATATATTTCAAAACATGGGTTTATGAACTCTTCCCATATGAATAAATCATTTATTTCAAATAACCTAAGAATAAAAATATAAAAATATGGTCTACATAATTCAAAAGGTAGTATTTTTCATTTCATAAATTCATACATTTATACCCATTTATAAAACATCAAGTAGTTTAATTCATTTATTTTAGTTTGAGGAATTTCATTTTATAAATGAAAAATCATTCTAAAGCCCTCAATTTTAAAAAAAATAGAATTTAAAATATCATTGAATATATAAATTAAAAAGTTGATGTATACAATTAAAAAAATGTGATAAATATCACAATAATACCAGTTTGACTAGTTCCATGTTCAATACAAATGGACATTGGTCAAAAAATAATTTGTGAGGATTTAAATTGATAAATTTCATAGAAAATTAGTTAGAAATTAAGACGCACATATCTATGAAATATCAAAAAACAAAATATCACAAAAATAAAAATAAATAATTGAAACACCTACTTGGAAAATAAAGAATCCAACTAATAAAATCTGAGATGGGCTGCCTTTGATGGTGATCACTAGATCTAAGAAGATATATCTTGAAAAAAGATAGAGGAGTCCCTAAATCTACAATTACACTAATATGAATCAAGATCCAACAAAACATAAGGATTTCACCACCATTAAAAATAATAAATCAAGAGAAAAAGGGATATACATGAGTTTAAGAGATGAACTCACCTTGAGATAAGATATTCGCTTCAATTAGTGCTTCGATCTGCCATGTGATGAGGTTTGGGGATCCAAATTTACTCATGAGGGTCTCAAAATCCTAAGGATCAGATAATGATCTAGAGAGAGAATTTTAAGATAATGGGGGGATTTTAGGTCATTAATTACAATTTTTGAACAATAATTACCATCCCTAAAGATTCTTGGGCTTTGTCGTACAATTAGTACTAACCATGTGAAAACCATGAAATAGGATTCACACATTGTTTAACACATGAAATAAATTGTGCAACCAGTTGCAAAAAAAATTAAACCCTGAAAAAACCATGTGAAAATCATGTATCTGGTTGAACACATTGTTTAAAACATTAAATCACACTTTGTTTAAACCACTCACAAACCATTTATAAACCATGAAAATCTATATAAAACCTCAAAAATGGTCCTATAAAATACCAAAAACAACCCGCTAATATATCCAATAATCGGCTACTCAAATAAATGGGTACCAAGAGATATAAAAGTAACAGAATGTTACAGTTGTCCCTAGTATTGGGATTAAATTCTATTATATGTGGAATGACATTCCATTTCTAGGGGTTGCTCTCTGAAACTCATGATCATTGCATAGTATTTTCAGGGAGTTTCTTGGTATCTCCTAGAGGAGGGAATTAAATCCCAATCCTTTCATGACACCACAATTCATTTCCTAAAGGGAAGTGTCATACTTTTTCCCAAGTGTCGTTATGTGATGATTGAACAAAGAAAATTTGTTGTTTAAGAACAAAATTAATTGAAACACGAGTGTTATTTTGTGCCCATATATCGATTTTCTCATAGGTAGTTGGATGCATCATTAATGTAACGCCCTTATATTTTATATCTTATTAAGAAAACAATGCAATGTTACACAAATTTACCTTTACACAACATCAAATGTAAAGAAGAGACAATATAGTAGAAAAAAACTAGTAAATAACCTTATATGTTAATCAACCAAAAAATCACTACCTTTTCACGATAAATAGTTAATATGAGTTAATGTTCAAAAAATGTATTTTAAATTAAATTAGTTTTAAATATATTTTTTAGTATTACATTAAAAGATAATTTTTTTAATTATAAATAAAAAATTAAATAATAATTCATCATATAAAAAGTTATGTAATAATAATTTCTAATCGTTTTGAAAAATTATAGTAATAACAAGAAGTGTTTATGACATTATAATTTAAATGGTTTTTTAACAAGGTAAACATAACTGAAAATATTTTTTATCCATTAATGTAATGAAAAATGAAATAAAGGAATAAAATTATACATTTTGAAATATTCGTTTAATATAAATAACATATTCCAAAAAATTTCAAAACTAAAGTAAAATGTTACCTTAATAAAAAAATAATTTTTTTCTTCTCATTAAATAAATTTTTATCAAATTCATATTTAAATTTTGATTGACATAGATGCATCACAAATTTTATTCAATTCTTAATAAAACAATTTTTTTTGAATTACTAACCCTAATAATTGTTTCACATATATGAATCTAAAATCTCAATAATGTTATTTTTGAAGAAAACTAATTTACATGATTAAATGTTTTTTTATAAAATAATATTTTCATACCCATATAATTTTTATTTTCATTTTTCTCAAAATATAATTCATTATATTAAATTATATATTTATGTACATTTAATATATTTTCATTAAAATAAATTATTGTGTTTAAAAATTTAATATTGTGGCAAATGTAATGGGGGTAAATTTAGTTTAATATAGTGTAAAATTACTAAATCAGTTTAAAAAATCATATTGAATTGAATTATTGATATTTGGATAAACCAATAAATTTTTCCCCTGTAATATTTCACATTTTTTAGCTTTGGTAACATGAAATACATAGTTTGTTATTGAAAAATGTAAAGGTGTCTCTAAAAGTGACGTTACTTTCACTTATAAAAACACACCAACTTCACCCTTTAATTATAGATATAAACATAAAATTAATATGTTAAAATATGACATATTAATATCTTTGTAACCCAATACCATGAACATGTCCCCTTTCCACTCATAATTAGGCTAATCCCCTCAATTTCAAAAAGATTGTCAAAAAAATTCAAGTCTCCAATGTTAGTATTATATATTTCTTATTTTTTTAATATAACACCACCAAATTACTTATCACTATAATAATATGATGAATTCAATATGATTAATATACTTATATATTTTCATATTATTGGTATAACAATTATATATTCTTTTCCATCCACATAAAAAATCAAAGGAATACCAGTCATGCATGTGCGCAGACCATCACCTCCACAAAGAATCATTTTTTAATTTTTCTTTTGGTTTTTTAATATTCATTTATAAATCGGAAAATATAATAAAAACATTATGAAAAATAAATATAATATCATTAATCATATATCATAATGATTTTTTTATGAAGAAACACCCCTTTAACCAGCATCACCCATCAAGTTAAAGCGTATTCATTTTTTGGTCGGTATAACAACCTACATAAACATTTCAAAAGAACTCCATATTGGATGAACGTGGGAAAACAAGAATTTTTTTTATAATTTTATTATAATATATAGATTGATATATAATACATATATATAATAGTATTTATTAGACTTATTATTAATGTATCATCTCTATTTTTTTAAAATTCCTAAAATAATTCCGCCCTGATTACATTTTCAAAAGGTATATCTAAATCACCTATAAAATTATATAAGATATTTATAAATTAATGTATTTTATATATTAAATTGTCTTAAATTTTATGTTAATTTTCAAATTTGTTTTAATTAATGGGTAAGAATATCATCATTATAAATCACACGTAAATGGTTAATGTTATTATCACATGATGCATGAAATAAGCTATAACTAACCAATATACCCATACTAAATAATTATAAAGGTGGGATATATAAGTTATAATATATAATAAATATTATTAAATATATTATTATATCATTTATGGATTTATTAGAGAATTTCAGAGTGTCACAAACTATGAATATAAACAAGGTAAGGGTTTCATATCAAAATTCCCTTATTTGATATAATTTTAATTTTATGCAACAAATTTCATTTAAATTGTGTGAATACTGAAATTTGGATATTTAATATCATAGATTACATTTATTTATGTGTTTTAAATTGAAAATAAATATCTCATTATCTCCCTTTCTTTAAATATGTTTTTACAAGAACATTCCTTAATTCCTAAGGGTTTTCGTCTCTAAATCCTTTCTACGAGACACATTTGGTATTAGAATATAATTTTATTTACGTAGTGTATATTTTTCGTATTAGATATATAGTATCATGAATTATAATTTAATAATTTTAAATTAATTTCAATTACAAAACTACTCTTTCAATGTTTTTTTATTACACTATTTCTCAAGAAGTAAGGGATATAAATACTCAAACTTCATTATTTGAGTTAAATAATTTCTTATTTTGACATCATTTTTATGACATATTAAGTATTAAATCATGTCCCATTTTTTATATGTAGTGTAAAATATTTTTAGATCTAATTATATTTTTCATGAATGTTTTTCATCTAATTTTTAAAAAAATGATTTTTTTTATAAGTCACTAGAAACTATGATTTTTAGAACAATGAATACAATTTTATTTTAAAAAATTCTTTTTCAGGATTTAGTTTTCAACACGACTGATCTCTCATTGGGTTATGTTTCATGTTTATTTTCGTTAATTATGTGATTTATTTGTGTGATAATGTTCTTTATATGAAAATAATTTCTTCATGATTATATTTTATATAATTACTGAACGTATTTTTTCGGTTGGTTATTTATTAAATGTGAATGATCTTCTGAATGATGTTTTATGAATCCCACCTTTATAATGGGTTATATAATATAATTTAATTATTTTTATTAGGTTGTTTTTTGATGTCCATTTTGTTTCAATGGGTTATTTGTGATGTGAAATGTAGAGACCCGAAGCATGACGTACATGGACATTACAATACTTTTCTGAAATACATAATACATAACAAAAACAGACACACAAGGACCGTAATAGTTTAGTGTCTTTGGAAACTTGGAACGTAATCTTCTAATCGTTCTGAAAGTTCTTCAACATCTCCCATAAAGATCTTCCACTTTTTGTTTCCTTACCTAAAACCTTTCTTTTTATCCTGGGGGAAAATAAAACATAAAAATGGTGAGATCAAATGCTCAGTAAGGGTATGCATGGATAAAATAAAACATACAATATACATTTGAACATAAAAACATGAACAAAATGTTTCAACATCAAAATCTTGAGCAACGACATAAAACATGGAAGTAAATAAGGCATAGATCATAATGGAACATAAACCATGATAAAATAGCATGGGAATAAAACATGTAATTGTGGCATCCATTAGGAACATGTAATGATTTCCATAGTAGCCAGGGCATTGCTTCCAAGACCCTCTTAGTGGAAAAAGTCCCTTTCGGAATCGAGTTCACTCCTCGTTCCAGTCCTGTAATACTGCACCGGATTAACTTACTGTTCCAGCCATGTCTATCTCATGAGATATAAATCTTTATCCAATGAATTGGAGGGAGATATAGGTCCCACCCATCTCATAATGAAATCATTCTTACTTGTGCCACAAAATAAACATACATCATTCATAAAAATCCAATAAATAAAATGGGTTTCATAAACATCATCCCATCATCACATAATCCATATAAAAGAAATGGATATCATTTCATAATAAGAAAAGGGAAACCATTTAAATCATAGAGGCATTATACATGAAACATACACATATGAAATAATGTTATCTTAGATGAAAAAATGGTTTTGATAAAACACATGAAATGAATTCTTGAGGAAAATATCATTTCTTCTTCAAAATCAATTTCTTTCACAAAACATCATGCAATTTTAAAAGAAATGGATTTATTTGAAAATTGTCATTAAATATTTTGGAGGAAGCTTCATGAAAATAAGGCTTTATAAAAACGTAAAAATCCTTTCATGTCGTATACGATAAAAAAACATTCTTCTTGAACTTTTGTCGAAAAAGTCAAAATGTACCTTGTAGGGTAAATAAAAAATATTCCTTCCATACCATGGGGTAAAAGTCAAAATGGGTAAAAAGGACTTTAAACATACATGAAAAAACTTTTATAAAACATGGACACGGACGATTTCAATAACCCTAATAAATAATTACGAATAAGCAATCTCAGATAAAAATGAGATTTGAAAAATTATCCCTTACCTTAGGTCTGATATGCTTTGTACGTATCCCAACCTCCTGTATAATGATTTAAATAATGTCATTGACTTATTACAAAATCATATTCATTTTTATGATATGATATCGGTTTCACTTATGACTTTATATTACCCGTTCTTTTGTATATTCCATGTTAAAGTAGCGTTTTGGGTAAAATCATTTCATTTATCGTATGTGTTTCGACTTGTCATTCTTGATATTATTACTTATATCCTGATTTACATAATTCCAAAATGTACACCATGATTTATATATAATATATATTCATCATATACATATATGTTATAGATCTATAAAAAGGAATGAAATACACCGTTCATGGAGACGGTAGGTCGTACGTACGCATGAACGCTTTTTTCGTTTCCCTTTTGAATTGAATGGAATTAAGTAAATGAAATAAATATATATATATACATATATCCAGTATCATTATTATGTCATATATTTCATTATTATTTATTATATATACTTTATAATCATTCATGAATGGTTAACATGGAGAGTGAATCTCATCGCGTCGTGGAGACGGTAGTCCGTACGTACGCACTAGCGATGATATCATTCCCAAGATCGTGGAATTGTATAAAAGTGTATGTATAATATTAAAGAATCAATATCACATTAAAATAATCATATATATTCATTACTTTCACCCTTATACCCATCCAAGTAAGGTGGTGGTGGAAAATAGATTACCCCACGACATGGAGATGGTATTCCGTACGTACGCACGCGCGGTGATTTCATTTTCCATTGGATGGATAGATGGTGAAATATGGCTGTTTCATACTTATAATAACATATCAGTATATTATTTATACTGATGTTATCACCTCATAATGAAAAAATAAAAAAGAATAAGTGGAAGAAGAAATAGAGTTGAATGAATCGGTAATGGACATTACCTCTTCTTTGAAGCACCTCTTTGAGACCTCCTCTTAGGGAACTAAAATTGGTCTTTGAAGAAGAACATGACCTCTAGGATGTTTCTAGGGAAATGGAGAAGAGAATTTGGCAGGGTTTGGCCGAGCTTGAAGGCTCAATGTTGTGTGAGGAAGAGAGGGAGGAGGTGCCCTTATATAAGGGAGGAGAGGGGCACCTTTGGAATAACAAAAAATATTATTTTATTATAAAGTCATATTCGGTTTTTAATAGCTCCAAATTGATATATTTCGAATCTAAGGTGGTTATGGGTCGAAATCCTCTCATCCAATAGAATTTAGACAAGTTTAGGTCATTATATTAACCTTATCTTTTAGTTTTAACTCTTAGTTAATTAGATTGACATTTACCATGTAACTTTGTATTTTTATATTATATAGTTAATAAAATTACCATATACATCTAAGCGACCCCCAAGTGGTCCATTAATTATACACATATCATGATATAAGTATCTTGACCGATCCTTAGATTTTTAGGAATATAATACCAATTAATAATAAAATATTTGTTTTAAAAACTATTTTATGCCAATTGTGACACTATTTTGTAATTGATTTTTGTGAAAATCATAACAGAATGCTTAGTTCGAAAAAAAGTTAATTAAATCAATAATAACATGTCATATTAAAATAGAAAATTATTTTAATTGATAAAAAGTCTCAAATTACATTTATTTGGGTATTTATATCATCAATTATGTCATTATTTCATTAATAAGATAATTACTGCATGATCATTGTGTCACAAATAAATTAAATTATTTTAATTATAAAAATTAAAAATAAAGTACCATTATGTACTAAATCTTATTAGATTTCTAATGAATACTTATATTTATATTTATCTTATGTATAACCCTATATTAAAAATGATTCAGTTATTAAACATTGATTTTAACTATTTTAACCCTTCTTTAAATAAATTTATAATAAATGTCCTAATCTAATCCAAGTTGGCCTAAATGGTCATATTTTATTCCTAGGGTTGTTTTTGGCCGAATTACACTTATCCAATAGAATTAGGACGTGTGTTAGGGTAACAATAATATCATATTTACCCTTAATTACCCTATTTACTTTTAACTCTGGTAAAAAAGTAAAAGTTACTATTCACCAAAAATTATTTTCATCTTATTGAACCACATTTTAGTCCTTGATATTAACCATGTCTCTCGGATTTTCGAAATTCCACTCATAGAAAAGTTAAATTTATGTTTTATGAAAAATTCAGTTTTTTTAACTACCACTTAGTGGTTTCACTATTCATCAAAAAAAGAAAGTTTCCAGAAAAATAACAAAAATTATGCCTAAGATATATTTTATATTATGAATTCAAAAATGATTCCTATTTTACCAAATTCAAAACATATCAGTTGCATTAATTAATTTAAAAATTAATTCTCATTCGTCAAAACAAATAGCGTGTTCTTAAGAGATAATAACTATCAAAAGATTGACACTTGTTTATGTCTGGTTTAAATGTGAAATTACATCCCATGACCAACATTGTATTAATTTGTAAAAATATATTATAAATATACTTTAAAACCACTCAAATTAATAATTTATCACTATTAATTATTTTGATTAAAAATGTTGTTTTTAATTAAAATTTAGTAATTTTCACTCTTCATCAGAATATGGAAGTTATCCGAAAAGTACCAAAATTTCACCCTAAGCTAATTTCGATATTCCGAATCCAAAAATGAAGTCCATTTTGAATGATAAAATTTATAAAATTTTAAAAAGTGGGTATTACAATTCATAACGGGTAGTTCATAATAATATAATAATATCTCGTTTAGTGAAACTCAGTATTGCATACTACACACGCTATCGAGGAAGGTCTTTATTGCGTGTAATGCAAGACAAGTCAAGGATGTGTATTGTGAAAGATATTTTTGGTGTAGTGTAAAAAACAGGACATTAATAAAATTAAAAAGAATATTTTTCATAAAATCTCGGGGTGTTACATTCTACCCCCCTTAAAATGAATTTCGCCCTCAAAATTCGTCGGGGTTATAGATGGTTTGCTACCCGAAAGATTCTTTAATAGAAGCACATATCGTAAAAATGAATACCAAAACTTGGCTTTAAAAACTAAAGTATGAAATGTAACAGTTACCCAAATTAACTCATCACTTGGTTTCCACGTAGGAGAACTTGGGTGAAACTATGGATATGGAAGAAAAATCTAACCATCAAGTTCTGATGGAGAGTGGTAGAGAACATGGCTATGAAGAATCCATCGATCACAAAGGCATAAATATGTGATTATCTAAGGTGCCATCTGATTCATAAGATATAAGAGCACTAGGACAAAATTTTTGGTTTTCAAGATCATTTCCCTAAAGTTGATGAAATAGGAATTAGAAGAAATACTTTCGTAATTTTGGTACAGTCTCACCATTGGTCGTTCTTTAGACAATTACCACTTCATCTCTTAAAGAAATGAAGTTGAATTTGTCATTCGTGAAGTGTTAGCAGATCATGTGATAGAATGATGGGTCATTCCATCTATTTCAAACAAAAGGTTAGAAAAGTTATCAAAAAATACATAAGTTCATATTTTGTGAGACTAATCATATATGGTTCCCAAAATGGACCTATACTTCATATATCACACTGATTAATATAATAAAACTAGTTCCTACTAAACAGGGACATCCTGTAGGCCAGTGGTAGGCGATAAAGGCTACTCACACTTCGGTTGTGGGTTCGATTCCCACAGCCTTGTCTGACGCGATGGGTTGTCGCCCGTCCTGCAGGTTGTCTTTTTTCTAAAACTACATTACTATAACATCCCATCAATAATATCAAAAAAAACTTATAACCTTAAAAAATACTAACTTATGTCCAACCTAATCCATTCCAATCTTTAGGCTTATCCAAAATACTGTTGTCCAATCTCATATTATAGTGAAAACGATTACCAAAGAGTTCATATAACAAGCATGTTAATACCATCGTTGATCCCCATATATCATGAGATCTGTCTTTTTGGTCACATTCCAAACATTCAAAGGCCTTAATATTGTATTCTCTTGAAAAATGAATACCCATTGAATCTTAGTGAAAACATAAATACTGTCAAAAGTTATCTCTTTCCACATACCAAAATCCAAAAATTCTATATACTCAAACCATGATATAACATTCTCCTTATATCTGTCATGAGCTCATGAATACTATCAAACATTTAACATTCTCCTTATCCCTTCATTATGAGCATATTAGCTACTTCCCAAAAATATCTGAATAACCTTTCATGGTTACTGGTACCATTAATCACACACTTTCAAAACATAAGGAAAGACAATAGTGTAACAATCCTTAGATGTCTATTTATTCCATAGTACCATGAGATTTATTATACAACATTACACTTGATAAACATGTAATCATTCCACTACCTTATTAAACCATTGACCGAGCTTCAATAATTATTTCTTCTCACATATCATTTGTAGTCTCTTCATCATCATCCACATAAATACTACCCATACGACCGTACTGATTCTCTTCATGAGACTTTCCCTTTGGGAATTGGTTTTCATAATGCCCGTACATTCCACATTTAAAAAATTTAACCATTGTTGATGTCGTAGCAATACCATTATCCTCATCCATGGTGTTAACTGAACCTTTACCTTTTCACTTACTGGCTTTGTGTCCTTCTTTTCCACACCCAAATCATCTTCTAGTTCCTTTTAAACATTCCCCTTGATGCCTCTTCCCACATGATTTACATATGGGAAATTGAACATTCTTTCCACTATGATCATCATGAGACTCCATCATTATCTTATTAGCTGAGTCAGGAAACTTACCAAATTTGAGTTTATTGATCATATTATGAGATTGCTGATTCGGCATAATAATGATTTTTGGACTTCCAAATCCCATTTTATTTGGTTTCTCATGAAGAATATCATTCCATTGTTCATAATATCTTCCATTATCGTGAATCTTCTTGTTTCCAGCAATTTTCTAAAACCCAAAATGAATATTGTGAGAGGCAGAAATAATTCTAGGAAAAACAACATAGTAAATGGGGAGCACCCTCAATATATAACATCATAGGTTAAATTCTATGATCGTTACTGTAGTTCTAGGAATATATCCTATATGTATACTTATCCTTTGGGGTATCCCTCGACATACCTTAGAAATATCTCCAGGGATCTCACTAACGTTTTTGCATCCTAGTTTCAAAAGGTGGACTAAACCTTTCCTCTGATACCAACTATAGAGACCCGAAGCTTGACATACATGGACATTACATTACTTTTTCAGAATACCTAATACATAACAAAACCAGACACACAAGGATCGTAATAGTTTAGTGTCTTTGGAAATATGGAACGTAATATTCTAATCGTGGTGAAAGATCTTCAACATCTCCCATAAAGAACTTCAACTTTTTTTCCTTACCTAAAACCTTTCTTTTTATCCTCGGGGAAAATAAAACATAAAAAGGGTGAGCTCAAATGCTCAGTAAGGGTAAGCATGGATAAAATAAAACATACAATATACATTTGAACTTAAAAACATGAACAAAATGTTTAAACATCAAAATCTTGAGCAACGACATAAAACATGGAACTAAATAAGGCATAGATCATAATGGAACATATACCATGATAAAATATCATGGGAAAAACATGTAATTGTGGAATCCATTAAGCACATGTAATTATTTTCATAGTAGCCAAGGCATTGCTGCCAAGACCCTCTTAGTCGACAATGTACCTTTCTGAATCGAGTTCACTCCTCGTTCCAGTCCTGTAATACTGAATCGAATTAAGTTACCGTTCTAGCCATGTCTATCTCATGAGATATAAATATTTACCCAATGAATTTGAGGGAGATACAGGTCCCACCCATCTCATAATAAAAGCATTCTTACATGTGTCACAAAATAAACTTACATCATTCATAAAAATCCAATAAATAAAATGGGTTTCATAAACATCATCCCATCATCACATAATCCATATAAAAGAAATGGATATAATTTCATAATAAGAAAATGGAAACCATGTAATTCATAGAGACATTATACATGAAACATACACATATGAAATAATGTTATCTTAGATGAAAAAATGGTTTTGATAAAACGCTTGAAATGAATTATTGAGGAAAAAATCCTTTCTTCTTAAAAATGAATTTATGTTCAAAAAACGTCATGCAATTTTAAAAGAAAGATATTGTGTTGAAAATAGTCATTAAATATTTTTGATTAAGCTTCATGAAAATAAGGCTTTATAAAACCGTAAAAATCATTTCATGCCGTATACGTTAACAAAAACATTCTTCTCGTACTTTTGTCGGAAAAGTCAAAAAGTACCCTGTAGGGTAAATAAAAGGAAGATTCCTTCCATACCATGGGGTAAAAGTCAAAATGGGTAAAAATGACTTTAAACATACATGAAAACACATTTATAAAACATGGACATAAAAGATTGCAATAACCCTAGTAAATAATTATGAATAAGCAATCTCGGATTAAAATGAGATTTGAAAAATTATCCCTTACCTTAGGTACGATATGCTTCATACGTATCCGAACCTCCTGTATAATTATTTAAATAATGTCATTGACTTATTACAAAATCATATTCATTGTTATGATATAATATATGTTTCACTTATGACTTTATATTACCCGTTGTTTTGTATATTCCATGTTAAAATAGCGTTTTGGGTAAAATCATTTCATTTATCGTATGTGTTTCGACTTGTCATTCTTGATATTATTAATTATACCCTGATTTACATAATTCCAGAATTTAAAACATGATTTATATATAATATATATTTATCATATACATATATTTTATAGATCGATAAAAAGGAATGAAATACAACGTTCACGGAGACGGTAGGCCGTACGTACGCATGAATGCTGTTTTCATTTCCCTTTTGAATTGAATTGAATTAAGTAAATGACATACATATATATATACATATATCCAGTGTCATTATTATGTCATGTATTTCATTATTATTCATTATATATACTTTATAATCATTCATGGATGGTTAACATGGAGAGTGAATCTCATCGCGTTATGGAGACGGTAGTCCGTACGTACGCACGAGCGATGATATCATTCCCAAGATCGTGGAATTGTATTAAAGTGTATGTATACTATTATAGAATCAATATCACTTTACAATAATCATATATATTCATTAATTTCACCCTTATACCCATCCAAGTAAGGTGGTGGTGGAAAATAGATTACACCACGGCGTGGAGACGGTATTCCGTACGTACGCACACGCGGTGATTTCATTTTCCGTTGGATGGATAGATGGTGAAATATGGTTGTCTCATAATTATAATAACATATAAGTATATTATTGATACTGATGTTATTACCTCATAATGAAACAACTAAAAAAGAAGTGGAAGAAGAAATAGAGTTGAAAGAGTCGGTAATGGACAATACCTCTTCTTTGAAGCGCCTCTTTGAGACCTCCTCTTAGGGAACTAAAATTGGTCTTTGAAGAAGACCAGGACCTCTAGGATGTTTCTAGGGAAATGGAGAAGATAATTAGTTAGGGTTTTTCCGAGAATGAAGGCTCAATGTTGTGTGAGGAAGAGAGGGAGGAGGTGCCCTTTTATAAGGGAGGAGAGGGGCACCTTTGGAGTAACTAAAAATATTATTTTATTATAAAGTCATATTCGGTTTTTAATAACTCCAAATTGATATATTTTGAAGCTAAGGTGGGTATGGGTCGAAAAAATCTCATCCAATATAATTTAGACAAGTTTAGGTCATTATATTAACCTTATCTTTTAGTTTTAACTCTTAGTTAATTAGATTGACATTTACCATGTCACTTTGTATTTTTATATTATATAGTTAATAAACATACCATATAAATCAAAGCGACCCACAAATGGTCCATTAATGATACACATATCATGATATATGTATCTTGACAGAACCTTTGAATTTTAGG
This sequence comes from Viscum album, assembly GCA_963277665.1. NCBI lineage: Eukaryota > Viridiplantae > Streptophyta > Magnoliopsida > Santalales > Viscaceae > Viscum > Viscum album. The sequence goes on along the minus strand of OY728119.1, from coordinate 606,540,919 downwards.
AATATAATAACAATTAATAATAAAATATTTGTTTTAAAAACTATTTTATGTCAATTTTGACACTATTTGGAAATTGATTTTTTTTAAAATCATAACAGAATGATTACTTCAAAACAAAGACAATTAAATCAATACTAACATGTCATATTAACATATAAAATTATTGGAAGTCATAAAAAGTCTCAAATTACATTTATTTAGGAATTTATAACATCAATTATGTCAATATTTCATTAATAAGATAATTACTGCATCATCATTGTGTCATAAATAAATTAAATTATTTAAAGTCTAAAAATTACAAATAAAATACCATTATGTAGGAAATAGTTTTAGATTTCTAATGAATATTTATAGTCTAATTTATCCTATGTATAACCCTATATTAAAAATGATTTATTTATTAAAATTTCATTTTAACTATTTTAACCCTTCTTTAAATAAATTAATAATAAATGTCCTAATCTAATCCATGTGGGCCTAAATGGTAATATTTTATTCCTAGGGTTGTTTTTGTCCGAATTACACTTATCCAATAGAATTAGTACATGAGTTAGGGTAATAATAATATCATATTTACCCTTAATTACCCTATTTACTTTTAACCGTGGTAAAAAAGTAAAACATTACTATTCAAAAAAAATTATTTTCATCTTATTGAACTACATTTTAGTCCTTGATATTAACCGTGTCTCTCAGATTTTTGAAATTACACTCACATAAGAGGTAAATTTATGTTTTATAAAAAATTCAGTTTTTTAACTACCACTTAGTGGTTTCACTATTCATCAAAAAATGAATGTTTCCAGAAAATTACCAAAAATTAGGCCTAAGCTATATTTGATATTATGAATTCAAAAATGATGTCTATATTACAAAATTCAAAACATATCATTCTAATTAATTAATTGAAAAATTAATTTCCATTGTCAAAACAAATAGCGTGTTCTTAAGAGATAGTAACTATCAAAAGATTGACACTTGTTTATGTCTGGTTTAAATGTGAAATTACATCCAATGACCAAAATTGTATTAAATTGTAAAAATATATTATAAATATACTTTAAAACCACTCAAATTAATAATTTATCACTATTAATTATTTCTATTAAAAAAGATGTTTTTAATCAAAATTTAGTAATTTTCACTATTCATCAGAATATGAAATTTATTCGAAAAGTACCAAAATTTCACCCTAAGCTAATTTCAATATTACGAATCCAAAAATGAAGTCCATTTTAAATGATAAAATTTATAAAATTTCAAAAAGTAGGTATTACTATTCATAACGGCTAGTTCATAATAATATAATAATATCTCGTTTAGTGAAACTCAGTATTGCGTACTACACACACTATCGAGGAAGGTCTTTATTGCATTTTATGCAAGCCAAGTCATGGATGTGTGTTGTGCAAGATCCTTTTTGTGTAGCGTACAACACAAGAAATTAATGAAATTTAAAAGAATATTTTTCATAAAATCTCGGGGTGTTACATGAAATGTGAATGATTTTTAGGTGGAATGAATATGTATGGATGTGTGATGGGTGGTTCGATTATAAACCATGTATGAGGTGTTCCACAATAAAACATATACACGTGGTTCCATTAAATACAAGGATAGGTGGAAACATTATAAAACTAATATGGGTGGGTCTGTATATACCAAAATTCAATAGTTAAGAGTTTATATCTCATGAGATAGTTATACGTAAGTATGTTTTAGTTTCTCATAAGAATTAGCCATAACGGTGTAGCTCATGAATGTAATTACTCATTATGAATTTTTTTTCTACATTTAAATTGTATTATACACTATGATCGTATTTTATTATGATTCAAGGTTTATCATAAATTATTTTAGGATATGTTATATCTATTTTGTATCCATGTTAATAATTTGAGGCTTTATGTTCCTATGCCTTGTATTTTGAATCTCAGTAATGTTTTATGGTTATCTATGCTGATGTTATGATATTTATATTATGATCATGTTTTTACATATTCTTTTGAACTCATCCTTGATGAAATATTTATACCCCCCTTACTAATTAATTTATCTCACCCCATAACTATGTTTTCATTCACCATGTTAAGAGGTTTAGTGTTACTAATGAGCTGTAATTAGGATAGTTTAGTATGGTCCATATGAGGTGAAGTTACAATATTTATTGTAAAATTAGATTATTATATATCTAGTCTCAAATTACAGTAAACATTTCTATCCGTGAATATTATTATTTATGAATTTTAATGTTTATTTCACGTAAAATATTTATAATAAAGACATGATTATCTTGGGTCACTATTGAGGGTTTTAGAGTTAATTGTTACTGATTCATTGACACTATAGAATATATTTTGATAGTTATGGTTAGAGAACCATAATGGAAGTCCCTCAGAATTAGAATAATTATAAGATGATATCCCAAAATAATGTTATAGTCTGGATTATATGGTTTTCCCTTGAACAAAATTAATTTCTATATACAACAAGTGGATAAAGTTGTGGAATAGATGAGCATTGGGTTAATGACCCAAAAAATGGTTTTTTGACAAATGAATCAGTCATTACCCAAATTTATTATTATTGGGCATAAGACTACACCTGGTTTACAACCAATGAGGTATATAATTTGTTTCAACATATGCTTTTGACAAACGAATGTGATGGATTGTTTTCCTATTAACATTTATATATTATGTTTATGATTGTAATATAACCCAAAATTATGTAACAAAGATCAAACTTTGATTTATATAGGTTAAACCATAGTAACAACAGGTCAATGTGATAATGTTAAACAAAAATATGTTTTAATGTTGGATTAATTTTATGAGTATTATAGTATACATTTATTGTCACTATTTCATCACTCATGTAAACCCTTTTGGTTTAATTAATGGAAAACCATTAGAAATAACCATGGTTTAGAAGGGAAACATGGTGATTACATCATTGATAACCCTATTAGAATGTTAGATAGTATGAGAAACCTTATGATTATGACAAGTAAACTATCATTAAATATTTTTCAAAATGTATTTATTTTCAAATTCCTAGAAACACCAAAAAAAATATGTCTCATGAAATATCATGTGATAATGATGATGAAGGAAAGAATGATCAATTTACGATATGTAAAAATTGTGAATAGTCTCATCACATGAAATTCCTTAAGTGGTATAGATGAGTCCTTACTTATAGAAGAGAAAGTTAATGAGAATTAAACTATCATAAGAAAATGAATATTATATTTTGAATGAGCAGAGTAGAATACATTTTTATTAAATTACAACTAATCATATAATTTTTTAATTATGGAATTCTTTGACAGTAATAAATAAAGTTTAATAAATCCAATAATGGTATGAGTGATATGCCTAAAAACCCACAACAACCTATGGAATAATGTGGATCAATATTAAATAATATAATTAAGTGGATTTTGATAAATAAATCACTCAACATATAATTATGGATATGGGATCATATTTCAATTTATTCTATATTTCATAAACAAAATTCTCTGTGTACCACCTTGATGGATTCTGGAAAACAAAATCCCAAGTTGTGTAAAGGGTAGGATTTTACAATTTATGTTTATGAGAATATAAATCCTCATGTTTTTTCATTGGAAATATATGATGTAATAGATTAACTATTTATATATTGATTATATTCTCATAAATCATAGATATATTACACACAACATATTTACTTTTAAAAATGGATAGGGAAAATAAATCTCTAGGGAGCTTCATAGATATATCATAATATCCCAAAAACAATAGATGAAAATAACAAATCAGCATCATCATTATCCCTCTATGATCCTTCTTAGGGTGTAGGATTCCAAGTTTATATAGAACATAAAAGCACTGTGCTAATGGGGATTTTTGTAATTATTCTTCCTACACCATAAGCTCCACATGACATAATGTTTAGGATAAAAGGAGGTTTCCTTGTGACATTGGGGAAATGAGTAGATTGAAAATTAGTTTTGAAATCCCAGAACACATGAGCCAATGTATCTTATATTAGAAATAGTTCAGATCATGGAAGATCATGTTTCGAAAGAGAAAATTACACAAATAGAAATTGTTGTGAGGGATGCATCCTGCACCAATCCATAACCGAGACATTTTTATGATGTTGGAAGCACAATGACTTGTGGAAGCAATATTCAAATAGATTGATGGATATCATTTGATGCTATAAAAATAGATGATGAATTTTATTTGGAAGAATATGATTGGTATAGTAGGGACATATACTCCAGAAATGGCCTATAGGTGTCTGAAAATGAAACTCAAGGAGCCTTATAATGAGGGGTTCATTCATTATCAGCTTCTTCATTTGGTTCCATCCTTCGGCCAACATAGACATATTTTTTAACCATGGGGGATGGGAGATAGGTGTGTATAGTGTGGATACTATAAATATTGGTAATCAGATTTAATTTATGAAATAAAATTTTGATAATCAGTCTTTATTGATCTGAACTATGAACTCAATGAAAAATAAAATTGGTCTTAACCCTAAACCATGAGAGGTATTTAATTAGAATTTATAGAAAGTTGAATAATATAAGGATAATGATTATTATATATGTAGACATTATTGATACCTCATTATGAAATTATATATTGATTAATCTTATAGAAACCATTATCTAAACTCATTAGTAATTATTAATTAAAAAATTCATGATATAATTTAGGTGGGGGGGTCAAATGACCATATATTTAAGATCTAGTTAAAAAATTATGCAATGGTTGATAACATTAAATTAACAAAAAAACTAGTGTGAAAACTAAAATATATTATATTAAAATTATTATTAAACCTAATATGGAAATAAATTAAAAACATCTCCTTTTGAAATAAATATTTAACATGAGTTAATGATTTAAAATAGTACTTTCAATAAAATACGTTTGTATTATAATTTAAAAATTAACATTAAAAGAAAAAAATTTACATTTTAATATTAAATTTGATAGAACAATCCTCATTTTTGAATTCATCATATCAAAATTGACATATTATGTATTTTGATCATTTTCTAAAAATCTTATATTTACGTCGAAAAATGAGGAATTTTGGAAAATTATAATTTCATTGATTTTATATCTACGAGAGAAGAACTTAAGATATTTAGACATAATAAAATTTATGATATATGAAATTAATTAATATAATTAAATATTTTATATTATTCTATTTTACATAGAAAACCTACGCCAAACAATTTTAGAACTAGAGTAAAATGTTACCATAATATAAAAATGTTTTTGGTCTTCTCATTAAATAATATTTTCATAGTGTAGGGATTGGTTTTTGATTTACATATAGGAATAAAACATTTTTATTTTTATAGTAAATAAATTTATGGATTTGTAATCATTCAGCATGATAATTTTATCATATATATAAATTTAATATCTTAATATTGTCATATATTTTACAAATATATTTCACACATTTCAATGTTTTTATTTTAAAATTAAAATTTCAGAACAATAGATTTTTTAGGATAAAGTGGTTTAAAAAACTAAAATAGAATGATTCAAATTATTTAATACGTTAATTTTTAATTATTTTATCTATGTTCAATTACCACAGTTAAAAATTAAATATCACTACGAAATAAAATGGGGTAGATTGAGTTTCACCTAGTGTAAAATATCTAAAACGTCTAAAAACAAACATTAATTGAATTTTTTATCTCTGTATTAACTATAAATTTTTCACCTAAAATATTATCCTTTTTATGGCTTTATGACCATAAAATGGACAAATAATTATTTAAAAATTTAATTATTTTTCTAAAAGATTCATTACTATAACATATAAAAACATACCACTTTAACACTTAAAATATGCAAATGACCTTATTAATAAAAATTTAAACTATATATATTACTCTCCCTAAAAACCAATATCATGAACGTCATTCTGTTGTCAGTCATAGGTAGCGTAATACCTCCGATTTCAAGGAGACTTCAAAGGAATGAACATGTCTCCAATGTAAGTATTATATCCTTCTTATGTTTTTATTTTTAATAACACCATTCAAAAAACATTATCACCATAATAATATGATTAATTATGTATCATTAGTATTAATTTTATATATTAAAGGTACAAGCCTTATTTAGTCCTTCCCATACACTTATAAAAAAAGGAACATTATTCATGTGTGTGGTCGGACTACCGCCACCATGAATAATTATTTTTTCTTATTGTTTTAAATATTTATCTAAATTAATTAAAATAAGTTTTAAAATTATAAAAATACAAAAAATATCTCATTATAATACTTTTATAAATGAATTATGTTAATTGATAAAACTCCTTAACCATACTCACCCATCGAGTTAAAGCATGTTTGAGTTTGGGTCGGATTAACATCCTACAAGAATGATTATACAAAAACATTTTATGGATGAATATGAGAAAAAAAATTAAAAATATAACTGTAATATAATTAAAAAATCCTAATTGGTATTTGGGTTTTGAAATATCATAATAAATATTACAATAATTTATAATGTATCATCTGTTTTCACTAATATTGCCAAAATAAACCAATATTTTTTCTATTTTCACAAAGCATAAATAAACACTATTTAAATTATATAATTTAATTAAAAATACTTTTTAAATTATATATTAAATTATCTTAAATGATATATTAATTATTTTCATGCGGTTAAATAATGGTGTACGACATCTACTTTAAAAAACATGTCAAAATTATTAAAGTTATTAACACCCAGTGGTTGAAATAAGTTATAACAAATAGTGTACATATAATAAATAATTGTAAATTAGGGATAAAATGTTTAAATAGATGAATATAGTTGTTAAATAGATTATTTAATAATATATATTTATTTACATGTGATTATAGTTTTATCAATAGAGTATGGGTAAGTGATTATTATCAAAAGTCACTTTTCTGGGAAAAAATTTCTTTTATACACCAAATTAATATAAAATGGTGTACATTATAAGAATTTGAAATTCAAAATCCTGTACTATAATTATTTATGATTTTTTAACTTCAAATTCAGGCTCTCACTCACTTTATTTCAAGTGGTTTTACTAGATCATTTCATATTTTTAATGGGTTTCAAATCATGTTCCTATCTTTAAGACATGATTGGTATTGTGAATATTATTCCATTTATCTGGTTTTATTACTGCCTATTATAGATACCAAGTAATGATTTATATTTTAATAATTTAATTTTATGTAAAATTAAAGGATCAGGATTTCAAGGGATTTTTATTAAACTATTAATCAATCCAAAAGGTACTCGAAAACTCAAACTCCCCCCTCTATGTTACACAATATTGTATTCGAACTTATGTTTTCAAAGACTATAAAATTTAAGTATTTCATATTTTCATTTCAATGGTAAAAGATATTTTAAAAAATTAAATTTTTTACAAATTATTTCTTCTCATTTTAATTTAAAAACAAATTATTATTTCTGAATAGAAACTCATAACATTGTATTTTACGACGATGATTTTTTTGCCAAATCCCTTTTAATTATCCCGTTTTCATTACGATGTATCCCCAATGGGGTTATGTTTCCTGATTCACTATATATTTTCAATAATTACACGATTATATTTGGTGATCATGTTTTTGATATCAAATTTTTTTTCTTTGTGATGATATTTTATACAATTATGATACCCATTTTATTTTTATGGGATCTTTTTTAAATGTGACTAATTTACACAAGGATGTTTTCTCAGAACCATTTAATTTATATTTTTTCTTTCTGAATATTTAATGATTCCCACTTGTTGGTTTTATGAAACCCAATTTATTTCATTGGGTTATTTATGATGTAAACAATTTATGTTTTTTAAGTGGCACACACATATATATATATGGAAGCGTGATGGGTGGTTCTATTAAAAGACAAGGATTGGTGGTTCCTCTATAAACCAAGGATATGCGGTTTTATTATAATGCCTGGCAAAGTGGTTATGATATAAAAATGATATTTCATAGTTAGATATATCTTTTATGTCATTGATAAAGTGTTTATATCTTATGAGAATGGCATTCAAGAGTGCATTTTATTTTGACATATGAATGATAATTGATAGAGTATATTCGAAAAGTAGTGTTTCTCAAAGATAATTTATATTCCCTAGTTAATGTTTTTGATCTTATACCACTATTATTCAACGATGATGTTAAATTATTTTAATTGATTTCATAATTGTTTTGTTTCCATGTTGATATTTTTTGACATTATGTTCTTATTCATTGTACATTAAATCTCAATAATGTTTTATGGTCATCTATCATGATATTATAGTAATTCTCTAATAGTCATGTTTTTTCTTATTCATATGAACTCATCCTTGATGAAATTTTTATTCACCCATTACTGATAATTTCATCTCACCCCATTCATAAGTAATCTTTCCCCAATTTATGATGATACTTCTTACTAATTAGATTCTTGGATTATAGTTTAGTATAATTCCTTTAAGTATAAATTAACTCATGTGTTGTAAAATAATATCATTATGTATCTAGTATAACAATATTCAAAAAAAATAATTATTTGAATATTATTATTATTTATGGAATTTAATATTAATTTCTTGTAAAATATGTAATATTTAGGCATGTTTATCTTTTTTATCTATAGTGAATCACTAAGACACCCCTCCAAGGGGATTCAATGGAAATTTGTGTTTTTTTATAAGTGGAGATGTCCTATGTTTCTTTTTGATACAAAATAAAATTACCACATGTTTGGGCTTCCTATCATGAAACGTATGGTGACAATATAAATTAACCATTTTCATGTTTTTTAATATTTGTTATTATACCTTTATTTTCTATTTTATCATCCTCTACTTCCATTGCTGAGATGGTATATGAAAGGGTATATTGATAAACATAAAAAACATTATTTCTCACCCTTAGAGAATATATTCCCATTGGATTTATGACTTATTGATAATTTTTATCATGTTATAGATAGTTAAATACTTAGTTATTACATATATGTTCGTCTCCCATAGTTCCTTTTATTTCAATGAATTGTGTTTTGGTTCATGTAATATTTTACCAAGACATTGGGAAATCCATCTAATGTGTTGGGGATTTTTTTTTTGGTGTCATAAAGATGTAAATGTGGATAGATTACACATGATTCCTTCTTTTTTCTTGGAGGTAAATTTTCGAAATAATTTTTAGGGACTTTACCAAAATAGTTTTGAACTATAGATTATGTGTTTAATGATATATTAGGTTTTTGATTAGGAGTACTGAAGGCATGGAATGATTCCTAGAAATTCTCTTAGTTATGGTTTCAAAATCATGATAACACTCTTTTTTTTGTTTATACTTCTAAGAAATTAATTGAAAATCTAATTATAAATAACTCTAATTAATTATATTTTGTTTTTGTATGAGACATATTATCAAGAGCATGGTATGGATTAGTCTAATTATGGATGTTAATAGAGATCATTTATTAAGGATGGTAACTATTTAAAGAGGTGATTGAATCTGTTATCACAAAACTATCTGTTAGTATGAATTATTGTGAATTCTATGAGCATGAATTTATATCATTGTAACACACTGATATTTTAGGAAATATGTTTTCAAGTTAAATTAATCTTTTGAAAATTCTTCTTTACATGATACACTATGTTTAGATTTCATTACAAGAAGTAAATCAATTATCTTATGTTACACGTAACACCATGTTTATCGTGTGTTAGAAAAACACCATGTTTATCATGTGTTACATGCAACACCATGTTTATCTTTTTTTACTTGCAACACATATTGTTAAATAAATGTGATATTCTATTAAAATATAATTCTAATAGTTATCTTCTAACTGTTGGAATAGTGGGTATGAATATGATTAACTAATTTATTAAATTATATTATTTACACATGTATATAAAAAAATTATTTTCTGACCAATAAAATAAAAAATGAAAATAAAAAATATTTTAAAATTAAGGAAATATTTTTTGGAAAAACAATTTTCCGGAAAAAACCTTTTTCCAAAATGAATTAAACAAACCATTTTTGGAGAATTATTTTAGAGAAATTTATAAATTATATAATCAATAATATTAATAAAATTCATCTTGTATTTTTTATAGAATAAGAGAAATAAATGAATCTGATTTTTCACATAAAAACTGTACTTTTCTAAAAAAAGGTTAGCCACTCCTATTTCACACTTATTTTAAAAATAATTTTATAAAATATATATTTAGAAATAATTTTATTTTTTGGAATAATCAATTATAAATTATCTTAGTGTGTTTTTTTAGATTTTAATGAAAATATTAACTTCTAGATGAATACTAAAAATTGCAACATTTTAATAAAAAATGAAATTTCATTTCAATTATCATTAAAGGTAAATTATATTTTAGATTGGTTTTAAAGTAAAATTATATCAATTATAATTATATTAATATAGTTTATGGTTTTATAATCGACATGATATTAATTTTAAAAAAAAAACATATCAAATTTTTGAATATATATCCCCTTAAAAACCCACTTTCTTATCATGTTTATGAGATTAGTATTCAATTAATATTTTCTACATATGTGGATAAAATATGAAAAAAAAATTATTCTATATTTATATTCTAAATAATTTACATTATCCAAAAAATTTAAAATAAATTTCAACCAAAATTAATAATGAAATTTTTAAAAATTATAATAACTACGATTAATAGAAATTTTTTGAAGAATTCAAAAATGACCCATAAGGAAAAAAGCAAAAAAATTTACATTTAAAAAAATGTAATATTTAATAAAAATATTTCTTAAGAAAACATTGAAATATATTGAAGACCATTCTTGAAAAAACATACACATGGAGGAGAAACTGTTGAAAGAAAAACATCAAAATATTTAAAATATGGTTTAAGGAGACCATGATTCTATATTTTCTTCATATTTATTTTACACCTCATATTAATAAATTTATAATAATAATTTAATTTCATAATATCCTTCATCATATTAATTCCCATGTTATTATTCTGTTAATTTCATTTATTATAATGTTTCAATTATTTAATAAATTAGTAGATTTTATGTTGGTCGTTATGGGCACATGAGCCTCCTTCTTATTGTTGAAGACTCTTCATGTGTGTCCACAAGACCCATGTTTGAATTTGGTTGAAGGTGGTTTTATCGGTCATTGTAGAAATACTATAGTAGGAACTGTAACACGTACTGTTTGGCATTATAGGAGATTGAACTATTCACCTTCGGGCCATTGGTTTGGACATAGAATCCTTAAGGCCTTCAGGTCAATAATGGACTTCAAGACAATTAAGGATTTTGGGGATCCAAAAGGCCTCCAGACTACCTCAAGGCCTTTAGACCACCTCTTTAATATCATGAAGTACAGATGCAACCAGACAGAAAAGAGTTATTGTATCTAGATGAGAACACAGAGCATGCAGTTTAATAAGAACAATGCTATCTATATTTGGAAGAATGAGTGTATATGGACATTTTCATCAGGACCATGAATGTGTGCCTATACGCCGATATTGCTATAAAAACCAGTCAATTGATGGTAGGATGCTTACTTCATGATCTAGATGATGGGGAGTGGCATTTCTATGTATTCATGTCTGGTATTAATTCCTCTATGACCATTGGTTCATATAATCCCCTAAGCATATATGTCTTATATGTTTTCTCAGTCAACACTTGATATAGGGATTATCAAAAATAAATAAAAATAATTCCTTTTGGTCATTCGGTCTATATTGGTCATTTGGAGTGAAATAGTTTATAATATCTAAAATAGTTATATTATCCTATTAATGGTAGAAAATAATTTTTCATGGGTTATATATGTTCTAGTTGTGTCAATGTATAATATTAATATCATTCTAGAAATACAGTATGTGAATTGCTTTCGAATTAGTTATTTTCTATGAATCTTCCTTGAAACGTATATTTTTTTGAATAAAAAATGATGATTTTTAACTTCTAATTCCATTTTTATGATGTATAATTCACAATTCATGATTTTTCATGAAGATATAATAATTTCTTTTGATATATTTAAGGATTCCCATTAAAAGTTCATAATCTTATGGGGATGGATTTCACGAAACAAGTAAAAAGTCTATTTTTATAAATTTTCATTTCACAGAAATAATTTATTTTTATAAAAAAAATATACATATTTATATTTATATTGTAATATAATTATAATATATTGAATTTATCAATATAAAATAATAATATATGTATTTAGTTTTTAATCAATTTTGACATTAACATTTCAATACCATTCATATATGAGGTAAAATCATCCAAAAAAAGAACATGTTATGATGACCAAATAAGTACGTATATAATATTATATAGTGATATTAAATGTTTTATAGATTCATAAATATTAAATATAAATTATTTAAGTGATAAATAATATTCATTAAGTTTAATGGAATATATATATATATATATATGATAAAAGTAAAATATAATTACATACAAAGTGTCTCCATAAACTAGTTTTAGTGGTTATGTTTTACAATGATCATTTATTATAACTATTTTTGATATAATAGAAAATGTAACATTAAATGGCCTTAATAATATTATAAATAGCATATTCATTAATTAAATTAATTTTTAGAATCATCAATGTATGATCGTGATGAAAAATGAGATATATCATTCAGGGAGGTGGTAGTGCACACACTACACATGTGAATTTTTCATTTTTCAATGGATTGATAGATGGTAGGTTATGGTTATTAAATCAACATTATAACATTTTTTATAGTAATGATATTTATGTCATTATATTACTATATTTATAAAAAAATAGTTGGTGTAAGAATAATGTAACTTGAATGAACTTGATCAAGGAAATTACCTATTCCTTAGATGTAAACTTTTAGGTCCCCCATTAATCCTTATTAGAATGAAATATTTCGAAGAAAATAACCAGTTTTGACATGTAAAATATATTTGAGGATTTTTTTTTAAATTTTTTAATTCAATGTTTTAAAAGTGTGTTGACAGGTGAGGTAGTGAAGGGATCCTTTTTTACGAAACAGGAGTGACAATCATGTAAATATTGATTTTATTATGATATTATAAATGTAATACTCATGTAATGTGGAGAAAAAATATCCCAATTTTCAATATATAATGATTATAGTAAAAAATATATTGATTCAGTAGATTAGGGACAAGTTTTTTTATATTTTAATCCATTTATCTTAGTTTAACCACCTCAATAACACTTATATCCTCAATGACACACAATTTGCATTGTAACATATTTTTATCAAAACAAATTAACCATATCACAGAATCAGAACAATATAATTCCAAATATAAAAAAATCAACAATTATTAATTTCATATAAGTAGTAAAAATTAATATTAATATACGTACAATCAATGAATTGAAATACAGTTTTTAGAAAATTTCATTTTATGAATAAAAAATGATTTTTCTCAAAAGTCAGGTATATTATTCATTCTCAATGCATCAATTAGTTTATGTCAAAAAATGTAGAGTTTTCTCAAATTATAACTAAAAAAATGGATGTGTTATTTTTAATACTTAATTGAAGGGAAATATCACAATAATTGTTTAAAAAAAATAAAACATAGTTTCCAAAATGAAAAAAATATGTTTTTAAATTGAAAAAATAATTTTCAAAACTATATTATTTTACTCCATAAATAAATGTTTTTGGGAATTTTTTCATAAAAAATTTTAATTCATGCTTATATCAGGATGAGGACAGAAAAGATAGAGTTTTGTATAAAAAATGTATTTTATAATATCCACAAAAAATCAAACCTTTTAAAAAATCACAAAAATAAACCCTCTGACATATTTAACATGAAGAAACCAGAATTTAAAATATTTTTATCAAATTAAAATTCTAAACATTATAAAATTAACTACAAAATAAAACATAATAATACCTTTAATGACCTTTTATTAAAAATAAAATCTTTTCATTCACAAATAAAAAACCATATCATTATTTCCAAACATGATACAATTATTTAGAAAAATAACTCTAAATATTAATTTATATTATTAAAATGAATATAAATTTATAAAATATCCAATAATTAGATAATTATTAAGAGAGATAAAATTATCAATCATTATATGAAAATATATTAAACACTTAAATAAAACATATTATATTCCATGAAGTGAACATATTATTTTTTAATATAAAAAGGGTAATTAATTTATTAAATAATATCTTTTGTTTCAGGAAATAAATATATATATGTTTAATTTAATTTTGTACATTCATAATCATGAATACTAACGAACAATAAAGGTGTTATATTATTAAAAATACCTTTGTTATCACATTCTACACCCTGTAAAAAAATTTATCATCGCAATTTTGTCTCAAGTATGATGAGTATGGTTTTATCAAGTGAGAAAATGATGTATAATTTTTCCTAATATGTTTCAAAGGGTGAAAAAAGTACATTAAAAATTACAATTTGAAAAAGAATCTGTTACGATCCTAGACTTTATGAAGATAAATACTTGTATAAATTTTGGTTTCATTCTACTATTTATGTTTAATGAAATTGTTACTAGGTTTATGAGAGGACTCAACGGTATTCATGTGGTCTGAGACAGAAAAGGATGGAAAATTGTGCCAAATTGTGTCGTGCCCATAGTTGGCACACAATCTTGTAAATCGTACTTCCTTCCCCGAAAAACTATGTGACCTTGGATAGTGGCATATCTCATAGTTGGAGCATGGTTTTCAAATTGTGTAGATTCTTATATAATACCATCTGACCTTACCTTATTTATAAAATGTCTTCCTAACTATTTTTGCACAATTAGAGATACTGTGTAGGTAAAATGTGTGATTCAATAAAAGTCGGAAAAGTTTCAGATTTAACATTATGGTATTTTAAGGTCCCTATAAAATTTCATCCCAATTTATTCCACCAAAAAGAACAAAAGATTCCACATTTTGATGAATGATTCCAATGGATTGATCTTTGTTGTTTCCAATCCATTTTGAGAAATGATGTTTTCAGATCGAGGCTCCAGATAAGTCCATCAAATCCCTTTCTTCTATTATTTGTATTATGGTATATAGATTCTACCATATTCCAATGAACCTCAAAAACACGATTTTCTGATGGAACCAAGGTGGGGGATTCAATGTTTGTCTGAATCAGGATCTAATTCTATGATTATGAGTGTGTTTATCATTGGATTCTATGTAGGTGTTCTACATGTTATATTCCATAGTTTTACTTTAGATTTTTTCTTGTGGGTTGAGATATCACTTCCATATTGCTGTCAAATTATTACCTCAAATAAGATTCTGTAAAATGGTATGAAAAATAATTATTTATAACCCTCAATATCCCAATGGGATGCATTGAGGATGATTAAGAATGATTACGGCCACCCATGGGGTTCCTAGGCCTTACTAAGCCATGAAATTGGTACGGTTAATTATAGAGTTGACTTAAGATAATATAGATACCATATTGAAAAAAATTGAATATTTCTAGTGGAATTGAAAATAGATTATTGATATTTGTATCAAGGTTTTATAATGTCATGAAGGGTATATGACACAAAAATGGTAAAAATGGGTTAAATGAGATTATATTGAATGCTTCATGAAATTTTATAGAAAATATATTAGGATTGGTGCATATTTAGTGGTGAACTTTTAAATGTGTAATGTAATGATAAAATGGGGAATATTTTAAATGTTATGTGACAACTTAATTTATGATTATGTTGAATGGGTTAGTGAATGTGAATTATTGGTTATACCTAATGGGTTATATATAATTAGTGGCTGTTCTATGTAAAATAAAACATCTATTTGAAATCCATTTGTGGTAAAATTATTGTTAAATGATAATTGGGATAATTTATTGTAATTTGTGAATATTGGATAATTTAAGGGAATTTTTTCATATACATAATCGGTTAAGGAATGAGAATGAGAGTTGGGATAAAGATCCCTTTGATGAAGATGGAAAATGAGTTAATGGTTTATCTATTATATTTATTTTTCATGTTGATTATTTTTGGATATGATTTCCATTCGTATTGGTTCTGATTGAATGTGGCATGTTATGTGTGTGGTTGGATAAAGGACTGAAGGTCCTCCCACAAGTTGTGTTTGGAATGATGTTCGAACCCCACACTGATATGTGTGGTGAATTCATATATATAAGTACGTGAATATAGATTAAGGTGTAGGATAATGTAATGATCCTCCTCTAACAGGTCGAGTTATACTAATGCTATAAAATCCATTAAAAATGATATTTCTTTTAGAAGGGGATGGATTTCTATTCCCTAAACAGATGCACTCCTCTCAGATTGAGGTATCTAGGAGAGGATAATTTGTTTATTGTGTTCTGTTACTACTAGTGAGGCAAAACTTGAATTATTCCCTCATTTCCTATGGATTGATTAATTTATACCCATGTGTAGTTGATGTATATTACATACCCATGGAACACATGATGATTATGGAATAAGTAATGAAGAAGACATAAATGATGAAAATGGTAATAATGATTGAAACAGTTTAAGTGTATTTGGTTATCTTATGGAACAAATGTTTTCATTTTTTATTCCATAAAATACATTGTACATGAGTACTATATTTTTTAAGATTGTATATTTTTTAGACTCCATTTTTGGTGAGGAACTTAGTTTTACTCACACCCTGATAGGGCCCCCATTAGGTACCATCACATACTTCATTATTGTAGGGTTGGATAAGGGAAATGACCATAGAATGGGGAATTTAGTTGGACTTATTATATGCAAGGATGAGGATCATGAATTAGATTTATGACTTTTTTGGAATTCAAATGGATTTATTTAATTTTTAGATTCCTTCATTTAGGAACAACTTTCTTAACATGACATGGTTAATATTAACTTTTGATATGTACCTAGTTTTTTTGAGAAGTTTGGATATGAATGGGTATTGAGTATTAAATATTGTTTCCGTTACATATATTGTAAACTATTATAGATTATTCTAGTAAATAGGGTACATGCTCCCCTCTTGACTTTTAGACCCTCGTATGTAGTCATACACCTCCGGGATACAGGGAGGTGCACTTGAGGTCGTGTGACGACCTGACATAGGGAACTAGGTTAGTGGATCCTAGGTTAGGGATGTTACAATGTTGTATAAGAGTAGTTCCATTTTTGGGTATTATTATTTTTTATAGTATATAGTAGGATAGGATGTTTTGTGCCTTGTTAATGGGCTCGGTCTTGGGATTATCTAACCCATGTATGTGGGAAAACCCAAGTCACCCAGTAGGGGAATTGTTTTTCTTGAAGTTTGTTGTTATAGTTCAATGATGTTTCAACATAAGGAGGTGAACATGTTGTGTGATGTGACTGATTTATGATTCTTTTATCATGGATTGAAAGACATTAGGTTTTTCATTCATGCATAATTTTGGGAACCTAATGATTTTGGTGGCATGCATCAGGATTGGCACACATGGGATGTGTTGGTGGGGCATTAAGAGTGGATGTAATTTAACTTCTTTACAAAATTTAAGAATATGGTGTCTACTGAAGGTTAAAAAAGTGGTGGAATGAAAAATAATGCATATTAATAGCTATAGAATAGTGTGCATAATGAAACGTTATGGCCAGGTTAAAATTTTGGGTTTTGATAATTTGTAAAGGCTGAATGGTGTCTAATAGATTAATATTGGATAGTGACCATAAAATATTTATTGATTTTTTCATTGTGAGTGGTGTAAATGAGTTAAAATGAGTATTGTAAAAAGTTGTGAAATGGGGAATTGTTTTATGTCAAAAGGTTTTTGTTGTCAAAGTGGAAATTGTTCAGAAGAGTTTTTGACGAAATACTTGTGACTAAGTAAGATGGTTTACACCATGTTGACTGTGACTTGTGGTAGGGATGGTAGAAAGTAGTTTTTTATGTTCTATGATGAATTTGGGTATAGTGTCGGTGTATTGGGTTTCTTAAGGCTAATGGTATAATATCCCTTCCATCTATTGTTTAAATCATGTTAATCTTTTATCGAAGCATTTGTTGAGGAATTTGTTTTTGGATTCTAGTCATGAATCAGGTAGAGAATTTCAAATGTTGGGTGAACATGGATTTCAATATGTAAATAGTTTAGTTCAATTAAAATTGTGAAATTAATTATAAAAATAATTTTATTGATGAATCTTTTGTGTGAACCGGGAAGTGGGTAATCCTTGTTAATTCAATTTGACCCGTATAGGGGAGGTTTAGGGTACTGATAGTTCCCTAGTTTTAGATCATGATTTTTTTTGCAATCCCTTTCTAGTTATTCTGTTACATAGGATATGTGTTAAGATCACACTTAGTGGGGATGTTTGCTTTGGGTCATGAGGCATTGTTTGGAAATGTGACCATGGAAACTCTTATGGGTCGTGATTGAATGGAGTGTATAGTAGACCTTATGGATAGTGATCGGGTTTTGTTTTCCTTTTGAGTGGGGACCCTGGTGAGTTTTGTTTTGGATCTGAGGGAGGGTGTTTTTCTGGTAGAGATTATGTATGTGAGTAGTTACATTTCTTTTAGAACCTATATTTGATGGTCACTTTGTGCACTATGCCCAGTGCATATCAAAATGGGGGGGGGGGGTTCCATTTTCCAATGTTTATTTGATTGTAAATTAACATGGGTGGTTTGGGGATATAACCAATGTATTTTCCTTTTTTTTCACTCAAGTTTAGGTATTTGGTGTTATTCGACAATCATGGTGACCAATGAGAGAAGTCATAAGGGGTTCCTATCACATCTGAGTGTGTTTCACATATGAGATATCTAGGACGTTGTCAGTGGGACACAGTGATTTTTATGCGGTGTGGGTTTTTTCTATACGTATAAGTGGAAGATTGATGGTTGGTGATGCGATTCTAGTTGTGGTTACATGTTGAATGTTTTTAGAAAATCATGGGAGACCTTGTAGGAGGCTAGCCCAGTGATGTCAGTGCCTTGGAATAGGAAGAATAGGAAATGATTCATATTTGGAAATAATTGATTTAAATTACCATTAGGTTTCTATAAGTGTTGTGGTTTTCCTTGATTTTTACAGATGGGAACCTATTTGCTTATATTAGGATGAATGTTTTGTTTCAAAGGGTTGTATTTTATGAATTCCTGACACTATATTTGGATAATGATTAATGGAGGCCTCAATTTTTTTCTTAGTGGGAGAGACAATAGTGAATATTGCAAGGATATATTTCCTTTAAAGTGACACATATTGTGAGGAAGGTCACGCAACTGAGACTATTTTTATGAATAGTTTGGTAAGTAAGTTGGTCCTGGGCTACACATAAAAAATGGTTGGCCTTGAGAGAACATATGTCGGTTTATGTGTGGTCCTAAGAAAGTGCAAAACCTGAGGGCTCCAATGAGGTCTAAATGGGGTTATGTTCTAGTAAGTAAGGATTTTGATTTGGATAATCATCTTCTAACCTTTTTGAAACCAAAGTGGGAAGCATGGATATGTGAAAATACATTGGTTTTGATTGGTGTGATAGAAAGTTTTGTTTGGTTTAAACCCATCAGCGCCGTTTTATAATAGCTTAAGGGGTGTGTTAGAAGTATTTCAATATGAAACAGTGGTCCACAACTGGTTAGTGGGTTGTTGTGGAGCTATGGTGAGT
The DNA here is from genome assembly GCA_963277665.1 of Viscum album. NCBI lineage: Eukaryota > Viridiplantae > Streptophyta > Magnoliopsida > Santalales > Viscaceae > Viscum > Viscum album. Next base: position 606,521,162 of record OY728119.1, on the reverse strand, counting down.
CTTGGATTGAAATCATGCTTGAGTAGTGTTGGTTAATCTCTGATGATATTTGTACAATTGGGAACCCTGATATCTATGTATGGTCATGGTTTCCTATAGTGGGAGGTGATATTTGTAATGGATGAGTTATTTGAGGTTCTCTTCAACAAAATCATTTCATACTCAGCTAGTGATGAAAATTCCCAACATCTTTAACTCATCCTATGTATGTTGAAAAAATCGATCTTTACACCCACATACCTGATGGTATTTTTTTGATGAGGACATCATGGAGTTTACTCTCAAGGGGTAGTATATGTTGATCTGGATAAAGGGATGTTCACCATAAATTTATTTCAGGTAAGGGCCTTAGGATGGACCATGGGTAGAAAAAATATGTGGGTTTTATTCACAGAAAACAAAATTGGGATCATGGTGATTTTCATTTTCAGTTTCTGGAAAAATCTATACAGTCGTGTCTATGTTTTTTTGTGTTAAGCTTATGATTGATTGTAAGATGTGGTGGTTTTTGAGCCATGTTGTGGCCTTGGTATTCGGATAGTTCCAAATTTAATTCTAGATGGTATTTTAAATACATTTAGGTGAGTGTGTGGATGTGATAATGGTTTGGGGACAGAGGAGTTGGGTTCTGTAGATCCAACGAATATCGAGAATAGACTCGGGTAATTGTCATTGAGTGTTCTGGGACAATCCAATTGGGGGTGGTTCGACGTGATATAATGAATACGAATTGGTGTGTTGAGATTGACCCACATCACGTTAGATGTCATATCGAAATGTGATATTTGAAGATGGATTCATACTTGACTGAGGAAAGGTTGATCTTTTTCTTTAAATGGATTTTTTGGGAATTTCATTCTGGTGTTTTCATTGGCAAGGCTAGAGGCCAGTGTACGGAGAAGTCCATATGGATATCCGGGCATGGTGATTTAGGAACATATCATGTTAGTTATGAAAGTTGAGTTGATATTTTTCTAGTCATTCATCGATTTTGGGGGTGGAAATTAATATAAGACCATGGAGAGAACCATAACTGGAATGTGTTTTGTTTATGAGGTGATGAGAGTTTTGGGTTGCAGGGATGCGATTGATCACCATTTGGATGAGTTGGACTTAATATTAAGTTTTGGTTTGGTTTTATTGGTTGAGTGCCTAGAGATTTTGGTTGAATCTCAGATGTTTGGTATGGAATGAGATTTTCGGGACATGAGTGGTATATTAAAGTTAGTTAAGAAGTTTGGTTAGAAAATACTTTTGTTTTAAATTGGTTTATAATTGTTTTTGGTCACTATTAGAACTTTGAACCCGGAATAAAATGGTGCAAAGTGATTTCGATCATGAGATTTGAGGAAGATCAGGCTGATGTGGTGATGATTGGTTCCTCTACAATGTAATGGTGTTATGTGAGATGTTTCCTTTTGTTTTGAATTTTACAGTACTACCTTGGATTCCCTTTTGAGTCTTATGGGTTTAGGTATGGTTAATGTCGATATGTTCTTCAAGGAGTATCAAGCTCGTGTGGTGGATAGTATAGAGAATTTCATGAGGGGAAAGAAAATTCCTTCGGTTCTGGTTTTATTAAATCATGGTAATGTTTAACAGGAATCGTGGGTAAGGGTAATTGATAAGTTGTCCTGGAGGATTGATTTCATTGTTTAGGAATACCAGTAATGCTTGGAAATGATGTTTGAGGATGAAATGCTATAAGGTGGGGAGTCTGTATGATATTGATCTTTGTGAATGTATGTCCTTTTTTAAATTTTTGTTGAAATCACTAATTTTGGTTAATGAAATTCTTCTTGGGTATATGAGGGGCCTCAAGGGGGTTCTCGGGGTTTATAACATTAAAGGAAGGAAAATAGTTCCAATCTTTGCAAGGGACACACTTGGAACAAGGTCAAGTAAACCATGAGGCCTTCCTACGAAAATAGTGTTGCCTTGGACAATGAAATATCACACGGTTGGAACATGGTGTTAAACTGTGTGGAGCTTCCCAGGTATCCATGTGACCCCAATTTCCTTAGAGAGTGGCTTGCATATGGTTTTCCCATGGTTTGGAAAAAAGTGCATGTAAACCATGTGGCTCAATAAAAGTTGATAAAATTATTAATTTTCCATTATGATATGTTACGTTCCCCATCTGATTCCAACCCCATTTATTCCTCCTCTAGCACTAGAGATGACCCATTTCATCCCAAGGGATTGATCTCCTTTCTTTAAAATCTGTTTGGATTATCGTTTTTTTCAAATCAAGAATTCATGTAATCCCATAGCATCCCATAAATAATCATTCTATATTATGGTGTGTAGTTTCTCACATCTTTTTCCAAAGATCAGAGACCCACTTTTCAAGTTGAAAATTGTTTTAAGATTTTAATGTTTTACGACTTTAATGTTGTCAAAATTTTGATCTAAGCCTGTGATTAATAGTGTGTTCATCATTAGAGTTGAGGTATGTGGTTTATAAGTTATATTCTAGGGGTTTGTTATAGATTTTGGAATGTGTGATGATATATCACTTCAATATTGTTTTTCTTTTTTTACCTTGAGTATGCTTCAGTAAAATGGTTAGATAATTAATGATTTAGACCCCTCATGATCCTAATCAGATTCATTGAGTATGATCAGAATGACTAGGGCTACCCATGGGGTGCACTGACATTCCCGAACCTAGAAATTGGTATGGTTATGTGTAGAGTTGACTTTTGATAATGAAGATCCCACATTGAACATATTGAATATCATGAGTGGAATTGAAAATGGAGTATTGATATTTCTTCCTGAGTTTGAAAATTGCATAAAGGTTTGTTTGGTACAACATGAAAATGGAAAAAATGGGTTTAATGAGATTTTGTAGAATACATATTGGATTTCATTAGAAACACTTATGAGTATTGGTTCATATGTAATGGTGAACTTTTAAATAGGTAATAGAATGAGAAAATGGGTAATATGTTAAAATAGATTTATCAAGGTAATTTATGAATATTTTTATTGGGTCAGTGCATGATAATGACGGGGTATACCTAATAGGTTGAGTGTAATAAATGGTTGGGCTATGTTAAATAAGAATTGTATTTGGAATGCCATAGTTGGAAATTCATGTAAACTGATGAATGGGATATGTGGGGTAATGTATGGTAATTGAAAAATATTATCCAATGAATGGGAGTTGTTTCATATCCATAATGTCTTATGGAATGGAAATGAGAATTTTCCTAAATGAAATTGTAATGTAATAGGAAAAATGAGTTAATGGGTTATGGAATAATATTAATTTCCATGTTCATTTTGATGGGCTATGTTTTCTAATTGTATTGGTTGTTTTTTATTGTGGTATGGTATGTGTGTATTGGGATTGAGGACTGAGGCTCCTCCCATCGGTCAGGTTTGGACTGATGCTCAATCCACGCCCTAATATGTTTGGTGAATTGATATATAATCATGTCCAAATGGATTTGGGTTTGTGATAATGTCGAGTGGCCTTACCCACGGGTCAAGTTAGATAGACACAACTTAATTGTTTTTCATATTGATTGATTTTAATAGAACCATGTGTAGTTGATGTGTATTCCTAACAAACCCAACACATAAAGATAACGGATTAATTAATGACAGTAGTATAAATTAAGAATATGTTAATAAAGATAGGAATTACGAATGTAAACTTTCTTATCAATGGAACCAGAGTAGTCATTTTTTTCCTACTACTTACTACATACTTTCATGAACTATATGTTTATACTATATAATTTAATTACATCGTTGGTGCTGGCCTAGGTTTTTGTACTCACACCCTGCTTTGGCCTCCATCTGGATCCCGAGCGGACTTCATTATTTAATGTTCAAAAAAGGTCAATGACCCAGTGTTAGGGAGGTAATTTGGGATTGGAATATGAATGGATGATGACCTATACATAGAGTGAGGAATCATTTGTGGATTCAATTGGTTTCCATTAATTTGGGTTTCCATCAATTTGGAAATAGAATCATGACATGACATGGTTAATGTTGATTTTTTCCTTATAAAATTTTTTGGAGATATTTTTCTATGAATGGATATTAATTATTAAATATTCCAGATTATTTTTATAATTTAATGTGTTCTAGAATATTATAGTAAAGAGGGTATAGTCTACCCACATGAATTTTAGACCCTCACAGTAATTCAGCAACATCTGGAATACATTGAGGTGTTCTTATGGTCATGTGATGACTCGGCTTGGGGAACTCATTTAGTGGCTCCTCAGTCAGGGACATTACAAAGCTACAGTAATGATTCCTTGAAAATAAATAAAGGTAAATATAATATAAATTTACCTTAAAATCATTAAAAATAGAGATTGTTATTCTTGAAAATTGATAAATAGTATTGATATATAGGAGAAATATTTAGGTAAACAACTTCTAAAGCATTAAAGAATTGTTTTTTAATTCAAACCATTGAGTATTTCTAAATCAAATTTTTTTGAATGAACTGTCAAAGTAACATTAAATATCATTAATAATAGAGAATCATGATCTAATATTTCAAGGGGAAAGTATATAATACATATAATTAAATTAAGGTTTATAATATGTAACATGTCTTAAAGAATGAAAATTTAAATTAAGAACCATTACGACATTAGTAACCATGGAATAAAAACACATTGATGATGTGAACATGAGTTAGAACATAAAATACAATGTGTAAATTGAGAATCGTGATAATGAATATCAAAGAAGTTGGACATACACCATATAAAAAAATATTTTCATATTGAAAAACCTATCTCAATGAATAACATTGTGAGATGAGATACAAGTAAGGATTATGATAACACTTAAAAAAACTAAGGAATGAACAATATTTTGATTTTTAAATCCAATATATTTTGTAAAAAATTAAAAATAAGTTATTCATGGGGAAATTAATCACAATATCACCATATAATTTGAAACATGGGGCAAAATATTAAACAAGCATCACAGAATTCAAATTATGTACAATAAAACCATACATCCATATTAATGTTTGAGATAGAACTCATTGAATATAACCATTGGGATATTTTTAAAATAGAGGAAATTGATGAAAATAATTATAAAATATATTTATGATAAGTATATTACAAAATTAAAATAAAATATGTGATTAATATTATTTGTATCTCAATGAAAGTATATTATGAGATGTACTATTAAAAATGACCTTAATAATTGAAGTAAGAATCAATAAATGAATTTATTACGTGAAAAAATGGTAGATATACACAAAATAAAGGTAAAGAAAATTTAAGATAATTAGAGGTCATAATGTACAAAATCATAGAATAATGTGGAAAATGATGAGTCATATAACCCTATGAAAGGAAATTTTATTCTAAATATCTTTTTGAATTATTATAATGGAATGTAAATAATTAAAAAATAGAGAGAAATTACAATATATTACAATCATAGTGTAGAGTAAACAATCTTGTAAGAAGATATTCAAAGAAGAGCGAACATTGTAACACCTGAGACTTTTATGAGAAATATTTTGTTTTTATGTTATATAAATCATCAAAGGAATCTTTCACTACACACAACACTAACTTGGCTTGCTTTACACGCAACTGCGGCCTTCCTCGATAGCTTGCATTGTAATCAATACCGAGTTTCACTAAACAACGATATTCTATTAAAATATTATTAAAACTAGCCTTTATGAATTGTACTAACTGAATTTTGAATTTTATAACATTTTAATTCAACTTATACATTTTCTAGAATGAGGTATAAAAGCAAAATCAGTTTTTTTTTGATAAAAGAAATATTTTTCAAGAAATATAGTTTTGCTGCCTTTTGATGGAGCACACACATTAAATATAGTTTTTGACATGTTTATAAGTTCAATTTGACAAAATAAAATTCTTATTTTGAATAAGGGTATAAAAATTTACTTTGGATAATTTTTTTTTATTTTTCTGATAACTTTCATAATTTGATGAATAGTAAAAATACGCTAATTTTAAATAAAAAACATCTTTTTTCATTGAGATAATTTATATTGATAAATTATAATATTGAATGGTTTTAATGTATAAATAGAATATATTTTTACCATTTATTATAATGTATGTCATTAGCATTAATTTTACCTTGAATTTATAGGTAAAAAACATTTCAATCTTTGGCAATTGTTTAACTTCTAAAACCCGTTTTCTTAACAAAGAGATTTATTTTAAATTAATTACTGCAACTTATATGTTTTGAATTTTGAAAAATGGATTCCATATTCAGAATCAGTGGGTCCAAATTATGTTAATAGGCTACTTTTTATTTTTGGGCATTATGAATAGTAACTACGGTAAATTTTATTTACCGTAGTTAAAGGTATATCGGGTAATTAAGGGTAAATATAAGATTATAAAATTACCCTAACACCTGCCAAAATCCTATTGGATGACTAAAAGTTGACCCATATCATCTAAGGGTCGGATTATATTCATTTAATGTACTTTTTTCCCTGAAAATAATTTAATTATATTAAACCCAAAGAATGTGACAACATGTCACTTTCTTAAATCTTATAAGTATAATAATTTTAATTTTCAGATAAACATAATGAAACTTCGAACATGAATATTCTCTAGAAATCTAATACAATTATCTATATCATTGGAATTTCTTTATAATTATTAGGGATTAAATAATTATCATTAATTATGACACAATAGTGATGTTGAAATTAGTTTATTAATTAAAATATCAAATAAATTGTTTTAAATATATTAAAATAAATATTATATGAACTATTTAATGTGATACACTAATTTTTTAGATACATATGACATTTTATGAATCTATTAATGCTTTTACTTTGAACATATATTCTGTATATAGTTTATTTAAATTAAAATAAATTAATAGTTTCAAAATTGACACTATTGTTATTTTATAAAAATAACATATTATAAAATTGTTTAAAAATCACAAAAATATTTATAAATTATAAACTAATTTTATATGGTTGAAAATGTCATAAAGTGTCAAACTATCAAATATTTACAACAGATATGTAATTATTTATAATAATTTAAAATTTTGAATATTATTACGACAAATAAAATAAAATTGATAAATAAGGATAAATCAAGTTCATAATGTTTTAAATCAATGCCTATCATGTCTAAATTTTATTGGTTGATGATATTACAACCCTATCTCATATAAGCTTCGGATATGAGTCATTTTGAAAGTTTTTATGTGGGGTTGGGTTTTAATATAAACTAATATTTCTTATAATTCCAAAGGTGCCCCTCTCCTCCCTTATAAAAGGGAACATCCTCCCTCTCTTCCTCACACCTATTTGAGCCTTCAAGCTCGGCCAATCCCTGACCATTTCACTTCCCCACTTCCTTAGAAACCTACTAGAGGTACTGGTCTTTTCAAAAGACCAACTCTAGTGCCTTAAGAGAAAGTTTAAAGGAGGCACTCCGAGAAAGAGGTAATACCTTCTACCATTTTCTTCAAGTTCCACTGTTCTTCTACTCCCTCTTCTTTGTTTGTTTCATTATGAGGTAATAACATCAGTATCACTCATATACGGATATGTTATTATAAATATGAAACAACCCTATTTCACCATCTATCCATCCTACGGAAAACAAAATCACAGCGCGTGCGTACGTACGAAATACCGTCTCCACGCCGTGGTGTAATCTATTTTCCCCCACCACCTAACTTGGATGGATATAATGGTTTAAATAATAACTATATATGATTATTTTAAAGTTATATTGATTCTTAAATAGTATACATATACTCCAATACAATTCCACGATCATGGGAATGATATCATCGCTCATGCGTACGTACGGAATACCGTCTCCACGATGTGATGCGACTCGTTCTACATGATATTCATTTCATAATGATTAAACAAATTAATTGAATGAATAAATATGACATATAGTACACTAATACCATTCAGGAAATGAGGTATCTATAACCTAAAGAGAAGAATAAGAATTCATTCGACGAAACACGCATAAGAACAAAAAGCAATAAACACCCGAATAACAAGTAGTAATGAAATATAAATTATAAGAAGCTAAGAATATGACCATATATGATATCATAAAAAAATTATGATTCTGGATTAAGTCAATAACATTATTTAAATCATTATACAGGAGGTTCGGACACTTACAAAAAAACCGGACCTAATGTAATGGAAAAATATCACAATCTCATTTTTATCCGAGATTGTTTATACATCGGAATTTACTGGGGTGTATTTTATCATCCACATCCATGTTCCCTCAATATGAAATATTTATATCCTTCTACAATAGTTTATATCCAATTTTACCCTTTGGTGAGTTTTTTGTAAAAGATATGAAAGGAATCTTTTGTCGTTTTTCGTATGCGGTACTTTTTGACTTTTCCGAAAAAAGTAAGAGAAGAATGTTTTCTTTTAACTTATATGACATGAATGGATTTTTAAAAAATTATTTCAAAGAATATTCCCTTACAAGTTTTCACGTTTATTTTTAATCAACTTCTTTTAGTTTAGAATTATATGACATTTTAAGAAAGGAAATGTGTTTTTGAAGTAGAAAGGATATTTTCTTCAAGAATGGAGTTCAAGTGTTTTATCTAAATTATTTTCCATCTAAGATATTAAAGGTTTCTGTTTCTATCCCTATTATTAAATTGATTTGATTATGTTGTGATGGAATTATTTTTATGAATTCCTTAAACTTATATGAATTGTTTTATGATGTCACGATGTTTAAGATTCCCATTTTTATTACATGGGTTATGCTATGATGTATGGTTTATGATTTTGTGGAACACATAAGAATGGTATCATTATGAGATGGGTGGGACCTATATCTCCCCCCAATTCATTGGGTAAATATTTTATTTCTCATGAGATAGACATGGCTGGAACGGCAGGTTAAACCGGTTCAGTGAAACAGGACTGAAACGAGGAGTGAACACGGTTTAGAAATGGACTTTGTCCACTAAGCTAGTCTTGTAAATGAGTCTTGACTAATAAGAAATGATTCTCTATGATTATGTGTGCATGACACAAAGTTTCATGTTTTAAGTTATGATTATTGGGATTACATTTCACTTCCATGATTTATCCCATGTTATAAAATTTTGATCTCTTTTGCAGGGTAAGATTTCCAAAATGTTATGTTTTTATTTTGATGTGATTGATATTTCTTTTGTTTACCCTTACTGAGAATTTGAGCACACCCTTTTGTATGTTTTCTTTCCCCAAGTCAGGTATAAGGTTATTAAGTAAGATATGCCAAAATGGACTATAGATATGATGAAATAAATGGGAGACAGTGTAGACGCTTTATGAACCAGTTGTTCATGTTTCCCAGTTTGTAAAGACACTATACCTATATGGTCCTTTCATGGTTTTGTTATATGTTGTAATAAATATGATTCAATTTTGAAGTAATAAAAATGTATGTAATGTATGGGTCGTTATAGTTGGTATCAGAGGAAAGGTATAGTCAACCATTGGAAACTAGGATGTGAATTCCTTAGTAAGAACCCTAAGGAAAATTCTATGAATAGAACACAATCTTAGTGTTTTAGAAATGACCATGAATAACCTAGGATAAGACCGTAAGTGTGAAATTTTACTCTTGATTATGTGGTTTTCCTATTATAATTAGTGTTGCTCACACTATTTTTCTTGGTTTTAGTCAATGGCTGGAACCCGAAGGAACCGTGTTAATGCGGAATGTGACGGGAAATGCAATGATTGTCCCCCTGAGAAACCAAACGTTATGGGATCTGGAATGCAAAATCTTGTAGCCGTGCTTAGACAACTTTCTCAACCTATAAATCAAGCAGGACTTCCAAACGAGCAAAGGAAAGATCAACATTCTATTGAATTCTTCATGAGGCAGCGTCCACCTTCTTTCAGCGGGTCTACTGATCCATTAGTTGCTGGACAATGGATTAGTACTACTGAAAAGATATTTTCAATTATTCAATGTTCTGAACATGATAATGTTATCCTAGAAGTGTATTGTTTGGAAGTAGATGTTGAACAATGGTGGAATCTTATTAAGAATACGAGGCAATGGGATGAAATTGAGTCCATAGAATGGGACGAGTTCAAGAACTTATTTTTCAATAAGTAATTCCCTCGTATTCTCCGAACAAATATGGAGAAAGAGTTTCTTGAACTAAAGCAAAAGGATGATGAATCTCTTGGTACCTATGAAGAAAATTTTACAAGACTTGCAAGGTACGCTTCCAGTATTATTATCCAACATGAGAGTAAGATCGATCATTTCTTTAGTGGCTTAAAACCAAGTCTTCGAAGGGCGTTAGCCATAAGGGACTTCAATAACTACGAGGAAATCGTTCGATGTTCTCTCAAAGTCTATATGGATATTGTAGTAACCCATCCGTCATATGGGTTTGATAAAAAGGGGAAAATGGAATTCAAAGTAAAATCTAAAGATCACACTGAAAAGAAGATGATATTTCCCTTATGCTCAAAGTGTGGAAAGGAACATGGAGGGAGTTGTCTTTAAGGGACAAGTAAATGTTTCCAATGTGGAAAGGAAGGTCATCGGTCATTTGAATGCAGCAATGATGGGATGAAGATGTCTAATGATGCAAACAAATGAAGGGACACACAGAATGTACCTACTACACTTCAATGTTTCAAGTGAAAGGAGATGAGGCATTATTCCAATAAATTCCCTAATCCAAGGGTTGTTGATGATGATCAACATCAACATAATCTTAAGGCTAAAGACAATGGAAAGTCACATGCAATTTCTATCAGTGATGTGGAGTATGATAACGATGTGGTGAAAGGTACACCTACCATCCACTCTAAAGTAGCAAATGTTTTATTTGATTCTGGATCCACCCACTCTTTTATTAATGAATATTTTTCTAAGGGTATCACCGTATTACCTCAACAATTAGATGTTGAGTTAGCTGTGACAACACCTAATGGCACAACAGTCGCATCAAAAGTCTATAATTCTTCCCCGATTGAAGTTTGTGGGAAAGTGCTTCCTGCAAATCTTGTGATACTTCCTATAGTGGAATTTGATGTGATTCTTGGCATGGATTGCCTTTCTCTATATGGAGCTCATATCAATTTCCAACGAAGGGATGTCGGATTTCATATTCCAGATCAATCTATGGTCGTCTATCGATGCAAGGATGAACATAACCTTCCAGTGGAAATTTCTTCCATCTTATGGGTCTTGATTCTAGTTAATGAACGTTATTAATCTCAAATGGTTGATGAGAAACTCACAATTAATAATATTCCCATTGTACGGGAGTTTGATGATGTCTTTCTGGAGGGATTTTCGGGTCTTCCACCAAATCGTGAAGTTGAGTTTTCAATATAACTCGTACCAGGTGCTTTGCCTATTTCAATGACACCTTATAGAATGACCCCAATTGAGTTGCAGGAATTGAAGAAGCAACTCCAAGAGAATCTTGATAAGGGATTCATACGCCCTAGTGCGTCACCTTGGGGAGCACCTATTCTATTTGTTAGGAAGAAAGATGGATCAATGAGACTCTGCATTGATTATCGAGAACTTAACAAGATCACCATCAAGAACAAATTTCCTCTCCCACTCATTGATGACTTATTTGACCAACTACGCGGAGATCAATACTTTTCCAAGATTGATCTTCGTTCAGGGTATCATCAATTAAGGTTCAAAAGGGAGGATATAACAAATACCAATTTCCATACAAGGTATGGACACTATGAATTTATAGTGATTCCATTGTTCTTTCTAATTCCCCTGCTATCTTCATAGATCTGATGAATAGAATCTTTAGAGACTATCTGGATAAATTTGTGGTAGTCTTTATAGAAGATATTCTTGTCTATTCAAAGAGTAAGGAAGAACATGAAGATCACTTGAGAATTATATTGAAGTCCCTGAGAAAGGAGAAACATTATGCCAAATTTACCAAGTGTGAATTTTGGATTAAAAAAGATGCATTTTTTGGGTCACATAATCTCAAAAGAGGGGATATATGTGGATCCACCAAAAATAGAGGTTATTGAAAGATGGTCGAGACCAACAATAGTAACTGAGATCCGAAGTTTTCATGGTTTGGCTGGATATTATCGACACTTTGTGAAATATTTTTCACGATTATCTAATCCACTCACTAGGTTGACTTGAAAAGGAGTTAAGTTTGTGTGGACGGACGAATGTGAAGAGAATTTCAAGGAGTTGAAAAGAAGGTTATCCATTTCACATGTACTCACACTTCCTTGTAGTGGAGAAAGTTTTGTGATCTACAGTGATGCATCCAAGAAGGGACTGGGATGTGTTCTCATGAAAAATGATATGATGATAGCTTATGCCTCACGACAGTTGAAAATCCATGATCAAAATTACCCAACTCATGATTTGGAGTTACCTGCGGAAATATTTGCATTAAAGATTTGGAGGCATTACTTTTATGGTGAATGGTGTGATATTTATACTGATCATAAAGGTTTAAAGTATATTTTCACACAAAATGATATGAATATGAGCCAATGAAGATGGTTGGAGCTGATTAAGGATTATGACTTCTCAATTCATTACCACCCTTGGAATGCAAACAAGGTGGAAGATGCATTAAGTCGACAAGATCATGGCAATTTATCCATGATGAGGATCACAAAAGATCCAATATTTATGGATTTACAAAGGATGGATCTTGGAATTATAATAGAAGGGGGAAAATCGTATCTTTCTCAAATTAATGTTCAACCATCTATACGTGTGAAGATTAAAGAGGCACAGAAAGAAGATGTTGAGTTACAAAAGAAGGTGAGAAATGTTCCTGAATTCAACATTGATTGTGATGGGATAATAAAGCTCAGGAATCAGTTTTGTGTTCCTCCCAACCCCGAATTAAAGAAGGAGTTTCTGGATGAGGCTCATAGTTCTTCATTCTCTATTCATCCTGGAAGCACGAAGATGTATAGGGACCTGAAAGATTTCATCTGGTGGGATGGCATGAAAAGAGATGTTGCTGAATATGTCTCTCGATGCTTGGTTTGTCATCAAGTTAAAGCTGAGAGATAGAAGTCTAAGGGGATGTCACAACCATTACCCATACCCGAATGGAAATGGGAAAACATCACTATGGACTTTGTCACAGGACTTTCTAAAACATCCAAAAGAAAATAATGTTATCTGGGTCATAGTTAATCGTCTTACAAAGTCTGCACACTTCATTGCTATTAGAGAGGATTTCTCTCTGGATCATCTTCCCATGATATATGTAAAGGAAGTGGTAAGATTGCATGTAGTACCACTTTCTATTATATCTGTTCGGGATCCGAGATTTACCCCGAAGTTTTGGCGAAGTCTTCAGCATACTCTGGATACAGAGTTGAGTTTCAGCACTGCTTATCATCCTCAGACAGACGGTCAGTCTGAGAGAACAATTAAAACTCTAGAAGATATGTTGAGAGCTTGATCTATGGATTTCAAAGGTGGTTGGGATCAACACCTACCTTTGGTGGAATTTTCATCTAATAATAGCTTTCACTATAGTATTAATATGGCTCCTTATGAAGCTCTTTATGGAAAGAAATGAAGGACTCCAACTTGCTGGGATGAAGTTGGGGAAAGAAAGCTATTAGGACCTGATCTCGTTGATGAAATGGAAGAAAAGGTCAAATCTATTTAACAACACATAAGAGCAGCTCAGAGTCGACAGAAAAGTAATTCCAACAACCGAAGAAAAGACCTAGAGTTTGAGGTGGGTGATAATGTGTTCTTACGAATATCTCCATGGAAGACGGTCATGAGATTTGGAAAGAAGGGGAAGTTGAGCCCTAGATATATCGATCCTTTTGAAAGACTAGATCGTGTTGGGAAGGTAGCTTACCGATTGGCGCTTCCACCGAATCTCTCTCAAGTACACGATGTGTTCCATGAATCTCTCCTGAGAAAGTACATACCTTATACTTGACATGTACTCAGCTCAGAAGTTCTACCATTGGAGCAAGATCTTTCTAATGAAGAACTCCCGATAGAGATTCTGGATTGTAGCGAAAATTTCCTACAAAACCAGACCACTCGCTTGGTGAACGTTTTATGGAGGAACCACCAATTAGATTAAGATACATGGGGGCTTGAGGATATGATGAGGGAGAGGTATCCTCATCTGTTTGTTACAAAGTGACGAATTTGGAGGGAGAAATTCATTTTAAGGGGGGTAGAATGTAACACACGAGACTTTTATGAGAAGTAATTTGGTTTTATGTTATATAAATCATCAAATGAATCTTTCACTATACACAAAAATAGCTTGGCTTTCTTTACACGCAACCACGGCCTTCCTCAATAGCTTGCATTGTACGCAGTACCGAGTTTCACTAAACAACGATATGCTATTAAAATATTATTAAAACTAACCGTTATGAATAGTACTAACTGAATTTTGAATTTTATAACAATTTAAAACAACTTATACATTTTCTCGAATGAGGTATAAAAGCAAAATCAGTTGTTTTTTTTATAAAAGAAATATTTTTCAAAGAATACAGTTTTGCTGCCTTTTGATGGCGCACCCACATTTAATCTAGTTTTTGACATGTTTATAAGTTTAATATGACAAAATAAAATTCTTCTTTTCAATCAGGGTATAAAAATGTACTCTGGATAACTTTTTGATATTTTTCTGATAACTTTCATATTTTGATGAATTGTAAAAATACGCTAACTTTTAATTAAAAACAACATTTTTCATTGAGATAATTTATATGGATAAATTATAATATTGAATAGTTTTAAAGTATAAATAAAATATATTTTTACCATTTAATATAATTTATGTCATTATCATTAACTTCAGATTGAATTCATAGGTAAAAACATTTCAATCTTTGGCAATGTTTTAACTTCTAAAACCCGTTTTCCTAACAACTGGATTTATTTTAAATTAATTACTGCAACTTATATGTTTTGAATTTTGAAAAATGGATTCCATATTCAGAATCAGTGGGTCCAAATTATGTTAATAGGCTACTTTTTATTTTTGGGCATTATGAATAGTAACTACGGTAAATTTTATTTACCATAGTTAAAGGTAAATCGGGTAATTAAGGGTAAATATAAGATTATAAAATTACCCCAACACCTACCAAAATCCTATTGGATTACTAAATTTCGATCCATATCACCTAAGGGTCGTATTATATTCTTTTAATAGACTTTTTTCCATGAAAATAATTTAATTATTATTAAAACCATAGAATGTGACAACATGTCGCTTTCTTAAATCTTATAAGTATAATAATTTTAATTTGGTGATAAACATAATGAAACTTCGAACATGAATACACTCCAGAAATCTGATACAATTATCTACATCAAAGGAATTTATTTTGAATTTTTAGGGATTAAATAAGTATCATTAAGTATGACACACTAGTGATGTCGAAATTATTTTATTAATTAACATATCAAATAAATTGTTTTAAAATATTAAAATAAATATTATATGAACTCTTTAATGTGATACACTAATTTTATAGATACATATTGCATTTTATGAATCTAGTATAGCTTTTTTTTCGAACATATCTTCTGTATATAGTTTATTTAAATTTAAATAAATAAATAGTGTCAAAATTGACACTATTGTTATTTTATAAAAATAACATATTATAAAATTGTTTAAAAATCACAATAATATTTAAAAATTATAAATTAAAATTTATATGGTCGAAAATGTCATAAAGTGTCAAACTATGGAAAATTAACAACACATATGTAATTATTTATAATAATTTAAAATTTAGAATTTTATTACCACAAATAAAATTAAATTGATGAATAAAGATAAATCAAGTTGATAATGTTTAAAATAAATTCATAATTGTATAAATTTTAGTGGATGATGAGATTACAACCCTATCTCATCTAATATTTGGATATGAGTCATTATGGATGTTTTTATGTGGGGTTGGGATTTAATATAAACTAATATTTCTTATATTTCCAATGGTGCCCCTCTCCTCCCTTATAAAATGGAACCTCCTCCATATCTTCCTCACACCAAGTTGAGCCTTCAAGCTCAGCCAAACCCAGCCCATTTCACTTCCCCACTTACTTGGAAAACTACTTGAGGTATTGGTCTTATCAAAAGACCAACTCTAGTGCCTTAAGAGAAATTTTAAAGGAGGCACTTTGAGAAAGAGGTAATACCTTCTACCATTTTCTTCAAGTTCCATTCTTCTTCTACTCTCTCTTGTTTAGTTGTTTAATTATGAGGTAATACTATCAGTATCACTCATATACTGATATGTTATTATAAATATGAAACAACTCTATTTCACCATCTATCCATCCTTCTGAATACGAAATCACCGTGCGTGCATACGTACAGAATACAGTCTCCACGCCGTGGTGTAATCTATTTTCCCCCACCACCTTACTTGGATTGGTATAATGGTGTAAATAATAAATATATATGATAATTTTAAAGTGATATTGATTCATAAATAGTATACATACACTCCAATAAAATTCCATGATCAAGGGAACGATATCATCGCTCGTGCGTACGTACGGAATACCGTCTCCACCATGTGATACAACTCATTCTACATGATCATCATTTCATAATGATTATATAAATTAATTGAATAAATAAATATGAAATATAGTGCACTAATACCATTCTGGAAATTATTTATCTATAACCTAAAGAGAAGAATAAGAATTCATTCGACAAAACACGCATAAGAACAAAAAGTAATAAACACCTGAATAACAAGTAGTAATGAAATATTACTAATAAGAAGCTAAGAATATGACCATATATGATATCATAAAAAATTATGATTCTGTAATAAGTCAATAACATTATTTAAATCATTATACATGAGGTTCAGACACTTGCGAAGCAAATCGGATCTAAGGTAAGGGAAAAATATCACAATCTCATTTTTATCCGAGATTGTTTATACTTTGAAATTTACCGGGGTGTATTTTATCATCCACATCCATGTTTCATCAATATGTAATATTTATATCCTTCTACAATAGTTTATATCCAGTTTTACCCTTCGGTGAGTTTTTTTGTAAATGATATGAAAGGAATATTTTGTCATTTTTCGTACGAGCTACTTTTTGACTTTTCCGACAAAAGTACGAGAAGAATGTTTTCTTTTAACTTATACGGAATGAATGGATTTTTAAAACATTATTTCAAAGAAGCTTCCCTTACAAGTTTTTAAGTTTATTTTTAATCAACTTCTTTTATTTTATAATTATATGACATGTTAAGAAAGGAAAAGTGTTTTTGATGTAGAAAAGATATTTTCCTCAAGAATGGAGTTCAAGTGTTTTATCAAAATTATTTTCCATCTAGGATAATAAAGGGTTCAGTTTCTATACCTATTATTACATGGATTTTATTATGTTGCGATGTAATTATTTTTATGAATTCCATTATCTTATATGAATTATTTTATGATATCACGATGTTTAAGATTCCCATTTTATTACATGGGTTATGCTATGATGTATGGTTTATGATTTTGTGGCTCGCATAAGAATGGAATCATTATGAGATGGGTGGGACCTATATCTCCCTCTAATTCATTGGGTAAAGAATTTATATCTCATGAGATAGACATGGCTGGAATGGTAGGTTAAACCGGTTCAGTGAAACATGACTGAAACGAGGAGTGAACTCAGTTCAGAAATGGACTTTGTCCACTAAGATAGTCTTGCCAATGAGTCTTGAAAAATAAGAAATGATTCTATATGACTATGTGTGTATGCCACAATGTTTCATGTTTTTTGTTATGATTATTGGGATTACATTTCACTTCTATGATTTATCCCATATTATGAAATTATGATCTCTTTTGTAGTGTAAGATTTCCAAAATGTTATGTTTTTATTTCGATGTGATTGATATTTCATTTGCATACCCTTACTGAGCATTTGAGCTCACCCTTTTGTATATTTTCTTTCCCCAGGTCAGGAAGAAGGTTATTGAGTAAGATATGCCAAAAGGGACTGTAGATTTGATGAAATAAATGAGAGACAGTGTAGACGCTTTATGAACTATTTGTTTATGTTTCCCAATTTCTAAAGACACTATACCTATACGGTCCTTTCATGGTTTTGTTATATGTTGTAATAAGTATGCTTCAATTTTGAAGTAATAACAATGTATGTAAAGTATGGGTTGTTATAAACATGAATAAATAAAGGGAAACTTAGTCAAAAAATGTTAATAGTAATAACATGGTGTGAAAACTAAAGATCCATAGGCGACAGAAAAACCCATTATTTCAAACAAAATTATTAAAAAAAGTATTATTTTGATTTCATGAACTTTTTTTTGGATTATAGAGAACATGGTTTGAAATATAAAAACACTTAATCAAATAAATGGTGATCTAGGAATGTGATTCTAAATATAAATAATTTTAATTTATAGGTAAAATCTAAGAAACATATAAAAAATACTTATATAGATTTATACTTTAGAATGAGTTCAAAAGGAATACCCTAATATTGTGGTGTTGTTTTAAAAATAATACATGATAGATATATTTTACTTGTTTATGTTTTAGGAATTGTTTTTCATTTTTTATATATAATATAAGGAAATATATACACATGATTTATTTCCATGTCATATGTGAAATTATAACCACTGGTTGTGTTTTTTAATAAATATCCACCTCATATTCATATCAAAATTCACATGATGAATGATAAATATGAATTTTAAATTCATTAAGAAAGAACATGAAAAATGTAATCTGTTTTAGGATAGTATTCTTTATATTATGAAGGATTTTTTGACAAGTTATTTATCAAAATGATAAACAATTACTAAAAACTAAAAAAAGATTTCTTGATTAAATATGATTTACAAATTAAATTAATAAACCATCATATGAGGATACTTTTCTCTTCATAACATTAATATAAATATTAACACATTAAATCATTCCATATTTAAATGAGTTTTAAAACACTTCAAAAGCATACCTCAATAAGTTTTTAACCCATATATCAGAAATACCCACTTATATATTCTTTCGAAATTAACTTCATCATTATCCCAAAATTAAAAAACCTCAATTATATTATAAAATATTCCTTGACACAATATAAACCCAAATTTTACTAATATTTTACTAAGACAACATGAATCAACATGACATAAAACAATAAAAAAATATATAATTAGACAAATTTACTCAAATCTCTATCTATTAAATAATTTCTACCGCTTTTTCATAAAAACACATAGGTTGAAAAATATTCAATAATAATTTAATTTTCTAAAACCACATCATAAATTTCCCAAAAAATAACTTTAATCATATTATCACTAATAAAATTTTTCAATCACATGTGCTATCAATACGACTCAACTTATACTCCCAAAATAAATTAACCCATTATCCAAATTAACCATATCTACCTATATATAAAATCACATAACAATATAAAGGGTTATACAATACATAATATATTATTCATCCTTAGAACAAATAAACACCACATTAAATATTATTAATAACCTCAAAATAAAATCAAATAATACCTCCAAATGGTTTTCAATTCATTTGAACTATTAATCAATATTAAACATATCAACCCATAATGGTTACTAAAAATCTAAAATTATCATAATGTATTTACATCTTAGCTTATAAAGATATCTTAACTATTCCATGATACAAACTATAATTCGAGTTTAATTTACAATAAATATTGGGAGGTCAATTAACATTGCCAAAATTTGAGTTCAATTTACATTACAAAAACATTAAAGCTTGCAAATTGATCATCATAATTTAGAATGTTTATGATGATAAAAATAGGCATCCATAATATAAATGTTAAAAAATATTCTATTCACACAGTAATAAATCAATTAAATAATATAAAAAAAGATAATGATAAAAATATTCATTTTTAAATATTTTTAAATAATTTTAATGTTAATATAAATTTTACATTAAAAAATTACATAATTTTATGGGAAACATTATTCAAAAATGTGGAAATTTTGGAATAAGAGTTCAAATATAAACTTTTAAACAATTAAAATAATGTTTTAAAAAAAAATATTACCTCGAGTCATGACTAAATTCATGCATCATATTCTATACTAAGCAAAAAAATATTTTTTTTCACATTATTTATATCCTTTTTCATACTCAATCTATTATTATTATTTATTTTATTACACTTATTATCTTATTTCATTTTATTAAAAATGTGGCATTGTTCATGTTAATCATTTAGGGGTCATTAAGTTTATAATCAATAAATTATATTTTGTATCATAATATTGGTAATTAGTATTTTTACAATCGATACATAAGTTTCAAATGTCTCATGGAATAGTTCCAATATAATTTCATAAATATAAGAGTTTAATATGTTATTAAATAGTTACTTTTTTTGTAAATATTGGAAGATAATACTACATTTATGATTTAAAACAAACATGTTTGGCCAGTTGAAATTAAAATTTTATTAATTAAATTTCACCATTACATAATGTTTATGAATATTTATTAATATTTTTATATATTTATAGAGTCATTTTGTAATTATATGGAACTTTTGGAGAGGGGAAGCACAGAACACTTAAAAATATATATTTTTTAAATTGTTTATTTCATTAAAATAATTGAATTTATAAAAACATTAAATATCTATATTAACATAATATAACAATTAGAAAATAATAAATTCACTACTACTAAAAAATTTATAGGTATTTACATATTCTTAATTATTTTTGAAATAAATGTTATAACATTGTTTTGGATGGATGTAAAAATGTCTAAAACAAGAACATGTTTTAAGGACTAAATGAGTAAGAATATATTAATGTTCAGTAATAATATCACATTGAATGAAGATTAAATAATTATAAAATACTTTCTTAAATTGATAAATCAGATTCAATAAGTGGTATATGAAGAAGATAAATGAAAGAGAATAAAACAAATTTATTACTTAAAATGTGTCTCGATAGGATGATTTTATGTGGTTAAAGCATACAATGGCTATTTAGTGCTAATATTTTTGATATAATGGAGAAATTGTCTTTCCAAATCCTTAGACATTTTATAGATCTCATATTTAACCATTAAATTCATTTTTAGAACCAGCCATCTACAGAGATGATGAAAAATGAGATATGTCCTTCATGGTGTTGGTAGTCCACACGTAACATGAGTAACATTTTAATTTTCCAAAAAATGGAAAGAATATAGGTAATGATTAGTCTATAAAAATAGTAACATTTAATTATAATAATGAAATTTTTTTCATTATATCAGTATGTTTATAATATATTTTTAGGATGTAGAAGAAGAATGAAACTTGAAAGACACCGGTTTATACAATTACCAATTCCTTGGATATCCTCCTTTAAAAATATCTTTAATTAATTTTTGATTGGTAATTTGGGATGGAAAAAACATTTCAGACGTGATAAATAGAGTTAGAGAATGATTTTTTCATTTCTTGGTTGAGCTGAGGTGGTTAAAGTGCATGTAAAGGAGGGAAAATCTTATAAATACATTTTCTTAATGTATAATAAATATAATAATCAAATAATGTTTAAAAAAATATCCCAATTGAGAATTTGGAATAATAATTTTCAATAATCCTTCAGCTAATCAATTATGAAATTTTCATGTTATATTTTATCCCTGATATTCAAGTTAATCCTCCCCTTTATACCTTTTCACCATTATTGTAGTGATCAACTTTTTCCAAGGTAACTCATTTATATGGTGAAAATGAAATTTTTCATATTGAAAAAATTAAACCTTCTAATTATATATATATATATATTATTGTTGTTTTTGGAAAATATTTAATTTATATTGGTAGTAAAAATTAATTTTAATATACATATGATTAATGAAATAAAAATATTTTTTAAAAAAAGATCATTCAAGTAAATATAAAGAATTATTACTCAAATAATATATATTATTGGTTCTACTAGTTTTTATTAGTCTGAGAATAAAAAATTTATATTTTTTTACATTAAAGGTATACCACAACTGAATGGTTCATTATGAATACTTAATTAAAGGAAACAATCCCAAAAATAGTTTTTTAATAAAAAAAATACAACTTATGTTCCAAAATGTCATGAATCAGTTTTTTAATTGAAAATATTATTTTTAAAGTAATTATGGTACTACATATGTACATTTTTTGTTGATAAAAAGGTTTCATAAATTTTTAAGACATTGTTATATCATGATTATTTCTAATAAACGGAATTGTTTTGTGGAAGAACAATGTTGTCCAATATTCTCCCAAATAATAAGAATTTTTTTAAAACGTCCAAAATTTATCCCAAGATTTATTTGATCGGGTCATAAGTTAAATGAATTAAAATTTACAAGTTAACATTCTAAAATTTTAAAACATACATTTAAATTGAACCATATAATATATGGAAATAATTTTATTTAAAATAAGAACTTTTTATTTTGTAATGAAAAATGATATCGTCAATTCCTTATATGAAAGATTTAGTTTTCATAAAAAATATGTATATTAATTTTTTGAATTACCCTCAATATACATTTTTAAAATATCTAGTTATTAATTAATTCTTAAGATCGGTAAAGTAACTAATCTTGAAAAACCATTATATTGAACCATTAAATAAAATATATATTACGTCATCAAGTCAACATTATAATTTTAAATACATAATGAGTATCTAATTGATTATATTATTTATTTATTATCATAATATAATACTATATAAATTTTAATAGATAATAATAAAATTCACAATATTTAATATTAATACACCATAAAAGAGATATATAAAGAAAAATAAAACGTTTTTCATAACCAACGGGGAAATACAGTCTAATATACACCCAAAATAGATCTATGATTGAAAATGCAATCAACTAGTAGAAAAATAATTCCGAAATTTAAATTGAATTATAGGTAACCTAAAAATCATTTGGAAACATTCCTCTATCAATGATATGTGTTTATTGCCTCTCAGTATCCTTTAGTGATAAAATGATAAAGACCCATCATATTGTGAAGATTCCACCATGATTGGATGAAATTACAAATAATAACCGAACTTAATACATCGAAAATAAAATGGGAGATTAATGTTTTGAAGAAAATGGATAAGGAGGGAATATTTTATAGAGATGATGTCCTGAAATAAGTCGGAATCAACTATGAACCAAGGGGATCGAAGAGTGATTCGTGGGAAAAAAGAAAGGGTTAGATGGGTATCCAATTTCCTTCTCTTAAGCACTTATTCATGTAAACTTAGGTTGGTAAAGTCTAAAATTATTATTATTACCCACATAGAACATTTATGTCCAAAGATCGCCAAGTTCCTAATTATCTCCCAATAAGTACCTGAGGAGGCACCATCTACCCGATAGAGTTTTATCAGGCACCCTATAGAACTCCAAGGACTCTTAAACACTATGATCATCATAAGATAAATGGTGGATCCCTATAAGATACATGGTTATGTATATATTCTTTGGATGAACACCACCAATCTCTAACCATTTCATGATCTCCCAATCCACTCTATAAACATTAAAACCCATAAAAAACATATCAAATAGATGTTCCAAAAAATAGTTGATCAAAATAAAAATTCTCAAAACATCTCTATCTGGAGGGATAAATAATTCAGGTTCATCATATAATTACCTACCCATAATTATACAGGTCAATATAATAATTATTCAATATTAATTATATATATATAATTGAGAGGCTTCTAGATAGTTTATACATTTTTTAAAACTCTATTACTTTTTAAGAAAATTTATGAAAGTTTAATAATTTATAACTTTTCATAAATTCTTCAATAACACACTATGGATTTATAAATCTTAAAATGAAAAAGGACATTTTTTTCCTTGAATGATATTTTTTATCACTTTTGAATTACCTAATATTAATATTTATTTGAATCCTTAGGGACCATAAATGGTTTTTAGGGGTGTCAAGACCCAATCCCTCTAAAGGCTACCCTTCAAGGATAATAATGGAATGAGAAAGGTAATGACCCTTGAGTCCCACCTGCTATAGGATTGGGGTTGGAAATATGAACCAATGGTATGAATATATAAAAAAAGTGAGGCATTACCCTCTATAATAATATTATCGACAGATTCTCTAAGTCAACAACATTAAACTCATTAAATTAACATCAATAGGTATAAATAATTCAATAAGGTATGTATAAGTAAAATAAATAATGATAAAAGTCTCTAAATAAATACCCAAAAAATGATAAGGTATAAAAACAACATCCAATAGCATCGAGAATGTAATGTCTATATGAGTGCAAAAATTCCTCCTAGAAAATTGAAAATAGTTTGTTTATTCGTTGGGTGAGAATATATGTCTACTCGGTAGGATAACCATATTTTATCATGCACATGAGAAAAGAGAATTCTAATATATTAGGGTAAAAACTATTACTGATATCACCTATAGCAGTATACTAACCAGGCCCATTCTCACCATTCATTCTAACCAAATAATGCATACAAATATAATAACATAATAAGAATCATATCGATAAAAAGGTACCCCAAATTTCTTTAAAAAAAATTAAATTCTTTCAAAACACATTTTTGTATTATTTGGAACTCACATATCTTCTAATCAAAAAATCATGCCATTTACCCCATGTGAAACTATCCATCACATCACATCTCTCTCAAAGACGCCTTGGATATCACATCACAACATATCATTCCCAAATACTCCTAGTCCATTAAATCACACCACATATCATAACCATAATATTAGGGTGTCATAAACATTTTGGACATAAACCTCGTTATATCCTCTTACAATGCATGATAAATGATTTTCAATAGAGACAATTACATTGTAGTGATGTTTTATGAGGTGATGAGGCATCATATGGCGGGGTTCGTGCATGATAAGATGATGAATCAATGTTTCTTTCCTTAATTCTCATGATATCCGACAACTCCGGTTGTGAGATTAGATAGGGTGTGATGGAACATGTGTCTTCAGGTGATATGTTGTGTAATGTGATTTCTGATGTGTATTTGGGTGAGTTGCGTTGTGGTTTGATGGCCCATGTGTATTCAGGGGAAATGTCAAGATATAGAATGATTCACCATGGTTTCATGGAATAATAAATGATCATAATATTTGAGAGAACATGTAAATACATCATTTGGGTGTGATACTAGAAAATAAATAGAAAAGTGGTCTGAGGAACCCTTTTTTCGATATTTTTAATATTATATTACTAAAAATGGATGTTTCGTTGTGATCTTTTCAGGGTTATGATGGTCTTAGATCATTAAATTCTATAGGTGTTTTTGGTTCTACTATTTTCTCACTGGTTATTTCTTATTCTATCTTCACATGTGCATAATAAACATTGGATACCCACCGACTATACTTGCATGATCACCAAACATATATAGAATAGATTTTTAGCTCTCCATGAAGCTTTTTGGATCTGCTGAACATTACTAGCATAGAACTTTTGGGATATTTCTATATTTTCCCATTATATATTTTGGTCATTTGTTTTGATAATTTTATCTATGTCTATTTTACTTATAAATTCATTGTGGTATAGTTTTCATTTACCTTTTATATTATATCGTGGAGTATCTGGTAGTTTCTTTATCATATCTACCGATAATATTATTATAGTGGGAAATTCTTCCCATTCTTGGAATTTTCATAACCTTAGTGTTATTTACCAACATGGGGCCTACTAAAGGTAATAATCGGGGTTTACATTCTCTTTCTAGTAATTTTTGGACTATGAGGGGTACCGTTGGAGTGAGGGGTCATGAAAGGCTAGTATCGATGAATTTTGAAGAATATAATAGAGATTGGAGTTAGGCGTAATGATGATTTCAAGGATTGGTAAAAAAAATATCAGTTGATTTAACTGTTTGACATAGGAATGGGAACACCATATAGGAAATAGAATTTTAGGTCTCCTAAGATATGATTCATGCCATATTAGTCTAACAAATGACCATTTTAGGTGATTCCACTTGTAGGGTGGATACCTAGTTGAGGTAGTTGAGTCATGATTGATTTGTGTACTATTTTTAATTGGTGGTCTTTAGAATGTTGTAAAAATGGTGAAATGAGTTAAATAAATTTTAATAAAAATTTCATACTTCTAGGGAAGAAGAGATTTTTATTTCCTCATTAATCTCTGGGGCCTAGTTACCAACTAATTGCTATTTTTCAATTGGAGGTTCATAATGAAGAACCATTTGACCATTTTATGTTTAATCTAGTTTTGTATGATGATTTTTGGTAGAAAAATTGTGATATTTTCAACATTATGATTTGGGGAAGTAAAAGTGTAGAGTTTTTGATCCACCGATGGATAGTAGGTTTGTGGATCTCATGGTCATTTTTAAATTGATATGTTCCCCAATGGATTATTGGACGCCTTTTGTAGTCAAAGAGATATTGTAAGATTCAATTAAATTATGGATTCTATATCATAGTTACTAGAAGGAGGGAGATGTTACATGGGTCTACTTTTATATTGAGCTCAACTAGAGTTTATCACATTTTCCATGAAGGTATAGAAGAGGTAGAAGAATATCTCCCCCTATCAGCGGAGTACATTTATATTTGGGATGAGAATCTTGATTGAGACATTTTTCCATTTCAGTATATCTTTTTCTTGATGAGGATTCCAATATAGGACTTCTTCCGGAAGAACATCATCCTTTGATCCAATTTATAGTTAATCATTTTATATTGGTCACATATTTGGGGGCTCATTAGATATTTGAGTTGATTGAGAAGATGAACAGTTTAGGAGGTTTACCATGGGAGGGGAACCAAGATAGTTCCTTAGGGAATAATTTATTTGGTTCCAGGTTTCCGGCACTAGGTACCTAAAGGTTTCAACCCACATAGAGTCAACATCAGTAGAATCCATTCCAAACATATAGGGATAATGGTTTTCATTATATAAATAGGTAATTAGTTCAAGTGTATTTTCCCTATGGGGTTTATATATATCGTAAATATCAATGTGTAGTAGTTCTTCAATCATAGTATGTTAGTAGTGTGCAGGTTCAACGTCTACCTCTTCTACATTTTTTAGTAAGAACATTGAGCTACATGGAAATAATTCTTAAACTATTTTGAGATAATATGGATAACATAGAGGGTAAAATTAGGATATTAGTCATGGTAAGGGATAATGACATGAATGTGGTTATGGAGGTGGTAGTTAACAGAGTGGATGATAAGACGGGTGTGGTAAGATTCATATGGTGGAGTCTGTAATTTCAAAGGGGCCATGGATTATTCATGGTATGATTATATTATAATCCACTCTTACTTTTGATTTATTTGATTTAAGATATTTTTACTCCTTTTTTATACATTTTATGCCTTTTCCCTATGTCTAGACAAAGATAGGATTCTTATTTATGCAGTTTTGGATATTATAGTCAGAGGCATGACCAACATGTTTGATTTGTTCTGGGGCACAGATTGATGATGATGCAATAAAAAAACCATGTGAATTTTTTATTTATTGCATATTCAACAATATGATTTCATTCTCATAATTTATTAATTACATTATGTGAATTCCTTTATTGAATTATTTAGGAGGAGTTTCTTGTTCTTGGATGTTGATGATGTGGTTTTTTGGGAAAGTGGAGTTATTTTGTGGTTAGTAGACATGCAGATCCCATTAATTCTTTTATGGCTTAATTGTCAATGGATTTAGTTGAAATTTGAATGGAAGAGGATCCTAGGGTTTTGGGGTGATTTGGATGTTTTTTCTAGGGAGGTTTTGGTGATACCCCTACAACTTGATGTTGTGTTCGGAAAAGACGTACAACCCAGTAATTATCCAATTTCAATGATTCCTTATTAGATGGAACCTTATCAGTTGTGGAAAATAATGATTTTGAAAGATTATTTGAGGGATAAGGGTTTTATCCATCGCGTTATTTAATCATGGGGTTCTCTTATATTATTCTCTAAGAATGAGGATAGTGATATGATGATGTGTATAGAATACGAAAGGATGAACCAGGTGAAGAATAAGAATTTTTATCCCCATTCCAGGAATCAAAGTTCATTTTGACCAATTAAGGGGAACTTTTTGGATTTCTATGTTTGATATAGGAGATAGATATCACCAATTGATAGTAAATGTGGATAGTATTCCAAATAATTCCATCAGATATATGTTTGGGAACTTCAGGTTTTTAGTTGTGTCATTGGTTTCGTAAATGAACCAGATGGATTCATGGGTCTTATAAAATATATGTTTTGTGTATTATTGGACCAGTTTGTATTCGTTCTCATCAATGAAATAGTTATCTACATGATGTTAGAGAATGATAATGTTGATCATCTCATAAATATATTATATTTAAATTGATTCAACCAGCTCTATGGAATGTCCTAAATGTATTTTTTTTTGAAACAATAGGTGAATTTCCATAAGAATGCGGTGGCCCAGTTTGGTGTATCCATGAACCCATTATTGTTAAAGGAAGTTTTTTTGGGATGGACCTAAGAATGTTGCAATGGTTCATAGGTTTCTTGGAATTTTAATCTATTAATAGATGTTCTTGTCTGATTTACCATGGATTGTGGCAACACAAATACATTTCACTAGGAAGTATTTGGATTTTATATCAATAGATTTGTTCCTGGAATCATTTGACTACCTGGATGGGAGATTTATCAGTGCTTTAGTTTTGGGAGGGAGAGGTGATTTTTGATGTTTTTGTTATTCTTCACGTCTATGATTGGGATTTGTTTTAATTTAGAAAAAACAATTGATTAGATATTGGTCTAGGAAGATTCCTTGCTAAGAGAGTAAAAATTATACAATTGATCTAGATTTAGAGGTTGTTTTTCACTAATGTTATTGTCAAATTGTAACAATGGGGAGTTCTTTATTTCCTTCAATGTTTATAATAGTTTGGCATATATCTTTTCATAGTGTGATATGAATCTATGAAAATGTAGGATGATTGTGTTTCTTTTGTAGTACGAATTTACGATATCATACATCATAGGAAAATAATTATTATATGGTTGATTCTTTGAATAGGAAATTGTACTCTATAATAAAATCACATAATAGTATAGGTTTAATGAAATTCCATTTCGTTCTACGATGGCATCCAAAACCCCCCCACTAATGTAGGCATCAACATCTATTTGAGGTCGATTTCATCCATTTAGTGGTAGTTTCTTAGAACTATCCTAGAACATTTATGTAGCAGTTATTTTTTTTTTTGGTTTTAGAGGTTGTTTCCCCTACAAACAATGTTGATGACATATAAGTGGTTTAGACCTCTGTTATATCCTCCATATTTTTAGTAGAGGAAATTTCCTCTAAAACCAAAAAAAATGATCAATAAATAAATATCATCCTTATATAGTAGTGGTTTAAATAGCCACTATATAGCACATTCAAAAAATATAGCTGCATAATATATATCCATAGAACAACCAAAACAAAATTGATACATATACCATAAATCAGCTGTAAATTAGCATCAAAGATATAATACTGGGTCAATAAAAAGTAAATTCCGGGATCAACACTAGATATTAATGACTGTAGGAGTGAACTCATGATATGGGATTTGATTGATATTAAATAGGGGTGTTTATATGATGCAGACCATTGGGTCTACTAATTATGTCTATAATTAAAAAATTAGTACATAGGCAATGCATATAATGATTATCAAAGAAACAAACATTCCATAAAAGTAGACATTCCTAAAAAGTAATAAAAACTATATCAACCAATATTGTCATTATAATAAATTAAAAACATGCTTGATGTAGTAATGAAGTATACCATTAAAATAATATCCATGTTCGGCATACACAAATATGAGATATTATACTTGTGATGGTAACAAACAAGGTTTAATATCATGTAAAAATTAATAGGCTTGTCCATGGATACATTACAGCATGTATTTATGGAAAAACATTCAAGAAACTATTCAATTCCTACGACATCCTATGGAAAAATAAATGATGGAAATAGTGAACTCATTACAGAAAATTACAATAAGTTGTAAAAGACCAAAACATGTTATTAAAGTAATGAATACTAGCGGTAATGTTCAAAATGACTTGTTCATGACATATATTGTTCTAGAGCCACATGTTTTTTAGGTAAATACAGATTTCCCAACCAGAAACCACAATATGGTTTCTAAATCACCGTATTAGTGTTAGTTTTTCATATATTTCATTACAGACCATATTCAAATCCAAATGAAACCCTAATCATCACATTATGAACATTGATCGACACCCTATCCATCTCCATCATCAATTCCTGCTACCAGCACCTTCATGACAATTAGGTTGAAAATTAAAAAGTGTTGAATTTTTAAATTTATATATATACCCAATAAATATTTGTGTACAAAATGATTCTGAAGTTGCATGATTTAACTACTCACTTCTATCTATTGATGAAATATCATCAGGGACAGATCCAGTCATATTCTGATAAAATTCAATCAACACATTATGGAGAGCGATGACCACTGCATATTGCATCTTTATATGATCTTCAGGTTCCTGAATTGTGCATTTTATTGAACAAACATCTATATGAGATTATAAATGTAAATAGAAACTAAAAACTATATTAGAGGTTTCTCTAATCCTTAGTTGCCTGTAAAAGGCCTCATATGGAAATGTCCCCAAACAAACTCCATGCACTCGACCAGGATACTCCTTCCCAATAACATGGTCAACTAGATCATCCTGGGAGACCAGAAAGGACTGTATGATATTGGCATACTATAGTTCTTCTAATTTTTCATATAAATCAAATATCAAACGTATTTTAATAAAAACATATTAAAATAGATACTACTAATAATAAGTTAATACAATCAAAATGTAATTCATACCTCAACTTCTTTGGTATGCTCATTAAAATAACTCCAATTAGATATTGTATGAAAATCATTCAATAGGACTGTTTGGGAAACCTAGTTCCATAAATTCCTTCACTACATTAGACAAATATAAATCAAAAATTTAATATATGAAATAGATAATTTTATATTATAAATATTTAAAATAATTAAAATATTACTATATTTGATCAGTTTATGGAAAACCCATTTTCCCCATCTTTATGTTGGATAATATATTTAGCTCGACTTGATGAATATTTCCACCAAGCATCCTGAAATAAATAACATTTAATTTAATAATAATTTATGCAATGAAATCTCCTTTCCATATGCATATAAATTTTTAAAATGAGAATAATATAATAATATGTATTTCAATATCATGTGCTTCTGACGATGATATCCATCAACAAAAAACATACATTTCTCTATAGGTACTCTTTTGGGTACATTATCATATAGGTAGTAAGTGATCAACGAAGGATAATTTAATTCATTCCATATTCTATGTTTAAAATCCTTCCATTTCATAGAAAAAAATAAATTTCCACTTTCGGTCTATAAGATTAGAAATGGTGAGTAGAATAACACATTTACAAAGATATTAGTTTTTAAAATATTAGAGTTTAATAACACAATGACATTAAATTACACATTAATATAATAAAATTAAATTTATTAAAGAAATATAGACATTATTTTTTAATGATTAAGGTTCATGTATCCAATCAGTATAAGTAGCTGAGGGTTTAACTGGCTACGCCGCCAGCTTACCGAGAAATTGGCCAAATAATCTTATGACATCATCCATATGAACCCCATAATAGAAAAATGGAAAAATATATTCAATCCATTCAGATTCCTTGAATATAAACTATTCATAATTTTATCTATAGTAACATTATTTCAAATTTAATGAAAAAATAGTTAGTATTATACAAAAGTAAAATAACAATATTCTTGTGAAAATTTGTATCAATAATTGTCACACTCCAATATACTCACGAATAAATAGGAGTTACGACCTCCTACCACATTGTTTAATCTACTGAATGGGGAGGTGATGTCTCAAATGATGGTGGGATATTGATGAAGGGTGTCCTAGATGCTGACTGAATGGAGGGTGTGAGAGATAGTTCAGTGGGTAGATGAATGGTTTCTCAGATGTTATAGGGAGAGAGAATGTTGGATCATTATATATCAATGTGGTTGAGTGAACATCGACTGGGCTTCAACTACGACCAATGAAACACATCCTCCTTGTCATTATTATAATTTATTGAAATAAAATTATATTTACATCATATATTTCATAAAATAGATCAACAAAATATATCAAATATAATAGTTGCATAGTACTGAAAAACATCATATACATTGTTATGATATTGAATGTCAAGAATATAACATAAGTGGTTGATGAATTAAATATTGAAGTCACATATTACTATTATTCCTTCATTCATGCTATTTCCCTACTCTGTCATTACTTCATTTACTTTATACACCCATAAAAGTCTAATATTTTCAATATTATGATTGAAAAATTAGTTTGTTTATTATGTCGATGGGATTTATATTTAGATTTAATATCTTCCCCTTCACCACGTAGATTATAAAAGTCTCTTTGTTTTACGTGAATAATTACATCAACCATTCATCCTAGAAATATCCCACAAAGCCTACTATTTTTTCATATAATTTTAAGATATACAGATCGTTTAATTCATATTCACCTATATCTATCATGTCAGATATCTCCATCGAAGTAAATTTCATGAAATGTCTTTCAATATTCCTAGTAATATTAACCCATAGGTATTTTAATAATAAAACTAAAAAATGAAATTGGTAGTTTAATTCAATAATATCACTCGAATTTACATTGTATCCCAATTCAGCAACCATATAAATACTATTAATATGTGTTTTCAAACCCTCTTACTGATATAATTTATGAAATTTAATGTGATTTACACTATATTTGTCGAACATTCATGCCTCATTTAGAGGACCACAATCCCAAAATATCAATTCGTTTGAAAAATTCAGCTCGATTATCTATATTAATGATAAAAAAATTGTAATACACACTATTAGATAAAAAATATGTTTCAACCTAATATCTATATTGATTTTAATAGTTATGAACTTCCATGATGTGAAAACTAATCTAAATGAACTATATTGACATCTATTATTATATCTATATCATTTCATGTTTGGCCTCTCATTCATATCTTTGTTATTTTATTTCTATTCAATAAATGGATCTTTAACCTCACTATTTAGCAGCACATATCTATGTTTGTGTAATACTTATTAGAACCACAGTAATTCTATGCATGATTTGGAGAATGGTTTGTGTTTGTTTTAAATCCTCAGTGGTAGTTCAGAATGTGTGCCAACAAAGTGATCATAAAGAACAAGAAGATAACAGTATTGAAGGTGGCACCATTTTCCAGTGTACTTAAAAGAGAGGAAACTTGCGTGCCTAATGTTTTTCAATATCAGATCATCAAAATATTGAAAATGGATAAGGGGCGCCCAATTTTTGGTGTTGGTCGTGCAAGTGAATTGCGCGGAAAAGACTTGCGCACAAAAACTTGAGCGTCGAGGGAAGACTTTTGAACTATCACGTAGGTTATCCAAATGCCTATAAATAAATGTCATCTCCTCCTCATTCATAACGATGGTAGAGACTTAGATAAATTTAGTGCTCCCATCAGGCGTGTGTAGTGGTCTCACAATTAGTTGTGGGTCATGAAAGTATAAGTTGTGCGACAGTTGTCTGTTGCGCGTCTAAGGAGTTTTGGGTGACAAAGGGTGTTGGTCTCCTAAGTTTGGATTTTGGAAAAGAAGTGTCACATAGGTGGTTTGGTGACACTTTCACACCAGTTTTTAAGAAGCGTGATAGTTGTCCTTTGCGAGCCAAAACCATTTTGGGTGGAAAAGAATGTGAGTCAAGAACGTTTCGCAATAAAGAAGTGCGAGTTGTGGAAGTGGTGGAGGTGGACTTGCTCACCAGCTTTGAAACATGCCCGCCAACATGGAGAAGCGCACATGGTGTCGTTGAAGCACACCAGTCCTTTTGGAGCTGCACGAAATCTGTAATATTTCCTAATACCTTCGGTAAAAAGAGAGATTAGTCTATGGGTGAGAGTTGGACATCAACAAGGCATCAACATACAACATAGGATGCATTCATTAGAGAATATGATGAGACCTTCACGTCTATAAACTAAGTGGGACTTCACCAAATGCAGTGAGCCATGGGGAGTCAAAGGGAGTGACCCGAGGGACGCAGTGGAAATCCCTGATCCTTTGTAAAGGTAGTGAGCCTAGGACAGAGTGAACGTACCTGAACCATTGTAATACACATCTAGTTATGTTTAGTGGAATTTTTTACTACTAAAAACTTGTCAGTGTATGCTCCTTGGACGTATCCCTTTGTGGTGAACCAAGTAAAAAAGTGTTGTGTCATCTCTTTGCATGTGAATGTTTACTTTTTGATCGTATTCATCGTACAGGTTTAACATGTTCCTATCAATGTGGGAACAAGATCCATCACATTAAAAGAAAAATTTTCACCTTGATTCACCCCTCCCCTCTCAGGGTGTCCTCGTGTCGTACAATAATTACATTTTTGTTTGTGTAACATTTGAGCTCCTCCCAACTGATTGGCCAATGGCAAGAAACATTTTTAGTTTCCCATGTAGTTGAGATTGAGTTAATTTGTCATAAACTGGTAAAAATTTATTGAATCTTTTCATAATGTAAGAATAGTATCAAGACCAAATGGTAATACAATTATCTATAAAATTCCCTTTTGAATCACAATGTTTATTTTTTTCTTTATTTTTCATGGATGATTTAAAATATCCATGATATCTGTGAAAAAAATAATATGTTTATGTATTTAATTATGTTTTAAAGATTCTTTAGTTATGATTAAAAACACATAAATAGTGTACCTACAAATTGGATACATGCAAAGATAATGTTTATGGCCCCTAATACAGTTTCCTAGACATAATAAAGAGTTGAATGCATTATGATAGTAAAAACTATAGAGAAAAAAAACCATATCCCTTGTACAATGAGTCAATAAAAATATCTCTTGATGGATGTCATGATCATATGTCTATAGATATTTCTCACATAGTTGTTTTAATAATGTTAAAATTTAGTGTACAACTATAGCAACCTTTTTATGTAATAATATATGTAATGAAAATAGTAGTAACTGCTATAACAACATATGGGAATCATGGATTTTCAATCCATGTAACTTAAGATGCTTTAATTCGGCACACCTTAATATGTTACATAAATACCCATCAGATTCCTTAATAGGCTTTAGAATTTTAAAACATGTATCATTTCACCTATTTTTAATTACAAAAACTACTAAAATAAACTTTCCATTATCATCTGGAAAGGGATCACACTTTATGTTTATTTTCTATAAATCCTTCTGAGTGTTGAGATGATCCTTCAATTTTCAAATATTCTTACACAATGTCAAGATCAAATTATAAAAAAAATAATTCTTCTCAATAAGCTTAACATCATGATTATTATGAAACAAATTAAATTCCAAATAAGAATGTTTGAAGAATATAACTTTTATCTTCCATTGTTGTGTTCCAATATCACTTGATGATGCACTTTGAACTCTATTCCCACTATCATTAAATTGATACACCTTACCAACATCTAATTCAACATTTCATTGTTTTTATTACATTTAAATTCATATAAAAAAATTTAGATGGTCTATGATCAATAAAACCATTTAAATTTGTCATGTTCAAATGAAATATATTAGATGCACTGAGAAATATTTAATTACAAAATAAGATCTATTTTTTACTAAATGGTAGCCGTTTTTCCTAAAACTAAAAGCTACAAATGGGACAATCCAAACACATTAAGTGGTTTAAATAGATATTTTCCCAAATCAAGGAAAATCACTAATTTTCCACATTAGAGAAACAAGATTTTTGAACATTATTCTAAAATATTCATCATATGTTTCAACACTTTTTCTCCATATGTCTTGTAATTATTTAATTAGAGGCTATAATAATACATCAATATCATTTCGAGAAATTATTGTCTTATAATAATCATTGAAATTATAATATTAAAATGTTTCATACACATCCACAAATTTAGAGTATAAGATATCAAAAAAACTGAAAACAAATGAAATAAATGGTTATCAAATTTCCAAATGGTTCGAATCCATTAGTAGCCAATCCCAATCTCGTGTTGTTAAGATAACATGAGAAATCTTGATATAATGAATAAACTATCTTCCAAAAATATGAATCTATTTGTCTTCTAATTAACCAATCATTTTTTTATCTATAGAATGCCACTTCACATTCTTGGTGGTTTTTGATGACATGAATAATATTTTCAATAGATGATTCCAAGGGAACTAATGAAAATCATTTTAAGGTGTGTTATTTTACTTATTCTTTATTGAATAATCTTGATTCATTCATTAAACATCACCCATTGACTTCTATTTATAAGATGATTTTTTAATCATGTATTCTTGAATCATCTCCTCGATAAATCATACAATCATTAAGACAGGCATGTAATTTATATCAATCAGGAAAAAGCATGTTAACTAATTTTTCATATCAATTAAATACTTCAAGATCTTTTTTTAGAAAACTAATCATGAAACAATTCCATTATCATGGACATCACCTTATTTATTATTCCTTATTGGAATTTGATATGATAAAA
Organism: Viscum album; assembly: GCA_963277665.1. Lineage (NCBI taxonomy): Eukaryota > Viridiplantae > Streptophyta > Magnoliopsida > Santalales > Viscaceae > Viscum > Viscum album. The sequence continues at coordinate 606,484,393 of OY728119.1, read as the reverse complement.
CATCATCAGAAAATAATGTTTTTATTATTTCAAACATCCATTATACGTCACTTCATTTAAATCATGAACTAAATCATGAAATGTATTTGTATACTCAGTAATGTTCAATCATTCATTGCTCACCATATAATCAAGATGAAGATCAAATGATATGTTATAATCTTCATGAATTTTTCTAATAGTCCCATGAACATCACTTTTCATGTTACTATTTGTCTCACCCACAACTATTTGTTCTAATATGTTTTGATGTTGATTTTGTTGTACTGCAATGATAAAATCATCATTTATATGGGTTTTCATTTCATTTTCAATTTTCAATGAATTTGGGAGCTCATTCATTCTATTGACATCAGTGCTCAAACTTTTTCTAACATTCAATTCTCCAAACCAAATAAAAAAAATATTGACCAGGAAATTGATTCAATATCAAGTGTTCATAAACAACATGTCTCTATAACAATATTTTAAATTTTCATTTAGGACATGTAAATCATATTTTAACTTCAACAGATCTATTATAAATTGAAAGTTTGAAAAACACTTGTAAACCCTTTGCATACTATGGTGTGATCAATGGTAATTTGATCCAATTTTTATCCATATATATAAAAATGTTCCTAAAATTGATTAAATACAATTAAAACACAATAAAATATTAGTTTTTATCTTATGAACCACAATCATATAACCTTATTTACACCATTAGATAATCAACTATAAATTTTTTAAAAAAATACAACAGTTTTAATGTCCCCTATAAAATCACTTAGCATATTTATTAGATAACACATTATATTTATAAAATCATTCACATCATTAAATTAATATCATTCAATAAGATTCTCAATTATTACTAAACAATCTGCGTTAATGGTATCTTTAACAAAAAATCATGTCATTTTATACAAAATAGTAATGAAAAAAATTCCCCCAATGAAAATATTAACCTAACAATTCTAAAATCCTGATATTCACATATCATCTATAATTCAAAATATATAATTTTAATTTTATATTTTAATTATATGGAAATGAATATCCTTTTCATCACCATTAAAAAAACTATGATTTATTTTTCCATGAATGTTAAACTTTTAACATAATACATAATATTATATTATATTGATTTTTAATGTCAATATTTTACTTTATCTCAATTCTCAAGAGTCATAATTTAATCCATCAAAACATGTTGATGGCCTCATGATTGTTACTAATATGAATTGTTACTATTGATAATGTAGTGGTTGAACAGTGATCAAATGATTATTTTTTATATAGAACTATAACAAACAAAATTTACTCAGAAAAAGGATTTATAGCCTCATAAATTTGAATTACTCCGTCTAAATCCCATTTTTCGGAGCATATAAAGAAGGCAGAATCACTAGGATTAACTCTTGACCAATCTAATGTTAAGCCTTAACACAATAAGCTTGAACATAACTGCCTATGGGAGAAGTCGATGTTAATTGAGATTACCACCCAAGCGATGTTATCTGAGCCGCCCTAAGAGTCTATCACTATCGCACACCATATCCTTATGTATTATGCGGGGTTTATAAGGGGGTATGTAAAAATCCCCTATAAATATTATTATGTTCATTATTTTTTTATAAATAATATTCATTCATTTTATTATTGTTACTTTGTAAATGGTTTATAAAGAAAAAATTGTATTTTATGTTATTATTCAAGTATGAACTCCATTTTGATGAATTAATGGATTATTTAATTAAATATTATTTTACTAAAATATTATTATTAAATTAATTTTTATTGAATATAGATGATTGAATAATTTTTTATGAATACAACTGAAATTTTTATTAAGGTTTGAAAATAATTTTTATCAAAACCAATGAATTTTCCATAAACATAGTTTTTTATTATAAAATGGAAATTAAAATATTTAATAAGATTATTTAGATAAAATGAATATAATTTTTGGATTAATGATGCCAAAATTAACTAACGGTGAATTTGTCATAATTTTCTCAGACAGTCGAATATTTCAGTAAAAATCAAATATTGTTTAAATATATAATGTGTTTTAAGACATCATAATGACCCAATAGTGATGTAATAAAATATTATAAAATTTATTTTCATCCAATATATTTTTTACCTCTAATATAATGTTATTTTAGATTAGTCTGATATATTTTATGATTCCTTAGTGTAACCCCCAAGACATATAAAATATTTTAGCATTTTAAAATTATCTCCTTGAGAGTGTGACTCACCTCCAAATTATAAATCCAAATATTTTAATAATTTCGTACATTTTCCTTATAAAATAATTATTTCCACTCCCCTTTGTCAAAAACCATGGTAAAAAACAAATGTTTGGATTGTGGTTTTAAATATTTAATTATACAGATTTCAAAACCTATGTTTTTGAAATATTAAAGAATTCACCTCTCTTTTCTTATATCAATCCACCCAAGCTCCTACTTCTATTCACTAAAAACCATCTGAGCATGTCTCTACTCTTCCCTCTTCTCTCTAGAATCCTCTAAATGTGCCACATACCTCTAGGAAGTCTCTCTCAGGCCTCTACCAAGCTTGTGGGATCACTCTCCCAAGTAAGGGATTTCTTCCTTTCTCATTTTTTCCAAAATTATGTATATTGTTATACAGTTTTTTTTTATATTAAAAATGTTGGAGTATGATTTATAACCTCCCCCATTATTCCATACCCATTTTTAATGGTTATATACCTATTTATATCTCATTAAGGCCTCCCACGTACATCTGTTACCATGCCGAAATTCCATAAGGGGTTTCTCTTTTCTCATTTACATTCAAGAAATAATTTTATATAACACATCTAAATTCCATTACATATTTTGGTATATTATTTCCCATGACCCCAGTACATCCCATTTCATATATAAATGATGATATACCCCTTTATCTATCATCAACCCATTTTGTGATTTATATATTACATCGTTATGCTGTTGAAGTTATACCACAATTTCCCTTCCAAAATTGTCATCTAAGTGAATACCATACCCATATCTCTATCAAGGGTATTAACCTTTATGAACATGTACATGTTTATTCAGGACTTACATTTATTTATTCTAAATCTCTTATTTATGTAATAAATTATGATTTTTAATGAATCCATGTTTTATGATCTATGTCGCACATTAATGCATGAAATGAAATGATTATGACGGTTGTGCCCTGATTTCACTCCAATTATTTGGGTAAATAATAGTATCATGATACATCTATTACAATGAGGTTTTACTAATTCTAATTCAATTTCAATGAGGGGTTACTCATGCTCTATACGCAATGATCCATGGGTAATTCTAATATAATGTTAAATGTTGTTTCGAGATCACCATGTTATGATAATCATCCTATATCATGATATTATGTTCATATTTCTCTTATTATCCACTAACATGACTATTTCTTAACATGTTCAATATTTGTCATGTTATCCCTTGTTTACTCCCTTACTAGGAATTACAGGTAACCCTTTTCCTATGCATGTCCTCGGGTTATCCCATGCAATGCTATGTATAAATAAATGTTATGGTCATGTAAAAGAAGTTTTCAATAAATATTTTGTGTTTCATGTTCTAAGGTATTATGTAATGTTCATAATTTTCCCAATACACTAGACCTATCTATCCATAGAGTTTTCTTAAGTGAATTTTTATTTAATAAATCATGTTTATGTTTGTAATAAAGAGTAGGGTTATAATATTTGGTATAAAAGGATAGGTTTAGTTATTTTTGTAACTAGGATTAAAAACCAATAGTGAAATCCTTAGGGATAAGACTAAGTATAATAAAAACATACCTAAATTTTTTTAAGTATATATTAATTTCTTTACCTCGAAAATACATCCCTATCTGGATACAAACAAGTAGAGGTGGTTGTTGCACATATGTATCTAGGGGTAAAACCTAGAAATAAATATTTGAGCTGGACTGGAATGGGAACTGGTGCCGGAAAACCGGCCTTGAAACACTTTTGGTTACGACACTCCCAAAGGATATGATTTGGTAAATCCATAATCTTATTATAAACCATTATTAAGGGAATAAAAAAATTCCCCAAATAATATATTTTGGGATTTAGATCATGGATAAAATATATTGAATCCCATAAATTCATAAGTTAATCAAATAAATGTAGTTTATATGTTATCCCTTTTGTCATTGGATTACCCTTTATGTGTTACCCCTAAATTTCCTTTTATTCTATCCAATGTTTGGAAATTGGAGGAATCGAGCTAACAAATGATGGGAAGATCAATGTGTTGACTATTGTAATTAGATTCCCAATCCGATGGGAACAAGAATGAAAAACATTGTCAAGATACTTTTTCAGTTAACTCATGTTTTGAATAGAATCTTGGGTCAAGAAAAACGTTCGACCCACCCAATGAAAGAACAATCCACAATCTAGAGCTTCATGAGAGAAATGCCTCTTAATTTTAATGGACAATTTGATCCCTCAATTGGTGAAAAATGGATCGACTCTATTGAGAGGATATTCACCATCTTCCAATGTTCTGAAAAAGATAAGGTTCTTCTGGTTTCTTATCGTATGGAGGGTGAAGCTTGTCAATGGATGACATTGACCAAAAAATATGAAGCCTGAGGAGTATATTGAGGCATTGGAATGGAAGCATTTATGGAAAATGTTTTAGGACAAATATTTCTCTCACACCCTCTAACAGAATATTGAATGGGTATTCCTTTCCCGCAAGAAAACGGCAATGAATCCATCGAATCGTATGAGGAAAACATCCCATGTCTTACACGTTACACCTCCATCTTTTTTGTTACCCCCGAATACAAGTTTGACCTCTTCTTTGGTGGGATAAAACCTTGCATAAAGAAAATCCATATAAATCCTTGACTTCGATAGTTGGGAGGAAACTGTCGGATGTGCCCTCAATGTAGAAATGGAGATTATTGAATCTTTGGGGTATCATGGGTGTAATAAGAAAAAAAACTGACTTCAATTTTAGTAGTCTGATTGATAAATCCCACAGTTCTAAAAATACCTGCACCCCACCTTACAAATGTGCAGAAAGAAATCCTGAGAAATTTCAAGAAGGGGATGAAGAAATGCTTTATATTTGGAAGAGAATGGAACCTGGAAATTAAATAATGTAATGAAAAACCTACTACTGTGAAAGAGGATGGGAATAATCCGTTTAAACCAAAAAGAAATGTTTATTGTTTCAATTTCAATGAAACATGGAACTTTTCAAACCAGTTCCCTAAGCCAAGGGTTATCGGAGGCAACCAATAACCTCCAAAGTAGAAAGGGCATGCTATTTCCATCACTACAACAAAAGAGTACCCTGAAAATAAAGTGGTGACATGTACTGAAGTTATTCATTCAATAATAGTGAATGTACTATCTGATTCTAGTTCTACATATTCTTTTACATCCCCATAGTTTAGTAGAAAAATCCAAACACCACAAAAAATCTGTGAGGTAAAGAATTCGGTGATAATGGAAAATGGGGAAAGCATTTCATTCCATGAATATAACTCAACCCCTGTCACAATATGGGGTTTGAACTTCCCAGAGAACCTCATCATACTCCCTCTAGTAGAATTTTCTACAATTCTTATAATGAATTGACTATCCCTATATAAATCCAACAAATATTTATATTAGAGGGAAATCAATGTCCATATTATGAATCAAACCCCAATTCCGTACAAGTTCAAGGAGGAGGATGGATATTCTTTCGCACCATCATCTCAAGTGTGGATATTACCGCTCGATGTACACACGTTTCTTGCTCAGATGATTGAGTCTAATGAAGAAAACATCTATTAAGGCATGCCTATTTTGAGGGAATTCTATGATGTGTTTCTCAAGGCATTTTATGATCCTCCACTTAGAAGAGATGTTTAATTATTGATTAATCTTATACCTAAGTAATTTACAATATCCAAGACACCATATTGAATGGTTGTTGTGAAGCATGAGAAGAAAAAGAAAAAACTATAGGATAATCAAGATAATGGGTTCATATGACCAAGTGCTTCACTATGGGATACAGCCGTCCTCTTCGTCAAGATGAATGATGTGTCAATGCTTATTTTCATTTATTATCGTGAGCTCAAAAAATAATGATAAGGAAAAAGTATCCTCTTCCACAAAGTGATGACTTATTTTATCTGCTACATAGAGTACAATACTTCTTCAAGGTGGATCTGCAGTCGGGATATTACAATGTAATGGTGAAGAAGGGGGGTATCCCCAAGACTACTTTTTGTATAAGATGTGGGAACTATGAATTTATAGTAATACCTTTTGGAATCATGAATTCTCCGAAAATCTTCATAGATATGATTAATGGAGTCTACAGATATTATAGTGACAATTGTGTGGTAGTCTTTAGAGACGATATTCTAATATACTAACAAACCATGGAGGAGCAGGAAGAGAATCTAATTAATGTACTAGAGACCTTTAGGAAGGAGAATCTCTATTAAATGTACCAAAATTTGGTGTTCTATTTGAGGGAAGTAACATTCTTGGGCGATATCATCACATGAAATGGGATATCTATGGATACCTCCATAATAATTGCAATTGAGGGACAACTGAGGCCATCATCGGTGACAGATATCCATATCTTACTAGGGTTAGCTGAATATTATCACTAATTTGTGAGAAATTTCACACAATTTTTAAACCCTGTTACCAAGCTAATTCGGTCGGGAATCAATCGTTCTTGGAGTGATTAATGCAAATATAGCTTGATAGAGTTGAAAATGATGCTTATCACTGTACCCGTGCTCACACTATCCACTAGTGGAGAACATTTATTATTATTTTGTGATGTTTAGAAGAAGGGAATAGGCTGTGTGTTGATGAAAAATGAAAAATTCATTGCCTTTTCTTCATGTAAATTAAAAAATCATGAGAAAATCTACCTAACACTTGATCTGTAGTAGGTTGTAGTAATCATAGATTTGAAAATTTGGTGGAATTACCTCTTTGGGTAGAAGTGAGAAATATACACGGACCACATAAGACTCAATTATATATTCACATAGAAATATTTGAATATGAACCATATAATATGGTTAGAGTTGATCAAATACCATGACTCCTCAATCCACTACCACCCTGGGAAAGATAACAAGGTGGAAGATGCAGTATGTAGAAAGGACCACACAATTCTATCATTGATGAAAATTAAAAAGGATCTGATCTTCTTATATTTGATGAATATGGACATGGGAATCATAAAAAAGGTAATATCATCAATCCTTTCCCAAATTCATTTTCAACCGTCTCTTTTGGAATGATTAAAGGATAGTCAAAATGATGATGTAGGAATTAAATGGAAATTGGTAACAATTTGAAAAGGAAAATCCTCTTAGTTCAACATTAATGAAGAAGGAATTTTGAGATTTGGGTGATTACTATGTGGTCTGTAAAATCCGGAGATAAAGAATAAAAATTTTGATGATGCAAATAGTTCTAATTTATTTATTCAACCAAGAAATAGAAAGATTTATTGAGATCTCTGAGAGGATTATTGATGGGATTACATGAAGAAATAGATCACATAGTATACATAAATATTCTTGGTATGTTAATATGTGAAGGATTAGAGGAGCATGTCTAAGGGGGTGATGAAACCATTACCTGTGCCAATATGGAAATGGGAAAACATCACAATAGACTTTGTCACCAGACATTTGTATACATGCATAGAAAAAAAATTCTATCAGGGTTGTTGTGGATCGTCTTACAAAGACTGCACACTTCATTACAATTTGGCAGGATTATTCATTTGATCAACTAGAATAGATATAAATAAGAGAAGTGGTAAGGATACATGGACTACCACAATCGATTTTATCTGATCAAGAACCAATATTCTCCTTTATGTTATGAAATAGTCGCCAACATGCCATGAATGCTGAGTTGATCATCAGTACAGTTTATAATCCTCAAACTGATGGCCAATTTGAGTGGACTATCCAAACAAAATTGGACATTTAGAGATCTTTCTAAATGGTCATAAAAGGAGGATGATATCAATATCTTCCCCTAGTTTAGTTCTCTTAGAATAACATTTTCCATTCATGTATCCAAATTGATACATATTATGCCCTTTATGGTAAGAGGTGTAGAACACTGGCATGTTGGGATGAAGTAGGGGAGAAAAAAACTCCTAGGTCTAGAGGTGGTTGATGAAATAGTAGATATGGGTAAGAACATCCAGCAACACATTAAATATGCTCATATTCGATAAAATATCTATGATGATAATCATTGATGAGACCAATAGATTAATATTGGAGAAATGATATTCCTTCACATATCACCTAAGAAATGAGTTATGAGATTTAGGATGAGGGGAATGATTAGTCCAAGGCACATCAGCCCTTTTGAGATCCTTGATTGCATTGGGAAAGTGGCATATCGACTATCAATCGCACTAAAACTAAATCAGGTACAAGACATATTCCATGTATCACTCTTAAGAATATACATTTCTGGCCCATCACATGTACTCAATCTTGAGGTGGTTCCATTGGAGAATGAACATTCTAATGAATATAAGGTGGTAAAGATATAATATTGTAGGGAAAAAGTTCAATAAAATAAGAAAATGCCCCTTTTAATGGTTTTGTGAGAAAACCACTTGTTGGAGAGGCACCGTGGGAATCAGAGGAAGTGATGAAGCAGATTTACCCCCATCTGTTTTAGTTTGGGAATATCAAATATTGAGGGAAAATTTTCTTAAGGGTGGAAGATTGTAATGACCCAAACGTTTATCAATGAAAATTCCTATTGAACTAATTAAATGACTTATAATGTAAAATGGTTATATAAAAAACATACACTTCTTTGGTTTTATCTTTATAGATTTTAAATTTCTGTTAAGAATAGTTACCATTTATAATATAGTCATTTCACAGTGATAACCTGATTAGTATAAATATAGGGATTTAACAAATCCAATTTACTTAGACAAAGGAAGTGATGACCTCATCTAGTAGAATTTCACCACTTGAATCCCTTTTTTAGAGCTCAGAAAGGAGTTAGTGTCACTAGGCTTCCCTCTTGACCAATCCCAATCATGATTCAACACATTAAACATTATCAGAACCGCCTATGAGAGAAGTGGATGTTCATAGAGATTACCATCCGAGTGATGTTATTCAAGACACCCCAAGAGTATGTCACCATCGTACACCATAACCTTAGGTATTATACAGGTGTTATAAGGGGTTATGTAACAAGACACTAGTACTATGTTTTTGTTCATTAATTTTTTTAAAGAATATACATTCAATTAAATATTTTTACATTATAAATAGTTTTTAATGCACAAATAGAATTTTTTCCGTTAATATTCAATTTAAGAAAACTATTTCGATTAATTAATTTATTTTTTTAAAAAATATTATATTAATAAAATATTATTAATAAATTAATATTTATTAAAAATAGATTATTGCATAATTTATTATGAATACAATTGAAAATTTTATTATGGTTTGAAATAAGTTTTTTTTAAAACCCATGAATTATCAATAAATGTCAGATTTTAATTTAAAAATAGAAATACACATATTTAGAAAATTATTTAGATAAATTTAATATCATTTTTGGATTCATGATGTTGAAATTCTATAAGAGTTAATTTTTCATAATTTTCTGAGACAATCGAATTTTTGTATAAAAATTAAATACCTTGTAAATATATAATATGTCTTATGACACCATAATAACCCAATATTAATGAAATAAGATAATATATAATTTTATTTTGTAAAATATTTGTTTTTCATCTAATATAATGTTATTTTATATTTTTTTGATTGTTTTTTGATGCCTTAGGGTACCCTCCCTGAATTATAAAATATTTTAACATTTTAAACTGATTTCATTTAGAGTGTGACTCACATCCACATAATCAAGAATAATATTATAATATTTTTGGCCATTGACCTTAAAATATAATTTTTTCACCCCCCTAAAAAAAGCCAGGGGAAAATCCATGGATTGTATTGTGGTTTTAAATATTTAGTTATACATATTTTGAAAACTATATTTGTGAAATTTTAAAGAACTACCTTCTCTTTTCCTATATAAACCCACCAAATCTCCCACTTAACATCCTTAAAACAACATGGAGAACGTCCCTAATCTTTTATACTCTATCAATAATCCTACCAAGGCTCCCCAAGCTCCCATGAGGCCTCTATGAAGCCTCCCCCAAGCCTTTGGATTCACAGTTCCTGGTAAGGGATTTCTTCTCTCTCATTTTTTCCAAAATTCTTTATATTTTATACCGTTTTATTTTCAATTTATAATTTTAGGGTATGATTACTCAAGTCCCCAAAACATCCATACATATTTCTGAATTATTACAGAAATCTTTATCTATAATTGATGCCTCCCATGTACACCCATTACCGTGCAGAACATCCGTAACGGGTTTCTCTCTCCTCATTTACATTCAATCAATTATTTTATATTATGCATCTAAATTCCATTACATATGTTGTGATATTATTTTACATTAACCCCTTTCTTTCCATTTCATTTATAAATTATGAGAGACTCATTTCCCTCTCATTAACCAATTTATTGATTTCTATTTGACGTCGTTATGTTGCCCAAGTTATACCAAAATTCCCATGACAAAATCATCGTGTAGGTGAATACCATATCCATATATCTATCAAGGGTATTCACTATTATGAACATGTACTTATTGATTGAGGATGTAAATATACATATCCCACATCTCTTATTTGTGGAATAAATTATCATTCTTAATGAATCCATGTTGTATGATTTATGTGGCAAACTTATGCATGAAATGAAATGATTAAGAAGGGTGTGCCTGATAGCTCTCCAATTCATTGGGTGAAGATTAATATCATGATAAGTGAAGTGAAATGAGTTTTTAGTAATTCTAATTCAATTGAAATGAGTTATTACTCATACTCCATGTGCAATGAGCATTAGCTCGTGCTAATATCATGTTAAATGTTGTTCCCAAATTTCCATATTATAATAATAATGTTATATCATGCCTTTATGTTCATGTTTATATTGTGATCCACTGATATGACTATTTCCAAAAAAGATATATTCTTCATGTTATGCCATTTTTAATCTATTATTGTGGTTTATAGCTCACCAATTTTTTATGCATGTCCTCTGGTTATCCAATGCAATGCTAAGTACGAAGGAATGTTGTGTTCATATAAAAGAAGTTTTCAATAATGATGTAGTGTTTTATATTCTAAGTTGTTATGTAATGTTCCTAATTTTACCATGACACTTGATCTCTAGATCCTAAGAGTTGTATTAAGTGAAATATTATGTAATAAATCATGTTTTTGTGTGTAATAAAGAGTAGGGTTGTTATATATTTTTCTTTTTAGAGGCATAAATTTTTTAATAAAATTAAATAAAACGTTAAGAAAATTCAAGTAATATTTAAAAAACCACCTTTAAAAACCTATAACAATACCATAAAATTAACTATTTAAATGGGAAATAATAAAAAATAATATCTCACTAAATTACTAATAAATGTTGTACAACTAGAATTCAATGTGACTATTAATGGTGGTGTCTCAAAGAGAATGGTAAAGGTTCCTCATCTAACACCTTTATTTCATAACTATGTAGTAATAATCTCATATCAACACTATATTTATATATTATAATAATTATTATTAAATTTTATTAACATCCATTAGTTTCACTATTATTGAGATATTATGAATTCCCTCTCATGAATCCCATTTCATAAGCTATTAATTTTCAAATAAAATTACTCAAAACCAAAATATTTCAATTTGATTGTCCACTTCCCCATTATAAAATATAATTTATCATTAAAAGATACTCTATGAGAATATTTGTATTATAATATAATATTTTCATTAAATCAAAAACATATTTCTTTTCCCTTAATAAAACTCTTAAAACCATAATTCACCCGGGTGGTTCAACAATACCTAAGAGACTGCGGATGTTTAGTTTTTACATAAACCATTTATGGATTTTCTTCATAAATGAATTTATTATTTATTATAATATTCAAAATTAATTAATAAAATATTTATAATTCAGAAATAGATATAAAGTCCTTATAATAATTATATTTAAAGTAAACAATAAATATCATTCTAATCATTTAATAAATCATATGAAGAATCACTTTTTTATTCAGAAACTTGATGTAGAATATGTTAAACTACTTAATACTATTAACTATTAAATGAAATGAGAAATACAACATGAAATTTTTTTTCTTGTGGAACTATTTTATATTCACAATCAATTATTATCATTGTTAAATATTTTCATACAACCAAATTAATTTCCAAATTTATGTTGTTATCCATGTATTAGAGGCGATAAAACTTATTAATCAGTTGAAAAAAATTTAATAACCTCATAGAATAATTATTTACGTAGTAAAATATCATCAAGGGAATAGATTTTGTTAACATAATAACATGTTTCTAAAAAAATTAATTTATGTCATTAACCAATTAGGATAGGTGATCATAACATCATAATAGAGAGAAGATAATTTTTTCCAACAAAAAACATTAGCTAATAAGAATATATATAACAACAACAACATGGAATCATGTAAATTTCCTGAAAACCAACTCTTTCACATAAATTTATTTAAATGGTATATTATTTTCATTAGATTAATTCAACCACCCATCTAATGATAGAAAAAATAATGTTAAATACACATTGACGCATAATTAACTAGGAAATCTCAAATCTCGTATCTATTTGAACCCCCGTTGATGAGAATTTAAAAAATAATTAAATTAAGGATCAAGATTCACTATGTGAGGGGTGGTGGTGAGGTACAATGGGGTAAGATTCAAGGAGAAATAGTGGTCAGGGAAAGGTCTTGGGATCACGAAGTGGGAACTCAGGGGAGAGATGGAGGAGCAAAGTGCATGGAGTAGGGGTGGTGACAAGGTAAAACAAGTGGTAGTGTAGATGTACAATGGGAAGCGGCGACATGCAATAGTAGTTTGGGGTAGGTCATGGGATCTAGGAGAGGTGGTGTCTAGGGGGGAGAGGGAGATAGGGGTTCTTGAAGAGAGGGGTGAATGTTCATTTTATAAAAAAATAAATAGATTATTTAGAGGATTACCTTATTTTGTTGAACTCATAGAATGATACTATCCAAGAATCTATAGATGCATGGAAGGGGATGAAGGAGTATTCTTCCCCCAATTGTTTATGGAGGTTGATGGTGGATGTTTCTTATGTAATATGATGGTTTACTATTATTTTATACAATATTTTGATGAGTATCAGTCTATAGACTTGGTGAAAAGGATATGTGTGATCATGTTGGCCATGGTGTTATTCTAGAGGGATGTACGAAGCATGGTAAGAACAAGATATTGTATAGGGGGGATGTTTGTTTTACTAGTGATGCTTGGGTGGGACATTTATGAGTTTTGTATATCTCCGTTTTCATTTCACCAAAACGAGTGTAAGTTGTACCAAGGATGAACTTTGCAGTTTTGGTGTCTAGGGTTGAAAGAGACGATATTATATTGGGTGGTATAGTTTCTAGTTTTCTAGTAGATAATGTAAAAACACCATGTTCCTAGTAGTTTTTTTATCCTTTAGATGATACAAAGTATAAATGGGGAAACCGCTCGATGATTATCATCATAATGTTTCCCAAATATCATGGAGGCATTGATATAATATGGGTAATTATGGATTAGTTGATGGAATTATCAAACTTACTAGTGATCAATGGGTTGGAAACCATGCAATTTTTGGTAAGGAGTTATGTGTATGAGGTCATGTGGCTACATATATTCCAAAGTACCATATTCCTTAATCATGACTTATGTTTTATCTCATGATTCTAGAGGGTATTTTAATATTAATTTGGAACTCTGATGTGCCTCGTCACTTCTATCCACCCTCAATTGGATGGCTAGTCAAATTGGACTATTCCGACACAGGAGGATAAGTTGTGGGAATTTGTCTCATACATAATTTTATCATTAGAATAAGACATTTATTCATTTGAGTTTTTTTATAATAATATATATCATTCATTCATCGACATAGAATTTTTTAGTATTTTAATGAGATCTAGTGTCGTTCTATTTTTTGTTCGGACCAGGATGGGGAAATTCTGTTCTTGGTCCGTATATGGTATGGAGAGAAATAACGATTGTTTTATTCTTCATTAGAGGATGAAGGAATTAAATGACTAGAAATATGATTATATTGATTGAAAGAGGAGGTCCTTGGATTTTAAGGTTAGAGACCGCTTGTCCTTGTTGGGTTATTCTTGACCTGGGTAGAAAACTTTTAGTATGTGTAGTAAGCTCTCTCCCTTTTTATTGGGCCTTTCAAGGTATTGGGGTGTGTTGGAAATGTGGACTATTTGTAATAAAATATAACATGATTGGACCAGATTAAATATGTATTCCACATATATCAACTCTATTGGTATCATCATAATGACTCCCATTTCATTGATTATGGAGTGTTGAATATCATGGATTACAAGATGTTCATGGAGTTGCTAGTGGAGATCCAAGATCATTGGGATAACATGATGTGAGGATTTACCATTAAATTAGTTTGTGTAATGTGGATTCATAATTTCAATGAAGAGACTAAATTTGACCATGATATATAGATTTTACTCCGAGTAACCAAATATGTTTTGAGTTTTTTCTTGTTTTTAATTCTTCAGTATAACCTAATTAATGTGATGTTTGGATCATTATTGTTTATGATATTTCATTATATTTATGATTTTTCTATTTTAATGATTCAATCATAAAAATAAGTGGAAAAATAATTCATAATCTATAAAATTTATTCTTTTACATGATTAAAATTATGTGGGAGAGTAGTGCTTCCCAAGATGATGATATCTCGAAATAAGAGATGAAATTCCATATTATTTGTTAATAGGGACCTGTACGTGTGGTAGTTGTGTTCATTTGTAATGATATCCATGAGATTAATCTCATGTGATGATTTTTCAAACCTCCCTTTATTTTTTCTCATTATGGGATGGGTTTTATTCACAATTTAAAGAATTGTACGATAGGGATCTAGTGTAGTGTCTCAGCCCTTTTGACCCATTACTTGAGTAAATATTTTTGGTGAAGATGTCCATGGGCATATAATAGAATTTTGGAGGGGAAAAATAGGAGTTGGATGGATTAACAATCTATTTTGAGTTTTATGGAATAGATCTTGATATTGTGCTATATGGAAGGACAATACAATGTGAAGGAGCCTGATGTGTTGTTAGAATCCCAAAGGAAGATTTTTTAGCGATAATTCAATTTTATGTGGGTAGATGAACCCTTGAGAATTGGATGAGGTGTATTCCCTTATCAGTAAGTGAAATTGGAAACCTGGAGACCCAAATAGAATCATAATGGTTGGGGACTCCATTTATAGTGGTTCTTCCGACATGGTCACTACTTTGATATGGGGTGGGGCCATGTCATGGACATCTTCTAGATTTCCAAGGGACTATGTTAAAGTGAACCAAGATTCACCAGGGTGTAACTACCCTTTATTTGGATATGTAGTGTGGTTATAGCTGAAAAATATGGACACTACATTCACTTGTGAGTCTATAGTGTGGTCTTCCCCTTGCACTATAATCCATTCAATTCTCATTAGCACTGTGGTAGGGTGCTAGATGCTACTCTATGATGTTATCTTTTTTGAAACATCCTTAAATAATTAATTTCACTTAAACCCAATCAGTTTTATAGTGTTTATCTTGAATATTTGGTAACTGAAGTGTATCCTAAGGTTTCCTTTTAACCCCATTTTAGTGGATTTCAACCTTGGTTATGAAGGTTTAATATGTAGTGATTTAGGTAAGTTCCCCTATTTGTTTTCATAGTGTTACATCTAATTTCTCCCTATGGGATGGTTTTATACCAATAAATCATTTTAATGGAATTTTGATAAGTATATATTGTAAAGAATTGTGTTTATGGATAACTAGGTGATCATCCTTGTTCTGGTGATCTGTGGTGACTATTCTATTATTCAGACATTTCACAACTATTCAATAATGTTGACGCTCCTTTCGTCACAGAATATAAAAATCGGAAAAGGGGAATATCTGAGCTCAAAGTGATTCAACCATTGAAGAAAATATCAAAAATCGACAAAGGCATGAACAAAGGATCAAAAGCAACTTCACCGCTCATGTGACTTGGGCGACCTAAGTGGTAACTGCCCGGTAAACGCCCGGGGTCTTCTCCTGCCTATAAATAGACCCTGTGGGCCCCCCATTCGAGGATCTTTTTCCAGAAACTCGGATTGAAGCTCCTGATGCCCAAGTCTCTTCTCAAAGCTTCCGGAACACTTCTAAGGTAATTTCTTACCTATAACGGAAGATCTAAAGAGAAGAAGGAAGGCCTAAGTGTTGAAACTTATCAAACACTTGCACGCCGACTTATTTCCTTCAATAGAACTTGTGTGTCCCTATTCTGGAAGAACCTAAAGAGGATTCTAAAGTGATTAAAAAAGAGTCGCTCAAGTATTTTAATGCTGGTTGAAAATCGCGCAAATATCCCTCATGTCGCGCAAGTATACTTGTGCGACCAATACTTGCGCGCCGCCGAAATACTTGTGCGCCTTTCAAGACTTGCGCACCCCTACATTTTTGGGTGCCCATATTGCCCATTTTACCCCTCTTAAGCCATTACACCTTTCCTTTTCAAGATTCAGTCTTCAAGACACTCTTCAAAGCCATTTATGGAATGATTTCTTGATTTGACTTCCTTATCTGAAAGGAATTCTGTGGAATATCTCTCAAAACCTAGTGATTTAAATATCCTTATGTCACTAAATATGGAGAGTTCATTCATTCAACCTCATCCTTTAAGATGAGAGAATCCTTAACTTGGGTCTCCTTTTTTTGGAATAATCCCCAGTTATAAGTCCTTTAATCTGGGCATCTTCCTTAGTAGTAAGCCCCAAATTCTTAAAGTTCCCAAACTTGGGCATCCTCCTCAGGAGTAAGCCCCAAAACTTAATTCCTTAATTTGGGCATCCTTCTTAGGAGTAAGCCCCAAGTCCTCTAATATTGGCATCCTTCTTAGGAGTAAGCCCCAATCTCAAATATGGGCATCCTCCTCAGGAGTAATCCCCAATCTCAAATATGGGCATCCTTTTCAGGAGTAAGCCCCAGACCATAATTCCTTAAATTGGGCGTCCTCCTCAGGAGTAAGCCCCAATCATAATCCTATAATCTGGGCATCCTTCTTAGGAGTAAGCCCTGAGTCCCTTAATTTGGGCATCCTTATTAGGAGTAAGCCCCAACCTCAAATATGGGCATCCTTCTTAGGAGTAAGCCCCAAACCTTAACCCCTAACCTGGGCTTCATTTTTTAGGAATAAGTCCTAGTTATAATCTTGGGCTTCCATTTCAAGAATAAGCCCCAAGTCCCCTAATTTCTCTTTAACCAGTCCTAATTTACCCTTGATTTGGGTTTCCTTTTCATGAGTAAAACCCAATCATAAGTCCCCTCCTAACTTGGGCATCCTCCTTAGGAGTAAGCCCCAAGATTAGAGTATTCAAATCTCCATGAAGCACATATACCTTTATGGACCCTGTTCATGGATTTTCTCCCTAAAAGTGAATCCTAAACCTTCATCTATCTGGGCAGTCATACATACATAAGCCCCAAACCATTTCTTATGATTTCATCTTTCATGGCACAATTGTCTTTTTTTTACCAATACCTCTTGTTTCTCACACCGAGCATGACTCACGTGAGCTTAGAGTGTAAAAGTAATTATGAAATCCTTCTTTGAGCCATCAATCATAAACGTCATACTCCCTTATTCGAACTATGTGGGTTTTGATTCCTTTTTCAAAACAAAGGATACGTAGGTAGCCCATCTATGGGTTCGATCCCTACTCTGAAATAATTCTATGTCCTTCTGAATGACGATAAACTTCAAGTGCCCCACTGAGTGGCTTTAAAACCAGCCTGGTCATCATAATGACCAAGAGACTTTTATATAAATGTTTTGAAGGACACCATTGACAAAGAATCTCTAAATAGATATAGATGATTCTCTATTGATGAAGAACCTAGAATACATATAAAATATTCCCTAAATTTTTTACATATTTAATCATTGATTGTTAAACTGAAGGAAAGATCATTATATACTTGGTAATATAATAAGGATTCACGAACATAACTTAAATCTATAAAGAGAGTCTCGGAGTAGACAATAATTCCCCTAAAAAAGGTGTGATGAGTCTGAACTCACATCCTCTCGACCAACGCAAATTCCTAAGCCTCATTAGCCCACAAGCTAATGAGCGCCTACCTTTGAAAAGTAGGTCCAAACAGATGTGGAATCATTGGATGTTTCTGGTTCTACGAACAATCCCGTTAGAAACCGATCCGAACGTTTGAATCTCCCATCAAGGAGGTCATCCCCAAATTCTGTGCGAAACAAAAAATGGGGAACCCGATGTGAATCCTTAACCATGTAAAAGTAATGTTCTTATTATTTGTTTGGCCCCTTGGGCCAACAAAGCAATCATTGACATGTGCTCATCCAAAAGATGAAGTGGCCGGATTCATCTTGATTACATCTGTTATATCAAACAGGCACTGTTTTCTCAAGATCTTCTGCAAAATGGCTTTCCTTAAATTCACCCCTGTGAATACAGCTGCTGTGAACACCTCTACTGTGAGGCCAGCTACTATGAAAACCAATGTTGCTACTCCTGCTGGATCGTCGTCCGCTCTGAGGATGACATCACAAACTCAGCGTCTTCAACGCTGGGTTTCTAATGCACTGGTTAAGGAGTACCGTCGAAATGGTACTATCCCAACTCTGGAGGCCGCTCGTCAAGCCCTCCAAGTTAACAACTCTACCTGGTCGTCCGGACAACGGAGGCTAGCGATCAAGAAGCAGATGGTGCTGACTACCGTCTCCAACTGTTTCGGGTCGTTATCCCCGGAACGCAATTTCCATTCACTCCCTTACTCTGAGGAAGTGAATGAACAGGTCCCTCAGGGCCTTAATTCAAAAAGGCGGGAGTCCTTCCCGAGGGCTCCCATCAACAATCGCCTCCAGACTCGTGCGGAAGTGCGCCCTCAACATGATGAGGGTACCGACTCCAGGCATTCAGCTCAGGTTCTTTGAACCCGAGCAAGCAAGATGAACCGCCAGAGATGGAATCCGGTTGACAATGGGAAGGTTATCATCCCTGACATCTCCGGAGAAGTCCACCAACCCTACTTGGTGGCAAATAACGAGTAGGCACACACACCTGTCCGTTTTAATTCCGCTGTCCAGCAGACTCATCTGGCAGCATCAAGCCAATCCCGCCAGGCAATTCCGGCGGAGTACTATAGGCTGGAACATGCACCTGCTTATGCATCATCAGTTAGTCAGCAGGCTCTCTTGACTACATATGATGGATTCCACCAACCTAACTTGGTGGAAAACAACGAACAGGCACACACACCTGCCCGTTTTAATTCTGCTGTCCAGCAGACTCGTCTGGCAGCATCAAGCCAATCCCACCAGGCAATTCTGGCAGAGTACTATAAGCAGGAACATGCACCTGCTTATACATCACCATTTAGTCAGCAGGCTCGTCTGACTACATATGATGTATCTCGTCAACCGCGTTTGGTGAAGTGTAATCAGCTGGCACATACACCTGCTAATACTAATCAAGCCTACCAACAGTCTCGCTTGGTAGCGCATAGAGAAGTCAGTCGGAAAGCCCCGACGAAAAACAGGAGGCAGACTCAAGTATCTACCTCCAGAAATGAGTACTGTCAGGATTCACTGACAGGAAAAGGAGGACTAGAGCAGGCACATACACCTACTCCAAACCCGGAATGGACGTATATCCCCGTTCCGGCGGCTGAAGTCACCAAACATATTTTGTCAATGGTGAAAGAGCAAAAGAAAATTCATGCTCATATTCTGGATGCCTGCCAGGATATCGTAGCAGCTTCAGCATCATCTTAGGGACAGACACATAAATCTATCCCTAGCAGTGGAGTGACACATCAACGATTCACTCCGGAACATACACGCACATTTGTTCCAGTCCAAGAGGGTTATGGGGCATACTCCCCCATATCATACGGACAACCAAGTCAGGCACATACACCTGATTTGAGTGGAGATCGTCAGCCTAACCTGACCATCTTTCCAGATCAGTCACATACACCTGCTCAGAGTAACCACTTTCGTCAACAAGTGGTTTCCAAAGTGAGTAAGAAGGAATCTAAGAAAAAGATCCGCCCAGCACAGTCAGGAGATCAAAGGCCAATCTATAACAAGGCTTTGCTCGATGCTGGAGTTCTTGAAGCCCTCAGACATTTATCTGTTGGAATTAAAGATTCTACTCCCTCAGTTCCCAATAACAGGAACATTAATTCTGAAGGTCTTCAATAGACACTTCCTCATGAAGGATTGCTTCATGAAAATTTGGTCAATCTTGAAGTTTCTTCTTCAGATGAGAGCCACAGGAACCCTCTGTGTGGTCAGATGACCAAGGAGCAAGAGATCTCATCTTTTGCTATAACCCATTATGGTGGTCCTCCCCATGATGATGAATTTCGCTACGAAAGTCCTCTCCGCGGTAGTGATTCACATTGCCTGGAAAATACTCCAGTGGAAAATGTAGTGCCGAGAAATCCCTCTTATCTTGAGGCACTTGCAAATGCGAAACCAGTCATGTCTTATGCTTTATTGCTAACTAGTGAAATACTTTCTCAATCAGAAGATAGCCCAGGATGTAGGTCATTCTCCGAACCACCCCTAAGTCATGCATCTTCTTGTTTGATCAATGATCTCTCTACCAATCTTGTTGAATCCGATGAAGAAACAAGGAAACACCAACTCTGGTCAAAACAGGTAGAATAATCTTCATTTAATGATAAAGAGGAAATGCTGAACATGAGGAAAAATTGGAAAAAGGTGAGGTACTAGTCATGTTTTGGCCTTTGGATGACTCCCAGTATGACATTCCAAAGATGTTGACGGATGATGGAATCCATGACATTCATCTCAACATATGGAAAACTCTTTGTCAATTGAAGAAGAAGGTATTATCTTATGATGAATATGAAAATCATCTTAAGATAATATGAGGGCTACAACGTCAGATTGATTTGGCATCTCTATCAGTCTCTCGGTATCCGAAGGCTGAAAAGAAACAGAGAACCCTTTAACATTCATTCCTTGGCGCACTAAGAAAATTGCGCCAGTTAATTGCCAATGCTCTATCTGATGTTCATATCAGAGGATGGGGTGTTCACGGAGCACTACATTTCACAGTGCTTTCCAGTCAGAAAAGCCCACCGAAAATGGTCTCATGCAATGTTATTGCCCATGGCCGGCCACAGTCAATGGGCTTTGTTCATAATCAAAAGCTTTCTCAAGAACAGGCTTCAACTAGTTCCTCTCAAAATCAAGCATATAGAGAACAAGTTGTTGAATTGCTCCTACATCAAGCAGGCGAGAATATTGCACAAGCCTCTCGTATGGAGCAAACACGTCATCAAATGACAGAAGTTTCAGAAATCATCCAACAGTCTGTTGAACCAGGTGATAAAAGTGGATACATGTTAATGCATCCAGCTAATTTCCAATCTAAGATTCACAAGATCAAGAGATATTTTAAGAAGATCTCAGAAGTAGCATGTTAAGAGCCATCCCAGCTTGTCAGACTGGGGACTCCTTTAACCCATCCCTCAGAGTCAACAAATGTGATTCGAGGAGTTGAGTGGAATCAGCAGGAACATCCTAAGTTCACGAGACTGGGGACTCTTTCAAATCATCAATCCCCTTCTCAGAGAATATCGGTCATTTCTCGATTGGGGAAGAAGCCCCAAGAGGAACGAAGAGCCAAATTATCAGGATATTACCTCCAAATTATAGCTCATCGAGAAGTTCCTAAAGGATTGAATCAACAAAAGGCAATCTCTCATCAAAGATATGAAAAAAGACAATATCACAGAAATGTTGATAGAAGGGATGTGATGCATTATGCATCAATCAATGTCATCAATGCCGTTTTTGCTAATCCACCAGAGGAGACTCACATAGGGGACTCGGATGAAGAGCGTCCTGCTCAAGAAAATGTACGCACCAATACAAATGGAGAAGGTGTACGTACATGAAGTCAAACGATTACTCAGAACCTAGGTAATCCACTTCCCTCCCTCCAAAAGGTATCCAACAAAGGGAAGGGAAAGAATCAGGATACATATCCTTTCTCTGGAGAAGGTCAATCTCTCTAATTAAAGAAAAGGTTTGCACAACAGGAGGAAGAAATGAAAGAATTAAAAATAATGAATGCAGAACTACTTCAGAGTAGTCTTCTTCTTAAGAATGCTGAAGTTTGACAGACGAAGGAATTTGTTGCAGTTACTGATATGGATCAAGAATATCCTCCTTTATCAGTGCACCCTTAGAGGTCTAATCCCATGGGTCAAGCGCAACAACGGTTGGCAGTGCTACCATCAGTTGCAGCACCAACCACCACGTCTGTCCAAGATCCATTCATTTCACCTACTCAAGACCAGATTCAACCGTATGTTTCTCAAAAGTTAATAACTACTATTGAGTAATTAACAGCTCAGTTAGAAACTATGGAAGGGAAACAGGTGAAAGTTCAACCAGAAAAGAAATTTTACCCTGAATGGGTAGATTCAATTTCTCCTCCATCTAGTTTTGGAAACCCTGTTTTCCCTACTTTCAATCGATCAGGAGACCCTGAACAACATTTGATGCATTACGTATCTTGTTGTGATCCTATGATGGGAACTCCAGAGCAGTAAGAATCAGTGAAACTCAGATGCTTTGTGCGAACCTTGCAAGGACCAGCTTTTGTATGGTATACAAGCTTGCAATCACGGTCAATCATCGGATGGGAGGATCTTCGTAAAAAATTCCTTCTTCAGTTCAGCTCAACTTTGCCAAAAACGACAGTTTTCGATCTTACAAACTGCAAGCAAAGGGAGAATGAAAGAGTCTCTGATTTCATTGCTTTCTGGAAGGGATTAACGTATTCCCTGAGTTTAGAACTCCCTCAGGAAGAACTGTTGCCAATCTGTGTGGAAAATTTGCGCGATAAATTACGCAAGCCATTGATCCCTGTGAAATACACAGGAGGGTTTTGAGACCTTACTTCAATCGCTCAGCAGATTAAAGATTCCCTTATACTGGCAAAGGCTAAATCTCGTGTAATTCCATCAATTCCAGGAAGGGGAATGGGTAAAGTAGAAACTGCTACAGTTATGTTTAAACAAGAACCTGTACCTATTTCTACTTCAAAGCCTTCATCTTCTCGAAGGGCTCCACCTCCTGAACGCCAAAAACAAAGGCCGTTTAGTCCAAATGATCAAAGAGATCAACGAAGAAAACAATTTGAGGATTTGAAGAGTAAAACATACTCTTTCCGAAGTGAGCAAGTTCCTGGTTACTTTATTTCAGCTCTGCAAAATAATTTTGTTCAATTACCAGTGCCCAAGAGGCCAAACAAGGAAGGAGATGAAGACCGTCCCAATTATTGTCCCTTTCATCAAATGTTGGGGCATCCCATCCAGGAGTGTTTTGTATATAAAGACCTCCTGTAAAAGATGGTCGACTTGGGACAAGTCAAATTGAAGGGTTCTTCAGCTCATGTAGCGTGTGTTACCGCTACAGATCCAGAGGAAGGAGGCGAGTGGCAGGAAGTCAAATGAAAAACTGCACAAAAATATGATGATTGGATGTTCAGAAAGACAATCAATCGGACCCATGCCATTTTGCGAACACAATTGAAGAAGACAATTGAGTCTCCTACAAAAGCTGCAGTGAAGCCTCCATCAAAAGACAAATCCTCAAAAGGGAAGCACAATTCAAAGAAGAAAGAGGAATCAGAAGAAGATGAGTATGTATCGAGGCCTAAGTTGTCTTTGATTCTGGCAGATTTCATGCCATCTACTTCAAAGCCACGGGCACCGCCCCATCAAACGGCATAGCCTAAACAGGCTAGTCAGGCAGGGTCTTTATCAGACAAAGAGTTAATCTTCGGTTATGTTAATATGATTCAATTAAAAGATCCATATTCCAGTCTTGATGATCCTGAATTCCTTGTATCAAATAAGGGAATATGAGGAAGTTCTAGAGGTTCAGGATACAGGGGAAGACATGGATCTTTCTGACGCCACTACTCCAATTCTACCCCTGCTAGCACTGTGTATGCAGCAGAAACTCGTGGTAGATCCCTTCAGCGAGCTCAAAAAGAACAAGCAGGTTCTTCTGCAAATGGCCAACTCAGTTTTGGCACAGTTATTTTGGAAGACCGATTA
This sequence comes from Viscum album, assembly GCA_963277665.1. Taxonomy (NCBI): domain Eukaryota; kingdom Viridiplantae; phylum Streptophyta; class Magnoliopsida; order Santalales; family Viscaceae; genus Viscum; species Viscum album. The sequence continues at coordinate 606,459,989 of OY728119.1, read as the reverse complement.
AAGGTTCCATCTTCTTTATCTCAAGAAGTAAATGGATCTAATCAGTCTAATCTTCCAAAACGAAGGATGTTGCCAACTTCTATCCCAATACAAGATGCATCAGCTTCCAAAGCATCTGCTTCCAAGGTACCTGCTAAACCACATATTCCTGTTGGGAAACACAGACCTCTAGATCAAAAGTATGATATATTGAAACACTTGTCCCAAGTACCAGCCAAGTTATCAATTTTGGATGCTTTGAATCTGTCAAAAGATCTCCGGGAAGCACTAATCGAAGCTTTGTCAAGTCCTCATGAGTTTGAAGCTGAAATTGCTGCAGCTGATTTCTATCACATAGAGAATAATCCTGTAGAATGCCATGCAGTGATATCTTTTACTGATAAAGATGAAGATGATGTTGTGCATGGGAACATAAAACCTTTGTACTTATCTGGCAAAGTCAATGGTGTAGATATCCGAAGAGTTTTCATTGACAATGGTTCAGGAGTCAACCTCATGCCCATTCGTACACTTCGTCGATTGGGCCTCACAGAATCTGATTTATCTCTTTCTACCATGATGATACAAGGATATCATAAAAATTAACAAGAACCACTGGGAGAAGTTACACTCAGAACCCAGTTTGGAGATCTTGTATCCAATTCGGATTTCATGATTGTTGATCAAGACTCAGCTTTCAACATCTTGTTTGGAAGACCCTGGCTACATCAGCATGCAGCTATTCCTTCATCATACCATCAATATCTCAAATACTCTTTCAATGGTCATGTTGGAACATTGTATGGTGATAAGGCCCCGTTCATGACATGTGAGTCTCAGTACATTGAGGCATAATTTTATCACATGAAGGGAAGAGAAAAATCTACAATGAAAGAAATTACCAAAATTAATGCTCCATATGGTTTGGAGAAAATTCCAATAAATCCATTTACACATGTGAGTACAGATTATGTGTTACCTATCAGTCAAATTGAAAAAATAGGCCCAAATCAAAATACTCTTATGGAAAGATCCATATTGTCAATTACGGCAATTGAGCCAGACAACATGGGAGAAATTGGTAATCTACCAAACAGTGATGAAAGCATAAGTGGTGACGTTTTCATTTCATCTACTGAAGTCCAACAAATCTATACATCGCCAATCAGGCCAGAGGAAGTTATAGCAACACCAGAGGTGAATAATGATGTCGATTCTCAATACATCATCTCCTCTTTATTTCCCAAAGAAGGCCCTTTATCATCAATAGGGTCGGAAATGGAAGCTTCTTTTTCAAAATGTGAAAATTTTGACATCTCTTATGATCATGAGAATTTCGTTTTGTCATCTACTATGCAAGTAGAAACGGAAGAAATAGCACATAATGAAGAGGAAGAGGAAGGTCTTAGAGATGCTCCTCCATCATTTGAAAAGGGTATCTCTACCACTGTGGATGAACTCAGTGAAATAAATCTGTGTATAGAGAAAGATCCACGCCCCACTTTAATTAGTGCGGCCATGACCCTTGAAGAGCAAGAGATGTATATTTCTTTTCTAAAGAAAAATAAATATATTTTTACTTGGAACTATATAGAAATGCTTGGGCTTGATCCTGATATTGCTACTCATCATTTGGGTTTACCAAAAGAACATCGAGGATTTAAGAAAGTCGCGAGAAGAACACACCCAACTTATGCTTCCAAAATAGAAGCTGAAGTGGATAAGGTGATCAAAGCTAACTTCATGAGAGAAGTTCAGTATCCCAAGTGGTTGGATAATATTGTAACTGTAATGAAAAAGGATGGACAAATTAGGGTTTGAATCGATTTCATAGATCTTAATCGGTATTGTCCTAAAGATGATTTCCCAGTTCCGATTACAGAACTCTTAATTGATGCGACTGCTGGCTATGATGTACTTTCCTTCATGGATGGATATTACGGATATAATCAGATCTTAATAGCCCCAGAAGATGAGGAATCTATAGCTTTCAGAGCTCCTCAAGGTGTGTTTTGTTACCGGGTGATGCCCTTTGGTTTAAAGAATGCAGGTGCAACATATCAACGCGCCATGCATCGTATCTTCAAAATTTTCTTAGGGATGTTTGTTGAGTGCTATGTGGATGATTTGGTAGTTAAATCCAAACAACGTTCTAATCACTTGGCTGATTTTGAAGTCATATTCCACAAACTTCGACAACATAATTTGAAGATGAACCCCTTAAAATGTGCTTTTGGGGTAACCTCAGGAAAATTCCTCAGCTATGTTGTACGCCATCGTGGTATTGAAGTCGATCCTGAGAAGACCAAATCAATCCTTGGTATGTCACCTCCTCAGAATTTGAAAGAGTTAAGAGGACTTCAAGGACACTTAGCCTATATTCGGCGTTTCATCGCCAATTTGGCAGGAAAATGTTTACCCTTTACCAAATTATTGAAAAAAGGAGTCACTTACCGGTGGACTGAAGAATGTCAAGAAGCATTTGATGTTCTCAAGAAATACCTCTTGAGTCCACCATTACTCATGCCACCTGTTGAAGGTAGACCACTTATCCTCTATGTGACAGCTCTAGAGCGATCATTGGGTGGCTTTCTCGCTCAAAAGAATGATGATGGGAATTAAAATAGCCTCTACTATCTCAGTAGAACTATGCTTGAAGCAAAAACCCGGTATTCAAGTATTGAGAAGTGCTGCCTAGCATTAATATTTGCAGTCCAGAAACTGAGACACTACTTGCAACATCACGAGGCCCAATTGGTATCTCGCAATAATCCGCTCAAATTCATCCTTAGTCATCCAATGCTTACAGGACGTCTAGCAAGGTGGGCAGTTATCTTGCAGCAGTTCGACATTCAATATGTGTCTCAAAAGTCAATAAAGGGCCAAGCTCTATCTGAGTTCCTGGCTAAACATCCTTCCATGGAAGACACGTCTTCAGATATTGAACTCCATGATGAGGAATTTTTCTCTATTCAAGAGAATCCTCAAACATGGGAAATGTATTTTTATGGTGCTTCAAAAAGTCCAATAGGGAAGAAAATGGAAAATCCTAAATTCAACAATGTTGGTTTAGGAATTGTGCTCATTTCTCCAAATAGAGCAGTGTTACCTTATTCCTTTTTATTGTGGGAAGGTGGTACTAATAATGAAGCTGAATACCAAGCTCTTATTACAGGCTTGGAGTTAGCACTCCAAGCACAAGTGAATCACTTAAAGGTGAAAGGTGATTCAGACCTGGTAATCAAACAAGTCAATGGGGATTATGCCATCAGAAAAGAAGAATTAATCCTTTTGTATGATTACGTCAGAGAGTTAATGGCGGAATTCCCTTCAGAACCGACATTTTCTTATGTCCCAAGATCACAAAATGCTCAAGCTGATGCACTGGCTAATATAGCCACAGCTCTAGCAGATCCAAATCGGGACGAGACAACAATCAGTATTGCCCACCGTCATGAAATTTCACCTTATATTCAATCCAAAACAGAGGAAATTAATGAAATTAGTCCCATTCCTGAACCATATGGTCATACTACATGATGGATGTCACCTACCAGGGAATACCTTCAAAATGGAACACTTCCATCTGATAGAGCCGAGAAAGAACAAATCCGACGACGTGTGGTCGATTTTACTCTTTATGATAGCCCAAAACACCTAGAGAAAATTCTCTACAAACGTGGTTTTGAGGGAGTTCTCTTCAGATTCATTGATGGTGAAGAGACAATGGTTGTCATGAAAGAAGTTCACGCAGGAGTCTGTGGTGCCCACCAGTCTGGACATAGATTGTCTGATCAAATTTGAAGGCTTGGATACTTTTGGCCTTCAATGATACAAGATTGTGTTGATTTCACAAAGAAGTGTCATTCATGTCAAGTACATGCCAAATTCATTCATCAAGCTACAAAGTTGCTTCATACATCTAAATACTCATGGCCATTTGCCACATGGGGAACAGATGTGGTGGGACCTTACCCTTCAGCTACGGCCAAGCAGTTTAAGTACATTCTTACTGCTACTGATTTCTTTTCCAAATGGGAAGAGGTAGTACCTCTCAAAGAAGTCAGTTCGAAATGCATTGTTAGCTTCATCAAGTCTAACATCATTACTAGATTTAGTGTCCCTCATACCATATTGACGGACAACGACACCAACTTCTGTTCTTCTGAGGTGAAGAAATTGTATCAAGAATACAACATTAAATCCAACCATTCATCTCGGTATCATGCGGTGGCCAATGGCCAAATAGAAGCCTTTAACAAGACTCTTTCAAATATACTGCAAAAGATGGTGGATAAAGATAAGAGGTCATGGCCTGATAAAGTCTTTCATGCTTTATGGGCTTATCGGACTACCACCCGCAATGCAATGCAGTCAACTCCATATTCATTGGTATATGGAACAGAAGCAGTCTTGCCAATTGAAGTTCAATTTCCCTAACTCAGAGTAGCCATTTGTGGTTAGTTATCTATAGATGAGCAATCCCAAAAGCGATTGAATGAATTGGAACATTTAGATGAGAAAAGATTGTGCACTTTGCACCACTTGGAAATCTATCAGAATCGAATAGCACGAGTTTTTAACAAAAAAGTTCGTCTTCGTTCATTCATTCAGGGAGAATTGGTATTAGTTCTCAGAACACCAATGATACCAGGAAAGAAGCCTCCCAAGCTTGAAGCAAAATGGGAAGGACCTTATTCAATACATAAGGTCTACTCCAATGGAGCTTATTCATTAATCTCAATGGATGGAGAACTCATCACGACTCCAACCAATGCCAGATTTCTGAAGAAATATTTTGTATAAACACAAAATATGGTCCCCATAACCAAGACTCTTACAATTGGTTCATAGCAAGAATAGTCCAGTATGACCTTAAACTGAAACTTCGTCCAACAAGACGTTAAACTGTAGGAAAGTCCCTTATGTCCGGAAAGACGTTAAACTACATAAGCACTTAATAGTCCAATATGACCTTAAACTGCATCATCCACGGTCTATGCATATGACCTTAAACTATTTGCACTTTCGTCCCACATGACGTTAAACTGTAGAAAAGAAGATGTCCCTGCAACATGACCCTAAACTGTGTAGCACCATTTTGTCCTTGCTATATGACATTAAACTATACATCAATGGTCCAGTATGACCTTAAACTGCAACTTTGTCCAACATGATTTTAAACTATGAAAAAGTTCCCTAAACCCTCCAACATGACCTTAAACTGCATCATCCCTGGTCCATGCATATGACCATAAACTATATGCATGTCCCTTACGTCCAGCAAGATGTTAAACTGTGACGTCCTAACTACATGATGCTAAACTATACAGAAAATCCTTGATATGTCCTATATGACATTAAACTGTTATTTTGTCCCTGCTACATGACACTAAACTGTGCAACACTAATAGTCCTAACTGCAAGACTTTAAACTGCATAGTCCCTTGATATGTCCTACCTGACATTAAATTGTGCATCTTTAAGGTTGTTGTTACCACTTGTTTCTCACACCGCTTATGACTCACGTGAGCTTAGAGAAAACCTCAACCATAACACTCTCTTTGGGCCCCTAATAATGTGTAAGTCCCAACAACATTTTTTATTAGATCATTGTCCCCAAGAACAACTTGATCATTAATTTATTCTTTAATTGAACTACACGGACTTTGATCCTTGCCCTCCAGGCTGGAAATGTAGGAAACCTCCCAGGGTTCAGGCCCAAAAACAATCTCTTCACATCGGTTCACCACCATGTCATATGATGTTGATTCGTGAAGCCGCCCCTAGAATCAATATCTTTACATTGATTCACTTTCGTCCTTGTGATATGACGTTAAACTATGCAACACTTTTTTCCAGTACGAAAATAAACTACAATACTCTTTGATTTCCTCATTTGATAGAGAACTATTATTTACATTGATTCTTCAATCATGTTTCATTTCAAAAGACTACATGCATACATGGTAATACCTAAACTTTTTGTCTCAGATGAAACCATCATTGCACTAAAGTCCCCTTTCACCCTTCGCATGTACGAACCAAATTTGTACAAAGGGTAGTTCTAGAACTACGTGGACTTGATTACCATCCCTATGGGATACGTAGGAACATTAGAGTGTCCCTCGAATCCAGTCCCAAGTCTTTTGGGCCTAACCCAAAATTTCACTTTCAGTCCCTTGGCTGAAAAGTCCTCATGAAAACACACTGTGTATTCATTATTATGGTCCGAATTCTATGACCCTAAACTAAGATCTCTAATACTTTCGTCCTGCACGACGTTAAACTGCATTTCAATAACTACGTATGGCTTGATTCTCATTCTTATAAGATACGTAGTGAAGTCCAAAATTTCCATTCAGGACCCTGCCACAACATGATTATGGTTATCATTGACCTATGTATCTCTATATATATTGGAAAATACCCATATTTATGTGTTATAATCCTAACCTTAAATATTTTCAGATCTTCATAACCCTTTTCATGACTTCTAGTCACAAAAATGTCAAACTTCTGAGAATTCTTTTTCCTGACTATGCAGCACATGCCCATAGGTGGCCTCGCATAAACAGTCCACATAACAGACTTGTCAGCTAAAAGATGCTATTTATTTGACCATGCAGCCAATGCCCCTAGGTGGCCCTGCATATTTCAACCCCCTAACGGGTTTGTTAAATAATGGTATCTTCATTCTTGGGAAGAATGCCTCTTTTGTCCTTATTTGTCCTAAACGACAATATGTAGGGATCCGCAAAAAATATTCATCCTTAACATATTTGTCCCATATCCTTTTTCATGATTTGAAAGTATTCAAGTCTATGGTTTATTCTTCTTCCCTACATTTGGGTCATACCTTCGTAGGAGTGATATTCATCCAGTTCTTCGATAATCTTTTCTGAAAATATCTTCTCAATATTCAAGTACCTATTTCCATACAACAAACTCTATACTTTAGAAAATTTGAATCTCCATAAACTTTCACTGGCTTTTAACACCAGGAAAGTAAATTTTTGAGAGTTCTTTCGCCTGACAATGCAGCACGTGCCCATAGGTGGCCTTACATAAACAGTCCACATAACATACTTGTCAGCCGAAAGATGCTATTTATTTGACCATGCAGCCAATGCCCTTAGGTGGCCCTGCATATTTCAACCCCCTAACGGGTTTTGTTAAATAATAGTAACTTCATTATTGGAAACTACTTCTTCTAATTCCTTTTATCTCTTTTTCATATCATTCCTAAGATTCAAATATTCTTAAGCCATAGTTTACATATTTTCTCTCATACTTGAGTATGGTAATATTTTTTCAGATAAATTGTCAAGGAATTGAATCAATTTTATTCCATTTTGGTCAAAGCTATTTCGACCTTAAACATTAGCCCCTTTATGTCCGGTATGCATGACTTTAAACTGCCCACAAAAGCCAAAGGAACTCTGAATAAAAGTCAAGTTCCAGCTCACTAAATATACATTTTTTGTATGATTTAGGTAATATTGAGCAATTAAAAGACTCAAAGTTTGTAGGGTTATTTGTAATAATCCTAGTAAAAATAAAACTATGCTTACTAGGCCCATTGGATTAAGTAAATTTGAAGCAGGTAATGAAAGAATGCAGGTACAAATGATTGAAGATGAAAGTTTTTTTTCATTGATACACAAGAGTTAGAAGGACATCCACAGACTGGAGACTCTTCTCTTTTTCAAGAATTACAAGAGGCTTTCAACATAACACTTCATTTGATTTACGGCATCCCGAGATTCATCAGCAACCACATGTAATTCATTCATTCAAATTGGATACAATAAGAGATGCAGTGATACCAGCTCTTCTTGGAACAATTGTAAAAGGATGTTCTTGAGTGCGGTTTGAGAAAATTTTCAGCTGATCAAACAGTTACTCTGTTTCTGTCCAAGAGACATGGAAGATGGATACATGGATTTGAGAATGGAGCATTGTAAGTAAAGAGCCATTTGGAGAGAGTACTCTTTTCAGATATCGCTCTAATACCATGTTTGTCTTCTCTCCACCAACCGGCAGTGGAAAACATTTCATCCCATGGGTTTGCCATTTTCATATCTGCAAGGAAATGACATGGAGGAAGAATTTGAAAGTTCACACCATTTTTGTTGCTCTTAATGCACAGCATAACCGAAATAGAGGAGTAGCAATGCAGCTGCATCTCAGGTGTATAATTGTTTTCATTTGGAACATTGACTCCTTGCAGATGACCATGACCACACAGAGGCATATGGATGCTCTGTGGAAAATTAAGATGATATTTCTTCAAGTACATAGCCAAATCTAGGAGAGTTCTGTTGCAGATATCATAGTAATCATGGCCAATAATGTTCATCATGTCATCAATCCGCTTGCTAGCCAGTTCATCAGCCGTTCCAATTCCCTTGGGAACCACTGAATCTGCACAAATGATGAATAAACGAACTCTTAAATGGAAAAAATGGCTAAGGCATTAAGGCGCGCAAGTCTAAAACATGGCGCGCAAGAATCCATGTGCCGCGGTAGTTTTTGACGCGCAAGTGTAAACCACGCAAGTAAAAATACCTTTACAATAGCGCGACATCAAGGAAAACATTGGAAAACAGAGCACCTTGCGCGGCTAAGATAACCTGCGCGACGAGAGCACAAGAAGGTATGAAGTCCGGAAATCCGAATGCTTGTACGGAGGTGAGGCCATGTATTTATAGGCTAGGAGGCCTATCTGCGCGCCATACCCAGTGCGCTCAAGGCCTGCGCGACGCAAACCTGCGCGCCGCCATCTGTGCCCTGAAGACTTGTGCGCCCCCTTTTCCATGGATTAATTCGATGTCCTCAGAGTCAAATCCTCATTTCTCTCCAGATCCAACTCCGAGGGGGGACATTTGTTGACGCTCCATTCGTCACAGAATCCAAAAATCGGAAAAGGGGAATATCTGAGCTCAAAGTGATTCAACCTTTGAAGAAAATTTCAAAAATTGACAAAGGCATGAACAAAGGATCAAAATCAACTTCACCGCGCAAGTTATATCACTCTCATGCAAGTCCACTTGCGCGACACCCTTGGTCGCGCATGTGACTTGCGCGACCTAAGTGGTAACCGCCCGGTAACCGCCCGGGGTCTTCTCCTGCCTATAAATAGACCATGTGGGCCCCCCATTCGAGGATATTTTTCCAGAAACTCGGATTGAAGCTCCCGATACCCATGTCTCTTCTCAAAGCTTCTGGAACACTTCTAAGGTAATTTCTTACCTAGAACGGAAGATCTAAAGAGAAGAAGGAAGGCCTAAGTGTTGAAACTTATAAACACTTGCGCACCACCTTATTTACTTCAATAGAACTTCTGCATCCCTTTTCTGGAAGAACCTCAAGAGGATTCTAAAGTGATTAAAAAAGAGTCGCTCAAGTATTTTAATACTGGTTGAAAATCGCGCAAATATCTCTCATGTCGCGCAAGTATACTTGCGCGACCAATACTTGCGCGCCGCCGCAATAATTGTGAGCCTTTCAAGACTTGCGCGCCCCTACCTTTTTGGGTGCCCATCTTGCCCATTTTACCCCTCTTAAGCCATTACACCTTTCCTTTTCAAGATTCAGTCTTCAAGACACTCTTCAAAGCCATTTATGGCATGATTTCTTGATTTGACGTCCTTATCTGAAAGGAATTCTGTGGAATATCTCTCAAAACCTGGTGATTTAAATATCATTATGTCACTAAATATGGAGATTTCATTCATTCAACCTCATCCATTAAGATGAGAGAATCCTTAACTTGGGTCTCCTTTTTTAGGAATAATCCCCAGTTATAAGTCCTTTAATCTGGGCATCATCCTTAGGAGTAAGCCCCAAATTCTTAAAGTTCCCAAACTTGGGCATCCTCCTCAGGAGTAAGCCCCAAAACTTAATTCCTTAACTTGGGAATCCTTCTTAGGAGTAAGCCCCAAGTCCTCTAATATGGGTATCCACTTTAGGAGTCAGCCCCAATCTCAAATATGGGCATCCTCCTCAGGAGTAATCCCCAATATCAAATATGGGCATCCTTTTCAAGAGTAAGCCCCAAAACATAATTACTTAAATTGGGCATCCTCCTCAGGAGTAAGCCCCAATCATAATCCTTTAATCTGGGCATCCTTCTTAGGAGTAAGCCCTGAGTCCCTTAATTTAGGCATCCTTCTTAGGAGTAAGCCCCAACCTCAAATATGGTCATCCTTCTTAGGAGTAAGCCCCAAACCATAACCCCTAACCTGTGATTCCTTTTTTAGGAATAAGTCCCAGTTATAATATTGGGCTTCCTTTTCAAGAATAAGCCCCAAGTCCCCTAATTTCTCTTTAACCAGTCCTAATTTACCCTTGATTTGGGTTTCCTTTTCATGAGTAATACCCAATCATAAGTCCCCATCTAACTTTGGCATCCTCCTTAGGAGTAAGCCTCAAGATTAGAGTATTAAAATCTCCATGAAGCACATATACCTTTATAGACCATGTTCATGGATTTTCTCCCTAAAAGTGAATCCTAAACCTTCATCTATCTGGGCAGTCATACATACATATGCCCCAAACCATTTCTTATGATTGCATCTTTCATGGAACAATTGTCTTTTTTTACCAATACCTCTTGTTTCTCACACTGAGCATGACTCACGTGAGCTTAGAGTGTAAAAGTAATTATGACATCCTTCTTTGAGCCATCAATCATAAACGTCATACTACCTTATTCGAACTACGTGGGTTCTGATTCCTTTTTCAAAACAAAGGATACGTAGGTAGCCCATCTATGGGTTCGATCCCAACTCTGAAATAATTATATGTCCTTCTGAATGACGATAAACTTCAAGTGCCCCACTGAGTGGCTTTAAAACCAGCCTGGTCATCATAATGACCAAGAGACTTTTATATAAATGTTTTGAAGGATACCATTGACAAAGAATCTCTAAATAGATATAGATGATTCTGTATTGATGAAGAACCTCGAATGCATATAAAAGATTCTCTAAATTTCTTACATATTTAATCATTTATTTTTAAACTGAAGGAAAGCTCATTTTATACTTGGTAATGTAATAAGGATTCACGAACATAACTTAAATCTATAAAGAGAGTCCCGGAGTAGACAATAATTCTCCTAAAAAAGGGGTGATGAGTCCGACCTCCCATCCTCTCGGCCAATGAAAATTCCTAAGCCTCATTACCCCACAAGCTAATGAGCGCCTACCTTTGGAAAGAAGGTCCAAACGGATGTGGAATCATTGGATGTTTCCGGTTCTACGAACAAACCCGTTAGAAACCGATCGGAACGTTTGAATCTCCCATCAAGGAGGTCATCCCCGAATTCCGTGCGAAACAAATAATCATATTTTTTGGTTGGTATACATTTTTCTCAAAAATTGTATCATGTGTTTGGGTTTATACTCTTATTTATCTATGGTATAATGGTTTTCACATGCCAACAAAAAACATAATGAAATGTTTAATTTTAATTTAAGGTCAAGTGGAATGATTCAAATGATTTTAGGTCCTTTTCTTATTGTTTATAATGTGATTATTCATGATTATTATGCCACTAAATGTCAAGGTTTATGGGAACATATGTTATTACAGAATTGATATATGTTGTGGATCCCTTGAGGTTTCATTATTATTATTACAGCTTGAATAAATGGATAATAATTTATATTCTCTTATATAATTGGATTCACATGGGAACTTGGTCCTATTTGTGAATGCCCCAAAAAAATTCGATGTAATTAAAATACCCTTGCTAAATCTTAATATATTATGTGTGATTGTAATATGAAAATTGTTTTGATGTGTGGTTGTGATCTGTGGGGATGATGTGTTATGGTGTGTATATGTTGTGGGGTGGTGATTTGCAGTTGTGATGTGGGGTGGTTATGTGATGTGTGGTTATGGTCTATAGAGATGAGGTGATGGGTGTTATATCTTTATAATTGGTTGGTTAGGGTGGAAATTAGGTTGTGATGTGTCTATGGTAAGGAGTAATTGGATGTGGCTATGAATTGTTATGATGTGGGGCTAGTTTCCTTGACAAGGATTATGAGTTTCTTATTTTTGTGGTGTTGTGCTATTTTAATTCCCAGTTAGTAATGGAATTGGTTATTAATGATATGAGATGGAAAGTGATGGTTTTGTTAATGGGATGAATAATGAAGTTAATGGGATTGGTAATGTGATGTGTTGGTAATGTAAAATAGATTAAGTTGATAAATAAGAGGAGATGTGAAATTTGGATTATGGAATGTCATGTGGTGTTATGAGTATAATTGTGGCAGTGAAGGTGGGAATATTGTATTGTTGGATGGTGATGATGTGACTTGGTTAGTTCTTGGTTTTGAACCCATAATTTGGTCCTATATTTGTTTATATATATCCATATCTTCCTTTTATATTCGTTAGGATATTCTTTAGGCACCCTAAATATGTCGAGCACCATGTGCCGACACCCATGTGTTTTAGGCGTATTTCTTCCAGTTTCCCTGTGGTGAGGATTGTTGGATGATTATCTACTCTCTATCTCTACTATGTGATGATTAAATGTCTCCACTATGATGGATAGATGTATCAAAATTAATTTAGTGGTGTTTGATGAGATGATGAGATGGATTATGTTGTGGGTTGTGTAAGGCAGTTTTAGGGAACGAGGATGATGCCATCCATGTTCACGATACCATTCTAATCTAGTTATTGGATGAGATGGGTGTGATATCCCAGCTGTCATCAGGCGATATGTGGTGTGATGTGATGAACCATGTTCTTTTGGGTGATATAAGGCATGATCTGATGACCCATGTGCTTTTGGGAAATATGATATGTGATGGTCTATTTCACATGGTTTACTAAGAATGATGTGATGTTCAGAAGAGATGGGTGAGCCAAGCTATACGGTATTAGGTTGGGAAGGTGGAAAATTAGTTACCAACCTGTGTGGGGTACCCTTTATATCGACATTATTATTATTATGTTATTAAAAATATTTTTTATATTTTCTCTTCATTTTATTGTCAGAATGGGATTAGAAAGTTGTCCTTTGTTTCTGCTAATCTTATTATTGTCTTCTCACTGATGAATTAGTATTCCCTTTCAACATGTTTATTATAGGATTTTGTTACCATACAATGTTTACAAGTATGGTTACCCTATGTATATTCAAATTATTTTCATGTTTAATGGAGGAATTTGTGTATCAATTTGGATATAACTATCTAGGACCTCTTGATTGTTGATTTTTTGTTTCATTAGATTTTCATTTGGGTATTTATTTAGTGATATTTTTATGTATATATTTTACCTATATATTATTTTTGGGATGGTTTTGGTTTATTATTTATTTTAAGTCAACGAGTTTCTTAATATTTATTTTTACTTTCTCTTGATCCAATTATTAGTAAGGCTAATGAATATCATTTGTGATATTTTCATACCATGGGTTCTAGTTAATAAATTGGTTCCTAATAGAGGTGGGACTCAGGGATCATTATCTTCTTCTATATTCACTATGATCCTAAGAGTGGTACCATTGGAGGGGGAGGTCATGAAAATTATCCAATTTTTTAATTGAATCCAATAAAATATTTTTCATGAGTGAAATAACTAGTTGACGGTGATAAGAGTTGTTTGGGGGGGCATCATACTTCATGGATCTCTAGAATAAATTTAGTAATAATTTTGAATACATGTAATATTACCTAAGTATTCCTAGTGTATTTTAACAAAACATACTAAAAATACAATGTACATCAATTTATAAAATAATGATTTCATGAAAATGATAAAAATAGTAAAATCTATGATTTATGTAGAAATTTTATATTACTTCAAAAATAATAGTGTTTTGACTACCTATTTATGGAAAAGAGAGTTGTGTTGGATATATAAGTAAGTTGACTACATATAATTCAACTATAATTTATCATTCCTAGCATGAATTTTACATTATAATTAAAATATCCTCCTCCATGCCTTATATTAGTAAACATTGAACTTCCAACACATTGAATAAAAAAAACCAATTCAAAATTCATTTTTATTATAATTTATTTTATCATATTATTAAATGATTTAAAAAATTTGTAAGCATTTTACGATTTCAACATGTTCTCAAAATCTGAAAAACATTTCATTAAAGGTTGATTTGAGTATGAGAGAAACAAAAACCTAGAAAATATGTGTGAATACTTATAGGTGGAACATGATATTGAAAAAATAAATATAAATATAAAGAAAAAAGAAATTGACATGAATGTTACATGATAGATAATAGATTGGATTAAATTCTTTACTACCATAATTGATTGAAACATTTTAATATGGACTTCAAGTGAATTATTCATGTGACTAAAAGATATTGGTATAGGGGAGTGATAAAAAAATTCATTATATTTTATAATTATATTATTTATTAAATTATATGATATTTATATCTAAGGTTTTGATAATATTTTAATTTTTTATTTTAAATATATAATTTAGAGTAGATAATTTATTTTGAAGATAAATAATATCAATTAAAATTTAATTAATAAATATAAAAAAATATTACATTCAAATTACATGATATATTTAATTAAATTTATAATTCATGACTAATTTATATTTTTATGTTGTTTAAATATATAAAATAATTTTTAATTAGGATCCATGGGGAAAAGGGAATTACTTGGTCCACCCATTCCTTAATTAATAGATTTCTCAATTGAAGACATCATCCATCAATCTGACTTTTTAGGATAAATGTGAGAAACCATGACTTATTTATCATAATATAGGCTAAATTATAAATGTGTATTTTAGAAGGGATAACTACAGATCCCTATCATTTTAGGGTTGGGATGAATTGTTATGGAAGCTCGTGATTTTCTATTTTCGTTCAATAAGGGGGATGGTTTGTGGGAATTATGAAATTGTAAAAATAGTTATGTAATGAAGGATTATTGGTTACTTTAGTCTGAAGGAATAATTATGATCAATATTTAATTTATTTGAGTTTTTTTTTGATTTATTTATGATGAATTTGGATTGTTACTATGTTTTATTTTTTATTCAACGGTTGGATCATACTAAGTTCAATCTTGGTTTATGATTTTATAGTTCAACAATTTTTTATGGATGATTTATATCTATGAACCTGGGTGGCTTTATTTTATAATTGATCATTTACTAGAGTCATGGTTTGCATACTACTATCCAAATTGTTTTTCTAGTGGCCCGGCACTGAATCAAGATTTATTAGAGTGTTCTATTGTGTTGTAATTAAAATTGAGAATTTTAATGGAGTGTGATATGGACACAGATATAAAGATGAGCCAACATGGTATCAAATATATTAGTGGATAAATTATATTTATATTACTTTGGATGGTATAAGATGAATCTATCCCTGGATTGGTAAATTATGGAACTCTTTTAGAGTATATTCATTCCACCGAAGTGGTAGCACATTGGATTTCTGAAAAATCATATTTAAGATATAGTGGTGGATTGATACTCAACCAAAGTAATCTATAGATAGTATCCCGTGAAGAATATTTAAAAAAAAGAGTAATAAAAAATATTTTTTTTATGTATCTGGAAAATACCACTAATAGTTGTTGACATATTTCAGAGAATATTCACTTTTTTGGAAGGATTTAAGTTTCAATTAGTGATTGGTATTAAGTTTCCCATCAAATGAGGACTCCATTTTATATGAATTGATGCTCCAATTCAGGAATGAAATAATAAACCATTGATTTGGATTAATATTAGTCCTTTAAATTAAAATATTTTAGAGATTTAATCATATCTGTCATATCATAGATGATAAAATAAGTTGGAAAGAGTTCACCCGTTAGCAAAAAAACATGTCAAATAGTCAAAAAATTAAATTCTAACCCATTTTTTCAAAGTTTGATTCCAAAATTTACCATCCACTTTTTGAAAAACACAAATTAAAAGAATTAAATATTAAAAATTAAAATTAAAATTCTACAATTCCCAACTACTTTAAAATATTTAATAATCCATTTTTAAAATCATAATTCTAACTATCTTGGAAAAAACATGCACAAATAAAGGTGTCTATTAATTTAAACCTCTATGTAAAAGTGAAAAAATCAATAATATATAGAGAAATAGGTGGACACCACTTTGAGAAGGTATCTCTTGTCATCAACAAAATTCATCTTTTACAGGTCTGTTTAAATTCCATAGTTTTTCCAATAATCATTGACAACACTAAGTCCATTTTAATATTATCCATTTATGAATTCTTGAGAGCTTAATTAACAATAGATTTAGAGCAGTCCCACTCCTACATTCCCATAAGTGAAAGAAATATATGTTCTCATGTTTCAAAAGTAATTTGATAGCCTTGTTTCGTTATGAGTTTTAAACTCACAGTCCATTTCTCATAAGAACCCAAAAACATTTTCCCGGTATGTAATATACCATAGGTGTTTCATTTAAAAATATTATATAACTTAATTTATTGACCTTATACATGGGATGGGTTAATGTGTTATGAAGTTGTCCCATATTTGGTGAATTTGACAAGAATTTAAAACATGTTATTTGTATGTTTTGTATTATAAACCCCTTGAATGTCCCTTTGTTATTCAGTTTTCCAAAAAAAAGATTCAGGATCTATATTGGTTCCCAATTATTATACCATCCAATTACAACTTCCCCACATAGCTATCTCTTATTCCATTATTTATTGATTTTTTATTATAAGTATTATTACACATCCTAGACAATGTTGTCTTACAATAATAGTTTATTGAAAAGGATGATTTTAACAGAGATCACAATGTTATTTTCATAAAACAGATCGAATATATTTTTCTCCCATTCTAGTAGCTTCAAAATCCACAAACATAGAATCAATTTTAGAGTCTGATAAAAATGATTGTTTATTTGAACCCGAATATATTTCTCTAAATCCAAGTGTAAAAACCGAAACGATCTTAGATGTGTGATCTTCAAGTTATGATATCACCAATAGTTTGAACATCTACACAATACCATTGGGATTCCCCTATAACATAAATCATAACCCATAGAACTCGTTATATACTTGAGTTCTCTTTTAATTGATTCACATTGTTTATAAACTGGATTACCTATATATGTGATTAACATTCCAACAACATATGTAATTTTTGGTCATGTAAATTTCAGTCCATACATGAGATAACTGATCTCTCTTTCATAAACAAATTGAGTAACTCTTGTACTATAAATTAATATCATATTATTACCAGAATCATGTAATGTAGAAACTGGTGAATAATAAAATTTCTCAAACCTCTTTACATAATATTCAATATAATGGGGCTCATAAAGTAGAATAAAATTATTTATTATTAATTATTTGTTCCCCAAAATAATACTATATTCACATATGCCTTTTATATGAATGTTTCTAGATAAAATATATTGATCTATATTTAATTTATTGGAATATGTTTCAATCATAATAATGTCAACAATATATAAACAAATAACAACATCATCATTATAATCGAACAAATTATAAAAATAAATACAATTTTGGTTCACTAGAAAAACAACTGATGAAAGCACATCATTAAATTTATCATTTTATTGTTTTAGATATTTTTTAAATAAACATATATAACATACCAAATTTATTCCTTATTTTGTTTGCATGGATAAATCAATACTTTAGGTTGTTTAATATTTATCTCCTTGTAAAATTCATTATTTAAGGATGATTTTTAACTAAAATTTATTGAATTTAAAAATCATATATGGTAACTAATTTGAGAAAAATTTTAACAGAGGAAATATTTTCCAAAGGAGATCAATTATAGATATAGTCAGTACCTTCCTTTTAGAGAATTCTATTGGTTACCAATAAGGATTTATATTTTTAATTTTTACCATTTACTTTATGTTTTCTTAAATGTTACCAATGAAAAGTTATATGTTCTTATCCTTGTGGATGATCATCTAATAGAAATTCATTGGTCCGAGTTATGAGGTTTATTTCATCAATTATGGCCTCATTTCAAGGCAATTCATCAAAAGATGACAGAACATCTTTACAAGTTTTTGGGATAGAATATACATTGAGAAAACAAATTTTGTACAAATACTATAATTTTTAAACTCCAAAAAATCATATAGAAATCATATATACATTTCCTAATAATCCATGGGAATTTACATTTATGATATTCATTGATAATATCTTCTGGAGATAATATTATATTTCATCCAGATTCCCCTATTTTTAATTTCATTGGTAAAGAGAGAAACCTATATTCAAGAAAATATAATATCCTAATTCAGTGACTGTAGAAGTAGTTACTAAATCATTATAATTTACTAATTGAATCTATAATAATACTAATTATCCACATAATTAAAAATTATTCAATCAAGACCTATTTTAGCTAATTTTAACTTTTTAGGTTTATGTAGTCTTATATTACTATTAAATCCCCATAAAACTATATAATTTATTTGTATTATAATGTAACTTTATAATTAATAGGTATTCATAGACATTCCTTTTGTGGGAACCGTATTTATAACGTGAGACATAGCTAATAATTTCTCTCCAGAAAAATTCTTTTGAGAGATCCCATGTAGACATCAGGGAATTTGCCATTTTATTTATTTTTCTATTAATTATCTCTATTACAAAATTCATATAAGGTGTATAAGGAGAAATATATTCATACCTGATCCCTATGGATAAAAAAAATAGAGGACTATGGTATTCAACTTCCATGTCATATCGAAGGTATTTAATTATAAGACCATATTAGTTTTTAACCTCGTATTTATAAATACTAAATTTATCCATAACATCATCTTTATCATGTTATAGATAGAGATGTAAAATTATATAATAATTATCAATCAATGTTATAATGAATATTTTATTACATATGGAATGTGTGGCCTAAAAATCACATAAATCACTTGGTATTTAATCTATAAAGTCACGTTTTCATTCTATAGTTGTAAATTGTTTCGTAAATATTTTTGATTACATAAAATTTACTCATTTGTTATCATTTTTGTCAATATTATGTAAAAAAAATTAACTTTAACATGTCTTGATTTTTCTTAAAATTAATGTGACCCAACTGATATTGATATAAATAAATGAAATCTAGCATGTATGTAGAAACATTATTTGTATTAAATTTGATTAAACCATCATACAAGTGACCCATTAAATCAAAGATCATACTTTTGGATAGAATAATGTTATCTACCAGAGATGGAACATTAAGATAAATCTTTTTTAACAATATTCTGAAGACAATGTTTAGATGAACATAAAGAATATACAAGACATCATTTAAGGTGAAGATCATTCTAGACATAAAATCAATATTAACCAATAAATTGGATTATATATTGTTTCTCGAATATTTCTCCATGTAGAGTTAAATACCATATATGATAGATTCTATTCTATTAAATTGAGGTTTTTAGTTGAAAATAAATCAGTTATAATAGGAATTGATTCACCTAAAGTGTTATCATCTAGAAAATTCTATTTGACAAATAATTTCTACAAATCTCCTTTCGGATGAATTTTATTTATTTTTTTATAGAGTGGAAATTATTTTTTTTACGTTTTTGGGATTCAAATGTAAGTATAATGCCCCTTTCTAAATTTTGAATTATATGTTTTTTTTTTAAGGATATTTTATATGTTATTAGACCTTTAAAAACCTATATGGATCCACTCTCTATAACCCAAGGACCATGGATTTATCATCCATATATTCATATTCCTCCTCTTACATTTTATATTCATCCTTAATTTATAGGTAGTTTAGTAACTCATTGATGGAAATATATTCATTATTCTGTTATAGAGAAACATTAACATTATTCAAAGAAAGATGAATCTTATCGATGATGTATGTGAAAATGATATAATCTTCCATGCTAAATATTTTTTCCCTTTAGGTGTTGTAGGATTATTTTTATTTTATATAATTTCTCTATGATAGATCTACTTTCAATAATTTTATATGAATTAAAATTTAATACTATAACTTTCATTATTTTCACATTCTTGTTGGTGAACGTTTTATCCAGGGAATTATATATATTCTCTTAATTTAAATATATTGAAATGTATTGAAGGCAATGTTGGTTAGATCATTTAGTATGTTACCTTGACACAGGAGATCATATCTCTCCCATCATTGTCATATGTGGGAAAATTGAAGCAACTAATTTTATTATGTGGGGAGATACGTAGTTGAGTGATAGACATCGACATTGAATGTCACAATTAAATAATCTTTCTCTACCTCTTGAAATTTTTTCCATAGAATTTTTCCACCATCATTGTATTATTTATATTATCTATAAACTTGTTGAATAAATATACTCTTAATATTGTTGGGGATATTATTGGATAAAGTATTTGGCTTTACTTTTAAGGGTGTTATATAATTTTATTTGAGGAATATTACATTTTCACTATATTAAAGTGTATAATATCCCAACCAAAATGGAATAACTTATGTTTTCTAGGGAATCATCTTTAAGATACAATAGTGGATCAATAACCAACATACATAATTTATGGAGAGTATCCCTTAAGGAATCTTTGGATACAAGTAGGTAATAAAAGTAATTTTTTATGCACCAAAATATTTATTTGATTCATGTTGAACTATTTTAAAGTAATAACATTTTTTATAATAGATAGGAGTTATTCATAGTGGGTGGGATTAATTTTTCCCTCCAATGAGGAATCTATTTTGTTGGTATGGAAGCACTGATATGGATAAGAAATCATACACCCTTGTAATTTAGATGATAAATTTTTAGAAAGGCTTCTATTTTCTAGATTTATTCCTGTCCATAAAATCATCCCTGATAAAACAAGCATACCAGATTGTAGCCTCAAGTGAATGGACATGTCTATTAGTGAAAAATCATGTCCACTCCATCCCATTTTTCAATGTGAGATTCTGAACATAATATCCCCATTTTTTAAAGATTAAAATAAAATGGAATTAGTATTTAAATAAAATTAATCCAACAGAGGGATCTAAATTTATTTTTAAAATGGGTGGAAATTAAAGAGGAGTTATTAAGTATTTATATAACAGTACAACATATTCAGAAGTATTTTTTTAGTAAGATGGTGAAGCTTGAGCCACTAGAGTAACATTATAGCTGAGATGAAGATCTACCATAAACATTTAACATGGGTAACCTAAAATGTTTAATATAGGTATTGAAAATATTATTTTACATATTTTTTAATAAACAATAAATTTATTTTGTTAACAATTCACGTTTCATTGGTCAATTACAATTTTTATTATTATTTCTATTTCATTGGGTAAATACAAATATTTTTAGGAGGAAAATTTTGTTCTATTTTATGTGTGTCACATTCAGTCTAAGTCTTCTATATTTTTATTTTCATTGTCTTTGAACTTTCTTCTCTATTTTGATGAATAGATATATCATTTTAGGCAGGATGAAATTAACCATAAAATGTTAAACATTTTACTCATTAGTTTTTTATTGTTACTTATAGTTTGATTATATGATTTTTATGTATGTTAAAATAATTAATTTTTCACTCTAATATATTTTTTATCTAAATTATTTTCTTACTATACAATTATTCTCCATTTATTCATCAATATACTTCATCATATAATGTTGTTACAATATGATATAACTGTATTGTGACATAGTTATACAAGGATACTCTTTCATGTTTGAGGTCTCAGTATGTGATTTGAAGAAGTTGAATATGATAGATTCATGTTTAATGATGTTTAATATTTCAATATATGAAAATAATAAAAAGAATTATATTTTAGTCAAATGGGGATATGTTTCTATCACTAAACATCTAAAGTTATCATAATTTCCCTATCTCATTGTGTTTTCATTATATTAATCTAAATTTAATATTCCATTTAATTTCCTTCACACACAACCATTATTTTTCAAATAATATTTTATGATTATAAATAATATTGTTACATGTAAAATTATGTATTATAGTGGCCCCCTCAAAATATCGATCCTATTTTATGCACTATATTGCTTTATTTCATATATAATAATTTCACTTAATTGGATGTTTCCAAAATGGAGTAAAATTTTGTATATAATTTAGAGTTGAGTTTTTTAGTCATATATATTTTATTTTATATGTTTTATAGATGTTAAAAAATTGTTTGATGTGTCTTTTTGATAAAGAGAAGAGTTTTGGAACCACAGTGAAAAACACATCTTCATTTTTCTCTGTTCCTTGTTGTTGTATCACTAGTCATGGAGGAGTAACCATTTTTCTTGGGATGGATACATTGAGATGATGTTGGTTATTTTTATTGAAAAATTTTCATCATGGTTATTAAACCAGATTTTGGTTTTATGGATTCTCTATTTTTCATGCCAATGTTTGGATTTTTTATATTATCGGAATAATTATTTTCCATTTGGATGTAATAAACATCTTTGGTTTTCCATGTGGGTTATAAAATGGAATTGTTATATGTAACTACACGTAGGTGGTATCTTGGTTCTAATGACATGGGAAAACCATGTAGTGATTTTATGTTACTATGTTGCAGTTCATTCAAAACCTATTTTTTCAAATGAATTAGTCCTAGATTTTTATGGGAGTTAATATTTATAGAATAAATTTATTTTATAATAGTATTAACTTAGATAAAAAAATTCATGGTTTATTTTCTCCGCACTATGGCTTGATCCCTCATATTTTAATTATATATTTTACCACTACTTATTTATTTAAACTTCCCCTCATTCTTCATAAAACCATAGTCACCTAGGGAGTTCTTTTTTTATATTTGGTACCCTTGGAGGATCCATGTGTCATTTACACTATGTGATGGTGCCACCCTAACATATGGTTCACTTATTCTCCCTTCTTCATCCATTTTCTTATTTATTTGACCATGAGGTGTTATGGTAGTAGTGGATGTAAGGATGTGATTAGTGGTTGATGAATGGATGATGGAATTCTGGTTGGATAGAGGATACCTGAAAGACCAAAGGTGCTTAATTTTATAATTGTATCTCTTCTTGGTATAGGGATTGTTTTACTTTTATTTTAGATATTTTATTAGTATATTATCATTTATTTTTTATTTTTAGTGTGGTATAAACTTGATTTAGTTTCTCTTTGAATAAGGTGATAAAATTTGACTAATTAAAAATGTTTTAACATTAATAATATCATAGGAAAGTGAGTCATGAATGATAGTATATATATATATATATGTTTTACTTTTTTTTATGACTTATTTTTTATGAAATATGATATAAGATTAAATCAATATGTTTTAACATTTGAAATAGTGGTAATTAAGACACTAATATAATGAATATGTAGTGATGTAAGGGGGATTATATTGTTCTAATTATCATTACTTTTTGTTTATTGTTAATATTTAGTGATGTCGGGATTGTTCTTGTAGTAGAAGAGGTCTTGGTGTTATTTTTTTGTATGTTGTAATGGTGAACTAAATGTGTATAAACTTTAATAGTTTCAATTAATATGGAATCATAATGAAATAATTGAATGAATTGAAGGATAAAAACCCAAAATTTATTTATATAAAAATATAGATATTTAATAATGTAAGATAATGTTCCTGTTAATATTATATGGTCATTGAACTACAATGTTGAAATACGTGGGAGAGGTGATACAATTATGGAAATTTACTAGAAATAATTTTTTGTGTTGCTGAATTGAAGTAAATTTTGAAAATATGAATAATATTCAATCAAAACTAAATGGAATGTATGATTTTTTTTATGTTTTTTTGGTATATTACTGATGTTGGTTAATTGTATGTATAGAGGTGGTGATTGGTATTATAGTGTAACAGAGTTGGAGAAGTGATGAAATGTGATTATAGAGGAGATTCGAGAAAAACATTACCTTAGTATTGGATTATTTTAAACATTATATCATTTTCTATTTTGTTATTTATTATGAACCATCGCCTAATTCAAAAAACCTAAATTATTCTTATTTAATGTTTTGGGTTATAAGGGGATCCAAAACATACCTAATTTGGTTGATATGATTGATTTAATATTAACCCTCATCCTCAATTTCCTTCACAAATAATGTGGCTGTGTGGTAATAGTATAGGTTTTGTAATTTTGTGGACTTGGTTAACGTATGAGTTTTGGTATATGGTCACAGTATGTGATTTTGGTATGTGGTTATTGTGTTTAGGCTTTGGAAGTTATGAGCATGACCATCCATAAGTTTTTAGAATGTCAAGAAGACTATATTAGTTTGTTTTAGGTTTTGAGGTACCTTCATTGTATTATTTTCATGGATTCTATATAATTATATTGTATGAGGATTTAGAGAGTGGATATATGGTAAAATGGGTTTTTATTTACCTTGGTATGGTATATGAGTCAGTTATATGGTTTATTTATTAAGGACTTAGAAAAATTATTCCACAAGAACATTAATGTTTTTGGGAAGGAACCTATTTTGTATACATGTATTACCAACCCAAATTTTGTATATATATATATATATATATTTAAAAAATTTGAGTATAAATTTTGTGATTGGTTTGGACATCACTTGCTACTAGCTTGGTGACTTGTTAAAATTGTTGTTCATACCTAGGAGATGTCTTTCCTATTGTATTATTCTCTATAGATGTTTGTTTTATTTTCTATGGAATTTATTTTTATTATAAACCATTATGGATGATATTATGGTTTTAATTCATACATGTTTTTAATGTTTTTAAGTGGTATTATTAATCTTCTTGGGATAAAAGATGGTAATTCCACACATATTATGTGTTTTATACCATAAGTTCTATCCACAAACCCATGATCTGTTATAATAGTATTTCAGGCTTACTATTGAATTTACTATTACTCTATGAGGGGTTTTCATTGAGTAGGGATGTGATAATAAGTGTATTAGATTTTCTATGAAAACTCAAAATACACTGTAAGCTGTGTAGATCATCTGAAGGCTCTAAAGCTATCTATAGAGTGGACCATAGGAAGAGTAATATCAATAGTGAACCATCTAGATTAGAATGTGTTTAAGAATAGACGTAATCATAACACCTAAATTATTTCATATTTTTGTAAATGAATCTTACATGGTGTACAATGATATTTATCATGTATTTAATTTGGATGTTATGTAAGTGATGATTCAGAAATATATTTGGTACATAAATATTAAAAGGAATACATGAATTTTTATATAATTAAAAATTCAATTTTTAGATGAATGTACAACATTAAAGACATCAAAGTGTGTATATTTATATGATACTCACATTTTTTTCTAGATATGCATTTATTAATGATAAAGATAATGGATTAAAATGTGTAAATGAATTTTTTTTAAAGATTTTGTAAATGAGATATTAAATATTATAATGGTAACTAAATTCTCTATTCGGGTTACTTATTTAAAATCATGAAAATATTTTTAATAGTTTGATGATACTTTTTAAAGATAAATTTTTTAAGAGATAAATTGGATACCCAGAGTTTTTTTATATTTAAAAATATGGTTTATTGAATGAAAATAGTTTATTCAAAAAACTAGATGTCGATGTTACGATATCTTGGATAGTTTTTTATGAAATATATTCAATATTATTTTAATGTATACTTAATTTAAATTATGTTGATAATATTCTACCAGAATATCATTCATATTTCTAGATAAATTTCATGTGGTTTTGAACACTAATTAAAGAGATGATGATAAATAATGAAGTGGTTATATAGAGATACATTGTATCTCTTTGTAACAAAATGATTTTTGGTATGAAAAAATAAGAGAGGAATTATTGAACATCATAAAGTTTAGAAGATTTTTTGTGATAGATCTAAAGAATTATTACTTAATTTAAGATATAAGAAAACACATTGAGATATAAATAAAGAGAAACACCTACATCAGTTGGTGTATTGATTTTTTATTGAATTCATTACAAAAACCCACAAGTATATCTTTAAGGACCTTGTATTGAAGTACTATGTAGAGATATAATAATATGTAGTGAAACTTGGAATATGTGTTAAACTAATCCAAAAAGTTTCATCATATAATTGTTTACTCATGAATTATTAGTATGATTGATCATTACAATTTTATGCTCCTTCTATATATCACTTTTTAGATGAACTCAATAAAAAATGTATCAATGTGATTTATTTAGATATCTTGTATTATTTTTATAGTATTAAACGTATAATAGATTTTTGAGTTCTTTATTACATAATATAAATACCCATTTCATTACAGGATGGTGGATTCTGATGAATTATGAATTTTGATTCCCTGCCTAGGGAATGTTTTGATATTTGGGAAAAAAATATGAATTCTATGAAGCTAAGATGTTATATAGAGATGTTTGTAAATGTTTGGTAGGTTACAGTGGATCCTGGATTCATCAAGTGATACTTGGAGGCGTTTGATTTGGTGCATTATATAAATTCTATTTTAGATGGACCATCATTCCACAACCAGTGGGTGTTTCACTCTGATGGATGTGAAGTGGGAATTTTTATGTTACGAATAACACAGTTAAAACATAATGTTTGGATATGAGTTTTTAGGTATTCATTGAATGTGTTAATTATAGGGTAAATATTTTTCATTCTAAAATGAATCCTTTAAGCTTGTGTATTTCACTACATCCTAGTAATTATGTTTGAGGTATAATCATTGGCACTATATCATGTGGTAACAAAAATTGTTACAACATAAGAGATACTTAGGGGAAGAGTGTCTGACTACCCCAAGGTGGTTAGTTGTTTCATAAAACATTATGTCATTCCCTAAATGGATAGCCATATATTTTTGGTGTGGATATTAAAAGTGTCATTTTGTCTTGATCCTTTTGTTCTCACCATAACCTGACCCCATATTTTAGGGTTTCACTATGCTACTTGATGTCAAGCCTATATGTGCCCCATTTCAGGTTTTTTACATTGATTTTTCAGAACTATTTTTTTTAATTGAACCCCCTTTTCCTATTTTTTATTAGTACACTCAAAAGAATCCATTAGCTATCCTTAAATATTTGTTCTATCTCCCTTGGATCCCCTATGACACTATTGGATTTTTGGTCAATCAGTAGTTACTTTTTAACATTAGAGCATCGAAATTCCCCCATCATCCTCTATTATTCTACACCCATGGTTTCTTATAATAATTATTATTTTAAGAATCAGATGGTATTTTATTTGAATAAGGCATAATGAAGTATTACAGATATATTGAAGATCCATTTTATAGTGTCTTAGGGATACCAAAAGAGGATGGATAACACATTTCTATCATTGTGAATTTGTAGGTGCATCACACAATGATGCCTATAAGGGATTTATCAAACTGGTTTGGAATTGGAAATTGTGTGGGAGAATGTTCATTGGGATATTTTTTACAGGATTCAAAATGGTATGGTGTGAGTCTTTTATACATTTCAAATTGTTTTTTGGTTTCACAATGATATCAGTGAGATTTTTAGGGTTATGAATTTATAAATATGATAGATTAATTATTAATAAATCAATTTAATTAATTATAGAGGCCATGTGGTGTGAGATAGGGTCACTAGATCATGGGAATAGTAGTTCCATGATTTGATGGTAATGATTAGTGTTTCATGAGGTTGGGAACCCTATTATAATGTATGTGGTCTCTTTAATACTTAACCTTATGCCTGTTTTCATTTTCACTTCTGGAATGGGCCTTATGATCATGATTAAGTGATCTGTGAAGTGGTTGGGTGAGTCCAGAATTGTTTCATAACCAGGATTTATGAATTTGTAAGTGATAGAGTGTTTCACACTTGAGTTGGAAGCTTGCAATCTACCGACGAATAGTCCCCAAGAGGCGTACAATCGAAAATGAATTAGGGGACCCCAATTTGGTGTTTTAATTTTGAGTAAATTAGGAATGACCAATGTTAATCCTAGGATAGTTGGTTTGTGAACACATAGATGGTCATGACCTTGGGTATATGTACTCATTGTCAACATGCCTTTCGAATTGTATAAGAAAAGATATGGGAATAGCCTTGTAACCTTGAAAAAACTCAACTGAGAGGATTGGGATTGTATAAGTTGGCATGTTGATCCATGGACGGCTATAGGGCTTAGGATAATCATGTGATTATATAGTGGAGTGGGTAATCATTATCTCATTGAGATGTGTTTGCCTCTAGGTAAGGCACAGGTTCTCAGTTTATCTTTCATGTTTGTGTTATTTCATGGATGAGTGCATGATTTTTATTTTAGGTTTTTTATGAGGTAGCACTCGGATTGAGAGGGTGAATGTATTAGACTTAGTAGTATGATACATCACCATGAGTGAGTGTTTAGTGGAACATATGAGAAATGTGACCTCACCATGTACTATAGGGTGTTGGTTTGTGACATGACATGATACATCACCCTCAATGAATGGTTGGTGGTATGAAAAATATCATGAGAGCTTATCCTAATTGAGAGGGTGTTCGTGCGAGATGTGGAATGATATTTCACCCTATGTGAGATGTTGATGATATTAGATGTGTTATGAGTCATCACCCTGTGATAGAGGATAATATTCTAAGACTGGATATTATATTTGAACTTAGATAGTTCCCCTATATTAAGTGCGACAGTATTGGTAAAAACATGACTATAGGTCCTCTTTTGGAGTGATGGGGAAATGGGGTGGGTTATATTATGAGACAATATTTTCACTAGACTTGGTATAAGTTATGAGTTCATGTATAATGTTAGCCGAGTTAGCACATGATGAATTGGAATTAAATTTCATGAAATATGTTTACATTAGATTTAATTTTTCAAACAAAGATAAACTATATTTGATGGCATATATAAGGGAGAGGTATTTGGATCACTTATTACGTGTTGGCTGAAATCCTATTGAGGAACATCTGTATATAAAGGTCATATATTTTAAATTTATGTGATATGTTTTAAAAGAGATCAAGTAAGGGATACCTAATGGGGTTAGTTTAATTTTTCAAGTTGGTAACATGATTTTAATGTTGAGTCTCAAAATATTTTTTGTTTTTAATTTATTTTGTACTTGGTTGGCCAGATGATAATTCATTATTATTTTGTTTATAATGAACATAGGTATTACTTTTGTTATAACTCATTTTTATTAATTATTGTAGATCATTGTAATTTAAATGTAATTACGTGTTTTTCATTTGATGATTGTTATAAAAATCATGTTATTGTATTTTAATATACTGAATGGTACTAATAGTACAATCATCCTGGGATGGTTATAGTCTATTACAGATATTCAGAATCCTATACCTTACAGGGAAACAAACCCATGATCTGGTGGAACTCAATTGAGGGTTCTATTAATTAAATTTTCATTTTTGTGTTACAAAATGGTGTAGAGGCCTATTTTTTGACTTACTTTTTGGGACTGGTATTTGAAGGATGGATTTTATTTGGGTCTAAGATGGAACTTCTGTATTGGGGTATAAAACCAATGTAAAATGGAATTCTAGGTTTCCCAATATGAGATTTATATTCATTTATTTTTACTATTAGTATTAATATATTGATTCAAGAATGATGTTATAGTGTGAGAATGTTATTTATGGTTTTACTCATTGAAAGGTGTGAAAATTGAGTTTTTTCTATGTATCATCTTAGTAACATTGGTTTCCAAGATTTTTTCTTTAATCCATGTTAAATTGAAATATATATTCAAAAAGGAAATAGTTTTTCTAATTGATATTAAAAAATAAATATTTTGAGAAAATGTTTATGAAAGAGAAACCAATTAATTAAATATATAACAATAACTTATTTTATGTATTTGTAAATAAATTATTGGTGGAACATTAATTTTTTAAGATATATATTATGATTTATTCTTGTTCATGTTTGATATTATTATATATATAACTATAATTATGTTAAAAACCCCTATTGTGGGTTTTTTGATGTTAGATGAATTATCATAGACATAAGGAGGAAGGACTATTCTATGGATTTTTTCATTGGTGAATGTTTTTACCAATGATATACCCTCGAGTTTTTTGAGATAGTGGGCTTTAGTGCCTTGATATAGTGAGATGTGTCTCGTGATGTGGTGGTTTGGGTTAGTTTTATCTTAGTTTTTGTGGGTTTTCCTTGTTATGGTGATGGATTATGGTTGGTTATTATATATGGGTACATCCTCATTCAACCTAAGAAAAAATGATAATATTTTTATGTTATGCTTGTTTCATAGGAGGATGCAACCAATTTTGAGAGGAGCATGGATATATCATGATATTAAAATAGTTCGTGAAGAATGTGTGATAATGTTATTAGTTTTGGTTATGCATTTCCTTACGTGTGATCGGAAATCACCATTAATTCCTCATGAAATATGTTTTACCTTAAATAGAAATTATTTGGTTTTTCTTTGATGGTGGATTGAATTTGTGAACTAGAATTGTGTTTTGAATCTAGTTGGAACTATGGTTTTGGTTTGGGTTCATTAAATCCCTGTGAGGTTTGATGGATATGAATAATGTGATGCATCATATATATATGGTCATATATTTGAATTAATATCAATGATGGAAATAAGTGGATAGATTAATTATGGTATTTTAAATGGATGATGGTCTAATAATAATGGTAAGTTCATTTGAGAATGGCCAATATGTGAGTTGTTCAACATTGAGGAGTAATGTATGGTTGGTAGTTGAAACTAGAATTTCAAGAATTCCTTGAAATGAATTAATTGGGTAGAATCATGAAGAAGCTACCATGGGAGTGGCAGAATGGGGAGACTAAAGAAATATCGACATTTTGGTTAATGATGAGATATAAGGATTCATTGTGCTTGGTATTTCTATAATAATATGGAAAGTTCATTGGAGTGTTGTCGTAGACTCAAGATTGTTATAAGTAAATATCTTATAGGGTTTATTATTCAACCATGGAGGCATGGGATTTGAGAGTTGTTTGGAAAGGGGAGATTTCACTTTAATTCCTGGAGAGTCACCAAACTATTGTTTAGGATTCTATTTGGACCAATTTATATGAATATATTTCCTGGACCTCTACAAGAGAGGTATGATGAAGCACCAGGGCTGCTTGGGGGATTACAAAACAATGGATGAGGACTGCTAAGATAAATTTGAATTGGCTCTATATATATGGTTGATATTACCTTAGGATTCAGGGTGTGTCATTGGATTTTGATGTGAAATGATGGAAGAATGGGTCATGTGAGATCTATTTAAGGGGAATATATGACTAAAGGACCCATGAGTGAAACCACTGGATTGAGGTTGTTATTTTTTATGTGAAAGGTTTGCATTAGAAATATCATAGTGGGATTTTGTTCTTTGGTTTTGTTGTATCTTTGGGATGATAGCATATGAAATCTCATATTGGTGAGAATCATATCAATAGTTAGCATGGAAGCCTTACATCATACAGGTTATGAGGAACATATAAATTTCTCGAGTCATTGGGCATGACCAACAATCAAGAAAATTTTCATTGTATTGTTTTAGTATTTCACCATATTTGGTAAATTTTCTATGGTATTGGGTATTTTCCATTCATTAGTATCAAATGGGGCTAATATAATGTGGGATATCTGATAAGTGTACTTCATGTCTACATTTTTTTGTATTTTTTATGTAAATATTTGTGTATTTAAATGAATATCTATCCATTTTCGAACTGATTTGACTTTTTTCTGTTTTGTTCCTAGAAATATAGATTTATGGAAAAGTATGGAAAATGGATTAATCTTAGAGTTAAAATACACTTCACACTATGCGTGGAGTGAAGAGGAACGACATCAGATTTTATAAGATGAAGACTGTTGGAAATATGGACAATGTTCGACTTCATATTCTGTAATGCAATTACATGTCTTGAATTTTTCCACGAAATTTTATATGTATTATAAATCATGACTCCATTACATGCTATGAAAAGCATTTAATCATTGTGTAGCTACATTTCACTTGTAATAATTTTCAAGAATTTTTTTTGGAGAAGAATACGCTGAGATTATCGATGTATTAGAATCGAACGATTATATGTCATGAAACTCTATTTCATGTTGTGATGATAGTGGGATGAATAAAAATAGATGTGACATGGATGATGATGTTGATCGATTTTATTAAAAATTATCATCATAGTTTTAGATCATAGGGGAGTCAGAGACCAGAGGGAGTTGCAATTATGAAAACAGAGTTTTTCAAACATGGAGTGACACTGTAGACCCCTAGTTCCCTTCAATTATTTATAATTATTCTTCTAAGGGTTACCATTTTTCTCGTTCTCACAATTGATAGAATGAGTGAGTAGTTTTTTATTTTCTGGGTGATTATATTGTTGGTAGATGTGATGTTAGTGATTATTTCTTTTTATGATTCATGTTTTGGATTTCTGTAAATTGGTTATTCAATTCAAATTCATCTTCTCTTCATATTTTATGATCAGTAATTCGTTCTAAAGTTGTCTATTTAATTTCATTATTAATTGGCTTATTTTTCATATGTCTAGAATGTATTCTGGGTTAGTAATTTTTAAATATGGGTTTCAGTTTATTATTTTTATGATTTAATTTAGTATAAGATCATTCCAATTACACAATAATAGGATTACTGTAGGTTACCTGGACCAAAGATCCCTACTAACCAAAATCTAACACCAAACCTGAATAAACTCATAATCAACTAAATATCTATCACAAGAACATGAAAATAATTAAAATCATAATGCATCGTCCCCTGATATCCAAACACAATCATTGTTGTTATCTCTCATTCTTCCAATCCAATTAATACATTTTACTTTTGATTTCATTAATTAATTTTGATCATATGATCGGACCATGTGGGTTCGATACTTAGACACTCCAAGTACTACATTTTTATCTAGGTTTTTTGAATTTATTAAATAATTAAATTTTTGAATCCCCATATGAATTTAATGATGCCCTACGAGCTGTAAATATCCATCATGGAGCTTAGGGTTTCACAATTCCTTCAAGTGGTGGCATCACTTTTTAGATAGATGTGTTTTTATTGAGGTGGATTGTTTTTAGTTTTGATGAAGCCAGTGTGCATGAAAGTTAGTTCTTATTAAGTGTATATGAATAGTATTGGGAAAAAATTATTTTGGAATTGGATATATAATTTTAAAGATGATTTATTATATTGGAGTTATTGTCACTGTGTTTTTAGAGAAAAAATTGGTTTCTTGGATTATGCATTGGCTTTTAAGAGTTATGACCATTCTGAATTCGGGATGAGTGCTGGAAATGGATCCAAAGGTTAGTTGAGCAATATGGGACTTTCCTAAGAATTTCCTGATGATGATTAGTCCTATTATAATGTCAAAAACTTTTATCAATCAGGTTTCCCCATTCATATACTAAATTCATATAGTATAAATCACATTAAATTACTTATAGACCATAACAAAAGTTTAATAAATAATGAATCAGTGAAATAAAAAGTATTTCTAAAATATTTAAAAATTATATCAATGAAATAGTATCTTCAACTTAGAAAAACTTATAAGACCGATATGTATAGTAATATGGCCAAATGATTAGTAAAATCACTCATTAAATTATAAATTAAATTTATGCATTTATAAGTGAAAATATTAAATAATTAAACCATATTATACGAGGGTAAATATTTTAAAAATTATTAATAATGTGTGGGGCTTTTGTATTTTATTTATATTTAAATAAAAAATTATGATTAATTTAATATTTTAAAAGATAATTTATTTTCATAAAAGGTGTTCATAAGTTAATATTTTGTAGTCTTGGGATTTTAAAAAAAATCATGAGAACTTAGTTAATAATTTAACATATTATAAAATTAGTTATACTTTCAAAATTAATATTTTATAAGTAAATGCTGATTTTAATTAAAAAATAGATTACCCATATTTAAAAAAATTATTTTTATAAAATAGAGTTAAATTTTCAATTATACACATATAAAAATGATTAGGGAAAATGTTTGTAATTTTTTTAAAATAGCGGAATTTTTTTATGAATTGTTAAATATAATAATTTACAAAATAAGATAAATACGATAATTATTGAGTCATAGATGATGTAAGATGGATGTAATCCCCAAATCTCAAAAAAAATAATTCATTATTTTAATTTATTTATTCACAAGTCTCAAACTATTTATATTCTTTAGACAAAATAATAAAATAAATAATATAATAATGTGAAAACACCTCCCACCTCTATTATAAATACCTCCACTCACACCATATTCTCCTCAAACCACTTATGATTTGTGCCTTGTCTATATTCTAGCCAAGTTACATCCATATCCCCTCCCTCTATTTTATTTCCAAAATTTTATTGTCTCCTGTGGTGTGTCAAATTACCGACATTGTGGGTGATGAACCTTCATTTTCATTTAACGCCTTCAAGAATGTTAATAAAACCATTAAATGGTGGAAATTTTTTAATGTGTATTTTATAACCCTTT
Source organism: Viscum album (assembly GCA_963277665.1). NCBI lineage: Eukaryota > Viridiplantae > Streptophyta > Magnoliopsida > Santalales > Viscaceae > Viscum > Viscum album. The sequence continues at coordinate 606,425,460 of OY728119.1, read as the reverse complement.
TTATGTTCTATAACTTACTTATATACATAAAACAAAATGATAGAACAAAACGATTACGTTGTGATAAACAAATTTCCAAAATTAACCTAAAACTATCATCATTATCCATTATCTAATGATTCACCATCATACCGTATAACCAAATTATTTTTAAGATCACATAAACTTATGTATGATCATTAATAAAATATAATAATAGTTTTGGATATTTATATTCATTTTACACAATCAATCATTTGTGTATACAAGAAAACCAATCATGCAAACCAAGAAAATGAATGATTCGAGATGATGAAAGTAAACTTATAACTCATCAATAGAACCATTAAAGATCATAATATAAACATAATGAATAAAATTCAGGTATAAATGTTTATATATATTTTTAATTAAATAATAAAATTTGAATAAAATGTATATTAATATGAAGAAAGTGTTTAGATACAAGGTAATGAGAATTCTCAAACCCAACTCTCTTTCATTGGGTTTTCCCTCTTTCAACCCATTTTCCACAAGGATGTTACATAAATATAAATTATCCAGAATTATTATCTTTTTAATGTGATATAAAATTTCATTGAAAGACTTTATGAGAAACATCATTTTTTCTAAAATAACAGGACTTTCAAAGAAACACTATTTACTTCTTGAGATTTTATCTTCTTTATTCAAGGTTGATTAATCATAAATAATTTTTTTATTACCTATTTAATTTGGGACCCAATGTTTATGAATTTATTATTATTGAAGCTAAACCCATTCCTTTGCATGGGTTATTTTTTGTACATGATTGATATATATTATATGTGTCATTCATAATGATATTGATGTAATGATGTGATGGGTTCCCTAGAATTATAGTGTAATGTAAATGTTATAATGTGAAGGGTGATCCCAGAATTTTATAGTGCTCTAATGGATTGGGTAATTTGATGTATCTAAATAGAAAAATGAAATATTGGTTTTCATGATGCTATATTTTTTTCACAACTATCTACGGTTGTTGACCATTAAGACATACATATTTATGTATTTCCACATTCCACCAATTTGTCTAATGATTCATCTCATGATTATGAATATGATGCTATGATAATGCTCAAACCATATTATATTATTTCATGTTCTTGTATATCCTCTTAATAGGCTTTTATCTCACCCATTTTTGATGTATATCCTCAGGTGGTTACTTGTAGTAGGAATACCTCTAGGGCTAATAAGAAGCAAGATAAGAAAGAATTAAATAAATGTTTGTGTTATATTTTGTAAAGGTATTGTATTTTCCAAATTTTCCCAAGACACTAAACTTTTTTGTCAAGGTTGTGTAATTATATTATTTTTTTAATCATTAATATGAGTTAATAATAATGTTATAAAAATATGGGTCACTATTGTTGGTATCAGAGCAAAATTCAGTTAATTTATGAATTATGACTAGAGAAGATTTTTGAAAACCCATAGTATGAGACTAAGTATATGTATGAACATAAGATTATTTTCTAAACATATGTATCCCATAAAAGTTTTCGTTAGAGTTAATTTCCCAAAGTGATAAATTATATATTCATAAATTTTGGACTTTTTTTCAAAACATTTCAATTATAGAAAATCTTGTATACCAGGAAAAACTAGGCAAACAACCTGTGTGAGAGAAAATGTAGAGATTTCTTAAATAACATCCCCAATGCCTTGGGGTGGAATTCAAAATATCATGGTTATTATTACCAAATTGTCTCTGGTTATGAACAATGGCCTGAATAATGTGGGACTTCCACATTCACCTAAGAACAAGCAACTTCATATCGAATATTTTATGCGGAGACAACCACCGTTGTATATTGGATCTTCTGATCCACTAGTCACAGAATAGTGGGTCAACATAATGGATAATATATTTTTTACACTTCATTATTCCGAGATTGAAAAGGTTACCCTTGTCATTTATAACCTAGAGTGAGATGTTGGCTACTGGTTTGTGTTTATTATGAACACCTAGATGACTATCGAAATGGAATAGATAGAGTGGAAAGACATTAAGATATTGTTTCTTAATATGTATTTCCTTTAAACTCTTTGTAAAAATATAGAAATAGAATTTATAGATATGAAGAAAATGGAATAAGAATTTCCATATCATGTGAAGTAAATTACATTAGTCTTTCAAGGTATGATTCCAGTTTTTTTATCAACAATGATGGAAAAATTTATATATTCATTAGTGGATTAAAATGACTCCTTCAAAAGGCCCTAGTAATCCAATACTTTGAGAGTTATGAAGAATCTATTTGATGTGATATCAAATTGAAGATGGTTCTTTGAGAATGGTCACATGGATATGGTGAAAGGAAATGAATGATGGTGTTTCAAACTAGAGGATCTAATGAGAAAGGTGGAAAGAAATATCAACCACTCACATGTCAAAAATGTGGAATAAAGCATCATGGGAACTACCTCAAAGGGATGAGGAATTTATTCAAGTGTAGTAGAGAAGGCCACCAGTCTGAGGAATGTCAAAAGACATATAAAGATAGGATAATGTGTTGGAGGAATGTAAGGAACCACCTAGTGTCCAATGATCCAACTATTGGGGAAATGGTAATATGTAATCTAGTGCACTAAACCTAGAGTCCTTGAGGGTAATCTATGTAATCGGCCATCAAATCCAAAAGAGAAATGGATTGCATATTACATCACTACTACAAAATTAGATAAAGAAAATGAAGTCGTACAATGTACACTTCCTATTAACTCAATAATGGAAGAAGTATTATTTGATTCTTGTTCTATGCATTCAATTATGTCATGCTTGTTTTCTATGACTATTTATTTGAAACCCCAAAACCTTGAAGTATATATTTCTTTAAAAATAGAAAGTGGTTCAATCATTGAAACCCATTTGTTGTACTATTCTCTCATTGGAATATGTGGGACGATTCATCCAAATAACCATGTGATACTTCCCTTGGTGTAATTTGATGCTATAAAGGGAATGAGATGGATCTCGTTATGTAGATCACATATAAACATTTGAAAAAGGAAATATCATTTAATATTTCAAAAAATTCCCTGAACCTCTAAAAATACATGGAATACCATGAATCATGATTAGAAAATCAATCAATGGTGTAGGTTTTAATTAACTACGAAGAAGCATTCCTTGGACAAATGGTTGAGTCAAAGGAAGGTATCGACCTATGGTGAATTCCCATTATGAGGTAATGTAGTGATGTATATCCTGAATAGTTACATAGACTTCCACCATATTTTGAGGATGATTTGTCAATAGAACACATACCCAGAGGTAATCTTATCTCAATGTGTCCCTATAGGATGGATTCTATTGAATTGGATGAGTAAAAGAAAAAGATGAAAGGGAATTTGGGAAAAGGGTTCATATTACATAGTGCATCGCCTTGGGGTTCCCTAGTACAATTTTTCATGAAATATGGGTCAATGCAGCTATGTATCGATTATTGATAACTCAAAAAGATCAACATAAAAAAAGTATCCAATTCCAAGGAATAATGACTTGTTCGATCAATTGTGAGGAGCTTAGTACTCCTGATTGGGGGATCTTTATTATGGATATCATTAGCTAAAGGTGAAGAAGGAAGATAATCAAAAGACTGGTTTCTGTACAATGAATGGGAACTATGATTTTACAGTTTTTCCTTTTAGGCAAAATAATTCCCCTACAATATTCATGGATTTTATGAATAATTTCTTTATAGATTACTTAGAAAAAAAATTGTATTGTTTATCGCTAATATTCTTATCTATACTAAGAGCAATGAGGACCATGAAGAACATATAATTCTTGGGTTGGCAACATTAAAGAAGGATAAGTTGTATGACAGGTTTAGAATGTGTATCTTTTGGAAGTATAATGTCACATTCTTGGGACATGTGATCAAAATTGTTGGAATTTATATGGAGCCTTCAAAAACAAAGGTAAATGTGGAATGAACTCGACCCTATATTGTCATGGAAATCCATATTTTTCATGGATTAACTGGTTTCTACCAAAATTTTGTGAGAAGTTTATTAGGATTATCTATCCTGATAAATAATTTATCAAGAAACATGGTAAAGTATGTATGTATGGTTGAATGTGAGGAATGCATCATGGGTATAAATAGAAGGCTGATCACTACACCTATAATCACATTACAAAAATGTGGAGAATGTTTTGTGATATAAAACGATGATTGGAATAAAGTATTGGTTTTTGTACAAATTAAAAGTTATAATGTGACATCATATGCCCCATGCATGCTGAAGATCCATGGGAAGAACTACCCAATGCATGATCAAGAGTTAGCAGCTATGATTTTTTCCATGATTATATGGAAGCACAACCTTTATGGTGATAAGTGTGATATATATACCAATCAGAAGATCCTAAAGTATATATTCACCCAAAAGGGGATCCAAATGAATCAAAGTAGATGTTTAGATCTAATCATGTACTAGGATTTCTTTATTAACTGTCATCATTGAAAGGAAAACAAGATACTTGATGATCTTAGAATAATAAACTGTATACTCCATCCTTGTTGGGGAGAGAGAAATGCCTTATCTTTAAGGATATTCTATGCATGTGTATTTAAATAATAATATTAGGGAATACATCGTACAATTCCAAAATTAATTACCAAAAATTTATCCAAGAGAAGAATAACGAGGATGAAACAGATTATCTAGAGTAACTAAATATGGTGAATGTTGTAATAGAGGGGAAACTGAAAGAGATCCATTTATATGGTAATGTTGTTATTCAGTTTTAAATGATGAATTTTGTTCCTTAATCACCAATGATAAATAAGGATTTATTTCATAATTCACATAGCTCAACATTCCTTATACACCATGGGAGTACAAATATGTATCGTGATCTTTGATAACACTTTTGGTGGGACACCATGAAAAATGAGATTATAGACTATATCTCAAGGAGAAATGTGTGTAATAAACTTATATAAGAGAGAAGAATACAAAAGTTATCATTTAACCATTTATTATACCCATGTGGAGATGGTAGAATGACACTGTGGACTTTTCCATGGGACTCCAAAAGACAGCCAATGAAAATAATGTGATATGGGTTGTGGTGGACCGACTCACCAACAGTTCCCACTTTATCTATATTCACGAAGATCTCTCACATGAAGAACATTCAATGATACATTTGTAGTATGTGGTGATACTTAATGGAGTTAAACTCTATATTTTATATTTTCATGATCCCAAGTTAAAATCAAAATTAAAGAGGATTCTACATCATTTTTTGAGTACTAAATTAAATTTCAACGTGGCCTATCATGAAGAAATCGGTATACAATCTAAATGGTATATATAGAAACTTGAAAATATTCTAAGAGCATTCTATTTAAAATTCAATGGTGTATGGGATTAGTATCTCCTATTATTTGAGTATTTATACAATAATAGCTTCTAATAGAGTATTTAGATGGATCTATATCAAGATCTGTATGAAAATCGTTGTAGAACTCAAACCTATTGGGATGAATTTGATGAAAGAAAGCTACTTGGAAATGATATTGAGTTAGTGATGAAAGAGAAGGTTAAACTCATCCTACAACATGTAAATGATTCTAAGAGTCAGAAAAATATAAATACTGAAAACCATCGATGAGACTTGGATTTGGACGTTGGATATAATGTCTTCCTTCAAATATCACCATAGAGGAGGGTCATGTAGTTTTGATATAAAGGGATGATAATCCCATGGTATATTAGACCATTTTAGATCCTCGATTGTCTAGTTGTTATGACCTATCAACATCCACATTCACCGAACATGAATCATGTTCATGATGTGTTTCATATATCACTCCTGAGGATGTACATACTAGATCGCTCACATGAAATAAACTAAGAGGTGGTATACCTTGAAGATGATCTTTTTTTATGAGGATCATCCAGTAAAGATTTTGGACAAGGGATATAATGTAACACTATGATATTTTTATGATATGGTTTTTTAATTTATTTTTATGTCTTGTTTTATATGATACCCCAAGATAATATTTTACTACACACCAAACATGATTACCTTGAGGTATATGAAACCCTATGCTTGGCTTGTCTTACACACAATTTCATGTTATTTTGATAGAATTCATTTTATGCAAGACCAAGTTTAATCAAATAACTAAATATTATTATGTAACCATATAACCACTTCATTACAATCACGGGAATGAGTAGTATTAATTAAATAATAAAAATATTTTGAATTCTTTGGTGAGAAATTAATTATAAATGAAAACAAAACCCTCTTAACTTAAAAGGAAATGTTTTTCTGAATAACTAATTAAAATTCAATGATGTGAATTTATTAAATAATGAAATAAATATTGAATTATTTGTTTAGTTAAATATATATGTAATATATTAAATATAATGTTAAAAATTTATCTTATATATTTTCTAGACAATATATAAGTTGAAATTCATTTTATAGATAAAAAAATATTGTTTCAAAAAAATGTAGTTTCACTACCTTTTGATGTTTCACCCATTTTAAATATAGATTTTTAAAATATTATATATTATATTAAACAAAATAAAATTTGGATTTGGATTTGGGATATAAAAATTTTAATTGGATGACTTTTTTATATTTTTTTGAAAACTTTTATCTTTTTTAATAGTAAAAATATAATAATTTTTTGCTGAAAATAACTTTTTGCATCCAAATAATTTATGTGAAAATGTTATATTAATGATGGTTTTAAAGTAGAAATAGAATATTTTTTATCATTTAATATAATTTTGGCCATTACAATTAATTTTACAATTAATTTTCATGTAAAAAATTTTCAATATTTTTTAGTTGTTTTAACTTTTAAAAACATATTTTTCATTATTATTTAATTTTTAGTAACATTATAATTTTTAAAATATGGTTTTATATAAGTTAATATTGATTATTAATACTCATTTGAAAGCTGAAATGTTTTTAGTTATCATGGTAATTTATTTTAAATTTTTAGGAAATAAATAATTACACTTTTCAGAAATTATTTATATTATTTTTAACAACATAAACATGTTATTTGTAAGTGGGATATAAAATTTTACTTTTGATAAATCTTTGATATTTTTCTGATAACTTTATTGTTTTGATGAATAGTAAATGTATAGTAAATTTTATTTGAAAACTACTTTTTTCATATAAATATTTTATATAAATAAATTATATTTTCATGATTTAATGTAAAATTATAATAGATTTTTATCATTTAATAAAATATTGTTCATTGGAAATAATTTTACAATTAATTGTAATGTAAAAAAATTATATGTTTTTTAATTTTTTAACTTTCATAAACCAGTTTTTCATTCCAAAAAAAGGATTAATTTTAAAATAATTACCAAAACAATTGTGTTATTAATTTTTTAAAATTTATTCAATAACTGGAATCAGAAGTCTAAAATTATTTAAATATCCCTATTTTTATTTTAGTAAATATAATTAGAAACTTATTAAATTTTTATTAATATAGTAAAAAAGTAATTAATGTAATTAATGGAAAATATAATATTATAAAATTACCATAACACTTTTCCTAATATGAATGGATTACTGATTTTAGATCTAAACAATCCTTGAGTATAAATGATACCCTTTGGAATCCACATGGGTTAGATTAGGACATTTAATATATTTTACATAAAGAAGAGTTAAATTTGTCTTATTCAAATTCTAATAGTATAATAATTTTTGAAATAAGGTTGTAACGAAGATAAATTCTAATATAAATACTCATTTGGAATATGAAATGATTTTATTTTTCATTATAATTTATTTTTAATTTTTTGTAAATAAATTATTACTTTAAATGTTAATACATTGATGACGTAGAAATTATTTTACTTACGGAAATTCAAAGAAATATTTTTTATTAAAATGATAATAATCATTAAAAGGCCAAATAACTTGACCAAATATTATTTTCCAATTATATATCGACCATAATCATCCATGTATTGCATTATTTACAATTTTGAGCCATATGGAAAATATTATCACAATTATATCATTTTATTTTATGTGATGTTAATGTTTTCACATTTAGGTTTTAATACATATATCTTTTTTATGTGGGGTTTTATATGAGATATATTTTACTATATGTAGTATTAAAAAATTTAGAGGATTTATCTTCATCATGATATTTTATTTTTTATTTCAACCCAAAAAATTAATATATTAAATAATTACATAAAACGATGTAGTAATTATTTTATTAAAGGAAATATCACATTTATGTTATTAAAAATACTAAAATAAATATAATTTTGGATAAATAATATATATAAAAATAAAAAATAACTTGAAACTGTATATATATATAATTAAACATTTGGTTCGAGGATAAAATCATATCTTAATATTTTTTAAAATAAATTAAATCAATAATGTCAACATTGACTCTATTGATATTTTGTCAAAATAATGTTTTATTAAGTTATTATATAATCCTTAAAATATTTTAAAAAATAAAGAATAATTATTTTTTACTCTAAAATGTTCTATATTTTTAATTTTTTGTCTAATGTACAATAAATAAGTAAAAATTATTGTATTTTATTATTGAACAATTTGTTACCTTAGTAAAAATTACAAGAGAATAATTAAGGGTAAAAGAAAGGATGAGGATTAATATGAAATGAAAACTTGAATAAAATTTTAGATGATGGGATTAAAAAATTATCTCATATCATCACCTAAAAATAGGTCATGGTTTTATATTTAGGATATGTTTTGAATTTATTGTAAATTAATATTTTTGGAGTTTCCAAAAGTGCCACTCACCTAGAAAATAAAAGGACACCTCCTCCCTCACGTTTTAACTTCACTTTGAGCCTTCAATATTAGAAATAACCTGTTTATTTACCTTTTCACTCCACTTGTAACATTCTAGAGGTTCTTTTATTCGCAAAAGACCAAATCTTGTTTCTTTAAGTTGAGATCTAGAGGGATCATGTCAAAGAAGTGGTAATATCCTCTATTGATTCTTTTAAAATTCATTCTTCTTATTCTTCCTCTTCATGAGTTACTTCCATTATAATGTAATAAAACTAGTATTAATTATATACCTATATGTTATTATAATTGTGGAATAACCATATTCCACCCTCTATCCATCCTATGAAAAGTGAAATCACCACACATGTGTACACACGTCTTACTATCCCCATGTTGTGGTGTAATCCTTTATTCACCACCATCTGACATGGATGTGTATAATTAAGGAAATAATAACTATATATGATTATGATAAATTTAAATTAATTATATAAAAAATTTTATTCCATACAATTTCACATTTATGGGAATGATATCGCTGCTTGTGCGTACGTACAACTAACCATCTCAACAGTGTAATGTGATTAATTCAACCTGAAATAAATTAAAAAATATTATATAAATGTATTGAATTAAAAAATATGATATATGTTATATTAATTTCATTCTAGATTATATATCTATAACTTAATAAGCCAAACAAGAATATATTCGACGAAACAATTGTATGCAAACAAAGTTGTTAATACCAGATGGATGAGTAATAGTGTTATTATCAAACAGGTAATAATTTGATGTCTTATTATATAATAAAAATTGAATATGATTCTATAATAATTATAAATCACTATTAATACCCTTATATAGGAGGTATATACACATTCTATGGAACCCTGACCAATGTTAAGGGATAATTTTTCAATCTCATTATTATCTAAGATTGTTTTTGCATAGATATTTTCTGCGGTATATTTATCATCTCTGTCAATGTTCCATAAATATGTATTAATAAATATTATTTCTGATATTCTAAAACATTTTAACATTAATTTTATCCATTTTTTATTTTTTTTACAAAATTTTATGAATGGAATCCTTTCTCGCTTCAGATAAGATGCACTTTTTAACTTATCTAACAAAAGTGTGATTATAATGTTTTATTTTATCTTATATGGTGTGAACATATTTTTATGATTTAATTAAAACATATTTAAATCAATAATTGTTTATAATATTTCAATTTTTATTTCCAAATAAATTATATTCTTTAAAAAAAATCATTTTGGGAAAAAAATTGTTTTTGAAGAAGAAGGGTTATTTTCCTCAAAAATTAATTTCAAGTGTTTTATCAGAATTATTTTCCTTCTAATATGAAATTATTTTATAAGTATATTTTTTAAGTATATTATACATAATATTCCTATTTTTTTATTGGATTTATTATATTTATGAAATCCATTTTTTCATGTATTATTTTATGATGTAATGATTTTTAAGAAACACATTTTATTCTTTGGTTTTTGTTATATGTAATGACGTATGTTCTTATGGAACACATGTGTATGGTTTTCATTATGTGATTGATGGGACAAATATATACCCTGAATGAATTAGATAAATATTTTTGTCTCAAAATATAGACAATAATGGAATGATAAGTAAATTCAGTTAATTCATATATGGTTGGAGAGGCAAGTAAATATGGTTTAATGTTATAGGGTTACAACAATGAGAGAACTCAGTTTAGTAAAGGAATTTCTCCACTATGATGGTTTTGTAAATGAGCCTCAGAAAATATGAAAATGAACATTATTTCATATGTGTTTACCACAATTCAATGTTGTAAGCCAAATTTAATTTTTTAGGGCTCATGTTTCATTATGAGTTATGCCTTATAAACTAAAAAAATTATTTCATGGCTCGTGATTTTGATATTTGTTATACATGGTGTGAGTTTCACAATTTATGGTCATGTTCTATATTCTTATGTGTATGTTTTATTTAATATTTTCGATGTTTACCCTAACTAATCACTTAAGCTCTAGCTTTTAATATGTTTTCTATTCCCTATGATATAATGGAATGTTTTTGGTTGGAAAAATAAAGTGGAAGATCTTTATGGTGGATGTTTATGATCTTTCACCAAATTAAAAGATTGTGTTACACGTTTCCAAAGGTACTAAACTAATACGATCTTTGGACATGTGTTTTTTTAATGAATTATTTATTCTTCAAAAATTATGTAATGTTTGTGTACATCAAGATTGGGTCTTTAATGTTGGTATCATAGAGTAATTTTAGTTAGCCTTTTGAAACTAGGATGTGAATGCTTTATTGAGATACATAGAGTTATGTTGAAGGATATCTCTTGGGATGTCTTAAGAATAATTCAATGTATCTATTACAGTCCTATAGTTTTTGTGATAATAATGAATAACATATGATTATACCAAATACATAAAATATTGAAATATTATAACTAATTCACCTAAATTATGTGTTTTTTAATCTATGATATGTATTTATCACAATTTTCATTCGGGTCTTAGTCAATATCTAGAACTACATAGAACAAAATTTTTTGTTAATGATTTATATTTGGAAAGTACAACAATTATGAAAACTTATTTCATAAGTTTAAATATCATAATGATAATCATGATGGTGGTAAATGTATGGGTTATACTAGTGAGGATAAAGATATTTTAAATGAAATTTTAAAGGTATGGTATGCTCTATCATTATTGATTAATTTAAACCTATGAATCTTAGATAGATTAAGGTAGAGGAAAGTATAATACATGATTAATATTTTAGTAATTAAAAAGAAGATAGATTATGAGTAATGGTTTGAGAATATTGATGAATGATTGAGGTTTATATGTTTCATAATTAAAATATTTTGTAATATGAATAATGAAATGTTTTAGTGTTTTAAGTGTATGTTTTTCAATAAGGATTGAAAAGGCTATGTTGAATAGTTATAAAGAACTAGAAAATTTATTTATGGGTAAGGTGATATACTTGGAGAACTCATGATTAAGGGAAAGATAACCCTTAATACGGACCTTAGGTTAATATAATGATTTTTGGATAAAGAAATGTTGAATTTGAATAAGTAAATTGGATTATTATAGTTTCTTAAGCACTAATATAGATTTATTGAGAATAGAGTTATGCTATCATGGATGAAGAATACAAATTTTTGGGATTTATTCAATAAATTTTGGAATAAGGAAACATTCATGTTTTCAATAAGGATATATGGTAATTACCATGATTCAAGAGTCTATATGAATAAGGATCTCACATGATTGGAATGTTACAACGAAGAATTTCCTTATGAGATTTGGCATATAAATGTTAAGCTGGTTTATGTCACCTCTTTCTAAATTTTGGGATTTTAATTATTAAAAGGGTTGTAAGGTAGTCCATTTAGGGAATATATATGTTACAATTAAGATGATTTTTTCAAGATTAATGTATTATTTCACTATAGGTGTACTTATTCATATTTGATAACACGTTCTAAACATTTAGTTGAGGTAAAGACAGACAGAATGACCTATCAATCTATTAATAGATTCCATGATTTATAATGCTACAGGAATGATAATTTAGAGATCATTTCACTGAAAAATTGATGATGTGGAAAATTATTTAAGGCATGACCAATGGTGATATTATACTGAAATATTATATGTATATATTTTAATGAAAATTATTTAACATTCGGAAAATGGATCTTGATATAAAATTTATTCTTATCTCATCATTTTTTATGATATCAAGAACTTTTTTAATGATTCTTTTGTTTATGGTTTTGTGATTTATAACTTTCTTTCGATCAACCACTTTATTTTGATCAGTGATCTTTTTCAATCCATTTGATTATTTATGCTTTTCCTCCATGTACATATTTTAACATATGTTCTCCATCATAGAGTCCCAGTTACAATTTTCATTGGGTAACTATTATTTTACAACTATTTATTCTCAAAATACTGTTTTATTATTTGTTTTCATGATATAGGTTTCTATGAAAGAAACATTCAATTATTAATCCATTTATAACCAAGATGAATTCTAAGGGATGAATTCATTCTAACAGTTATAGAATGTAACACCCTATTATTTTTATGAGATATATTTTTTTAATTTATTTGATGTTTTGTGTTGTATGGTAGACCAAGATAATCTTCTAATACACACAACACTATTTGAATTTGAGGTATATTCAATACTAAAATTTTCTTCTTTTACATATAATTTCAATTTCTTTTGATATAATTCTATTTACGCTAGACGAAGTATAATCAAACAACTAAATATTATTATTTTACCTTATTACCTCTTAATTATAATGGTGAGTATAATGATTATTAACAGAATAATGAGAATATGATTAATTCTTTAGTCAAAATTAATTTTAAATGAAAATAAAACACTTTTAGATAAAATGAATTGTTTCTCTAAAAAATCAATTTAAACAGAAATAAGTGGGTTTATTAAATAATAATTTCACTCTAGAAATATTTTATTAATGAATAATACTTTTAATATTTTCAATATAATTTTTTTAATTCGTCTCACATGTTTTCTGACATGATTTAAGAAGAAATTCAATTTTTTGGAAAATAATCTATTTAAAAAAATACAGTTCTGGAACCTTTTGATGGCTCAAAAATTTTAAATCAAGTATTTTTACACTTTAATATATTATAATTAACAATAAAAACATGTTATTTTTAAATGAGATATAAAAATTTATTTTTGATGATTTTTTGATGTTTCTCAAATAACTTTTAAACTTTGATGAATAGTAAAATTATACTTAATTTTAATTGATTTTTTTTCATTGAAATAATATCTATTGATGAAATATATTATTTAATAGTTTTAAATAGAAAATAGAATATATTTTTATCAGTTAATATAATTTACATTATTTTCATAAGTTTTATCCTAAATTTCAATGTAAAAACATTTCAATCCTTTGCATTGTTTTAACTTTAAAAACCCATTTTTCAATCCAACAATATGATTAATTTTAAATTAGGTATTGCAAATTCTAGGTTTTAAATTTTTAAAAATGGATTCCATATTTGGATGTTGTAGATTCAAAATATGTAAATAGAATTCTTTTATTTTTAGGAATTATGAATAGTAACTTTAGTAATTTTTTTTAATATGTTGAAACGGTAAATCAGGTCATTAAGGGTAAATGTAATACTATAAAATTTCCCAAAAAAAATTTCTAATATGATTGGATGAGTGGATTTCCGCATAAAACATCCTTTTATTGAAATGATACCCTTTGTAAACCACCTAGATGTGATTAGGACATTTAATATATTTTATTTAAAGAATAGTTAAATATGTCTTACTAAAATTTTAATAACATAATTAATTTTAAAATAAGGTTTTATAGAATCTAAATTCTATAATAAATACTCATTTTAAAGATAATTTTTTTATTTTTCATGGTAATTTATTTTTAATTTTTTGAGGAAATAAATAATTTCATTAATTTCTTATACATTGATAATGCATAAATTATTTAATTGATGGAATATAAATAAAATAATTCTTATTAAAATGATAATAACCATTAAAAGAGAAAATAAATAGGAAAAAATTTTATTTACCAAGTATATCACAACCAGTATCATCCAAGGGTCTAGTTATTGACTATTTTGGGGCATATGGAATATATTATGGCACTTATAATATGTTATTTAAAGCGATGTTAAAGTTGGCACACTCGTGTTTTAATAGGTATAACATTTTTAATGTAGTATTTTCCAGGATATATATTTAACTATATAGTATTATTATGAAATATATTGGATTTATATTCATAATAGTATTTTATTTATAATTTTTACCAATATAATTGGTATGTTAAATAATTACACAAAACTGATGTAGTAAATCTTTTTTAAATGGATATATAAAATTAATGTTAATAAAAATACTAAAATAAATATAATTTTGGAAAATTAATATATAAAATAAATTTTATAGATGAACATTATCCCAGAGAGATTTAATAAATTATTTGGTTCTAGACTAAATGTTTATATTAATATTTCTAAAAATCCAGTAATTGAATTGTGTCCAAATTGACACTATCGATATTGAGTAAAAATAATGTTTAATTAAATTATTTAAAAATCCAAAAATATTTTAAATATTGTAAAATATTTGTAGTTTACTCTAAAATTATCTAAATTGTTCCTTAATGTTCTTACTAACATCAAATAATTAAAAGTTACACCATTTTAATATTGAACCATTTGTTTCGAAAATAAGAATTAATAGAGAATAATTAAGGGTAAACGAAATGATGAGGTTTAAAATGAAATAAAAATATGTATAAAAATTAAATTTTTATGATATGAAAAGCATATATAATATCATTTCTAAATAAGTATATTTTCGAGATTTTTTGGATGTCTTTTCAGTTTATTATAAATTAATATTTTTATAGTTTCCAAAACTACCCCTCACGTCAATTATAAAAGAGAACTTATGTCATCACCAATCTACGTCACATTGAGCATTAAATCTCATAAATAACCCTAAAATATACCTTATATACTTCGCTAGTAACGTTCTATAGGTGTTTTTCTTCTTAAAATACCATCACTAGTTCCTTTTTGATTTGATCAAGATAGAGCACATTGAAAAAGATAAAGTCTCTCCTATTGATTCTTCAAACATATCTCCTTTTATACTGCATCTTCATGAGTTTTTTCCATTATAAAGTAATAACTCTATTATCAATTATAGACTAATATGTTAGAATAATTATTTAAAAACCATATTCCTCTATCCATCCAACCTATGAAAAACAGAATCACCACGCATGAGTGTGTACGACTTACCATCTCCACGCCATGGTTTAATATGTTTTTCACCGCCATATTTCACGAATAAGAATAATGATCTAAATAATAACATTATATGATTATTTTAACATGATATAGATTCTAGAAAATAAATTACAACCCACTTTTATACAATTACCCAATAATTGGAATGATATCATCGATTTGGTGTTCGTATGACATATCGTATCCACGATGTAATGTGATTCATTCTACATGATATTCATTAAATAATGATTATATAAATGTTTTTAAAGAAAACATAGAATATATATTATATCTATACAATTATATAAATTATATAAATATAATATAATAAGAGTAATAAGAAATTATCCAATGAAACAAGCGTAAGATAACAATGCATTTAATACCCGATGGATGAGTAATAATGTTTTTAAAAAATGGGTCAAAATATTATCAATTTTGATATAATAAAAAGATAATACGATTCTCCAAATAATTATTTACATTTTATAAACAGTTATTCAAGAGGTTCAAACAGGCATGATGGAAATCTGACATAAGGTAAGGGATAATTTTGCAATCTCATTGTTATCCGATATTGTTTATACATAAGTATTTACTGGTGTATATTTATCATCTATGTGTTTTTTTCTAAATATGTATTATAAAATATTATTTATCATATTCTAAAGTTCTTTAAATTCAATTTTACATATTTCTTAATTTTTATGAAATGGTATGAAGGGAATCCATTCGTTCTTTCGATATGAGGTACTTTTTTACTAATTCGACATAAGTATGAGAAGATTGTTTTTTCTAACTTATTCGGAATGAATGGATTTTTAAAAATTCATAAAACCTTATTTATCGGATTATTACATTACAATATTTCATATTTATTTCCAAAAAAAATATTTTATTTTAAAATTACAAGAAAATTTTAAGAAATAAATTTTTTTAAGAAGAAAGTATATTTTCTACTAGAATTAATATCAAGTGTTTTACCAAATTTATTTTTTATATAAGTTGAAATTTTTTAATAATGATATGATTCAAGTTTCCTATACATATTATTCAGATGGTTTTACTGTGTTTATACTATTTATAAAATCCATACATTTTTTTTCAGGATTATGGTGTGATGGAATGATGTTTAAAAAACCCAATTTATTCGTTGGGATATGTTATATTGAATGATTTATGTTATTATGGAACACATATATATAGTTAACATTATATTATTAGTGAGACCTATATCTCCTTCAAATTAATTTGGTAATGGTTTTTATCTCATTAGATAGATATCACTAGAATAAAAAGTAAATTTGTTTTAGTAATATAGGGCTAGGATGGCAAGTAAACGTGGTTCGATAATATAGGGCTGGAATGATGATTGAACATGGTTCATTAAATGTATTTCTACACTATAATGGTCATGTAACTGAGCTGTGGATAATAAGAAAAATATTTTCTATGCTTATTTGTTTTCCATAATTCTATGTTTTATGCCAATTTTATTTTCACATTGATCATTTTCCATTATGATTTATGCCTTCTGAACTACCATGATTTATTTCAGGACTCTGGATTTTGATATATTTTATACATGGTATTATTTTTAAATGTTAATTTCATGTTTATATTTTCTTATGCTTATGTTTTATTTCATATATTCCATGTCTACCTTTTGTGGACATTTTATCTAGACCTCTTATATGACTTATTTTCCCCATGAAATAAATAATGTATTTAAGTAGGACAAATAAAGGGGTAGATATTTATTGGATTTTTTTAAGATCATTTACAAAATTAGAATATTTTGTTCCATTTTTAAAAATTAACTAATATAATATAGTCTTTGGGAATTTTTTTGAGTACTTTATTATGTATTCTACAGAAATTATGTAATTTCCATGTGTGTCAAGAAGTGGTATTTACAGATAAGGTTCTATTCAACATAAAATCCCTACCATGTAAAAGTGTTGTGGAGGAACCATAAGTATGAAGAAGCAACTTGGGATCCTTAAAAGATATTAAAGTAGATGTACCCTCAATTGTTTATGTAAAATGAACTTTTAGGGGACAAATATCAAAAGGGGGAAGAATGTAATGAGCCAATATTTTATCATTTGAATTTATCTCTTATTATAGTAATGTATTGTTATATAAATCACATAAAATCACTTATATAGTATAATAAAATATTTTTAATCAAATAATAAATTAAATAATATGTATTTCTAGAAGTTAAGAACCTATATTGATGAAATAGTAACTTGACCTTGAAAATAGTAATATGACACTTATGAATATTAAACCTTCCAAATAATTACTAAAATCATCCATTAAATTATAAATAAAATTTTGGCATATTTCACGTTAAAATATGATATAATTATATCATAGTATAAGTGATTAAATATTTCAAAAATTTCAATTATGTTTTTTCATTTTTAAGTAACAAATATTTATATAAAAATCTATGATTATTTTAATTTTTGTAAAGAAAATTTATTTTCATAAATGTGTTCATAAATTAATATATCTATGACTTATGATTTTAAGATAATATTATGAAACCATTATTTATTTTTCAAATATATATAAAATAATTTAAAATTTTAAAATATGTATTTTAAAACTGAATGATGAAAAAATTTAAAATTTAAAATACTCATATCTAGAAAATTATTTTAATAAAATGCAGTTCAATTTTTAATTCAACATGTTGAAAATTGGTTACGATAACTTTTTGGGTTTTTCTAAAATACATGAGTTTTTTTATAGTGGAATACGATAACTTACATAATATGCTAAATACAGTAATTACTAAGTCATAGATGATGTGAGGATAATATAAGCCAAAAACATGAAATATAATTATTTATTCTAATAAATTTCATCACAAGGCTCAAAATATTCAGTATTGGTTGAAAATAATAAAATAATGAATTTAATAATTAGAAAACAACCCTCCCCTCCAATATAAATTCCACCCTCTCCCACTCTTATCCTTACACCTCTCATGATTTGACCCTTTCCTAAATTATGCCAAATAAACGTCCCTATCCCCTCCCCTAATGCCATGATATATAGGTCTCATCAAAATAAAATCCTAGGGGCCAAGAGGAGGATCTTACAAGGAGAATTCAAGAGGTAAATCCTCTCTCTTTTTCTTTTATTTTTTTTGTAATTTTCATTTCTTTTCTTATTCTAACTTAAACTACCTTCATAAAAATGGAATGATAACTACAATATCATATATATATAATCGATTTATAACTTGTTAATGGAGGATCCATCATTAATAATTTCCATACCCCTCTTCTATTTCAAAAATAAAATTATCTCCTGAGATGCATCAATTAACTGACATCGCGGGAGATGTACATTCATTTTAATTTAACACCATCAAGTCTATTAATAAAATAAATAAATTTCCAAAAAATTATTCTTTTTTTTATTTTATATCCCTTTTTATTTTCTGGAAATGAAATATTTACATAATACTAAATTATAAAACATATCATGATCATTGAGATCAAAAAACCGGAAAAATTAACATAAATGATCATGATTAACATTTATCTAATTATTATCCCATATACCGTAAAATCAAATTTAATAATAATATCAGATAAAATTCTATGAGATAATTAATAATATATAAAAATATTTCATGATTTCATCTATATTTTACATGATCTTTAATTCATGTATACAAGCAAACAAATCATGGAAACCATGAAAACGCTATAGAATGATGAAAATAAACTCTATAACACATCCTAAGGGCCATTAAAGAGCTTAATAAAACCATAATGATTGAAATTAAGATATTAAATTTTCCGTAATTGTTTAATTACTGTATCTAATGTGATTATACATGATATTAAAGTGAAGGATGCATTAAAACACAAGGTAAGTGGAATTTCTTGAACCCAACTCTCTTTCTTTGGATTTTCCCCCTTTCACCCAATTTTGGGTATTTATATTCTATAAATATAATTTATTCATCATTATATTTTATTTTTTGGGATATAAATGTTTTCTACATGAGTTTATGAAAAAAAATAAAAGAATTATTCCTTAAAAAAATGCACCTTTCACTTCTCGAGATTGTTTCTTCTTTACTCAAGGATGTTGATTACTATATCATTTATATTATTACCTATTTAATTTAGGAACCCAATATTTATGAATATATTATTAATAAAAAAATATATTCTTTTCTAACTGTTATTCTATGTCCAAATGTGATATATATTATATGTGGTGTGCATAATGATGTAAATGTTATTATGTGACTGGTGCGCTTGGAATTACATAGCACAATGTAAATGTTATGATGAGATAAGTGTGCTTAAAATTCTATAGAACTCGAATTAATTGGGAAATGTGATGTATCTCATTAAAAATATTAAATATTTTTGAAAATGATTCTATCATTTTCCACAACTATGTGCGATAGTTGAACAATAAGACATGTAGTTTCCTTTTTTTCATTTCCACTTTCCATGAATTTTTCTAATGATTCCTATCATGATTATGAAGATGATGTTATGATTATGATCACCCCATGTTCTATGGTTTTGTGTTATTATCTATAATATTTATATGATTTTAGATCACCCATTTTCGATGGATATCCTAATGTTATTACTTATACTACGAATAACGCGAGGGTCAATAAGATGGTAGAGAATAAATAATTAAATAAATTATTATATTTAATTTTGTAAATGTATTGTATGGTCCTTGTTATCCTAAGACACTAAACAGTTGGATCCTATTTTTTACTATTAATATTTATTTTATCGTTAAATTTATTTAATAAACATTTACGAATAAGAATGATTGTTATATTTATTGTGGATATTTTATAATAAATAACATCATTAGGGTTCATTGATTTAGTGTAATTTTAATTTTTGAGTTCCTAGACAGGGTTGTTTTATATTTGAGACTTATATTTCCAATTCTAGAAGCAAGGATGATATTGGGATATATTTTTATGATTTTTAAGGGTTTAAATGGTTTAATGATGTTTCTAGAAATATTTTTCATTGTTTTTGTAATGGAACATCCCAGAATACCATCTAACCCGGTACATGAGACGATGCCCCACTAACCCGAAGACTTTTCTTCCTCTCCATGGGATATTGACAATCACCTAGGCACACATAATTAAATGATGGGAAATATTTCTTCCTTAAATTATAACAATAATAGATTAAAATGTGGAAAAATAATTTGATATATATATATATATATCAATAAACTCATACTTATCATAGTATAAAGAGACACTATGAAAAGTGAAATTTAAATGTAATAAAAAAACTACCTCTCGGATGTCCAATACCACCAATCATGTCCCAGGTCATCCACCATTGGTCACCTGAACACGAACCCACAAATGAAGATAAGGGCAAGAACACCTGTTATAAGATAATGACGGCTGTAAACACCAACAGGTACAAGCAGCGTGTGAGTTGAAGAGCCCTATAGTATTCCAATGAAGATTCTATATAGTTACATCATAAGATAATTAAAATATTATAAAATATGAGTAGAAATATGTGGGTAATAATATTAGTTCAAAATATAGCTTTAATAATTTAATAAAATATTTACTAAACTAGACATATAAAACATGTCATTTTTTCAATTTTTAAAAAAATTCATGAAATGATTTGAAAACCATCTCAAAAGATAAAGTCATATAATCTATAAAAGTTGAGAATATGCACCAGATATGGAAAGACAAATATTATTCAATATAATAGATTAATGGTGAACAGTATCATTCCTTGATGAAATCATGGAATGCCTAGTACCAAAGCGTAAAAAACAACATTTTCATGTATCGAGATCAAGTAAATGGATGTCATGGGTATAACCAAGGTACGAAAGTGGGTCCACCTCTGTATAGATAAAAAAAATACAACATGAAAAATTTTAGGGATTACATATTCTATCATGGGTCAAGAGAAAACTAGTTCCACACACACCATCTTTCATAGTAGCAATTCGATAACCTAAACCTTTCACATTCTGTATGGATCCGCTAGAATGGTGTGAGTCTACTACGGAATCATATATCACGATAAACGCATTGAACTATCTGGGTTCCCATGAGTCATAAAAAGATGCGAGTGATATTTTCATGTTACAAGGATCGTTATGGGGATCCTTATCAACATCAATATTGGGCACTGGCCCTCAAATAACATCTCACTATCACCCCAGATTCCATCAAAGTAAATAATCCATTTTTAAAAAACAAAAAATGGGAATTATAAGAATATAAAATTCATATAATGGAATATTACTAGATAGGATCATCATAAAATTCCAACTGGTCCAACAATGATCATCAATTCAATGAATATCCTTTTAAATAATATCAACATTCAAAAAGGGTAATCGCACTAGCTTCCTTTCCCAAATCCTCATTATAATTCTAAATATTCCTTTAACAAATTATTTTTAATTAAAATTATCCCTAATTCATTTAATTTTAGAATTAAAATTAAAAAAGGATTGAATACATTTCAAAATAAGGGTTTACCCCCTCATTCTATTAGAATTAATCATTTATTTCAAATAACCCATGAATAACAATTTAAAATGAACTTAAAAAAATAAAAGTGTGGTATTTGTCCTTTAACAAATTCATATATTTAAACATATTTATAAACATCTAATACTTTAATTTATTTTATTTGAATCGATGAATTTCATTTTATAAATCAGAACTTGGGCGAATGACCTCAATATCACAAAAGTGCACATTAAAATATCTTCAAAAATAAATCAAAACAAACATGGCATTATACAATTCAAAAAAATGTGAGAATGATCATGAATATATCCATTCAACTAATTCCATGTTCAATTAAATGTTAAATTTTTCAATTAAGCATTTATGATGAATAAATGGTTAACTTTCATAGAAAATGTGATAGAAATTACGAAACATGTAACTATGAATTATCAATAAAACAATGAATCACTAAATGAATGAAATCACATAAACACCAACATGGAAATTCATGAATCCACCCATAAAAAATATGATATATTTAACCTTTGATGTGGAACACCATATCTAATTAGCTAGATCATGGATGAAAGTATAGGAGATACTAGATCTACAATTCCACATAAATCATGAAATATCCAAAAAACACTAGGCTTTCAAAACCATAGGGAAGAATAAATAAAGATAAGAAGGGAGATCCATGATAAAAAGAGAACAAGTCATTGAATGAGAAGAGCTGTACTTTGATTGACATTTCAATTTTCCAGGAAATGAGGTTTGGGGAGCCCAAATGCCTTCAGTTGGCTCCATAACGCCTACAGATCAGATTAATATTAAATTGGAGGAGTTTATGGTTAATTAGTGGGGCTTTGTAAGTTTAATTAAGATTTTTAGAACATTAATTACTATCTATATGGTTTCTTAGTCCATGTCTCATGGTAAGTACTATCCATACTGAAACTGTACAACATGTTACACACTTCAATTAAACCATGAGAAAACTATAAAATAGGTTGAAAACATTGTTTAAACCACGTGATAACCACATAGAAAACATGAAACAGGTTTTACACTTTGTTTAAACCATGCATAATCCTTGAAATAGGTTTCATGATTTGTTTAAACCATGCGCAAACCATGAAATAGTCCAGAATACATTAAAAATGTTTATTAAAAATCCTAAAAAATCCTATAAAGAGATTCAATCATTTGGTTATCAAATAAATGGGTCAAAAAAGATAAAAAATATTAATGAAATGTTACATGCTTCCCACTATAGGACATCCTATAAACAGAAGGCATCAAGTATGTAAATTTAACACAATGACACAACAAGAACGTCCTCACTTATCATGTTTGGTGAATAGTACAATGTCTAGAAGTGAGACTCACCCAATGTATAACAACTCACACACAACTCCAAGTAAAAAAAACAATATCATCACTCATCTATAATATATATATTGACTAGAGACATATCATAGGTCTTCCCATGATTTATAGTTTCACCAAAATGGGATAACATAAGGAAAAAAATTCTTGTAGACCCATATAAGAGAAATAAACTATTATGTATGGAGAATCATCCGTTATAAACCATCCAATTGAACATTAATTAACTAAAAATGATTTCTTCCATAGGTACATACTCAACAATAAAATAGGGTTTTCAAACCAAGCCTCATACCTCGATGATCTCATTAAAATAAACACTAACACCACCATATGACTGGCCTATCAAAAATAAACATTGTACGTTTTACCCTAGTATCATCCCAAGGTCTATCCATGTCCATCAAGAAAGATCTCAAACATCTAGGTTCATTCACAATAGGGAACCACACACTCACAAATGAGATCGTCTCATATATTAAAATTCATCTCTAACCATCCAATCTAAACCAGAGGACACCATAGAATAATAAATAAGATATCAAGAAATGAAACCATTATTATATAATAATTCTATAAATGAACAGAACCATGTTCAAATACATATCAATAAAAAAATACCGAGAAAAAAGGATTCCAAAATTAGTTAATCCATAAGTGAGAAATAAATAAACAGTTTACACTTCTACATTAGAAAAAAACACTACATCAATATTAACTATGTTTTGTAAAAAATATCTAACAACTAGAAGCTCCTTAACTATGTGAAAATATTCACTCTGAGGCCAATGGATGGATCCCCATTATCATGATGCATCTTCTTACCCACATCTAAGAGATGATATTGTTGATTTATGTTTCTCATTCACATGGAACAACGTTTAAAACCTTTGAAGGTGACCTTGATGACACACCATCCAAAAACCATTGGGGAATTCAAACATAACCTCTTTTAATTTCCAGGTACTCAACACTTGAAACACATGTGAGGTTTATTAAATTTTTAGATGTAATTCAATTATTAACTATAAAGGTGGAATCCTTCCCTTCGTGTTTTTCACAAGATACACTTCAGCTAATAAATCCCTCTCAGGAATCTTCTGATAATAAGTAAACCCTATTGTAGGCATTGAAGTTTCAATGTTGTGTTGGGGAGATTTTCTTAAAAAAAATTCCTTACTATAATCATCACTAACAATAATATGTATGAATCTTGCCAAATGTGAGAATTTATTAGCATACTCCACAACTGAAAGGTTGTCTTAACCATCACCCAAGATCTCATTAACTTTCCCCATTCTCACATACTCAGGATATCGCCACCATGTGAACACTAACATGAAGGTTTCCCAAGACATTGAATCATACATACTTGGCATATTTACAATATCCCTCCACTTCTATCCAGGTCCCTCTAAAAAGGATTTCACAAAACTGACCTTCATATATTCATGAGTCTTATGATAATTGAAGATCCCACAAACTTCATCAAACCACTTAAATGATTCAAGAGAAACTCGTTCAAATTAATAATAATGTGGATGAAAATTTAGGAATTCAATAATGGGGTTCAATGGAATGAAGGTCCTTATATGAACCACTCAATATGGAGTATGGGTAGTGTTTTTGACAATGGATTCAAATTGTGGAAAACATGAAGAACTGCCCTAAGGAAAGGACCATGGACCATTATTATATCTTTCATGATGTAATTTCATGGAGACATTTCCAAACATCATAAAACACAAGCATATCAACACAATCATCAAGAAACACTCAAAAAGATCACATAAGATTATAAACAAAGTCACAACCAATTATAATCAAAACATTATTTATTCCAAAATTCACAATATTTAACCATTTATAAAATATATCTCTTTAATTTTAAAATAATAAATATTTTTATAAATCAATCACAATTTCAAAAACACTTATCCATCAGTTTTAAAATATTCCATTGTTTCAAATGAATTAACCACATTTTCTAATTAACAATAACAATTCAATTTAAATCCATTTCTAACAAAAAGTTCTTCTTATTTTTGGTACAACATCATATAATGGTCTTTGATAATTAGTTTCCAAAACCAAACATTTCATAAAACTCACACTTTGGTAAATGAAAAACTTTCTCAAAGAACATACCAAAACATACTTTAAGGAAAAATTTAGTATTCACATTGTATTTAAAATTATTTACAAGGGACAAAGTTTTAAATAACCAAACAATATAATGAAACAACCCATGTCTATAACACACATAACCAACCTCACATAAGTGCAATGGCTTGTATGAAGATGGATTAGTTTTTATGTTTATAACCAGGTTAGAACTATAATAGGCTTGGTGGAATGGGATGGTAAACCACACTCTATCCACAAAATTGTTCAGGGATGGATATCCAAATTAGCCACACTAATTCCTCACTTTTTACAAGATCGTGAAAACATCATACAGAGTGGTTATCCTTCCATTCTAGTTCAAAAACTCAATATAGATTCCACAAATCAAACATAGTATCATTGGAATCGTAATATATATTTTCATCAGAAAACAAATAAAACTAAATAAAAATTAAAGCCCCATCATCCTTGGTAACTCAAGTCTCGTCATAAAGGTGTGGTGATCAAGAACCCACTCATGAACTACCTCTTGAGTCCTAATACATTTTTAATCTCCATTAAACCATCAACCACCCCAAATAACATAAAAATTTCAAATTTAAGCATTTCCCTCTATGTAAAGACCTACTCTAATAACATTGGTGATGAACCAACCCAAAATACCATCTAATCTAGTACCAGAGATGATTCACCACTATCCCGAGGAGAATTCTCAATAACTATGGAATGGTGAAAAGCTCTTGGGAATTGACAAATGACCATTGGGAATGATTTATACATTGAATTATTAAAATATAAATGTACAATGTGGAAACATTTGGGAATATATATAAATAAATTCATATATATCATAATATAGATAGATGCTATGAAAAAAAAAATAAGAAAGTAACAACCATAACCCAACTCTGGGTATTCCACCACCACCCACTAGTCCCAGGTCACCCACCCTTAGTCACTTAATCACAAAACCACAAAGGAATAAGATCACAAGACCACATGGTATATGATAATAATGGGAGAAAACACAAAAATGTACAGGTAGGGTGTGATCTATATGATATGTCAAAAGTATTATTTTGACTTTTATGACTTTTTTTGGAAATCACATATCTCTTTATACTCAATTCTCAAATAAAGGATTTACATTGAATAAATTTCTCTATTTATCGTACTGACTCTGGCCATTATACACACTCTATTTATCATACATAATCTGTCCATCGTACTTAATTTTTTTATCGTAATAACTCTAGACATCATACATAATTTATTTATCATACTTACTATGTTAATTTTACTCACATTTTGAATCATATACACTTTTCATAATATTAGTATTTTTAAATAATTAATATTAATCATACTCATGTTATATTTTTATCACATGCAAGATTTTATTTGATTTTAAATACACATATTTTACATCAATCATACTCAGGTTATCATTTTCAGATACATATATTTTTAATCAAAACGACATCATGGAGTTTTTTATAAACTAATAAAAATGATGTCATGTTATCGGTTTCAACATGACAGTTACAATTATAGGTGTCCATGTCCCTCTGAGTTTTTTGGAGAAATATGACCATTGGAGAAAATGTGATCATTGGAACCTGAGGCCTATTAATAGGAGGTAATTTGATGTATAGATAAAAACTTTAGCTACTTATATGTTCAATATAGAGATTGTGTGACTTCTCTTTCTTCGTGTGAAATCCTTGAAATTAGAAAACATGAATGTTGTAGATTCCGGGTGCAACGGAAGCATGTTATTGGGTGTACCCAACATTAGTTTTTCCATTAATAACGATAAATCCGAGATCTGTCATGATAATAAAATTTTGGATCTTTGGAATATAATGAATAATGAAATAAAGGAAGGGAGTACCAAAATCATTGAGAGGATAATCATATCTTGGATATAAATAATTTATTTAAAAGGAAAACAATTAGCTGGATAGAATTATCTCCTTATTGATGTTTCTAGTCGCTATCTAATGTGATCCACCATTCCATCAAACAATCCAAGTGTAGGATTACTCAAGTGGTGATCCACGCGTATTCCATGTATCTCTAGACGTCGCTAAAGATATATCCAAGTGCTAGTGCGGAAGAGCCTTCACTTGCGATGTCCGCCTTCGATCGCCTTGAGAGACACATTCAAAGTGCTCTCCTTGATCAGGTGGAGGAAGATCTCTCTCATAGAATCAGAGCATTCTTGGAAGAAATGAATTATCTCTTGGGATGAGATATTTCACTAGATCTGTTGTGTACAAACCCCAAAAAATATCTAGACTAATGAGAATTATATAATTTAGATTTTAATTACTTAGAATAATAATATGATTTTCTTACCCGAAAGAATTTATTCATTTCATTTAATCCTTAGTAATACCTCATGTTTAATAATAATAGTTGACTATTATTTTGTACTTGACATGCGCCATACCAATTACACATTATATTATTTAATGAAATAAATAATATCATTTCTCACAAATCCCCAGAAAAACTACCCGAGATATATATTAAAATACATGGAATGTACATTCCATTTTTCTTTATTTTCTCCACTATATTTATTAGACCTTAAGTAATGGATATTTATTTCTCAAGTAAATATCACTTCCATAGTCAATAATAAATATATTATTTCACCCACTATATATTCTTTGAAATAAATAGTGTTGAATAAATGTGACCATGCATCCTTGAATAATTATTAAACCACAATAATGAATATTCTTTATTCAACTTGTTAAATTATTATTTAACTGGGATACTAGGACACACTTAGTGTGTGATCCTCTATGCATATTTCTCCGTGGAATTATGGAGGAGATGGCCCAAAGTACAAGGTTATCATCTAGAAACATGACAAGGCACCCATATAGAAATATGTTAAGGATTCAATGACGTTTCACCACCTATAAATTATTACCGTGTAATGTAATCCCTTTGTCTCGATATCTCAAATCATGTTGGTTTCATGCTAGTGACATAAACCCATCTGCAAGATTATTCATTCATTGATATTCTGGAATTGAACATTCTCATTAATGTCTATGGACATGTATTTATTAAAGACATGTCAATTCCATCAAAGGGCCTAACATATATACATCTTTTGTGGAACAGAAGGGAAAAATCCTTTCTCCCATTTTCTATTAATGCAGTAATACTCGTGATGCACCCAATATATCATATTTCACTTTGAACAGTGTGTCGTCACTATTTTCATCAATACATGTAAGTGAATGAGTTTTAATACCCATTAATAATAATATTAATTAATAAGGACCAATACACATCTGCAGATAGGAACATCCAATTACACTATGAAATGTGGATTTCCTACCGGTGGTTATCATTCTCATAATATCCTCTAAGATATTACCATGGGTGCACACCTTGGGAAGGGTCTACAATGTTTTATAAGTCATAACCTTAAATGGAATGTATTATTTGTGTCCCTCAAATAACATCATCTAGTCATAGAACATATATTCAAGAATAATTTTATGGAACTTCTGGGTTCTCATTATTGTAGGGATCCTCTATGAACTTTTAGCTCAACAACTATCTTTATAATATTATGACATTCATTGTTACACATAAAAACAATAAAGATGTGATAAGGTATTTATTAATAAATAATGTACAAAGTAGTTGGTTCTAGGCCACCAAATTCTACAGACTCCCACTTGGACTAGAGACAACTGCTAACAACCTTTAACCCACTATCCCTAATATGATATTCATGCTTTTGCTGAGATAAGACATTAGTCATGGGGTCCACCACATTCTCTTCCATGGACACTCTACTCACTAAAACATCACCCCTTTGATATAAATCCGTCAAGAGGTTATAATTTCAGAGAATGTGCTTTGACCATTGATGTGACCTTGGTTCTTTTTCCAGAGCCACTGTTGTAGTATTATCACAATATAATGTTTTATGATATTTACTGCTAGGAACTACATCAAGATCATAGGAAAATTTATGAATCTAGATGGCTTCCTTGGATTCATCAAAAGCCACTATATATTCATACTCCGAGGTACCCGCTTGAGTTTTATAGTTGGTGGAGCTTCCACCAGCAACAAACACACAAACGGTTTGGAAGTGTACCACCAGAGAGCAAGGTCATGGAGGACTATGGTATAAAGCATAAATTAGGATGTAATCATGCCAAGGGTGATGAAGGTGGATCCATATGGTTTAACTATGGGTATAGATTACCGCTTTTTTGTTCTTTTTGTGTGGGGTTTCCCTCTAGGGGTCTGTTCATTAGGGATGACAATAGGTTTCTTTGAAGTAATCCAGTACACATATCCTCCATTGAGATAGAAAACATATCCAGATTGTGACTTCAGATTGTTTTGAATTGTCTAAAAATGTGCATCAGCATACCCTCTGAGGAAAAGATCTTCGTCTCCTCCATACATCAGGAACATATCCTTAGTTCTTCTCAGATACTTAAGGATAGTCTTAAATACATTACAATATTGTTCTCCTAATTCTTCTTGAGATCCGCCTACCATGCTCAGTTCATAGGCAACATCATCTGTGGTAAATAACATGGCATACTTGATGGATCATATATCCAAAGTGTATGTGATCTTACTCATTTTATCATTCTCCTGTTGTTTTTTAGGAAACATTTTCATTGAATGATATAGGCCATGTGACACTAGAACGAATCCCCTCTTGGATTTTTTCTTACTAAATATCTTTAGTATCTTGTTAATGTATGTACACTGATATAGTCCAAGAGGACTCTTGGATCAATCACGAATGATCATGATCCCTAGAATGTAGGCTACCTCAACCAAGTCCTTCATGGAGAAACATGTGTTCAACCAGTCCTTACTGACTGTAATACTAGTACATCATTTCCTATAAGTAATATCTCATCAACATATATTACTAGTATAATGAACACATTCCCATTAAACTGCTTATAAAAACATGGCTCACATTTGTTCTTAATGAAACCAAATTTTTTATGGATTCATCCAATATAACGTTTCGTGACCTGGATTCTTTCTTTAATCCATAAATATATATCTACAACTTTCAAACCCGTTTTGCTTCACCTAGTATCACAAACACTTTTAGATGTGTCACATAGACATCTTCTTAAAGGTTACCTTTATGGAATATTTTTTTTACATCCATCTACCACATCTCATAGTCATGGTAATCTATTATGGAAAGTATGATTCTTATAGATTTAAACATGGAAATTGGAGAAAAGGATTCATCGTCATCCATTCCTTGATGTAGTATGAATCCTTTATCCACTATCCTTTCTTTATAAGTGCTAACTTGACCTTCCATATAAATCATTCTCTTGAATACGCTTCTTCATCCAATAGGATTTACATCAACTAGCTCAACGACCAAAACCCAAACATGCTTCTGATACATGGAATCCATCTTAGAATTCATAGCTATTATCCTTCTTGATGCTTTTATGCTCTCTGCTACTTCATTGTAGGAGAGAGGTTCATCATTGTCCATCAATAATAATTCACCATTATCGTTGACTAGGAAGCGAAATCTATCTAGTTCCCTTACATCTCTTGAGATCTTATGTAGTACTTCTATTTCTGTAACCTCTTCTTCGGGGACCTATGGAAATTGTTCCTATACCAAATCCAATGTATCTTGAGCATCTACTTTGTCAAATTAAATAATTCTCCCATAATACTTTTTCAATATGTTCTCCCTCTTAAGAAATATGTCTGGTCTCGCGAAAATGTGTTTCTTGTCAGAAGGGTAATATTGGTAATACCCTTTCATTTCATTGGGATATCTTATAAATATACACTTTGTGCCCCTTGGTGTCAGTTTTTTGTCTTAAAAGAGCTCAAAAATGCCTCACATACCCATACATGTGTGTGTAAAAAAACGTGTTTCTTTTAATTCCATATCACGGAGGGAAATCCATTTTCCACCTTAGTTGGTCCTCGTTTTAATGTTCATGTTGCATCTTGTAATGTATATCCCCCAAAGGATAATGTATGATTTGTATGTCTCATCATCGACCTCACTCTGTCCATCAACGTGTAGTTCCTCCTTTCACTAACACAATACCATTGTGGTGTATATGGATGGTGTATCTTTGATAGAATCCCATACTCCCTTAGATGATTGATGATATCTTGGTTCAGATATTCTCCACCTCAATCTGATTAATGATTCTTTATCTTCTTACAAAGTTGAATCCTTACATCATTCTTGAATTCCTTAAATTTCTCTAAGGAATCTGACTTATAACTCATTATGTAGACATATCCATGTCTACTAAATTCATCAGTAAAAGTAATGAAGCAAGAATATACACATCTAGCTTCTACTGGAAATGGTCTACACACATCTATGTGCACTAATCCTAGAATCATTGTGTCCCTATCACCTTGTCCACCGAAAGGCGGCTTTGTCATTCTACCTTTTAAACAATAATGACATCTATCAAGTGGTTTTAGCTCAGTATAGTCTAAATAATGATCATGGTAGAGCTTTATGAAGAACTTCCCATTTACATGACCGAGACAGTGATTCCACAACTGGGTGACGTATGATTCATGTGAGTTTGTTTTGTAATTGATTTCCAAAACATGGTTGTCATAATTTAATAAATACAAAACGTTATAAAAATAATACATACCATAATATATGTTTTCTTATTAAAGAGGAAAATATTATCTCATAATTTAAAAATAAATACATCCATATTCAAACACGATAAAAAAACTATGTTCTTGGTAACACTAGGAAGATAATAACAGTTATGTAAAACAAAAATCATTCTAGTTGAAAATGAGAGATGGTAATCAATAATGGTTAATTCATCCATCCTCACTAAACTGGAAGCTCGAAGATCCACCTCTAAAATGGTATTCTTTCATAATCTACATGGTTCTTGTATTTGGTTAAAAATGTGAGCCCCACAAGTCGTATCTAATACCCAATGTGCAGAAATGTAAAGATTACACTCTATAACTAATGCACGCTCAGTGTCCATACACATGTAGGTGACGTTCCTCATCCAGTGGAACTGCTTGAAACATGAAATACATAACTTCTTCCATTCCATTCCATGCCTCTGGATCTTTTAATTATTGGAGGGATGGTGCTCAGGGGCTTCAGACCATTTATAAGTCCTTGGCCCCTTTTCCTTGTCCTTCCTTTTTGTATTCATCATAAGGATTGTGGGTTTGTTATGCCCCATGTCCTTATCTACCTAGATAATTAAGGTCAAATGTTCTGATAGACTATCCTCATTGGTTCTCATGTTTTAGTTGATAATAAATCTAGAGTAGTTCTTGGTAAGTGATAAACGGATGTGAACTGTATGTAACTCATCTGGGAAGATAATCCCTACGATGTTCCAGCATTGAATGTAGTCAACAAGCTAGACTATATGAGGCCAAGCCAGCACCAACTATCCAATATTAGTTGTAAACAAATCATTGGATATCTCATATCTCTCATGTCTTTTCGTCAAATGATAGAGATCTTTAAGGAGAGACATCATGCTATACGCATCAATGTTTTCATGTTGCTTCAAGATCTCATTAGACATGGATAATAGACTAAAACAGTGGACATATGTGGCATCATCCAAATGATTCATGTATATAGATAGTTTTTCATCACTAGCTTCTTTTCTAGGTACAACAGGAATAGGCTCCTCGAGAACATACCATTTTCTCTCGTGGTGAAGGATAACACGTAAACACCTCTACCGCTCCTAGAAATTGGTACCGATGTTAAGGTTTTCCTTCCATAGTATGGTTTTCAATGATATTTTTGAAGTAATTTT
Organism: Viscum album; assembly: GCA_963277665.1. NCBI lineage: Eukaryota > Viridiplantae > Streptophyta > Magnoliopsida > Santalales > Viscaceae > Viscum > Viscum album. The sequence continues at coordinate 606,391,854 of OY728119.1, read as the reverse complement.
TCTTTTTATTTTTAAAATTAAAATGAGCAATGTTTTAAAAATTTATCATGAAAAAACCAAGACAAATAAATAAATTAATAATTATTAGTCTCTCACTATTTTATAAAAATCTAATAGCCCTCGCCATTGACTTCATAATATTCTATTTCATGAATATTCTAGTTGAAAGGATCCATATTTACCTTCGCATTACCCCAAATAAGGTTGATCAGGCAACTTAAAGGGTTTTTTGTACACATTCCAAATGGCAACTGCATTAACTCGCAACTGCTTGATCTACTGAGTGGGCTTCCCAATCTTGAAATCCTTTTAATTTGGATTTCCTAAACATTTGCTTCTTGGTCATACCATGCCATGTTGTGGTAGTAAACCCTTGATGCGAACCAAGTAATTTCAACCCAAAAACATGAATTAGAATTCCCCTAATAATTGAAATCACCCCAACTAGGGTTGGTCAAGCACTTTGAACTATGGATCGATTATAACCAAGATTATGGAAGGCTATACCGACATGATATTTTCTTTAAGGGATTTTATCCATATACATAAATTGTAATTTTTTTATCCTTGGTTACATGCTTTTTAATATTATGTGAGATATACATAAGTGATTGACCAAGTCTAAGATAATATATACACATAAGTCGGTCTTAATTTAGTTTGTTAATGCCTGGTTGTTTAATTCATTAATTGTGTGATCGTGAAAACACACACACAATAAATAAACCATGAAAATTACATAAATAAAATAAATGGTATAATCATGAGATTGTTCTATTGGTTATATTATCTAGCGGTTGATAAAATAACCCAAGACATAGGGGAGAAACACCATGAACCTTTTGGGTTCGTGTTTATAGCATTCCACATGTTCACCATTGTATCTCCATGGAATGGTTTCACCTTGGCTTCTAACATGAGTTTCCTCCACTATAATGGGAGCTCCATACATTAAATATGTTTTCATCTCACTCGTAGGTGAGGTGTAAAATGGGGTTTTACAAAAAAGAAACCTTGGGCACACATGCCCTACATATTGATGAGTAGAAGGATTGCAAGCCAAAAAATTAATTTAAGTAAATAAATTAAAAGAAACTATTAAAAAACAAAGGTCATGGTCTAACTCATGATCATCCATACATGCAACAATATTTATTCATAAAAAAACTAACATTCAATTATTTAATCGTTCTTGTTTAAGATAAATCATGCTTCAATCAATTAATTATATTTAATTAATCAATACTTTTATATTAACCCTTTTTTCTGAATTTCCTTGAGATTATCATCCATCATAATTTTATACAAATAAATTCATTTAAAATTATCATTGTACGTAACTTGTACCACGGAGGCAACATGGGGAGTTCACGTTCATAACTACCCAACAAGTATAAATGAACATTACACAGATGTTAAACGAAACACACATATATATATAACACCAATCATGTGTTGTGCCTAAGCTTTACCCCTACACTATTGTACACGTCTTAGGGGTTTGTAAAATATAAAAATAAATTTTAATTAATATCTGTAATTTGGATGTGTACGCGGAGTGTATTTATGACTACACGGTGTGTAGTTTTGTTCACTGTCAATTCGAAGTACACACTCGGGGACATGTCATGTAGATGTACTTTGGAAATCTTCATAATAAACGGCATGTTCAGTGGGACACACACTATGTAGTATTTGTGTTACACCGTTTCGAGCAGGGAAAGCCATGTAAGGGGTACATGGTCCAACCCAAACCTGAAGGGACTACAATCCATGTTTAGTGGGCCACACAAGATGTAATCCAGAAATCGTGTGCTTCATGTTCCTGGAAAACACAAGGTGTCTTAAAGACATAGATAGAATCCATTGACATGACCTAGTTTGGCGGACAGGTCTGGGGAATTGAACCTAGACTACATGGCATGTACTGCTGAATACACGCCATGTGTTCTAGTGTTATACAGCCAGGAACATTTTTCACCTCTGGGTGAGATCCTCTATTTTATTTTAATCAAAATAAAATTAAAAAATTGTTTCTATATGGTGAGAGGAAAACTAGAGAGGAGGGACCAATCTAGATATTATTATTGGCATAATGATTAAGTTGAATTGTAAAAACTAAATTATTAAATGTGTAAATCATAAAAAAACTAAATAATTATAATCAATGATATGACTTCTCTGATACTACTTGTAGGTTTCGGGCACAGCAGAAGCGCGTTAGTAGATATACCAAAATTTATTTTCTCCATTAACAACAATCAATCCAAGATCCATCATGATAATAAAATTTTGGATCATCGAAATATAAAGGAGAACAAAGGAAATAAAGGGAGTCCTGAAACCATAAATAGTATCATCATAAGTTGGTTATAATTAATTTAATTAAAATACACTAATTACATTGAAGAATTATCTCTTTGATGATGTCTCTGGTCACAATTCGATGTCAACCATCGTTGCGTGCAGAATCCAAGTGTAGGATTCCTCTACAAGTGAGCCACACATGTTACATGTATCTTTGGATGTCACCGAAGAGATCTCCAGGTGCTCACATGGAATAGCGATCTCTTTGATGTCCGCCATCGATCACCTTGAGTGCTTATTGCAAAGCGCTTTTCTTGATCTGGTAGAGGAGGTTCTCTCTCATAGTATGAGATCATTCTTAGATGAAAATAATTATCTTTTGTCTTGAGAGATTTCGCTAGATCTATTATGCATAGCCCTAAAAAAAGGCTAGGCTAATGAGAATTATATAATTGGGATTTTAATTACTTAGAATAATAACATTAATTAATTACATGAAATAATTTATTTATTTCATTTATTTCTTAGTAATACCCTATGTTTAATAATAGTAGTTGAATATTATCATAACCTGACATGCACCCAACGAATTACACCTAATATTATTTAATGAAATCAATAATATTATTTCTCACAAATCCATAGAAAAACTACAAGGTGTGTATATTAATATACACGGTGTGTTATTTCCATTATTCTTTATTTATTACACTATATTTATTAGAACTTGAATAATATATATTTATTTCTCAAATAAATATCACTACTTTACTCACTAATAAATATATTAATTCGCCATCAATATATTCTCTTAAATAACTAGTTTCTACATAAATGTGATCAGGCATCCATGAATAATTATTATAGAAAAATTGGTAATAATCTTTATTCAACTTGTTAAATTAATATTTAACTGGGATGCTTGGACACTCTTATTGTGTGAACATATAGGCCTCTTTCCCATTGGCATTAGGTAGATCCTGCCTAATGTCCAATGTTAGCCTCTAGAAACACACCAAGGAACCCATAATGAATGATGTTAATGACACACTGATGTTTCACCTCCTTTGAAGGCTTACCATGTTATGTAATCCCTTTTTCTCGATATCTCAAATCAAGTGGGTTGCATGCTAGTTCTCTAAACCCATGTGCTCGATTATTCTTTCTTCGAAATTGTAGAATTGAACATTAAAATTCCTCAAAATGGACATGGATTTATTTAAGCTATATCAATTCTGTCAAAGGTCCTGAGATATCTACTTCTATTATGGAACAGAAGAGATCAATTCATTCCCACATTATCTATTAATGCATTATTACTCGTGACGCACCAAACATATCCTACCTCGCTGGGAACAGTGTGTCATCACAGTTTTCTTCAATACATCTAAGTGTGTGAGTTGTAATACCCATTATTAATAATCTTAAATTCTATGGAACAATACACTTGAAACCTCTCGACCTCAAAAACCCAGATTCGGTTCATTATTTAAATACATTGGCATGATTACAATGAATCAAGTCCCAAAAGACTGATCAGTTTAGCATTATTGGAATGTAGATTACAAACATAAACATTACATTACACATTTGAAAATAGAACATACCATAAATGATCCTTTGAGAATTCCATTAATCCCATAGCATATCCCTGCATATCAATCATAAAAAACATATTCACATCCTGGGAAAAATAAAACACAGAGATGGGTGAGCACAGATGCGTAGTAAGGATAAAAATATAGTGGAAATATTCATAAATAATAATAAACAGTTATAGAAATGTATTAGACTAAAACAAAATCCTTTTAAACATAAATTTCAGAATAAATTAGAAAAGATAAAATCAAATAATGACATATAATTATTCCCATAGATATTCTACTAGTCGAATAATCACATGAAATATCAATAGCCACAATCGTAATGATGGAATTCATAATGCAAGACTTCGTAACCACATAGTCAAGGCCTTGTTCCAAGACTAAAAATAAGATTTTGTCAAGGCCTTATGGCAATAAACTAGTTTGTCTCATGAGACCTATTGATGAATCGATGAGCTATAGTGGGTTCCACCCATCACTTACTAAGTCCAATTTATACCTAGTATGAAACAGTTTAAACATAACATATTCATTTTTATTTAAACTAGCATACAAAATGTCAATAGTTTATCCATAAACCATGAATGGTATAAAAATAACACATACACAGTTGAACATATCACAACACCTTCAATACAATATGGAAGATTTTTATCATAATAAATCTACTTCAAACAAGTTTAAAATCCATCAAGGGATGTTGATATAAATGAAAAATATTTGTAAAAAATTTTGAGAGAAATATCCATTTTTCATAAAAACATTTAAAAGTCACTCAATTTAGAAAGGAAGACATTTAAAGAAATTTTTTAATCAAGGTTTCCAATACCAAATTGAATCCTTTGAAATGAATAAACATTTTAAAAACATTCATGTTAATATAAATAATTCCTTAAAACACATTTTGAATACAGGGACACTAATGAGAATGATTTAGAAGAATAAACATTTTAAAAATTTTAAATTATATTTTAGTAAAATGTCCCTTAAATTTATCCCTTATAAAACATTTTCATGAAACATGGACATGGATAATAAATATGTCCCAGTATATACTTACGTAAAAACAACCTCGGATAATAACATGATTGTGAAGCTAACCCTTACCTTGCACTTTCCTTTACTCGATGGTACGTTTAACCTCCTGTATAAACACCATAGTATGTTTTTAAATTATACCAGAACCATATTAATATTTATGATATCATACATGATTCATTTATGACTTTATACTACCCATTTAATAATAATTTCCATGTTAAATTAACATTTCGGGTAATAATCGCTTTCATTATCATATGTGCTTTAACTTGTTACTCTTGATTGTATCACTTAGATCATGATTTAAATAATTCCAGAATATAAAACATGATTTATATATCATATATATTTAGAATATAAATATTTATTACATACATATATATGAAATGGAAAACACAATTTATGGAGACGGTAGGCCGTAAGTACGCATAAACGATGTTTCCGTTTTCATATCGTATTGAACAGAACTAAGTGAATAAGATATTTGTATGTACGTAAATATATATATATATCCCCAGTAGCATTATTATTTCATATATTTCATACTTATTATGTATATATATTTTATAATAATCGTTGATTGGTGAACGTGGAAATGAATATCATCGCGTCGTGGAGACAGTAATCCGAACGTACGCATGAGCGACAATATCATTATATTGATGGAGAAAACATATGAAATGGGATGGTATATCATATTTAAAGAATCATTAACATGTTGTATTTATTATTTACTTATGTTATACTCATTATTATACCCATCCAAATAATGAAGTGTTTGAATAACAAACTACACCATGACGTGGAGAGGGTAATCCATACGTATGCACGTATGGTGACATTGTCATTTATTGGATGGATGGAATAATGAATATTGTTGTACCATTTTTATAATAAAATCACAAAATATTTAAGATTGTGGATTTGTTATTTTATAATTGAGACAACAAATAATGATGAAGTGGAAGAAGAAAAGATCTTAAAAGAGGTGATAAAATATTTACCTCTTCTTCGGGTTCTTCCTTTTGATTTGATCAAAAGGGCTCTTTATCATGGCTTTCTGACCAATGGAAGGAATCTAAAATGACGAGAGGAATGTTGGGAGGATATTTGGGTGGGGTTTGGCCGAGCCAAAAGGCTATGGAGGTGTGAAATTAAGAGAAGGGGAAGGTCCCTTTTATAAGAGAGGTGAGAGTCACTTTAGGAAAAGCATGAAATATTATTTTATAATAAAATAATTTTTTCTTCCAAATAGCTCAAAAATAATTTATTTAAATTATATGGTTGGAATGGGTTGAAGACCTCTTAACCAATGGGTTCTAGATAGTATTAGGTAAACATAATAACCATATATTTTAAATTTAACTCTTAGTTAAATAGTTTGACATTTACCATGTATCTTTTTATTTTTTTATTATATGGATAACAAACATATTATAAACTTCCAAGAGAACCCCAATAGGTTCATTAATGACATATATTATATTATTAACGAACTTTGGTAGAACCATAGGTCTTTCTGAATATTATATCAAATATTAATATAGTATTTGTTTTAAAAACACAAATATGTCAATTTTGACATTATTTAATAAATGATTTTTTAAGTCATAAAAACTCAATTACTTCTAAATAAATTAATATTTTAAATACTAACATGTAATATTAACCTAGATAATTATTGTAATTCATCAAAAGTCCCAAATTACATTTATTTGGATATTTATAATATCAATTATTTTAAAATTTTATTATTAAGGTATTTATTTTGTCATCATTGGGTCATAAATAAATTAAATTATTTAATGCCTGAAAATTATAAATAAAGAATTATCATGTAGAAAATATCTTTATATTTATAATTAATATTTAGATTCAAATTTATATAATGTATAAAACTATATTGAAAATTATTTGGTTATTAAACATTGGATTTAACTCTTTTAACTCTTCTTTAAATAAAATAATAATAAATGTCCTAATCTAATCCAAGTGGAAAAAATAGGATCAAATTTTATTCATAAGTTTGTTTTTGGTCAAATTATAATTATCCAATAGAATTAGGACATGTGTTAGGGTAATTATGATATCATTTTTACCCTTAAATACCCTATTTAGTTTTATTCGTGGTAAATAAAAGTCAAAAGTTACTATTCACCATAAATTAATTTCAACTTATTGAACCACATTTTAATTATTTATATTCATCTTGTCTCTCATATTTTTGAAATAAAACTCACAGAAGTGGTAAAATTAAGATTTTTTGAAATTTAAAAATGCTCCAGGAATGTAGGTAAAAGATGGTAAAATGTTTGATAAAATTTTATATATAAAAACATATTATTAAATGACTCCAATGAATTACTTTGAACATATATAGGTATTATGTATCTATTTTTACCTAAAATAAATTAAAATAAAATAGCTAATTATTTAAATAAAAAGTCAGTTTTATATAATAACATAGTGTTTTTTCACTATTCATAAAAACTGAATGTTTTTAAAAAAAATACCAAAACTTTACCCTAAGATAATTTTGATATTATGAATTAAAAAATGATTCCTATTTTACCAAATTCAAAAAATAGAAGTTTCATTTATTAATTTAAAATTAATTCCCATTGTCAAATCCAAAAAAGCTGGTTCTTTACAAAGTAAATACTCTCAAAATACTGACATGTGGTTGTGTCAAATAAAAATTTGAAAATAATTATAATGACCAACATTGTATTAAATGATAAAAATATAATCTAATTATACTTCCAAACCATTAAAATTCATAAATTATTATTATAAATTTCTGTAATTAAAAAATGTTGTTTTTAATTAAAACATTGTATTTGTCACTATTCATCAAAATATGAAAGTTATAAAATAAGTACCAAAAATTTATCCTAACTAAATATTTATGTCCTGCTTCTAAAGAAAAATTTAATTTCACAAAATTTAATATATTAAAATGTCAAATATTGGTTTAAAAAGGGTTCACCATTAAAAGGTGGTAAAAATGATTTTTTTTAAAAGAAATTATCTAAAAAAATGAATTTGTTGTTATATTATGTCTAAGAAACACATAATATGAATGTTAAAATTATATAGAGTATATAAGATTCAAAATTCATTTAATACTATTCATAATCGCTTTTCGAACGGTTGGTGTGGTATGTTGTGGTGTGCACGAACTCGATGTTGCGTGTAGCGCAAGCTATTGAATTACTTTAATGAGATAATATATTTTTAAATCATGGGGTGTTACATTCTACCCTCCTTCAATAAATGGTTTCCTAGAAATTTAAAATTTTTCTTCAAAAATTAATTATTAAAAATAAAAAATTACCTTTGTGGAAAACCCACATCAGAAATTTGGGTAATAAAATTTATTCTTAATAATAAGGAAAGGGAAATGAAAAAGTCACCACCAAATTATGACTCTATTAGGAGAACATTAGTTGAAATTAGATACACATAATTGGAGGAAAAATGAAAATATTTATAGGGAGTGATTAAGTTCATCAATCACAAACAAGTGTAAAATTGAAGGCCTCAAAACCATCAGTCTATGATGATGTAAAATATCAACGGTTCAACAAAACATATGGTATTAGGGTAGCACCTTTTTTTAAGATCCCTTCCTTAAAGTTTAAGAATTATTTTATTCATAAAATAAGAGGAATTTATATATATATATATATGTGTTTGTGAGTACTTCACAAGTAGAGTTTTCTCCTTCACTTAATTCCTTCCGCAAACTCATCATTCACTCCAAAAGATAATAGAAATCAGAAATATTTTATTTATCATAATAGTATAGGTTTCCAGAACTAATGGATTTATAATTCATTTGTCATACTATTTAAAAATGACATTATAAAAACTACGGAATCATGTAGGCTAGTGTTTGGTGATGCACCCTTGTCACCCATTGATTGCAGGTTCAAGTCTCACGACCATTCCCAACACGACGGGTTGTCATCCGACCTCTCGGTTGTCCTTTTTATGACTATCCATAAATATTCACTAGAAATGATTTAACCTTAAAAAAATTATCCAATGTCATACTTAATCTATTTCAACCTTTAGACTTCTTTAAAATACTACTGTCCGAACTCACAGTCCAAAATTTGTAAGGAAGGTAAACACAATAAAGAACTTTTTTTCCTCGTAATAACATGTGAATACCTTCATCATTTATTCTTTTGAAACACGGTAACACCTTGAATTATCAAATAACTGTATTGATTAAGTTCATGATCCCTTATTCTTTATAGAATACTATATATAATCCTTATATCCAATAATGGTGTTAACTCCAACAATGATGGAATAAAAAAACCATTAACCAGTTCAAAGGATGTCGGTAATATCTAAAATAATATATCCAAGTCAATGATCTCTTATTTCAAAACCAATACCTCAGTATCAAGACCATATTAATGTTTTGTCATTCCTTAAACCATGTATTCTCCAAAAAAATTATATTTCCATTAAATCACTTTTCTTGTTTCCACAAAATCGCAAGTCCTTAATGAAATAGTACTTCAGTACAATCCTTATATACTCTAAAATTCATATTACATGTACACCATTAATACAATACTCAAATGAAACAATACTTTAATAACAACATAAAAACTCTTAATAATTCCTCTTTATCTTCGATAGTATCATAACCTAATTATTATCCAGTAGCATCATTTGGGATATACTCTGATTATTCGGACATTGATTCACCTAGTGTCCCAACTCCTTGTAGATGAAACATTGTACATTTGAAACCGTTTTCTCACACATGCAATCACATAAATGGTGTCATTTTTCTCTAAACATATAACAAACTCCAATTCCCTTCATGCACTTACCAAGGGGATTCTTTCCACAGTTATCAAATACGGGAAAATCCCTCTTTCCCTTATTCCATTTATCTATCTTTCTCTCTAAAATATTTTTCTTCGCTAGATTCCATTCAATTAAATAGGACCCATAAAATTGTTTTCATATCTTATTAACATATTATATTATTTCTTCATTTGATGATAATACGTTGGAGACTATTTCCTTTAAAAATGCTGGCATAATACAATGAAAGATATGATCCTTTTTACTCTTCGGATGGTGCGTATTGCTGGAGGTCTCATTCCATCTATAGGGCGCTATTTCTAAACAATGGCATAAACTAGGATAGTTTATGAATCACAATGCATAATTCCAAACATTTAAAACCATTAACATATATTGAATAGTGCATAGATATAATCAATATTCATAAAAATGTTTTCTTTGAGTATGTATATACTCATAAACCCTTCACAGTGGGTTGTAACAAAAATGATAATGATCTTAGGAATATCAACCAGGAGTGTCATAACCAAGAGTGTACTAAGACTCATTGTCGTGCACTAGTTCCTATTCAAGTCTAGCTCATAGTGGTGTTTTCAGGTTTTACCATTAGGTACATCTGTGCCAGAGCCGCCTCTACCTGCTCATATCGAGATAGGGATGTATTTCATGGAAAACTCACAATATCTATACATTACCAAAATTATAGGAAGTTTTTCTATACTAATTATCATAGTATATCATAGGGTAGTGTTCTCAAATCAGAGTTTTTTAAAATCCAGTTTCCAAGTTTATTGTTAAACTTCCACTGATGCCAACAGTAACACCTCATCCCCAGAATCCCAGAGTCAGTGTATTATTTTAATACATTAGCATGATTACAAGGAATCACGTCTCGAATGTCCGATCAGTTTAGCTGTCTTGGAAAATAAACTACATACATGAATATTTTATTACACATTAGAAAATAGAACACAACATAAATGATCCTTATAGAACATCATTAATACATTATCTTAACCCTTCTTATCAGTCATAAAATACTTATTCACATCCTGGGGAAAATAAAACAAAGATAGGGGTGAGCTTAGACTCTTCGTATAGATAAATATATAGAAGAAACATTCATAAAAATGATTAAACATTTAAGGCAATGTATTAAAATAAAACACAAACCTTTTAAACTTTAACTTCATCATAATATGGAAAAGATTAAATCAAATAATTCCATTTACATATTTTCATGGATATTCTAATAATCTAATAATCTATTGAAATATCTATAACCACTTTCATAATGATGGAATGCATAATGATAGACTTCATAACCACATAGTCAAGGCCTTGTGCGAAGACTACAAATAAGATTTTGTCAAGGACTTGTGCCAAGACACAGGTTTCTCTCACGAGACCTACCGATCCATTGAAGAGATATAGCGGGCTCCACCTGTCACTTACTATGTTTTAATGTATTCCTCATACGAAAAGGATTAATCATAACATAAACATTAATATTAAAACTAGCATACGAAATGTCAATACTTTATCCATAAAGCATGAATTATATAAAAATAACACATCCACAGTCAAACATATCACGAAACCTACAATACCATATGGAAGATTTGTATAATAATAAATCAACTTCAAACAAGTTTATAATCCATCAAGGGATGTTGATGTAAATGAAAATGATTTGTAAAATTTGTTGATTGAAATATCCATTTTTCATAAATACAATTAAAAGTAACACAATTTAGAAAGGAAGTAATTTAACGAAATTTTTGAATCAATGTTCCCCATACCACTTTGAAACTTTTCAAAAGAAATAACATTTTAAAAACATTCATGTCCATATAAATAAATCCTTAAAACCCATTTTCAAAACATGGACACTAATGAGAATGATTTTGAAGAAAAAATATTTAAACATTTAAAATGATGTTTTAGTAAAAATTACCTTAAATTAATCTATTTTAAAAATCATTCATGATACATGTACATGGATAATAAATATGTCCCAGTAGATACTTCAGTAAAAACAACCTCGTGTAATAAAAATATTGTGAAATTAACCCTTACCTTGGACTTTCCTTTAGTCGAGGGTACGTTTAACCTCTTGTATAAAGACTTTAGTATGTTATTAATTTATACGAGAACCGTATTAAAATTTATTATATCATACATGATTTATTTTTGACATTATACTACCCATTTAATAACTATTTCCATGTTAAATTTAAATTTCGTGTAACAATCACTTTCATTATTGTAAGTGTTTTACCTTGTTACTCTAGATTGTATCACTTAGATCATGATTTAAATACTTCCAGAATATAAGACATGATTTATATATCATATATATTTAGTATATAAATATGTATTATAGACGTATATATGAAATGGAAAACACCGTTTAAGGAGACGGTAGGTCGTACGTACACAAAAACGATATTTCTGTTTTCATATCGTGTTGAACACAAATAAGTGAATAAGATAAATGTAACTGCATAAATATATATATATCACTAGTATAATTATTATTTCATATATTAAATTCTTATTAAATATATATATTTTATATTCATTATTTAATGGTGAACGTGGAAATGAATCTCATCGCGTCGTGGAGACGGTAATCCGTATATATGCACGAGCGACAATATCATTATATTGATGGAGAAATCGTATTAAATTGGATGGTATATATCATATATATATAATAATTAAAATTTTATATTAATTATTTACATATGTTATATTCATTATTATACCCATCCAAATAATTATGTGTTTGAATAAAAAACTACACCACGATGTGGAGACGGTAATCCGTACGTATGCATGTATGGTGACTTTGTCATTTATAGGATGAATAGAATAATGAATATGGTTGTACCATTTTTATAATAACATCAAAGTATATATAATATTCTAGATTTATTATTTTATAATGTAAACAACAAATAATGTTGAAGTGGAAGAAGAAAAGATTTTAAAAGAAGTGATGAAATATTTACCTATTCTTTGTCTTCTTCCTTTTGATTTGATCAAAATGGTTAAATAGGTTGGATTTCTGACAAAATGAATCACTCTAGGATGAAGGGAGGACAGTTGGGAGGATATTTGGGTAGGTTTTGGCTGAGACAAAATGCTACGGATGTGTGAAATTAAGAGAATGGTATGTGCCCTTTTATAAAAGAGATGAGGGTCACTTTAAGAAAATCATGAAAACATTTTCAATAATAAAATAATTTTCAGTTTCTAATAGATCCAAAATTAATTATTTAAAGTATAAGATATGGATGGGTCATAAAACTCTCAAACAATAGGTTTTAGACAGGTTTAGTGGATCATATTAAACTTATCTTTTAGATTTAACTCTTAGTTAAATAGTTTGACATTTACCATGTCTCTTTGTATTTTTATATTATATGGTTAATAAACTTAATATAAACTTCTTAGAGAACCCCAATAGCTTAATTAATGTCATATATAATATTATTAGGGCCCTTTGGCTGAACCATATATTTTTAAAAATATTATATCAAATAATAATATACTATTTGTTTTAAAAACTCAATTATGTCAGTTTTGACATTATTAAATAAATAATTTTTTTATAAGTCCAAAAAACATTATTACTATGAAATAAATTAATATGATAAATTATAACAATAAATAGTAACCTATAGAATTATTGTAATTTCTCAAAAGTATCAAATTACATTTTTTTGGATATTTATAATATCATTTATTTTAATAAGTCATTATTTAGGTAATTACCAAGTCATCATTGTGTCATAAATAAATTAAATAATATAATGTATAAACATTATAAATAAAATATAATTATTTATTAAATTGTTTTATCTTTCTAATGAATATTTATAGTCTAAATTATATAATTTATAACCCTATATTAAAAATTGTTAGTTATTAAAATTTGAATTTAACTCTTTAAACTCTTTTTTAAATAAAATAATAATAAATGTCCTAATCTAATACAAGGGGACCAAACAGGATCATATCTTATTCCTAATGTTGTTTTGGGTTGATATTTATTTATCCAATATAATTAGGACTTGTTTTAGGGTAATTATGATATCAATTTTACACTTAATTACCCTATTTACTTTTAATCGTGGTAAATAAAAGTCAAAAGTTATTATTCCCCAAAAATTATTTTCAACTTATTGAACATAATTTTACTTAATAATATTATCTTTGTCTTTGGGAATTTTTAAATTCAACTCACAGAAGCGGTAAAATTAAATTTTATACAAATTTGCAAATGCTCCAAGAAGGTTGGTAAAAGACAGTAAAATGTTCGATACTATTTTATATATATATAAACTTATTATAAAATGACTCCAATGAATTATGTTGAAAATATATTGGTATTATGTATATATTTTTATCTAAAATATGTTAAAAACATAACTAACTTTTGAAATAAAATGTTGGATTTATATAATAACATATTTTTTTCACTATTCATCAAAAATTGAAAGTTTTCAGAAATATACCAAAAATTTACCGTAAGCTAATTTTGATATTATAAAATTAAAAAATGAAGCCTATTTTAGAAAATTATAAACATTGAAGTTTCATTTTTTTAATTTAAAATTAATTCTCATTGTCAAAACCAAAAGGTGGGTTTTTTACAAGTAAAAACTATCAATCGAATGACATGTGTTTATGTAAAATTTTAATGAGAAATTAATTATAATGACTGACATTGTAGTAAATGAGAGAAATAAAATTTAATTATACTTACAAACCATTCAAATTCAAAATTTATCACAATAAATTATTTTGATTAAAAAAGTTGTTTTAATTAAAACATAGTATTTTTCACTTTTCATCAAAATATGAATGTTAGAAGAAAAGTACCAAAAATCCATCCACACTAAATTTGTATGTCCTGTTTCTAAAGAATAATTTAATTTCATTAAATTGACTATATAAAAGTGTCAAATATTGGTTTTAAAATTGGTTCTCCATTAAAAGGTTGTAAAATTGCATTTTTTGAAAAATACTTCTTTTTTCTGAAAAAACTAATTTATTATGTCTATAAAACACATAATATGAATTTTAAAATTATATATAGTATATAATAATCAAAATTCAGTTAATATTATTCATACCCTCTTTTTGAACCGTTGGTGTGGTAAGTTGTGGTTCTCTCAAACTCGGTGTTGCGTGTAGCGCAAGCTATTGATTTACAATAATGAGATATCGTACTATGAAATATTCTAGTGTTACATTCTCTCCTCCTTCAATAAATTTCATCCTCAGAATTTAAAATTTTCCTTCTAAAATAAATGATTAAAAATAGAAAATTACTTTTGTGGAAGACCCACATTGAAAATTGGGTTAATAAAATTTATTCTTCATGAAAGGGAAAGGGAAATAAAAAATTCACCACCAAATTAAGATCATTATTTGGAGAACATTGGTTAAAATTAGAGACACATAATTGGGGAAATATTTAAATATTTATATGGGGTTATTGAGGTCATCAATCACAATGAAGTGTAAAATTTAGGGCCACAAATCCATCAATCTAAGATAATGTTAAATATCATTGGTTCAACAAAACATATGGTATTAGGGTAAAACATTTTTTATTTTAAGATCCCTTAACTAATGTTTAAGAATTAATTTATAAATAAAAAAGAGGAAATATATATTTATACTTGACATGTAGAGTTTCATCCTTCACATAATTCCAACCGAAAACTCATCTTTCACTCAAAAAGATAATAGAATTCAAAAATATTCAATTTATCCAAATCATATAGGGATCAGAAAATAATGAATTTATAATTCATATGTCAGAAAATTTAAAAAAAACTACATTATACAAGCTTAGACATCACGTAGGCTAGTGGTAGGTGATGCACCCTTGTCGCCATTTGATTGCGGGTTCTAGTCCTGTGACATTGCCGAACGCGACGGGTTGTCGTCTGACCTCTGGGTTGTCATTTTTATGACAATACAAAAATATTCACAAGAAATGATTTAACCTTAACAATATTATCCAATTTAAAACTTAATCGATTCTGAAAATTTAGACTTATCCAAAATAATTCCTTCCAAACTCACTGTACAAATTTTTTAAAAAAAGGTAAACATATTGAAGATCCTTTTTTCCATTTAATAACATGTGAATACCTTCATCATGTATTTTTTTTAAACACAGTAACACCATGAACTATAATATAACCATATTTATTACATTCATGCTCCCGTATTCCTTATAGAATATTTGATATACTCCATTTTTCCAAAAATATAGTAAACTCCAACAATGATGGAATAATCAAAACATTAACCAGTTCCAAGGATGTCAGTAATATCTAAAATAATTTATCCAAATCAATCATCTATTATTCCAAAATCAATACCTCGGTATCAAGACCATATTAATGTTTTTCATTCCTTTAAACATGCATTTTACAAAAAAATTAACTTTCCATTGAGTCACTTTTCTTGGTTCCACACAATCTCATGTCCTTAATGAAATAATACTGCAGTAAATTCCTTATGTACTGTATAATTCTTATTACATGTACATCATTATTAAAATACTCAAATGACACAATACTTTAATAACAACATAAGAACTCTTAATCATTCCTCTTCATCTTTGGTAGTATAACAACTTGATTATTATCCAATAGCAGCATTTGGGGTATACTATGATAATTTGACATTGATTCACGTAGTGTCCCAACTTACAGCTGATGAAGCATTATAAATTTGAAACCTTTTTCTCACCCTTTCAATCACGTAATTGGTGTTCATTTGATCTACACTTAAAACACACTCCCATTCCCTTCAAACATTTACCATGGTGATTCTTTCCACAGTTATCACATACAAGAAAATACTTCATTCCCTTATTCCATTTATCTATATTTCTCTCTATAATCCTTTTCTTCTCTGGCTTCCCTTCAAAGGAATAAGGCTCAAAAAATTCATTACATATCTTATTAACACATGATACTATTCCTTCATATGATGATAATACGTCGGAGACTATTTCCTTTCAAAATGGTGGCTTAATACCATGAAAGATATGATCCTTCTTACTCTTTGGATCATGCGTATTGCTGGAGGTCACATTACATCTACTGGGTTCCATTTATAAATAATGGAATACACTAGGTTAGTTTATGAATCGAAATGCATAATTCCAAACTTGTAAAACAGTTAACAAAAATTGAACAGTTCATTGATATAATCCATAATCATATAAATATTTTCTTTAAGGAAGTATATACTCATAAACCCTTCATAGTGGTTTGTATAGAAAATGTTAATTATCCTAAGCATATCCCCCAGGAGTGTCGTAAACAAGAGTGTAGAAATTCCTATTGTCGTGCACCAGTTCCCGTTCGAGTCTAGATCGAAGTGGTGTTTTCGGGTTTTACCCCTAGGTACATCTGTTCCAGAGCCACCTCTACCTATGTGCATCCATACAGGGATGTATTTCTTAGAAAACTCACGAAATCTCTACTGTATGAAAATTCTAGGATGTTCTTCTATAATAATTATCAATGTCTATGTTAGGGTACTATTCTCTAATCAGAGTTTTTCTAAATCCAGTTTCCTAGGTTATTGCTAAACATCCACTGATACCAACTATAATGCCTCAACCCCAGATGCACAGATTCGGTTCATTATTTTAATACATTGGCAAGATTACATTGAATCAAGTCCCGAAAGACCGATCAGTTTAGCAGTCTTGGAAAATAAATCACATACCTAAACAATACATTACACATAAGAAAATAGAACAAAACATAAATGATGCTTGGATAATTCCATTAATCCCTTAGCTTAACTCTGCTTATCAGTCATAAAATACTACTTTACATCCTGGGAAAAATAGAACATTGATAGGGGTGATCTCATATGCTCAGTAATGATAACAATATAACGGAATGTTTCATAAATAAGCATAAACATTTAATGCAATGTATTAAAATAAAATAAAATCCTTTTAAAATTAAACATCAGCATAACATGGAATAGATAACATGAAATAATTACATTTACTTATTCTCATGGATATTCTAATAATCGAATAATCACATGCAATATCACTAGACACATTCATAATGTTGGAATTCATATTGCCAGACATCATAACCACATAGTTGAGGCCTTGTGTGAGGTCCAGTAATAATATTTTTTCAAAGCCTTATTACAAGACACTAGTTTGTCTCATTAGACCTACCGATGCATCAAGGAGTTATAGCGGGCTCCACCCATCACTTACTAAGTCTAATGTATTCCTCAGATGAAAAGGTTTAAACATAACATAAACATTCGTATTAGAACTTGTATATGAAATGTAAATACTTTATCCATAAACCATGAATGGTATAAAAACAATACATCCACAATCAAACATATCACAAAACCATCAATATGATATGAAGGATGTGTATAATAATAAATCAACTTCAAAAAAGTTTAAAATCCATCAAGGGATGTTGATGTAAATGAAAATGACTTGTAAAAATCTTTGAGAGAAATATCCCTTTTCATAAAAACATTTAAATCACACAGAATTTATAATGGAAGACATTTAAAAATATTTTGGAATCAAAGTGTCCCATACCACTTAGAAATTTTTGAATAGAAATATCATTCTCAAAAAATTCATGTTCATATAAATAAATCCTTAAAAACCATTTGGAAAACAAGGACGCTAATGAGAATGATTTAGAATAATAAATATTTAAACCATTTAAAATGATGTTTTAGTAAAAATTATCTTAAAATAAACCCATTGAAAACTCTTTCATGATACATGTACATGGATAATAAATATGTCACGGCCGATGATTACATAAAAACAACCTTTGATAATAAAGAGATTGTGAAATTATCCCTTACCTTGCACATTCCATTAGTTGAGCGTACGTTTAAACACCTGTATAAAGACTGTAGTATGTTTTTAAATTATAGCAGACCATATTAATATTTACAATATCATACATGATTCGTTTATGAATTTATACTACCCATTTAAAAATAATTTCCATGTTAAATTAATATTTCGGGAAATAAATGATTTCTTTATTGTATGTGTTCTAAAATGTTACTCTTGATTGTATCACTTAGATCGTGATTTAAATACGTCCAGAATATAAAACATAATTTATATATCATATATATTTAGAATATAAATATGTATAATATGTGTATATATGAAATGGAAAACACCGTTTATGGAGACGGTAGGTCGTACTTATGTATAAACGTTTTTTCCGTTTTCATATCGTATTGAACAGAACGAAGTGAATAAGATATATGTATGTACATAGATATATATATATATATATATCCCCAGTAGAATTATTATGTCATATATTTCATACTTATTAATGATATATATTTTATAATCATCGTTGAATGGGGAATGTGGAAATGAATCTCATCGTGTCTAGCAGACAGTAATCTATACGTACGCACGAGTGACAGTATCATTATATTGTTGGATAAATATATGTAATTGGATGTTATATAATATATAAAGAATCATTAACATGGTATATTTATTATTTACATCAGTTATACTAACTATTATACCCATCCAAATAATGATGTGTTTGAATAAAAAATTACACCACGACGTTGAGATAGTAATATGTACGTTGTTTCCTCTAGAATTGGGAATGACCACGTTGATTTAAGGTTCAAACATTCCAAGTAGTTTCTAATGGGTTTGTTAGTAGAACAGAAAACATCCAATGATTCTGTATCCATTAGGACCTACATTCCAAAGGTAGGTTCTCATTAGTTATGGACCGACGAGACTTAAAAATTTGCATTGGTTGAGAGGATGGGAGGTTGGACACATCACAGCTTTTTTAGGGGAATTATTGTCTACTCAGGGACTATCTTTATATATTTAAGTTATATTCATAATTCCATATTAAAATACCAAGTATAAAATGAGCTTTCCTATATATCTGACAATTAATGATTGATATGTAGGAAATTTAGAGAATATTTTTATATGTATTCGAGGTTCTTCATCGATATAGAATTGTCTGTATTTGTTAGATATTCATAGTCAATGGTATCCTTTAATACATTATATCAAAGTCTCATGGTCATTATGATGACCATACAATTTTTAAAGCCACTCAGTGGGGCACTTGAATTTTATTGTCTTTTAGAAGGACATGGATTATTTCAGAGTTGGGATCGTACCAGCCGATGGGCTACCTACGTATCATTTATTTAGAAAAGGAATCAGAACCCATGATGTTTGAGTTAGGGAGTATGATGTTTATGTATGATTTATGGCTCAAAGACATATACCAAAATTACTTTTACACTCTAAGCTCACGTGAGTCCTGCTTGGTGTGAGAAACAAGAGGTATTGGTAAAACCAGACAATTGTGCCACGAAAGATGCAATAATAAAAAATGATGTGGGGTTTATGTATGTTTGACTAAACAAATAGATAGATATTAGGACTTATTTCAAAGAAGATGTTTGGGAACAGTGTACATAAAGGTATATGTACTTTATAGAGATTTGGATACTCTAACTTGGGGATTACTCCTGAGGAAGATGCCCAAATTTGGAGGGGACTTATGATTGGGTTTTACTCCTGAAAAGAAATCCCAAATCAAAAGTAAATTAAGATTGGTTAAGAGAAATTAAGACTGGGGATTACTCCTGAGAAGGAGTCCCATGTTCAAGGGATTTGAAAACTGGGGCTTCCTCTTATGGAAGAGGCCTAGGTTATGGGTATTTTAGAATTAAGGGACTTGGGGCCTACTCTTAAGGAGGATTCCCATATTTGGGAACTTTGAGACTGGGGCTTACTCCTGAAAAGGAAGCCCAGATTTGGGAAATTATGACCTAGGCTTACTCCTAAGAAGGATGCCCAAATAAATGAGAATTTGGACTGGGACATACTCCTGAAAAGGAGGCCCTGGTTAAGGATTATCTCATCTTAAAGGATGAGGTTGAATGAATGAAATCTCTAACCTTAGTGACATAAAGATGTGTAAATAACTAGGTTTTGAAAAATGTTCCATAGAATTCATTTTAGATAAGGAAGCCAACAATGTAACCATGCCAAAGAAAATGGCTTTGAAGTGGGATTTGAAGGATTAATATTGAATAGAGAGGTAGATAGGAATGAAAGAGGTGAAATGGGTAGGAAGGGCACCCAAAAAGAGAGAGGCGTGAAAGTCATGCATGGGCGCGGAAGTCCTAGTAGCACATGTGTACCTGCGCAACACATGGGTACTTTCACGACAGTCAACCCTTAGGGTAAAACTTGGGTGAGGCTTGGCTCACACCCTTAGTACTATCCCTAGAGGCTTCCAGAAGAGTGGCGTGCAAGTTCTGTTGAAGGGGTAAGGCAGTGCGCAAGTGTGGCCATTTCCCTTAAGGGCTGGCCACTTAGGCGCGCAAGTGTTGATGAGTTTCAACACATAAGCCTTACTCCCCCTTCCTAGATCTTCCGTTCTAGGTATGAAATTACCTTATAAGTGTTAGAAAGCTTTGAGAAGAGACTGGGGCACCGGGAGATCAAATATGAGTTTCTTAAATTTTTCCTCGTGAAATGGGGGGCCCACCGGGGGTATTTATAGACTGGTGGAGACCCTGGAAAAAATTCAGATAGGGCGCAAACATCACTTGCGTGTCCACTGGGCGGCACTCAAGTATACATGCCCGACCTTGTTGGAACATGCCCAACCCAAGTGCAAATGAAACATTGATCATGCCTTTTTCAATTTTGGATGTTTCTTCAAGGATGAATAACTCTTTATTCATGTTATTTTCCCTTTTCATTCATTTAAACTCTGTGATGGAAAGGAGCTTCAAGAAAATTCCCCCTTCAGAGTTGGATCCGAAAAAATGAGGATGTAACTCTGAGGAAAGAAGAAAACCAAGGAAACTTCGGCATGAAAGTGTTGACCGTGCAGATGGCGGTGCACAAGGGTTGAGCGCGCTGGCCTTAGGTGCGCAGGGTTGAGGTCTGGCCTATATATATGCGGCCATTCTCATGTAAAGTACCAGGATTTCAAACATTTGACCTCTCATCATGCAAGTTTCCATCGCCGTGAATGTTTCTGTTTTTTCAGCTGTTTCTTTGCTGTCGCGCTTCTTAGAGGTATTTGGAGTTTCGCGGTGATACCTGCGTGCCAAAAACGTTCACGACACATCCATACTTTCACGACACATCCATACTTACATGCCATAATTTAGAGTTGCGTGCCTTAATTCCTTATCCATTTTTTGAATTTTTTCACAAATTTTATGAAAAATAAACTCATTTAAGAGTTAATTTATTCAACTTTTGTGTAGGTTTAATGGGTCCCAAGAGAATCGGAACGGCTGATGAACTGGTTAGAAAGCGAATTGATGATATAATGAGAATCATTGGACATGATTATTATACTTTATGCGACTGTACTCCCTCGGATCTGGCCAACTACCTGAAGAAGTATCATCTTGATTTCCCACAAAGCATTTATCTGCCTTTGTATGACTATGGTCATCTGCGAGAAGTTACCATTCCATAGGCAAAGAACTATCTCCCATTTTCATTTTTTCAGAATTACAGCAATTTTTCTTCAGAAAATATCTCATGTAGAGGAGTATTTATAAATGCTAGAACATTGAAGAAGGCCTACATAATGCATCATAGCTCATGTACGCCAGATCTGAAGCCTCATAAGCCCAAGCTGAAACCACATTGTTATCCCTCAAATTTTCGAAACTCACAGATGGATAAATCCAAAGTCTAGAAGAGAAGTTGGTACTTTCATCCTAGAGGAGGTGTGAAGCCAACATGGATGTGTGCATACTGGTTACGACAAACCTATGGAGAGTTTGTCGAGGATTTTAAAGGATTTGCGATATATGAAGCTATTTGGGCTGGGAAAACATATGTTTACATGCATGATAACATCATGTCGGAGATACTCATCCATTGGAACCCAGAAAAAAATTCATTCCATCTAAATCATGTAGAAGTAGGCATCAGTTTGTGG
This sequence comes from Viscum album, assembly GCA_963277665.1. Lineage (NCBI taxonomy): Eukaryota > Viridiplantae > Streptophyta > Magnoliopsida > Santalales > Viscaceae > Viscum > Viscum album. The sequence goes on along the minus strand of OY728119.1, from coordinate 606,369,020 downwards.
GATTTCCACAAGATCTCAGGGGCACCAATTTTGGGAGATATGTATGATGAATTCATCCCTCTCATATAGACTTGGAATGATTCAGAGAAAACTCCGGCTTTATCTTGGGAATTGTTGAAAATATTCCACAGTCTCTAGAGTTTAGAGACCTCCTTAACTCATTCTAGAAAGGATATTCATCCATAAGAGTTGATGAATATGTTTCTTATCGAGAAGAAGGAGAAGGAGATAAAGGAGAAGGGATCGAAGAGAAGGGATCCAAGATGAAGGGGACCAAGGAGAAGAGGCCCACTCGTCCGACCACCTACCCCAAAACAGAGAAGAGTGATTCCCTGGGACATTGAAGCCGACCCTAGAAGAAGAAGAATTTGAGAAGTTGGGATATAAAGTGAATCAGATAATCCCAAATAAGACTCGTCTAGTGGGCTTCTTGACCTTGTGGCTTAGTGTTTATATTTTGTTAGTCTGGGACTCGAAGGGAGGCCTCAGGCCAGGGACCTTTGTTATTGCAGCCAAGTTGGCTGAGGGAAAAATGGTTGGGTTGGATACCCCCATTTTAGAAAAGATTCACATGAGTTTACTCCATGTCTTTATGGTTACGTCTCCTTTGAGAATAGAGTGAACATTCCACGTTTTGTGGGGACGGATCGCCACTCACTTCAGGACGTATATTGTACAGAACAGAGTAATGATTCCTCGAAGTTCTTTCAGGACATTAGTGCAGGTATTCTATAGAATTGCTCCAATATATCTCAATTCTTTTGACATGATGGTGAGGCAAAGAATGCATAAGGAATTAAATTTATTTCCTTATGGAAATCCGCCAACCAGGTGGTTTTTTGATGATGGAACAACTAGTATGGAATTAAGGGCATACATGCTGGCCTGCAGAGATGGTGTAATACTCATCAGGATTGATGGAGAGACTATATTCAAGGCCTGTGCTCCATATAGATTTGCACGTCCATTCAAGTGTTTTCATCAGACTGATGTATCTCCCCCTGTGTATGTCAGGTCAGAGCAACATCCGATGGTTTCCCAGAATCTATGGTTGCTGACATCTAGGGAGAAGACTGGAACAGTGTTTGATCTACCAGTTGATAAAGATGCAAATAAATTGACTACATGGTATCCTGAGAACTGGATAGCATTATACCATAGATGGGTGATGAATCACTCAAATTATCAGATGGGGAAAAAGAAGAGAACTGTAGAGAAATAAACCCTTCCTCAAGAAGGTGATTCTTCCCCACCTGGAGCTGATTCGTCGGATTCCTCATCTAGGACTAACTCACCGGATTCCCATGATGGGGATGATGAGGCACAACAAGCGGAAAAGCGTCCTCATACCCGATATAATCCTCCTGTCAGAAAAAAAATACCCACATTATAAACTTCTAGTGAGTTACTTCATTATGGAAATTTAATCACCATTACATTATAGAGCAACAAGTATTCTTTTCTTATTCTCTATCTGTAGTTTCAGAAGCTGGGAAGAAGCTGATGTCTAATATTGTGGGACCTTCCTCGTAGCCTTCTAATACACATACTGAATATCTATGACTAGAGGTTGTCCATACATGGCAGAGTTTATATTGTGGTGTTGAAACTGCCTGGCTGGATTTGTGTGAGGGGCTACACCTCCCTAGAATAGGGAATCTTCTGGATTCTTAAGTTATCCATTATAAGGATAACCTTGATGAAGTGCGGGCTTATATCAGATATTCGGAAATGCTCATATATTCCACCGATGATTCCATTCCTATCTCCAAGTGGGTGAAGGAAATGATTGATCGTGGCGCCACTAAGGGGATTGGTGGTTCCGGAGATGAGGTGTTCCATGAATATGTGGCTCCTGAAGATGTAAGTTTCATTCCTTATTTGCTTTGCAACTTGATTTCAGTCAAAGCTTTGTTACTCAAGTAAATTATTTTCTTCTTCATGTAGCTTACAATGAAAGGAACTGCTGAGGTTCCTTCGCCGAAGTATAGCCCCCATGGTACTGCCATTGGGGTTAATGAATCTCCTCGCGAATCGGGTGAGATATCTCCAGTCCAACCGGACATGGATGAGGAGTTGGACATGTCTTTCCATTCTCCAATTCATTTACCTGTAAGGGAGACTATCGACACTCCCAAAAAACCAATTAGACAAAGGCATCGAAGGAAGAAGTCCACAAATAAATGCTTCATCAGTAGTGGTAAGACCTTCGGATAATCATGAGTCTTAACCCATGAAAAGGTTGCTCATACTTCGTGGAATTTCAGGGGCTTATTCAATTTTCCCTCTGAGGGAGAGGACTGACCCTCCTTTGAGGTCCATGGAGGGTACTGGTGAACAATTACAAGTTCAGGCTGGCTTGGCGGCTCTTAGAGAAGAGCCAGCGTCTGTTCACATTATCCCTCCTACTGCTATTTCAAGAAGAGAAGATCCTGCTTCTAGTAAGTAAACAATGCTTCATAAAATGTTGAATGAAACATCAACTAACTTTCATTCTATGGTACTTTAGGTTCAACTCCTGCAGTAGATCATTTGGCAGCCATTTCAATTGATGCCGCTATTTTATCTGAAGATGTTGTCCAGGGTCAGAGACCATATGATGAAGTTCTCAAAGAATACATATCGAATTCTCCGACTGGTGAGATTAACCAGGATTATAAGATTACATTGGAGGAAATAACAGAACATGGTGCATCTTTTGAAGATTTTTTAGATCATGTAAAATTACAATGTAATTTAGAAGATTATGGATGTGAGTGTTATCCTTCCTCCAATAAAAAAAATTTATTATTACATCTCTTATCATGACCCGTTGAAATGTGCAGTTTTATCTGAGAAATATGTTGAACTACCAATTCCTGAAGGGGGTATAGAAAACCTTAATATTTTAGAGACATTAGCCCAAGTGGAGATGAACCCCATAGAGCTTCCTCAAATTCACCCTGAAAATTCTGTTGAATCTAGGAAAGACGGGGAGGATCCTTCTCAAGTTATTGATCTACCATTAGGTAGGGGATAACAATTTTTTAGACTGTACGTAATTTTCAAGATAGCCAATCAATTTTTGTTATTATTTGAAACTAACCAAAGATTTCAATTGATTATGCAGGGCCATCAATTTCAGTGGCTAGATCTGGAGGTGAAGCATCAGCCTCCACCCCAACGGGAATTGAAAGTGAATAAACACGGGTCAAGGGGGGAGGAGTAGAACAAGGAACTTCCCTAAGTGCATTAATCCTGGATTATATTCCCCCCAGTGATAGTGATGCTGAGTCGGATCCAGAAGTACAAAAGGAACTCCAATTTTCACAATGCAAGGCATGGAAAATCATATGGAAGATCATATCTAAAGTTCCGATTGAAGAGCTGTCATTGAAGATCTCGCGACTGTCATCCCTGTTTGTCATGTTGGGACTTAGAGGTTTTGGATATCAAAAGACCCATGCCGCAGTGAAGCAAGTTATCTTAATAAGCGAGAAGGAGCAGAAATATCGTCAAGATTTGACCAGGGTGTGGCTGTCAGCCAATATCAGCGAATTTGAGGCTGCGGTATCCCGATCTGAGACTAACTATGCTGCCAAGATGATGGAGCTGAAGCATCAGATCAAAGATAAAGTCATCCATCATATGAACCTTCAGTAACAATTAGATGTTGTTACTGGGGAACATGACCAACTAAATAATTCACTGTAAGGAGCTCAAATTAATGGTATGAAAGCCACTATAGATGAAAAGAAAGCACTCTATCAAGCTTAAAAGAGTGAAGTTGGTCGAGTGCATGAGCTCCATGTGGCTGCTGATGAAGCTCGGGATGTTGTACCTCAAGTGAAGACTTTTGTTGAAAGCCTCTTCTAATTCTTTGGAAAAGAGAAGAGACTCCAGTCTATGGATGTCCTTCTAATCTCCTATGCATCAATGAAGAATACTTTCATCCTCAATCATTTGTGTCAGCATTCTTTTTGTACCTTCTTTAGATTTTTACCTAATCCAATGGGCCTATAAAACATAGTTTCATTTTTTCTATGATTATTATAAATATCCCAACAAACTATTGAAACTTTTTATTTCTCAATATTACCTAAAATCATACAAAATGTATGTTTAGTGGGCTAGAACATGACTTTTATTCAGAGTTCCCTTGTCTTTTGTGTGAAGTTTAAGGTCGTGCATGTCGGACATAAAAAGGCTAATGTTTAAGGTCGAAATAGATTTGATTAAATGGATTAAAATTGACTCAATTATTTGAAAATTTATCTGAAAACATATTACCACACTCAAGTATGAGGGAAAATATGTAACTTATGACTTAAGAAATTTTGAATCTGAGGAATGATATGAAAAAGGGCTAAAAGACATTAGAAGAAGTAGTTCCCAAGAATGAAATTACCATTATTTAACAAACCCATTAGGGGGTTGAATTATGCAGAGCCACCTTAGGGAATTGGCTGCATAGTCAAATAATAGCATTTTTTGGCTGACAGGTATGTTATGTAGACTACATATGCAAGGCCGGCTAAGGGCACGTGCCGCATAGTCAGGCAAAATAACTCTCGTAAATTTACTTTTCTACTGATAAAAAGCCAGTGAATGTTTATAGAGATTCAACTTTTCCAAATCATAGTGTTTTCTATATGGAGAGAGGTACTTGAATATGGAGCAGATATTTCTAAACAAGATTGTCTAAGAACTGGAAGAATGTTACTTCTACAAAGGTCTGACCCAAGCGTAGGGAAGGAAAATATAAACCATAGACTTGAATACATTCAGATCATGAAAATGAACATGTGACAAATATGTTAAAGATGGCTATTTTTGCGGATCCCTACATATTGTCATTCATACCAATTAGGACAAAAGAGGTTTCCTCCCAAGAATGAAGTTACCACTATTTAAAAAACCCGTTAGGGGGTTAAATTATGCAGGTCCACCTAAGGGAATTGGATTCATAGTCAAATAATAGCATCTTTTGGATGCCATGTCTATTATAAGACTACTTATGTAAGGCTGCCTAAGGGCACGTGCTGCATAGTCAAGCAAAAGAACTCTCAGGTTTCGGACATTTTGTGACCAGATGTCTAGAGAAAGGTATTGAGATCTGAAAATATTTATGGTTGGGATTATGACACATTAAAATGGGCATTTTTTTCAATGCATGTAGTGCTACACAGACCAATGTTAACCATAATCATGTTGTCGCTGGGTCCTGAATTGAAATGTTGGACTTCACTATGTATCCCATAAGGATGGGAATCAAGCCATACGTAGTTCTTGAAATACATTTTAACTTCGTGTGGGAAAAAAGTATCGGAGATCTTAGTTTAGGGTTATAAATCTCGGACCATAATAATGAATACACAGTGTGTGTTTTCATAGGGACATTTCATCTAGGGGACTAAAAGTGGAATTTGGGGATTGGTCCAAAAGACTTGAGGCTAGATTCGAGAGACACTTGAACATTCCTACGTATCCCATAAGGATGGGAATCAAGCCCACGTAGTTCTAGAAATACCCTCTGTACAGATTTGGTTCGTACATGTGAATGGTTAATGGGGACTTTAGTGCAATGATGGTTTGACCCAAGATAATATGTTCAGGAATTTCCATGTATGAACATAATATTTGGAATATATAATGATTGGAGATCAATGTAAATAATGATTCCCTCTCAAGTGAGGGTATCAAAGAATTTTTGTAGTTTATTGTATTACACGACAAAAGGTACAGTACCGTTTGACGTCGTATAGCAAGGACGAAGGTGAACCAATGTAAAGATATTGATTCTGGGGAAAGTTTCACAAATCAACATCGTATGAGATGGAGGTGAACTGATTTGAAGAGATTGGTTTTGGGATTCGACCTTTGGAGGATTCCTATGTACCCAGTCTAGAAGGAAAGGATCAATGTCTGCGTAGTTCAATTAAAAAATGAATTATTGATCATGTTGTTCTTGGGGACAATGACCTAAAAAATGGTGTTGGGACATACACATGGTTAGTGGCCCAGAGAGGGTGTTATGGGTAAAGATTATTCTATGATCACGTGATTCATACTCAGTGTGAGAAACAAGAGGTAGCAACAACCCTAACGATGCACAGTTTAATGTCATATAGGTCATATTAAGGGACTATTTAGTTTAAAGTCTTGCAGTGAGGACTATTGGTGCTGCACAGTTTCATGTCATATAGTAGGGAAAAATATAGTTTAATGTCATGTAGGACATATTAAGAGACTTTTGTACAGTTTAGCGTCATGTAGCTAGGACGATGGGGACAATACAATTTAACGTCATATTGGATGAAAGGGGATTGTGCAGTTTAATGTCTTGCATTAAGGACAAAAGAGGACACATTTTAACATCATGGTGGATGTATTAGGGATTGTTTCACAATTTAATATCATGTTGGACGATGGTGTGAATTTGTTTAAGGTCATATGCATAGACAAAGGATGGTGCAGTTTAACGTCTTGCTGGACATGAGGCCTGCAGATAGTTTAAGGTCATATGCCTAGACCATTGGATATGAAGCTTAACGTCGTGTGGGAAAAAAGTAATAAAAATAGTTTAAGGTCATATGAATGGACCAGAAATGGTTTATTTTGTGATTATAAAAAATATTTCTTCAGAAATCTTTAATTTGTTGGAGTAGTGATGGGTTCTCCATCCATTGAGATTAATGAATAAGCTCCATTGGAGTAGACCTTATGTATTGAGTAAGGTATTTCAGATTTTGGTTCAAGCTTGGGAGGTTTCTTTCCTGGTATCATTAGACTTCTAAGAACCAATACCAATTCTCCCTGAATGAATGAACTAAGATGAACTTTTTTGTAGAAAGCTCGTGCTATTTGATTCTGATAGACTTCCGAGTGGTGCAGGGTGCAAAATCTATTCTCATTTAACCGTTCCAATTTGTCCAATCGCTTTCGAGATTATTCATCTGTAGATGACTGATCACAAATGGATACTCTAAGCTAAGGTAATTGAACTTCAATGGCCAAGACTGCTTCTGTTCCATATACCAGTGAATATGGAGTTGACCGTGTTGCAGTGAGGGTGGTGGTCCGATAAGCCCATAAAGCATGAAAGATTTTATCAGGCCAGGATTTCTTATCTTTATCCACCATATTTTGCAATATGTTTGAAAGAGTCTTTATGAAGGCTTATATATTTCCATTTGTCATTGCATTATACCAAGATGAATGATTGGATTTGATGTTGTATTCTTGATACAACTTCCTATCCTCGGTTGAATAGAAGTTGGTTCCATTGTCCATCAATATTGTATGAGGGACACCAAATCTGGTAATCATGTTAGACTTGATGAAGATAAAAATGCTTTTAGAAATAACTTCCCTGAGAGGTATCTCCTCTTCCCATTTGGAAAAGAAGTCAGTAGTAGTAAAAATATACTTAAACTGCTTGGCTCTTGCTGAAGGGTAAGGTCTCACCACATTCATTCCCCACGTGGAAAATGGCCAAGAGTATTTAGCTGTATGAAGAAACTCTGGGGGTTGATTAATGAAGTTGGCATGTACTTGGAATGAATGACACATCTTCATGAAATGAACACAATCTTGTATCATCGAGGGCCAAATGTATCCAAGCCTTCGAATATGATCAGATAGTCTATGTCCAGGCCGGTGGGCACCACAGACTCTTGCATGCACTTCTTTCATGATAGCCATTGTCTCTTCACCATCAATGCATCTGAAGATAAATCAATCAAAAATATGCTTGTAGAGAATTTTCTCTAGGTGATATGGGCTATCATAAAAAGTAAAATTGACCTCACGTCATAAGATTTGTTCTTTCCCGGCTCTATCAGGTGGAAGGGTTCCATTTTCAAGGTATTCCCTGATAGGTGTCATCCATCCTGTAGTATGACCATATGGTTCAGGAATGGGACTAATTTTATTAATTTCCTCTATTCTGGTTAGAACATAAGGTGAAGGTTTACGATGGTGGGCAATACTGATGGTTGTTTTGTCCCGATTTGGATCTTCTAGAGCTATGGATATATTAACCAGTGCATCAGCTTGGGCATTTTGTGACCACGGGATGTAAAAAAATGTTGGTTCCGTAGGAAATTATGCCATTAACTCTCTAGAATAATAATTCAAAGGTATTATTTATTCTTTTCTAATGGTATAATCCCCATTGACTTGTTTGATTACCAGGTCTGAATCACCTTTCACCTTTATGTGATTCACTTGTTCTTGAAGCACCAACTCCAAGCCTGCGATGAGAGCTTGGTATTCTGCTTCAGTATTTGTACCACCTCCCAACAATGATGAGGAATAGGTTAACACTAATTTTCTATAGAAATGAGTACAATTCCTAACCAAACATTGTTTGATTTAGGATTTTCCATTTTCCTCCCTATTTCACTTATAAAAGCACCATCAAAGTACATTTCCCTTGTTTAAAGACTATCATGAACAAAGAAGACATCCTTGTCAGGAATTTCAATATCTGAAGATGTATCTTCTGTTGAAGGGTGATCATCAAGGAAATCAGCCAGAGCTTGGACCTTTATTGACTTTTAAGGCACATACTGTATATCAAATTGCCACAAAATAATTGTCCACCTTGCCAGACATCCTGTAAGCATTGGACGACTAAGGTTAAATTTGAGCGGGTTATTACAAGATGCCAATTGGACCTCATGATGTTGCGGGAAGTGTCTCAACTTCTGAACTGCAAAGATTAATGATAGGCAGCACTTCTCAATAATTTAATATTCGGTTTCTACTTCAAGAATATTCCGACTAAGATAGTAGAGGCTGCTTTCATTCCCAGCATCATTCTTCTAAGAAATAATGGCACCCAATGATCACTCTAAACCTGTCACATAAAAGATAAGTGGTCTTACTTAAACAATTGTAATTAATATCGGTGGACTCTAGAGATACTTCTTGAGAATATCGAATGATTTTGACATTCATCAGTCCACTGGTACGTGACTCCCCTCTTCATCAATTTGGTGAAGGGTAAACTTTTTCCTGCCAAATTGGAGATGAAACACCAAATATAGGCTAAGTGTCCTTGAAGCCCTCTCAATTATATCAAATTTAGAGGAGGTGACATATAAGGATTGACTTTTTCTTTTGAGTATCGACATTGATACCATGATAGAGTACAACAAAGCTGAGAAATTTTCATGAGTTTACCCCAAAGTCACATTTTATGGGGTTCATCTTCAAATTATATTGCCAAAGTTTGTGGAATATGATTTCCAAATCTTCCATGTGATTAGAACGTTGCCAAGATTTAACCACCAAATCATCCACATAACATTCAAAAAACATCCCTAAAAAGGGGTTGAAGATACGATGCATGGCATGCTGATATGTTGTGCCTACATTCTTTAGGCCAAAAAGCATTACCCGATAGCAGAACACACCCTGAGGGGCTCTAAAGGCTATAGATTCTTCATCTTCTGGAGCCCTTCAGATATTATTATACCTAGAATATCCATCCATGATGGAAAGTGCTTCATAGCTAGCTGTTGCATCAATTAATAGTTCTCTGATCGGAACAAGAAAATCATCTTCAGGACAATGTCGATTAAGATCTCTAAAATCAATGCAAACTCTAATTTGTCTGTTCTTCTTCTCCACAGGGAAAATTTTATCCAACCATTTGGTATATTGATCTTCTATGATAAAGTTAGATTTGATAAGATTATACACATCATCTTCAATTCTGGATGCATATGTTGGGTGTGTTCTTCTTGCGGCTTGCTTGAATCCTCGATGTTCTTCTGGAAAACCCAAACGATGAGTAGCAACATCAAGATCATGGCCTAGCATCTCTATATAGTTCCATGCAAATATATCTCATGTTTTCATTAAAAATGAAACATACATCCATTTCTCTTCAAGAGTCATGGTTGTACTATTTAATGTGGGGAGTGGATCTTCTTTTCTACCAAGATTTATTTCCCTGAGTTCATCCATGGTGGTAGAGATACCCTCTTCAAATGCTGGAGGAGCATCCCTGAGATCTTCCTCTTCTTCTTCAACATGTGTTATTTCTTATGTTTCTACTTTCATAGTAGATGATGAAGTTGAATTTTCATGATCAGAAGAGATATTAAAATTTTAACATCTTGAAGTAGAGGCTTCCATTTCCGACCCGATTGATGATGAAGGGTCTTTCTTGGGTATTAAAGAGGCGATGATGGATTGAGAATTGACATCATCATTCACCTCTGACATTGCTATAACTTTTTCTAGCCTAGTTGGTGAAGTATACACTTGCTGGATTTCAGCATATGAAATGAAGACATCCCCATTTGATCTTTCATCATTTCTTGGTGGATCAATAATTTCTCCCATGCTTTCTGGATTGATTTCTGTAATTGATATTATGGATGTTTCCATAAGAGTATTGGATTTGGGTCTATCCTGTAAATTTGAATGATAAGAAACACATAATCCGTACTCACATGTTTAAATTGATTTACTGGAATCTTTTCCAAACCATATAGAGCATTAACTTTGGTAATCTCCCTTATTGTGGATTTCTCCATTCCCTTCATGTGATAGAATTCTGCCTCAACGTATTGAGATTTACTTGTCTTGAACGTGGCCTTATCACCATACAATGTCCCAACTTGACGATCGAAATAATTTTTGAGACATTGATGGTATGATGAAGGTATAGCCTCATGTTGATGTAGCCTGGGTCTTCCCAGCAAGATGTTGAAGGATGTGTCATGATCAACAACCATGAAATCTGAATTGTATAAAAGATCTCCAAACTGAGTTCTGAGTGTAATCTCAACCAATGGTTCTTATTCATTTTTATCATATCCTTGTAAAATCATAGAAGAATGAGATAAATTAGATTCTGTGAGGCCCAATTGACGAAGTGTACGAATGGGGATGAGGTTGACTCCTGAACCATTATTAATTAAATCACTTCGTATGTCTACACCATTGAACATTCCAGATAAGTACAATGGTCTAATATGTACATGCACGACATCATCTTCATCTTCATCTATGAATGATATCACTACATGGCATTCTTCAGGATTATTCTCTACATGGTAGGCTTTAGCTGCCACAATTTCAATTTTAAACTCACGAGGACTTGAAAAATCCTCAACGAGGGCCTCCCAAAGGACCTTTGATAAATTCAAGGCATCCAAAATTAATAACACGGCCAGTACTTGGGCCATGTGTTTCAATACATCATACATTTAATCCAAAGGTCTGTTTTTTCCAAATAGGAACATGTGGTTTAGCAGGTGCCTTGGAAGTTGATTCTTTAGAAGTTGATGCATCTTGTATTGGGATAGGATTTGGTAATACTCCTAGATTTGGAAGATTAGACCGATTATGTCTATTTTCTTTCTGAGAGGAAGAAGGTGTAACTTCCAACCGATCTTCCAGAATAACTGTACCAGGACGGAATCTGCCTTCTGTGGAAGAACTATCTTGTTCTTGTTGAGCTCATTGAAGTGATCCTCCATGAGTTTCTAGCGCATACAAGGTTCTAAAAGGGGTAGAATTGGAATATTGGCCTCTGAAAGATCCGCATCTTCCCCTATATCCTGATCCTCTAGAACTCCCTCTGATTCTTCTATTTGATACAGGGAAGCCAGGCTCGTCGAAATTATAACTGCGACTGACATAAGGATCTGTTATGTGAATCATATTAACAGAACCAAAGATCAACTCTTCATCTGATGAAGACTCTTCCTGACTAGACAATTTATGTTGTTCCGCTTGGTGGGGTGGTTCCCGTTGCTTCGATGTAGATGGCATAAAATCTTCCAGAGTCATTGACAACTTAGGATTTGACATGATATCATATTATTCTGATTTTCCACTTTCTTTGAATTATGCTATTTCTTTGAGGATTTTATCTCTGATGAAGAGGTTTTTGCTGGGGCATTCATAGCAGAAGACACAATTGGTTTCTTCAATTGCATTCACAAAATGGCATGAGTTCAGTTGATGGTTTTTCTGACTATCCAATCATCATATTTTTTCACATATTTTCTTTTTTCCTTCCTGCCACTCACCTTATTCCTCTGGATTTGTAGCAGTAACACATGCTACCTGAGCTTAAGAACCATTCAATTTGAATTGTCCCACGTCGACCATTTTTTTTGCATGAGGTTTTTAAGGACAAAAAACTCTTAATGGGATTCCCCAACAACTTATGAAAGAGGAAATAGTTGGGACGGTCTTCATCTCCTTCCTTGTTCGGCCTTTTGGGCCTTGGAAATTGAACCAAATTATTTTCTAGAGCTGAAATGAAGTATCCATGAACTTGTTCATTTCGGAAAGAGTAAACTTTTCTTTTCAAAACCTCAAATTGTTTTCGTCTTTGATCTCTATGATCATCTTGATGAAACGGCCTCTGTTGTTGATGCTCATGAGGTGGAGAGCTTTGGGAAGATGAAGTTTTTGAAGTAGAAGTAGGTACATGTGCTTGTTTAATCATAAATGTAAAAGTCTCTGCTCTACCCATTCTTCTTTCTGGAGCTGATGGAATTACACGAGTTTTGTCCTTAGTCTTCATAAGAGAATCTTCAATCTGTTGAGCGATTGAAGTAAGGTCTCAAACCCCTCCTGTGTATTTGACAGTGATCAATGGCGTGCGTAACTCATAATGCTGATTTTCTACACAGATTGGTAACATTTTTTTTGAGGGACTGCTAAGCTTAGGGAATATGTTAATCCCTTCTAGCGAGCAGTGAAATCTGAAACCCTTTCATTCTACCTTTTCTAACAGATTGTAAGATCAAAAACGGTTGTCTTTGGAACAGTTGAGTTGAATTGAAGAAGGAATCATTGACGGAGATCCTCCCACCAGATAATTGACCGGGATTGCAAGCATGTGTACCAGACAAAAGCAGGTCCTTGAAATGACCGTACAAACCACCTAAGCTTAACTGCTTCCTGTTGCTAAGGGGTTCCCATCATAGGATCTCAATGAGAAACAAAATCTATTAATTGTTTCTCTGGATCTCCGGAACCATTAAATATTAGGAATGTGGTACTTGCAAAATTTAGTGGGGGATGAATTGCATCAACCAGTTCAGGATAAGCTCTCTATTCTAGTGGAATTTGAGCACGCTTTCCCTCCATAGTTTCCAAATGAGCTGTTAATGACTCAATAGTAGTTGTTAACTTTTGGTAAACATCCGGTTGATCTTGGACCTGAACAGGTGCAATGATTGGAGCATGGATAGATGTGGTGGCTGGTACTACAACCGATGGTGGAATTGTCGATTGTTGTTGCACTTAACCCGTAGGATTAGACTTGTGAGGGTGTAATGATAAAGAAGGATATTCGTGATCCATCTCAGTAGATGCAACAAATTCTCTTGGCTGACTGACTCTAGCATGCTTAGGAGGAAGAATACCCTGAAGTAGTTATGCATTCATCCTCATCAATTCCTTCATTTATTCCTCCTGTTGTGAAAATCATTGCTCTAGTGAGAGAGATTGGCCTTCTCTAGGGGAATGGTATGTAACCTCATTCTTTCCTTTTCCCTTTTTGGATCCTTTTCGGGGAGGGGGAAGTGGGTTCCTTGAAGGAACACCCAGATTTTGGGTAAGCCTTTGATTTTGTGTCTCTGCGTACAACTTCTTGAGCAGGAATCACTTCATATGTTCCCTCTGAGTGAGCCTCATCTGGTGGATCACCAACAATGGCATTGATGACATTAATTGATGCATAATGCATTGCATCTTTTCTATTGGAATTTATGCGATATTGTATTCTTCCATGTCTCTGATGATACATTGCCTTTTGTCAATTTGATCCCTCAGGAACTTCTTGAGAAATAATAAATTAGAGGGAATCACATGATATTTTGGCTCTTCGTTCCTCTTGGGGCTTCTTCCCTAGTAGAGAGAAGACTGAATTTCTCTAGGGAAGGGGTTGAGGATTTGAAAGAGTCCCCATTCTAGTGGACTGGGGTTGTTCCTACTGTTCCTGCACAACTCCTCGAATCCTATTTGCTGATTCTGAGGGTTGGGTTAAAAGAGCCCCTAGTTTGGATAGCTGGGGTGGTTCATGACATGATATAAATGAGACCATCTTCTATGCTCTCCTGATCTTGCGGACTTTAGTCCGGAAATTAGCTGGATGCATCAACCTGCATCCACTTTTATCACCCGGTTCAAAATACCTTTGGATGATTTCTGACACATCTGTCACTTGATGATGTGCTTGATCCAAATGAGAGGCATGTTCAATATTATCGTTCGCTTGATGAAGGTGTAATTAAACAACTTGTTCTCTGTATTCTTGATTTTTAGATGAACTAGTTGAAGCCTGTTCTTGAGAAAGCCTTTGATTACAAACAAAGCCAATAGACTGTGGCCGTCCATGGGAAATAAAATTGCACGAGACCATTTTCGGCTAGCTTTGCTGGCTGGATATTACAGTGAAATGTAGTTCTCCCTGAACACCCCATCCCATGATATGAATAGTAGAGGGGGCATTAGTAATTAACTAGTGCAATATTCTTACTGCGCCAAAGCATGAACGCTAAAGGGCTCTCTTCTGCTTTTCAGCCTTCGGATATTGAGAAACTGAGAGAAATTCCAAGTCAATTTGGCATTATAACCCTTCTATTATCTTGATATGATTTTCATATTCATTATAAGATAATATTTTCTTTTTCAACTGACAAAGATTTTTCTATCTGTTGAGACGAATATCATGAATTCCATATTCTGTCAACATCTCTGAAATGTCATACTGAGAGTCAGCCAGAGGCCAAAACATAACTGGCACTTCACCATTCGCCAATTGTTTTCTCATATTCAGTACTTCCTCTTTATCATTCAATGGAGATTCTTCTACCTGATTAGACCAGAGTTGGTGCTTCTTTGTTTCTTCATTGGATTCAACAAAATCAGTAGAGAATTCACTGATCAAACTATAATATGAAAAACTCAGGGGTGGTTCGGAGAATGACCTACACCCTATGATATCTTCTGATTGAGAAAGTATTTCACCAGCTAGTGATGAAGCATCAAATATCACTGGATTCACATTTTCAAGTGCCTCAAGAGAAGAGGGCTCTCTCATCACTACATTTTCCATTAGATCATTTTCTTGGCAACGTGCATTATAACTATAGAGAGGAATTTCGTAGTTAAATTCATCATCATGTGGAGGACCACCATGGTGGGTTACATCAAAAGATGAAAAAAATTTCTCCTTCAACATCTGGCCACACAGAGGGTTCATGTGGCTCTCATCTAGAGACAAAACATCGAGATCAACCAATATATCATGACACAAGACTTCATGAGAATGTTTCAGATGAAGACCTTAAAAATTAATGTCCCCAATATTTGGAAATGAGGGAGTAGAATCAAGAATTTCAATAGATAATTGTCTGAGGGCTTCAAGAACTCTAGTGTAGAGAAATGACTTATTATAGATTGGCTCTTGATTTCATGACTGTGCTGGGAAGGTCTTCTTCTTAGATGCCTTCTTACTCACTTTAGGAACCACTTGTTGATAAAAGTGGTCATTATGGGCAAGTTTATGTGCCTGCTTATGAGAAATGATCAGGTTATGCTGATTATCTCCACTCAAATCAGGTGTATGTTCCTGACTTGGTTGTCTATATGATATGGGGGTGTACGCCCCACAACCCTCATAGACTAGAACAGATGTGTGTGTCGGTTCCAGAGTGAACTATAGTTGTTTCACTCAACTGGAAGGAATATATTTATGTGTCTTTCTCTGAGATGCTTCTTATGCTGTTATAACATCCAAGAAGGTATCCAGAATATGAGCAGGGATTTGATTCGCTCTTTCACCATTGACAGAATGTGAATGGAGACTTCAGATACTAGAACGGGGATATACGTCCATTCCGTGCTAGGAGTTGGTATGTATTCCTTCTCTTGTACTCCTTTTCCTATCAGTGAATCCTGAAAGTACTCAAGTGTGGGGGTAGAGAGTTGTGTCTGCCTCCTGTTTTTCATCAGAGCATTTTCGACTGACTTCTCCGAGTGCTACCAAATGAGACTGTTGGTAGGATTGATCAATACTAGCAGGTGTATGTGATTGATGATTACACTCTGCCGAACGTTTTTGACGTGCATCCTTCAATATTGACAGACGAGGCTGGTGGCAGGATTGATGAATGTAAGTAGGTGTATGTGCATGTTTACCAGTTGTCAACACATTGGGTTGGCGGGCTTCATCGTATGTAGTCAGACTGGCCTGCTTACTAGATGATGAATTATAAACAGGTGTATATTCCGGACTATAGTACTCCGCCAGAATTTCCTGGAGGGATTGGTGTGCTACTACCAGATGAGTCTGTTGGGGAGCAGAATTAAAACGGATGGGTGTGTGTGCCCGCTCGTTGCTTGCCACCAAGTTAGGTTGGTGGACTTCTCCGGAGATGGAAGAGATGAGAACCTACTCACTGTTGACCGGATTTCATCTCTGGTAGTTCGTCTTGCTGGCTCGAGTTCAAGGAAGCCGAGACGAATGACTGGAGATGATACCCTCATCATGTTGAAGTCCCATTGCCGCACGAGTCTGGGAGTGATGGTTGATGGGAGCCCTCAGGAAGGATCATGTCTCCTTGAATTAAGGCCCTGAGGGACCTGCTCATTCAACTCACCAGAATATGGAATGTAATGGTGATTGTCTTCTGGGGATAATGACCTGAAATGGTTGGAGAATGTGGTTGGAACCACCTTCTTCTTGATCGCTGGTCGTCGCTGTCTGTATGACGAGGGTGAATTATTGACATGGAGGTCTTGTCGAGCGGCCTCCAGAGACGTAATAGTACCGTTTTGATGGTACAACATAACCAGCACATTTGATACCTAGAATTGAAGATGTTGAGTAGGTGATATCTTCCTCATAGCGGACAATGATCTAGAAAGCGTAGCAGCAGAGGCATTCACAGCAGAAGTATTCACAGGTGTGAACTTAAGAGAAGCCATTTCTATAATGCAGAAGATCTTGGAAAAGAGTTCTTGTTTGATATAATAGAAATAATCAAGATAATTCTGACCAATACATCTTTTGGATAAGCACATATGTTATTTATTGTCTTTTTGGCTCTCTCAATGAGTTTAAATAGGGGCCTAACAAATAGGTAAAACATCACTTTAACTTGGTAAAGGATTCTCATCGGGTTCACAATTTTTTTTCCCTCTAGAATTGGGAATGACCAAGTTGATTTAATGTTCAATCATTCCAAGCAGTTTTTAACAGGTTTGATCGTAGAACTGGAAACATCCAATGATTCTATATCCATTTGGACCTACCTTCCAATGGTAGGTGCTCATTAGTTATGGACCGATGAGACTTAAGAATTTTCATTGGTCAAATGGATGGGAGGTCAGACTCATCACCCCTTTTTTTGGGTAATTATTTTCGACTCTGGGACTCTCTTTATAGATTTAAGTTATGTTCGTTAATCCTTATTAAATTACCAAGTATAAAATGATCTTTCCTTTAGTTCAGACAATCCATGATTGATATGTAGGAAATTTAGAGAATCTTTTTATATGTATTCGAGGTTCTTCATCGATAGAGAATCATATATTTTTGTTAGAGATTCTTAGTCAATGGTATCCTTTTATACATTATATCATAATCTCCTGGTCATTATGATGACCATACTGGTTTTAAATCCACTCAGTGGGGAACTTGGAGTTTATTTTCATTCAGAAGGACATGGATTATTTCAAAGGTGGGATCGTACCCGCAGATGGGATACCTACATATCCTTTATTTAGAAAAGGAATCAGAACCCACATAGTTCAAGTAAGAGATTATGATGTTTATTAATTATTGATTAATCAAAAAAGATGTGATAATTACTTTTACACTCTAAGCTCACGTGAGTCATGCTCGGTGTGAGAAACAAGAGGTATTGGTAAACCAGATAATTGTGCCACGAAATATGCAATCATAGAAAATGATGTGGGGATTATATATGTATGACTACCCAAATAGATAGAGATTAGGACATATTACAAATAAGAAGTCCGGGAACAGGGTCCATAAAGGTATATGTACTTAATGGAGATTTGGATACTCTAACTTGGGGATTACTCTTGAGGAAGATGCCCAAATTTGGAGGGGACTTATGATTGGGTGTTACTCCTGAGAAGGAAGCCCAAATCAAAAGTAAATGAAGACCGGTTAAGAGAAATTATGACTGGGGATTACTCCAGAGAAAAAGGTCAGGGTTATAAGGATTTGAAAACCAGGGATTTCTCTTAAGGAAGAGTCCCATGTTAAGGGAAATTTAGAATTAAGGGAAATGAGGCTTACTCATGAGGAGGATGCCCATATTTGGTAACTTTGAGACTGGGGCTTACTCCTAAATAGGAAGCCCATATTTGGGAAATTTTGACTGGGGCTTACTCCTAAAGAGGATGCCCAAATTAATGAGAATTTGCACTGGGACTCACTCCTGAAAAGGAGGTCCAGGTTAAGGATTCTATCATATTAAAGGATGATGTTGAATGAAAGAAATCTCTAACCTTAGTAACATAAAGATATTTAAATCACTAGGTTTTGAGAAATGTTCCACATAATTCCATTCATATAAGGAATCCATCAAGGGAACCATGCCGAAGAAAATGGCTTTGAAGAGGGTTTTGAAGGATGAATCTTGAATAGATAGGTGGATAGGAATAAAATAAGTGAAATGGGTCGGAAGGGCACCCAATAAGAGAGGGGCGCACAAGTCCTTTGTGGGCATGCAAGTCCTGGTCGCGCAGGTGTACCTGCGCGACACATGGGTACTTGCGCGACAGTCAACCCTTAGGGTAAATCTTGGGTGAGGCTTGGCTCAAGCCCTTAATACTATCCCTAGAGGCTTCCAGATGAGTGTCTCACAAGTTCTGTTTAAGGGGTAAGGCGGCGAGCAAGTGTGGCCATTTCCCTTAACGGCTGGCCACTTAGGCGCGCAAGTGTTGATGAATTTCAACACTTAGGCCCTACTCCCTCTCATTAGATCATCTGTTCTAGGTAAGAAATTACCTTAGATGTTTTTGGAAGCTTAGAGAAGAGAATAGGGCATCGAAAGCTGAAATCTGAGTTTCTAGAATTTTTACTCCTAAAATGGGGGGGCCCACCAGTTGTATTTATAGACTGGTGGAGACCCTGGGGGAAATTCAGATAGGGCGTGTAAGTCACCTACATGACCACTGGGAGGCGCGCAAGTATACTTGTGTGACCGTGGGGGAACTTGCGTGATCCAAGTGAAACTGAATCTTTGTTCATGCCTTTGTCAATTTTTGATGTTTTTTCAATGGATGAATAACTTTGGGTTCAAGGTATTTTCCTTTTTCATTCGTTTAAACTCTGTGACGGAAATGAGCGTCAACATACATATGCACGTATGGAAACATTTTCATTTATATGATGGATAGAATAATGAATATGGTTTTACCATTTTATAATAACATCACAGTATATACAATATAATGTAGTTATTATTTTATAGAGTAAACATGAAGAAAGAGGAAGTGGAAGAAGAAACGAACATGAAAGATGTGATGAAATATTTACCTCTTCTTCGAGTTATACCTTTTGATTTGATCTAAAGGGATCCAAAGGATTGATTTATGACCAAAGGATGGCCTCTAGGATGAAGGGAGGAATGTTTGGTGGATATTTGGGCTAGGGTTGGCCGATCCAAAAGCCTTTGGAAGTTTGAAATTAAGAGAAGGGGAACTACCATTTTATAAGAGAGGTGAGGGTATCTTTAGGAAAAGCATAAAATATTAATTTATAATAAAATCATTTTCGGTTTCTAATGGCTAAAAAGGAATTATTTAATGGATGAGTTGTTGATGGATTGAAAAACTCTCAACCAATAGGTTTTATATAGTATTAGGTCATAATATTAAACTTATCTCTTAGATTTAACTCTTAGGTAAATAGTTTGACATTTACCATGTCTCTTTGTATTTTTATATTATATGTTTAATAAACATAAAATAAACTTCCAAGAGAACCCCAATAGGTTAATTAATGACATATATAATATTATTAATGGTTTTTTGCCGACCCTTAGATTTTTAACAATATTATATCAAACAATAATATAGTATTTGTTTTAAAAACTCAATTATTTCAATTTTCCTATTATTTAATAAATGATTTTTGATAAAGTCCTATCAACTTTATTACATATAAATAAATTCATATTTTCAACACTAACATTTCATATTAAACTAGAAAATTATTGGAATTCATCCAAAGTCTCAAATTACATTTATTTGGATATTTATAATTTCAATTATTTTATTATTTTATAATTAAGGTATTTACATTGTCATCATTGTGTCCAAAATAAATTATATTATTTAATGTTTAAAAATTAAAAATTAAATATAATAATGTATTAAGTCTTTATATCTTTCTAATTAATATTTATAGTCGAATTTATATTATGTATAACACTATATTAAAAGTGGTTTAGTTATTAAACCTTGAATTTAACTCTTTTAACTCTTCATTAAATAAAATAATAATAAATGTTCTAATCTAATCCAAGTGTACCAAATAAGATCATATTTTAATCCTAAGGTTGGTTTTGGTCGAATTATACATATACAATAGAATTAGGACATGTTTTAGGGTAATTATTATATCATTGCTTCCCCTAAATACCCTATATACTTTTAACTGTGGTAAATAAAAGTCAAAAGTTACGTTCCTGAAAAAATTATTTTCATCTTATTTAACCACATTTTACTTACTGATATTAACCTTTTCTCTTGGATTTTTTAAATTCCACTCACAGAATTAGTAAAATTATTTTTTATTGAAATTTTCAAATGCTCCTAGAAGGTTGGTAAAAGACGGTAAAATGTTCGATAAAATTTATATTTATGAACAAATTATAAAATGAATCCAATGAATTATGTTGAAAATATATAGGTATTATGTGTCTATTTTGACCTAAAATAAATTAAAATAAAATATCTAATTATTTAAATAAAAAGTCGGTTTTATATAACAATGTAGTGTTTTTACTATTCATCAAAATTGAATGTTTTCAGAAAAATACCAAAAATTTACCCAAATATAATTTTGATATTACGAATTAAAAAATGAATTCTACTTTAAAAAATTAAAAACATAGAAGTTACATTTATTAATTTAAATTTAATTCACACTATCAAAATCAAAAAGAGGGGTTTTTAAAAAGTAACAACTACCAAAAGATTGACATGTGTTTATGTCAAATTTTAAGGTGAAATTACTTATAATTACAAACATTGTATTAAATGATAAAAATATAATCTAATTATACTTCCAAACCATTAAAATTCTTAATATATCACTATAAATTATTTCGATTAATTTTTTTTGTAATTAGAACATAGTATTTTTCACTATTCCTTAAAATATGAATTTTATCAGAAAAGTACCAAAAATTTATCCAAATAGAATTTTTATTCCCCAGTTCTAAAGAAGAATTTAATTTCATTAAATTGAATATATAAAAGTGTCAAATATTGGTTTTAAAAAGGGTTATCCGTTAAAAGTTAGTAAAATTTCATTTTTCTTGAAAATTAATTCTTTTATATGAAAAATGGATTTTTTCTTATATTATGTATAAGAAACACATTATATGAATGTTAAAATTATATAAAGTATATTAGATACAGAATGCAGTTAATACTATCCATAACCGCTTTTTTGAACGATTAGTGTGGTAAATTGTGGTGTGCTCGAACTCGGTGTTGCGTGTAGCACAAGCTATTGAATATCCTTAATGAGAAAACGTACTATGAAATCATGGGAGTTACTACACACGTCTGTATATTGGAAAATACAATGAAACTATAAAATTTCTATTTCCTTCAATCCGGTCCCTTTCTCATAATATCATCCTGGATATTACTAAGGGCGCACACTATTAGAAGGTGCTTTATAGTTTTATGATTCCTCAACCCTAATTGCCTGTATTTTTTTTGTCCCTAAAATAACATCATTCGGCCATAGAACATATATTCATGAATATTTTTATTGCACTTCCAGGTTCTCATCATAGGAGGGATCTGTTATGCCCTTTTAGTGCAATATCTATCCTTAGGAAATTATCACATGAATTGTTACACAAAAGATCAAACAGGATGTGATAAGGTATTTAGTAATGAATTATGTACAATGCAGTTGGTTCTAGGACACCAAATCCAAAAGACTGATACTTGGACTAGATCCAACTACTTATATCCTTTAACCCGCTAGCTCTCGCATGATATTCATGCATCTGCTGAGATAGGACTTGAGTCATGGGGTCTGCCATGTTCCCTTCAATTGTACATAATTTGTTTATATTATTGACATTGGCCATCATAAATAATTTGATTATTGTACTAACTATGTTCATCATACTCACATTGTGCATCATAACCACTTTGCATCATATCAGTATATTGAACTATGTAATATTAATCATACTCATGTTAAACTTTTATCACATTCATGATTTTATTCATTTTTTAAAAATGCCTATTTTACAACAATTATACTCATGTTATCATTTTCATATACACATTGTATTATCCAAAATTATGTCATGGAGTTTGTTATAAACTAATCAAAATGATGTCATATTTTTTGTTTCAATATGACCATTACAATGCCAGGTGTCCAAGTCCCTCTGAGTTTTTCTGATAAATATGACTGTTGGATAAAATGTGATCATTTGAACCTGAGGACTATAGGTATGAGGTCATTTCAATTAGAGATAACCACTTAAAATTATTCTAATTTGTAGAGAGAGACCACGTGACTTCTCTTTATTCATCCGAAATCCATGAAATTAAAAAATGTGAATGGATCATTCTTAGTATTTTTATTTCAATAAGTGCTCTCTTTTTATTTGGGCATCCGATCAGGGTATAACGATCGAGGGCTATCAGGGATTATAAGATGATGTGACCGATCATCGTATTGAGGGCTTTCAAGAGTTTGAAAGACAGAGGTTCTGATTACCTGTAAAATAAATGGCTTGTAGGGATAACAAGATGGTCATGTCGATCATCATATTGAGGGACTATCAGTGTTGGTAAGACATGAATATAATTTAAGGGGAAAGGATACTCATACCTATGGGATAAAAGAATTGTAATCTCTCTTAATTTTATGATTCTTATTATAATAGAAAGTGAATAATTTAATTTAATCTTTCTATTTCTATTATTTTGTATTGGAATTGTTTCAATTACAGTTTATGATTTTTAGAATTGATTCTGTACACTATATAGTAGAATCATTTACACATTCTATTACATTGATATTTGTATTCAACCAGACAAAAATTGTTTCATAACCAGTGATATCAAAGAAATTTCATCGGACCAAAAGTCAATAGGATTGTTCGGTTTGTTTTATATGACGAATTATAAATTGTTTTAGTTTACGATCTATTAAATTGAGAACATTTCTCAAAGGTTTTAATATCTATTTATTAAATATAATATTCACCCTTCCTTTGTTTGGGCCATCACATATCCTTTTTTATCCAACACTAAATAGCCTAGTAGAGTCCACCAAAGATTCTATACAGTTTCTTTATAAGATAATTCAAATTTGATAAAATAGGAGAGTAAGAGGATTAGTTTAAAATAGAGTTTTAAACTTTTTTTAAAATTATTTAATGAACTAAACCTATAAAGTATTCCATTTTACAATTTAAAAAATAAATATTTCTTGAAAATATTTCTTAAAAATTCCATAAGCTAATGTCATATAATCATGAAAAGATGAGAATATGAAGATGGCATGAAAATATGAACAAGTGTCAATACAATAGAGCCAAGGTACCTAAAAAAATTAAATTATGAAAGCAAGGAAACTCAAACATTGAATGGTGACAACCAACACAATCATGTATAAAGATCATGTGTAGGAATTTCATTGGTAAAACCTAGTTATTATAGTTAATCAATCACATAAGAGCTAATCAAATTACAACATGACCAATTTTTTGGGATTACATCTATTCTCAAATGTCTAATAAAAACCAATTCCATGAACTCCCTCTTTACTGGAAGTATGTACATGACCTAAAGCTTTCAAATTATATATAGATCCACTAGAGTGGTGTTAATCCACTAGTGAAACAAATATCTAGTAAATCCCATATAATTTTCCATGTTCCCATGACTAGCCAAAATAGGTGAATGAGATTTTCAAGATAAAAGGATCACTATATAGATCCTTATCAACATCATTAATTGGAACCATACCTCAAATAAATTCTCAAAGACATCAAAATTTTATCAATTTAGATAATACCTTTTCCAATACATAAAAATGGGAAGTACAAGAATTTTTAAATTCACATAAGGGTTTATTACCGGAGATGATCATTATAAAGTGCCAACCTGACCATCAAGAATCATTAATTCAATTCAACTACTTATAAATAATGTAATCACTAAAAAAGGGTAACCATGACAACATCATTTCAAAAAATATCATTATAACTCAAAATGATCCTTTAAAACAACCATTTATTTCAAAGCATACCTAATGTATTTAATGTAAGAATTAAAATTTTAAATTGACTGAATACATCTCAATGCATGGGTTTACACCATCTTTCCTTGTGAATAAATCATTTATTTAAAATAAACCAAGAATACACATTTAAAAATAGAGTCAAATTATTTTAAAGAGGTTTATTGGTCATTGAATAAATTCATACATTTAAAACTATTTAGAAAATTTTAAATAGTTTATTTCATATAATTCAAATCAAGCAATTACATTTTATAAATCAAAACTCGTGCAAAGGCCCTAAATATCACAAAAATACCCATTAATAAACTCTTTCAAAATAAATAATAGCTAATATAGACATATACGATTCATAAAAGGTGAAAAAAACTAATGATTATATCCATTGAATTAATTCCATGTTAAAATCAATTGGAAATTGTTCATAGAAGAACTTTTGAGGAATTAAATGGATTAATTTCCCAGATAATGTGTTAAAAATTAGGGAACATGTATATATGAATTTTACAGAATAAAATAATAAAAAAATAATGTAAAATCATGGAAACACTGAAATAGTAATTAATGAATCCAATCACAAAAAATCTGAGATGTGCCACCTTTGATAGTGATCATCGGATCTATGAAGGTAGATCATACAAGAAGATAGAGGAGATCCTAGATCTATAATTCAACATTGATCAATAAAAATTCAATAAATTAAAGTGTTTAATAACATTTAAGATGAATAAGTAAATTTAATAATATAAATCCTAGAATATAAGATAATAACTCACCGAAATAGAATATCTCCTCTTTGATTTCTGCTTTGATGCAATAAGAGAAAAGGTTTTGGGAGACAAAATGCCTCTAGAGATCTCCTAAAATACTAAGGGTCCCATTATTATTGAGTGGGATGATTTTATGGTTTATCATGGGGGTTTTGGGACATTAATTACTTTTTTGGAACATTAATTATCATCTTCATTGTTTCATAGCCCAAGTCACATAGTTAGTACAAACAATGCACAAATCGTGGGATAGGTTTCACAATTTGTTTAAACCATGAAAAAAGTGTGAAACATATTTCACACTTTATTTAAACCATAAGAAAATCATGTATCAAGTTGATGATTTTTTAAACCATACAACAAGACGCACATTTTTTTAAACCATGCACACACCATGTTCAAACCAGGTAATGGCCTAGAAACCATTGAAAATGTCCCGTAAAATACTAAATGAAGACCACAATGAGATCCAATATTTGGGAACTCAATTTAATGGGTCAAAAACCAAAAAAAAAGATTAATTTTATAACCTCCCCACTATAGAACGTTATGAACATAGAAAGCATCCATTCCAAAAATATAACATGATATGACAACAAGAACTTCCTCACTTGTCTTCGGAGGTGTACAGTCCCTTGTCTAGAAGTGAGACTCACCCAAAGGATGATAACCCACACATAACTCCAAGATCATCACACAAAGATAATAACATGTATCCAAAATTTAAAAATACTATAAACCTATCATATGTATCTCCATTATTTAATGATTCACCAAAATGAAGTAAAATAATAATAGAAATCCATGTAAAACCATAGAATAGACTTCAACTATTCTCTAATGAGAAAAATCAATATTCAATCATCCAAAAGAATGGTATTGAACTAAAAGGGATTTATACCATCGGTATGTACTCAATGAAAACCATTGATATTTCAAAACAAGCATAATACCTAGATGAGATCATTAAAACAAGAGACGCCACCACTGTGATACTAGTCAATCAAAAATACACATAATCCAAGTCACCCATGTACATTCCCAATGTCTATCCAAGTACAACTAGAAAGAGCTCAAATATACAGGTCAGTTCTCAATAGGCCACCACACTCTCACAAATGAGATAATCCATTATATTAAAATTGATCTCTAACCATCAAGTTAAATCAATGGGACAGAGAGGAACAATAAACGGGGTACCAATAAATGAAAACATTAAACCATATTCAATCAAAAAATGACCACAACCAAGTTATAAAATCTATAGTTCACTAAGATCACAAGGAAATTGGTTTCTAAAAGTATATAATCCATAAATAGGAAAAACTAAAATAGTTTCAAGTTACACATTGGAAAAATGTTAGATCAACATTAACCATATTTTCCAACTAACATATGACAAATAAAGGCTCCTTCCCTACATGAAAATATTCACTCCAAGTCCCCATTATCATAAATCATATTCTTAGTCACTTCTATAAGATTATTTAATTGATATAGGATTCTATTTCTTATAGAACAACTTATAATACCATTGATGGTGACATCAATGAGAGCACTATACATAAACCATTGAGGAATTAGAACATAACTACTTAGAATGAACAGGATCACCAAAATGGAAACCCACTGGAGCCTTCTTATTTTTTCAAGACCTATGTAAATTATCCACTAAAAAAGAGGCATTATTCATGTTGTGTTGTTTCACTAGCTCCACTTCATAAAAATAGACTTATTGAGGATGTCCTGAAAATAAATCAACCCAACCATAGGCTTGGTTGTTATATGGTCTATGTGAATTCCTTTCCTAAAAAAATCCTTTCTATAATCATCACCATCAAGACTAGGTTTGAAAAATTACAAACGTGGTCATTTTTTGGGATACACTACAACTGATAGCTCATCTTGACAAAAACCCAATAACATGAATACATTCCTATTTCTAAAATCATTGGGATACAAACACTGAGTGAAGACTGATTGGAAGGATTTATATGACATTTATTCAGAAATACCGGATGTAATCACAACATCCGACAACTCCTCTCCAAGTCCCATCAAAAAGGATTTGATATATCTGACCTTCATAGAATAAGGATTTTTACGAGAATCGAATATCCTACAAAATTATTCAATTCAATTCACTGCCTCTCAAGAACCTTGTTCTTTTTTATAAGAATGTTGATGAAAATACATGAATTATAGGATGGGGATAAATGTTTGGATGGTATCTGCATGAACCACTTGATATAGAGTTTGTGTAGAGTTGTTGAAAAGGCATTCAACTTCAGAAAAATGCAATGTATTACCTGAGGAAAGGACCATCGGAGAAACATTATATGATTCTTGAAGGTCCTTCTTGGAGACATTTCTGAAGATCAAAAAACACAATAATATCAATTTAGGACTAAATGAATACTTAACAACAAAAAAGTATATTTTCAACAAATCACATCCCATTTTAATAAAAACATTTTTTTTTCAAATTGCACCTGAATTCACTATTTATAAAAAAATACTCATTACATTGAAAATGATAAATCATGTTATAACGAAACAACAGTTTAAAAAACCATTTACTATTAGATATACATTATTCCAAAGTTTCAAAATCATTAACCCCTTTGTCCAATTATCAAAACCATTTCCATTTAAATCCAATAGAATGAATAATTTCTTCTTAAAACACTGTTTTACCCTATCCCATAATATATTTCGATAAGTTTTTTCAATATAAAACTTCCATAAAACTCACTCTTTGGTAATTGAAAAAATTTTGGAAGGAGCATCCCAAAATTTATTTTAAGTCACAATATAGTTTTAATGAGGGTTTTAAAATTTTAATAAGGGAAAAAGTTTAAAACCACCAAACAAGATAATGAAACAACTGACATTAATAACCAACATTACCAACCTCACATAAGTGAAGTCATTTATAAGAAAATTTGTAATGTTACAAGTTTACAACCATGTTAGAACAATTAGAGGATTTCATTTTTGGTTTGGAAATCAACACACAAACAACAAAACTATTTATGGATGGATTTCCCCATCAACCACATGGGTTCCCCAAAGATTACCAGACCATGAAAACATGGTGCCACTGTGGTCATCCTTTCATTCTGATTAACAATCTCATAAGATATTACCAATATAAAAAATATTATAATATGGAATCTAAATATAATTAATCATCAGAAAGATAATAACATAAAATAAATACTTAAGTCCCAACATCCATGGTAACTCAAGTCTCTTCATGAAGGGGTGGTGATCAAGAATCCTCTCACAAACTACCTATTGATTCCTATAACATTCAAAATATTTGTTCTTCCATGAATCACTCATAAAAACATGAGGATTTCATATTCAAATATTTTCATTAAGGAAATACATTCTCTAATACTATTTGTAACAAACCAACCTGGAATATCGTCTAAACTAGTACCCGATCAGACTCACTGCTAACCAGAAGAGTGTTTCCAGTCTCTACAATCTAGTAACAAGAAATTGGGAATCAAAAAATAGCCATTTGGAATTATGTTTTCCTCATATTATTACAATAAAATATTAAAATGAGGATAATTATTCAGAAATATATATCAATCAGTCCATACATATCAAAGTACATCGAGTCACTAAGAAAAATGAAAGTCGAACGTAAAAACCAAAACCCAACTCTCAGTGGTCCTCAAACAACAATTATGTCCCATGTATCCCAACCTTGGCCACCTAAGAATGAACCCACAGAATAAGAAAATAGCACGAAAAACATCTACCAGATAATAATGGTTGTAAACACCAAAACATACAAGTATGGTGTCAGCTAAAAGGCCCAATAAGATTACACCAATGATTCTATAAAGTTCCTCCATAACATAATTCTAATATTTTATTAGATTAGAAAAAATATAAGAGTTGGAGAATTATTTTAAAATAGTGTTTCAAACCTTTAATAAATTATTTATTAAACATAACATATAAAACATTACATTTTATAATTTATAATCCAAAAATTTTCATGAAAATATTTAAAAACAATTTCACAATATAAATTCATATAATAAAGAAAATAGGAAAATATACACCTTATATGAAAAGACTAATAAGAGTCAATTTAGTAGAGTCAAGGTGAAAAATAGTATTGAATGATGCAGGCAAGGAAACTCCAGTGAAAATGGTGACAGAAAATGTTGTCATGTATTGAGATCAGCTACATGGATAACATGGATACAAACTAGGTAGAATATTGAGTCCCCCTACGAATAGTTATTAAAATATAAACATGATCAATTGTTCGGATTACATCTAGTCTAACAATTATAAATAAAACGAGTTCCACACAGACCCATTTTATTACCTGTAATTCTTTAACCTGAACCCTTTATAGTATTTATAAATCTACTTTAAGGGTTTTATACTACTATGGTGGAATATATCTAGTTCGTCCCATAAAAATGTCTAAGTTCCCAAGACTAGTGAAAAGAGTTGACTGATATTTTCATGTTTCAAGGATCACTACAGGGATCCTTATCAACATCAATCAAGGGATCTGACCATCAAATAACAACTCACTCTCACCCCTAATTCCTTCAATATAAATAATCCCCTTTCAACACCAAATAATTTGATGCAAAATAATTAATAATGTCACATAAGGGGTTATTACATGATCTGATCATCATAATTTTCCATCTAGGATGTCAAGAATGATCAAATCAATTCAAATCCTTTTAAATAATTTGAACATTCAAAAATGGTATACAAACATGCTTACTTTCAAAAATTCTCATTATAATTCCAAATGGGCCTTTAAAATAATAATTTATTTCAAATAATCTATAATTAATTTAATGTTAGAATTACAATTTTAAAATATTCAATAAATTTTAAAACATGCATTTGGACACTCTTTCCATGTGAATAAATCATTTAATTCAAATAACAAAAAAATACCAATTTAAAAAAATGGTAAAAATCATTCATATGGGCTTCTTGTTCATTTAATAAAGTCATTCATTTAAACACATTTATAAGGAAATAGATAGTTTAATTAATTTAAATAGAATCAATGAATTAAATTTTATTAATCAAAACTCTGGAAAAAGCTCTCAATTTAAACAAAATACCCTTTAAAGGATCATTGATTATAAATGAAAAAAAGTGGAATTATAAAAGTCAAAAAAATGTGAGAAATAGCATTATTATATCCATTCAATTAGTTCCATTTTCAATTCAATGGGACATTGGTAAAAAAAGAATGTATAGGTAATTAAATTGATAATTTCATAGAAAATGAGTTAGAAATTAGGAAAGATGTATCTATAAATTATCAATATACGATTCATAAAAAAAAAAAGAAAATCATAGAGATATCTACATGTAAAATAAATAATCCAACTGTAAAAAATAAGATATGCTTCACTGTTGATGGTGATCACCAGATCTAAGAAGGCACCTCTTAAGAAAAGATAGTGGTGTCCCTAGATCTACAATTCCAAATCAACGAAGCAAGATCCAAAAAAACATAAGTATTTCACATCATTTAGTAATAATAAATAGAGATTACAAGGAAGATACATGAAACAAAGATATGATCTCACCAAAATAGAAGATATTTTCTTTGATTGGTGCTTCGATATTCCAA
Organism: Viscum album; assembly: GCA_963277665.1. Classification (NCBI taxonomy): domain Eukaryota; kingdom Viridiplantae; phylum Streptophyta; class Magnoliopsida; order Santalales; family Viscaceae; genus Viscum; species Viscum album. The sequence goes on along the minus strand of OY728119.1, from coordinate 606,338,089 downwards.
GAGATGAGGTGTTGGGAACTAAAATTACTCTAGAAGGCTCTCCAAATCCTATAGATTGTATTATGATCTAGTGAGAGTATTTTAGGTTTAACTAGTGTGTATCATGTATTTAATAACAATTTTTTAACTTTAATTACCATACCCAAAGGGTCTTGGTCCATATCCCATGGTTAGTACTAACTATGTGCAATCATAGCAATAAGTTTCACAGTTTGTATAGACCATGCACAAACTATGAAATAGGTTGCACACATTGTTTAAACCACTCAAAAACAATTATAAAACCATGAAAAATTTTATACACATTGTTTAAAGAATGCACAATACATGAAACAAGTGGAACACTATTTTTGAACCATTCACAACCCATGTACAAACCACTCAACAGTCCAAAAACCCTCAAAAGGGTCCAATAAATTACCAAAAACAACCAACAAATATATACAATCATTGGGTACAAAAGGAAATGTGTAAAAACACATAAAAAAAGTATTGTAATGTTATATTTGTTTTCCTATATTGGGAATAAATTCTATTATAGGTGGAACAACATGCCATTTTGGGGGGTGTTCTATGAAACTCATTATCATGCTATTATATTTTCATGGAGTTTGTAGGTAATCCTTGGATGAGGGAATTAAAGCACGATTCTTTCATGAAACCATAATTCATCCCCTAAAGTGGGGATTCATATTTTTTTCACATGTGTTGTGTTGTGAAGAATTAATAAAGGGAATGTGTTATTACAAAACCAAATTTATTGAACCATGAGTTCTATTTAGTTGTCTACTATAGAGTTTCTCTTATGTGGTTGGTTGCATCATGGATTTAATGACCTGATATTTTATATCATATTAAAAAAATAATTCAATTTTACACAACTTTTCTATTAAACAACACAAAACTTAAGGGATACACAACATATTAGAATAAAACATGTAAATAACCTTATATATTAAGAAACAAAAAATGATTACATTTTGAAGATAAATAGGTAATACGAGTTAATGTAGAAAAAAATTATTTTCAATTATATCGGGTTTTAGAAGATTTTATTCCAATGGAAGTTAAATTTTAAATTTTTTAATTTTTTAATACATAAAATAAAAATTATTTTTTTTATTCATCATTTAAAATGTTACTTAATTGTAATTTTTAATCGTTTTCTAAAAAGGTAGTTAACAAATGAACGATTTATGAAAATTATAATTTCAATGTTTTTTTAAATTAGTAAACATGACTTAAAATATTGTCAAACCATTGATGTAATGAAATTTGAAATTGAGGAATAAAATTATTCATTTTTAAATATTATTTGTATATAGAAAACCTATGCCAAATATTTTCAAAACTAAATAAAAATACTACCTTGATAAAAATATAATTTTTCCCTCTCCTTAAATTAAATTTTTTTCAACGTCTGGTTTTGTTTTTGGAATTACTTGGATTCATTATAAATTTTATTCAATTAATAATAAATCCATTTAATTATTTTTAATTATTAACGATGAAAATAATATCATATATATAAATTTATAATATTAATAGATTTAATTTTAACAAAAACTAATTTACTTGTTTATATGTATTTATTATAATATCAAAATTTCATACCCATATAATTTTTATTTCAAAAAATGGTTTTTAAAATTAAATTCATAACATTAACATATATAATAAGGTCAATTTTTTATATTTTCATTAAAATTAATTACTAATGTTAAAAAGTTAATATCATTGTAAATGTAATGTGGGTGAATTGAGTTTAGGCTAGTGTAAAATTACTAAATCATTTAAAAAAAGTGGATTGAATTGAATTATAGATATTTTTATAGTTCAATACATGTCTCCACAATAATATTTTACATTTTTTAGCAATGGGACCATGAAACACTTTGTTAATTATTAAAAACTGTAAAGGTTTCTCAAAATGTGTTATTACTTTAACTTATAAAAACATACCACATTAACCCATCAATTATAGAAGTCACCATATGATTATTACTTCAAAATATGGCATATTAATATCCTTGTAACCCTATCCCATGTCCACTAACAATTAGTTTACGACCTTAAATTTCTAAAATACAGTCAAGAAATGTTCAAGTCCCCAATGTAAGTGTTATATCTTTCTTATGTTTTTCTCTTTAATATAAATCTTCCAAATATATTATAACCATAATAATATGATGAATTAAATATTATTAATATAATTATATATTTTTATACTAATGTTATAATCATTATATATTCATTTCCATCCACTTAAAAAACAAATGAATATAAATCATGCATATGAAAAAAATCATCACCTCCAAGAATATTCATTTTTAATTTTTGTTTTAGGTTTTAAATATTCACCAAACAATCATAAAATATACTTAAAATAATAAAAAATTAAAATTATATCATTATTCATAAATTATAATTATTTTATTTTAATAGAAACTCCCCATTATCCATACACACACATAGAGTTATTGCGTATTCATGTTTGGGTTGATATAAGAGCCTACATCAACGATGCTATAAAACTCTATGATGGATGAATATGTCAACATAAGTAAAAATACTATTATAATGATATAATTAAATGAATATTTATATAATTTTATTTAAATATTATATTATATAATTTACTTGTTATTAATGTAGAAAATCTATTTTCTAAAATTTCCATAATAAACCAACCCTGATTTCATTTTCACGTGGTGTATCTAAATAAAAAATAAAATGATAAAAGATATTAATAAATTATTGTAAATTATATATGAAATTGTCTTAAATTATATGTAAGTTTGTAAATTGGTTTTGATGAATGTGTAACAATATCAACATTATTAAACACACATAAATGGTTGAAGTTATTAACACGCGATGGATGAAATAAGCTACAACTAACAAATATAACCATAATAAATAATTATAAAGAAATGATATAAAATATTTAATATATTATAAAGCTTATTAAATATATTTTTGTATCATATATGGTTTTATTATATAATTTTATAGTGTCATAAACTATTAATAGAAACTGGGTAGGGATTTCATCTCAAAATTCACTTCTTTGATAAAAAAATTCTTTTAAGCACCACATTTTATTTTGATTGCATGAATTTGGAATAATTGATATTTAATATCATAGATTAAATTTATTTATTGTTTTTATATTTAACATAAATTTGTCTATCCATCTATTTCCTTAAAATTATTTATACTAGAACATTTCTTAAGTCATAGGGGTTTTCATCTTTAAATCATCCATTTGAGATATGTTTGGTATTATGAAACTAATTTCATTTACATAGTGTATATTGTTCATATTATAGATACAATATCGTTTATTTTATTTTCATAATAATGTTTTAATTTCAATTACAACACTACTCATTCAATGTGCTTTGATTAGAGTGGTACACAAGAAATAAGGGACATGGAAACTGAATCTTAGTTCTTTGAGTTAAATAATTTATTATTTGATCTTTATTTTGCAAAATCATTAAATTATTAACTTTGTTCTCTATTTAATTCTTGGGAAAAAAATTTACAATTATTTCTATTTTCAGGAATATTTTTATTTTCACTTTTCAAAAAATGAATCATTTTTAGAATATACATGAAACTATGAAGTTTTGAATGATGAATCTAATTCTTTTTCAAAAACCCTTTTTCATGATTTGTTTTTCATTGTGACTGATATCTAGTTCGGTTAAGTTTAATATTTCACCATATATGTTCTATAATTATATGAATGTTTTGGGTTATAATTTTATTGATAGAAATTTTTTTGGTGATGGTTATATTTTATACAATTATAAAACAAATATTATGTTTGTGGGTTATTTATTATATGTGAATGATATATTCTAAGATATTCTATGAATCCCACCTTTTTAATGGGTTATTTAATATATTTAATGATTTTTATTAGGTTATTTTTTGAAATCAATTTAATTTCCATGTGTTATTTATGATGTGAAAAGTGAATGATTTTAAAGTGGCATAAATATGTATTGATCTGTGATGGGTGATGTGTGGTTCCATTATAAACCAAGGAAGAGTGGTTCCATTATAAAACATGAACATATGGTTCCATTAAAACCAATGACCGGTGGTAACATTATAAAAATTATATGTATGGATCTGTTATATAGAACAATTTATTAGTTAAGAGTTTATTTCTCATGAGATACGTATTCGTGAGTATATTCTATTTTCATATATGAATAAACACAAACAGTGTAGCTCATGAAAGTAATTTATAACTATGAATTCATTTATATATTTAAATTATATTATTTAGTATGATCTTATTTTCTTATGATTCATGATTTATCTAATATTATTTTAAGACATCTTGTAGATATTTTATTTCCATGTTAATCATTTGAGTATTTATGGTCGTATGCCTGGTATTTTGAAGCTCACTTATGTTTTATGGTTATCTATACTGATTTTATGATATTTATCTTATGATCATGTTTTTACTAATTCTTTTGAACTCAACATGGATGATCTACTTATACACCCCTTACTAAGTAGTTTATCTCATACCTTAACCATTATTTCATTCCCCTGGTTAAGTGATTGAGTCTTACAAATGTGGTATATAGACGATGGTTCAGTATAGCCACTATAAGATGATGTTATCTTACTTATTGTAAATTAATATTATTATATAGCTACTATCCAAATAGAGTAAACCATTCAGTCCATGAAAATTATTATTTATGAATTTTTTTTATCACGTAATTTTTTTAAATAAAAACATGTTTATCTTGGGTCAATGTTTTTGTTTTTAGAGTATAGTGTTAGTTCATTTTAGAGAATAGAGAATATATGTTTGAAATTAAGGAATATATCCTTAATAGATGTCCCTAGAAATGGGACTAAGTATAAAATGATATCATAATAATATTTTCATAGTCTTGGGTAGATGGTTTTCCCATGAGATATATTAATGTCTATATACTACGAGTGGATAATGTTGTATAACAAATTATCCTAGTGGTAATCACCCTAAAACTGGTTAGTTGAGCAATGAATTAGTCATAAACCAAATGTATGATTATAGGGAATAAGACTACCCAACTGATTTTACATCCCTGATGGATATACTTTTGAGGAATATACACTCTTTATAAACCACAGTGATGGATTGTTCTCCTATTAAAATTGATAAATTAGGTAGATGAGTGAAATATAACCCAACATAATGTAACCAGGATCATACAATGATTTTTTAGGTTAAACCAAATGAATAATAGGTCAATGTGATAATGTGAAACAAAAAGATGTTTCATGGTTGGATTCATTTTTTAAGTAAGATAATATCCTTTTATTGTTACCGTTTCGTCACCTATGTAGACCCTTTTGGATTAATTAATGTTCATCCACTAGAATGAAACATGGTTTTTTAGGGAAACAAGGTTATTACCTTAATGAAAATCCCATTAGAATGGTATATTGAATGTGAAACCATGTAATTCTTATAAAATAACTATCATGAAATACTATTGGCAATGTAATTATAGTCAAATTCTACGAAACACCAAAAAAATAAGTTTCATTAAATATCATTTGAAAAATATGATGAAGGAAAGAACAATCAATTGACTATATGTAACAAATTTCCATAGAAACATCACATGAAGTTCGTCAAGTGGTCTAGAAGATTCCTTACTTATGGAAGAGGAAGTAAACAAGCTTAAAACTATTATAGTAAAATTAAGAATCTAGTTAGCCTGATTGGAGTAGAAACAATTTCTATAAAAGCACCACTATTCATATAATTCCTTTACTATGGAATTCTTTGATAGTACTAAATAAAGTGTAATACATCCAATGATTATAATAAATATAGGCCTGAAAAAACACTACAACCAATGGAAGAAGGTGGATAACGTTCAATAAATTCAATTAAGGTAGATTGTGATAAATACATCATTAGATATAAAATTATGGATATAGGAACTTTATTCTAGATATTATAATTTTCCTAAAATGTTTTCTCAATATAACACATTGATGGTTTTTAGAAAATAAAATACAATGTTTTACATAGGATGGGTTTTTATACTTTTTGTTTATAAGAATATAAATCTCAGTAAATTTCATTTGTATATATTTTATTTAATAAATTAACTAATTAAATATATAATATATACTCATAAATAATGTTTATATTACTCAAAAAATCATCACTTTTAAAATTGATAGGGGAGAAAATAACAAGAGACTTTTGTAGAGTGATCCTAACACCCCTACAACAACAAATGATAATAATGAATCATCTTCATCTTCTTCCATCAATTAACCACCTTGGTTTTTAGGCTTATATGATTCAATAGAATATTATAGCACTATGATAATGTTGGTTTTTGAATTTAATACCCCTCTACCACAATCTCCACATGAAATAGTGTTTATGATAAAATGATATTTCCTAGTAACATTGGGAAAATTTGTAATTTTGAAATTAGGTTTGATAACCTTAAACACATGATGCCATGTAGTTTATATTGTAAACTGTTTATATCATTTAAGGTCCTATTTTGAAATCAGAAATTACACCTAGAAAGGATGTGGTGAGGCATGAATCCCTTAAAAATCTTTAACAGAGAGGGTTTTATAAAGTTGACAACACATGGATTGGTGGAACAAGCTGTTGAATATATGGGTGGCTATGTGTTGAGGTTGTAAAAATAGATGAGGAATAATATTGGGAAGTATTCAACTAGTATATTATAGATAGAGACTCTATAAATATACTAGAGTGTCCTGAACATGAAACTCAATGAGACTTATAATGAGGGGTTCATTCAGAGTAGGGTTCATCATTTGGTGGCGTCCTTCCAGTGACACCACCAAATTGTTTAACCATGGGTTATGGGAGATAGGTGTGTATGGTTTGGAAGCTATAAATATTCTTAATTAGAGTTTATTTATAAAATAAATTTCCTAAAATCAATCTTTATTGATTGGAACTAAGAACTTAATGAAAAATAAAATATGTTTTAACCCTAAACCATGAGAGGTATTCAATTGAAATAGATTGAAGGAAACACAATATTAGGATTATTATTATTATTATATAGACATTAATTATACATCATTATAAAATTAAATATTGTGTAATATTATAGATACCCTTATCTAAACTCATTGTTAAGTATTAATTGAAATTGTAAGGATGTTATTTATTTGGGGGGTGCAATGACCTGAGATTTTAGATCATGTTAAAATATTTATTCAATGCTTGATAAAATTAATTTCATAAAGAAAACTAGTGTAAAAACGAAAATATTATAAATTAACATTATTATTTAACCTAAAAAGGAAATAATTTGAAAAACATTATCTTTTGAATAAAAATAGTTAATATGAGTTAATGTTAAAAAAATTTATTTTCAATAAAAGATATTTTAATCATTTTTTTTATTATCCCATTAAAAGGAAAATTTTAAAATTATAAAATTTAAAATTTGATATAATAATCCTCATTTTTGAATTAATAATATCAAATTTCACTTATTATGGATTTTAAACGTTTTATAAAAAATTTATTTTTTATTCGAAAATTGAGTGATTTGTGAAAATTATAAATTCCATGATTTTACCACTATTTATGAATAACATATTATAATTAAAAACCATTATATTAATTAATAATGTAATTAAGTAATATAATTATATATTTGATAATATTATTTTTATATAGAAAACTTATTCTAAATAATTCTAGAACTAGAGTAAAATGTGACCTTAATATAAAAACTATTTTCAGTATTCTCATGAATTAATGTTTTCTTAAAGTAAGGATTGGTTTTAGATCTCCATGGAATTATTGTACGTTTTTATGTTTATAATAAATCTATTTATGGATTTTTAATCATCAAACATGATAATTTTATCATATATATAAATTTAAAAGAATAATATCGTTATATTTTCTACAAATCTATTTTACACATTTCAATGTTTTTATTTTAAAAATAACATTTCAGACCTGTAGAAATTTTATTTGATAAATTGGTATTAAAAATAAATATATAATGATTAAATATATTTAATATGTTCATTTTTTTATTTTTATTTATGATCAATTACTATGAATAAAAATTAAATATCACAATAAATGTAATGGGGGAATATTGAGTTTAACCTAGTGTTAATGTTCTAAAACCTCTAAAAACCTTATTTTAATTTAATTTTTTTATCTCTCGATCTAACCATGAAATTTTTACCCTACAATTGTTTCCATTTTGTGTCCTTATGACCTTGAAAAGGAATAGGAATTATTTATTAGTGTAATGGATTTTCTAAATGTTTCCTTACATTAACTTATAAAAATATATAGTTCAACCCTTAAAAGATACACATGACCTTCGAATTACTAATTTAAACTATAAATATTTCTCTACCTATAAAAATATATCATGAACATAATACCTTGTTCAGTCATATTTATTGCAATACCTTCAATTTCAAGGAAACATTCATGGAAGGAAGATGCCTCCAATGAAAGTGTTATCTCTTTCTTATGTTATTATTTGTAATATTACTCTTCCAAAAATATTACCACCATAATAATATGATTAATTATGTATCATTAGTATAATGATATGCTTTTATATTAAATTTTCAACCCATATTTATTCATTCCTATCAAATTTTAAACACAATGGAACATTATTCATGTGTGTCCACCACTAGTGCAGAAAACGTTTTTTACGTCACCATTTTTTACGTCGGTTATATAAAACCGACGTCATAATATGTAAAACAAGGTTTTTTACGTCGGTTAAGAAATAACCGACGTAAAAACCTGTGTTCGGTACACATTTAACGTCGGTTATACAAATAACCGACGTTATTAATCTCGCGGCTTCGTTTTTTACGTCGGTTATTTTTATAACCGACGTAAAAAACGCGGTTTTCGAAGGCCCTTTCACGTCGGTTATTGAATAACCGACGTAACAAACGCGGTTTTTGAAGGCTTTTTGACGTCGGTTATAAAATAACCGACGTAAAAAAAGAATCCGCAGATGTTTTTGACGTCGGTTATTCCATAACCGACGTAAAAAAACGCGGATTTTGAGCCATTTTTTACGTCGGTTATTATATAACCGACGTAAACAATGAATCGGAGGAAGTTTTTTACGTCGGTTAGTGAAATAACCGACGTTATAAATGTTTTTAAAACAATTATCACGTCGGTTATTGAATAACCGACGTGATAACTCAATTAAAAATTTACCCAGACCCGTGGATTGTCATTCGCGAGTTTACCTTCGACAGTCGCGACTCGTCTCTCTCGCGCGTAAACTCGAATCGGCTCGTCCATTTCGTTGGTTTAGATTCGTTTTGCGATCATCGTTTCTCATATTTAATCTCCTCGGATCAATCATCTAAACTCGCAGCACTCAGGTAATCCTCCCACTCGTTCTTTTTTTTTTCGCGGATAGTAAATATATATGTGTTGTGATTTTTTTGTTGAAACTAGCTAAGATTCTTCGATTGCGAACCCTTTTAACTCGTTTTGGCACCATAATCTTATTTATCATCCCTAGATCTATTTGTTCGACTTGCAATATTGAGTAATTTTATGATTTCACTAATTTTTCATCGTTTTCTATAAATCCCCGAGAGGGTTGGGGCGTGTCCATTTGGATGGGTTGCCCTTTTACAGTTGTTACTACTTTATTCACACACAACCATGGCATAGGTGCATGGATTTGGGGTCGGGGGGTGTCCAGGGGGGTTTACAAGGGGGTGGGTGGGTGTGGGGGGCTGTCCAAGGGTGTGGGTGGGTGTTGGGGGGTGTCCAGGGGGGTGTCCAAGGGGGTAGGGGGTGGGGGGTGGTGTCCAGGAGGGGTGGGGGGGCTGTCCAGAGGGTTGGGGGGTGTCCAGGGGGGTGTCCAAGCAGGTCGGGGGTGGGGGGTTGTGTCCAGGAGGGGTGGGGGTGCTATCTAGAGGGGTCGGGGGCTGTCCAGAGGGGTCGGGGGGTGTCCAGGGTGGTGTCCAAGGGGATGGGTGGGTGTGGGGGGCTGTCCAAGGGGGTGGCGGCCTGTCCAGAGGGGTCGGTGGGGTGTCCAGGGGGTGTCCAAGGGGGTGGATGGGTGTGGGGGGCTGTCCACGTGGGTGGCGGCCTCTCCAGAGGGTATTTGGGGTTGTCCGGGTGGGTGGGGGGTTGTCCAGAGGGTTGGGGGATGTCCAGGGGGGTGTCCAAGGGGGTAGGGGGTGGAAGGTGGTGTCCAGGAGGGGCGGGGGGCTGTCTAGAGGGGTCGGGGGTGTCCAGGGGGGTTTACAAGGGGGTGGGTGGGTGTGGGGGGCTGTCCAAGGGCGTGGGTGGGTGTTGGGGGGTGTCCAGGGGGGTGTCCAAGGGGGTAGGGGGTGGGTGGTGGTGTTTAGGAGGGGTGGGGGGGCTGTCCAGAGGGTTGGGGGGTGTCCAGGGGGGTGTCCAAGCAGGTCGGGGGTGGGGGGTTGTGTCCAGGAGGGGTGGGGGTGTTTTCTAGAGGGGTCGGGGGGTGTCCAGGGTGGTGTCCAAGGGGATGGGTGGGTGTGGGGGGCTGTCCAAGGGGGTGGCGGTCTGTCCAGAGGGGTCGGTGGGGTGTCCAGGGGGGTGTCCAAGGGGGTGGATGGGTGTGGGGGCTGTCCAAGGGGGTGGATGGGTGTGGGGGCTGTCCAAGGGCGTGGGTGGGTGTTGGGGGGTGTCCAGGGGGGTGTCCAAGGGGTAGGGGGTGGGTGGTGGTGTTTAGGAGGGGTGGGGGGGCTGTCCAGAGGGTTGGGGGGTGTCCAGGGGGGTGTCCAAGCAGGTCGGGGGTGGGGGGTTGTGTCCAGGAGGGGTGGGGGTGCTTTCTAGAGGGGTTGGGGGGTGTCCAGGGTGGTGTCCAAGGGGATGGGTGGGTGTGGGGGGCTGTCCAAGGGGGTGGCGGCCTGTCCAGAGGGGTCGGTGGGGTGTCCAGGGGGGTGTCCAAGGGGGTGGATGGGTGTGGGGGGCTGTCCAAGGGGGTGGATGGGTGTGGGGGGCTGTCCAAGTGGGTGGCGGCCTCTCCAGAGGGTATTTGGGGTTGTCCGGGTGGGTGGGGGGGCTGCCCAGAGGGTTGGGGGATGTCTAGGGGGGTGTCCAAGGGGGTAGGGAGTGGGGGTGGTGTCCAGGAGGGGTGGGGGGCTGTCCAGAGGGGTCAGGGGGTGTCCAGGGGGGTTTACAAGGGGGTGGGTGGGTGTGGGGGGCTGTCCAAGGGTGTGGGTGGGCGTTGGGGGTGTCCAGGGGGTGTCCAAGGGGGTAGGGGGTGGGGGTGGTGTTTAGGAGGGGTGGGGGGGCTGTCCAGAGGGTTGGGGGGTGTCCAGGGGGGTGTCCAAGCAGGTCGGGGGTGGGGGGTTGTGTCCAGGAGGGGTGGGGGGCTGTCCAGAGGGGTCGGGGGGTGTCCAGGGGGGTTTACACATCGATTTGTTTTATATTTCAAAATTGTTATATTCAAATTATGATTTTTTTCATATAAACATATATTTGTCTTATCTAAAAAATATATATATTTTTGCTATTTTTTATAGGTAATAATGAGTCGAAGTTGGATTACGGCACATCGAATGAGCAATGAATATGAGGAAGGTGTTGATGCCTTTTTGGAATTTGCTAAACGAAATGTTCCAAGTAGTGACATTTTTTTCTGTCCATGCCTGAAATGTCTGAATATGAAGAAGTTGAAAAGTAGAGAGATAAAAGATCATCTGATTTGTCATGGTTTCAATCCGAGTTACAACCCTTGGATTTGGCATGGCGAAACTGGACAGAATGTCACTGATGATAATGAATCGCAAGATGGTAACTCCGATGGAATTGATGAAATGATTCGCGATATTGTAGTAGAACAAATTGAGATAGAACCGAGAGTTGCACGTCTATATGGTGATGCCGAAAAACCATTATATCCTGGTTGTACAGATTTTACGGTTTTGTCGGCGGTGTTAAGATTGATTAACCTGAAGGCGAAACATGGATGGAGTGACAGAAGTTTTACAGAGCTGCTACAATTGATGAAAGACATTCTTCCAAAAGATAACGATCTTCCAGATTCACATTATAAGGCCAAAACAATATTATGCCCGATGGGATTGGGATACAGGAAAATACATGCATGTCCGAATGACTGCATTATATATAGGAAGGAATATGAATTTCTGAAAGAGTGTCCCAAATGTGGGACATCACGGTATAAGGTGAAAGAAAAATCACAAGCTGATGTAGAGATTACAAAGCTCCCTTCAAAGGTATTTTGGTATCTTTCTATAATTCCTCGTTTCAAACGTTTATTTGCTAATTCACATGATGCAAAAAGGTTAAGATGGCATGCTGATGAGAGGGTATGTGATGGAAAAATACGTCATCCAGCTGATTGTCCACAATGGAAGAAAATTGATGCCCAGTACCCTACATTTGGAAATGAAATTAGAAATCTGAGACTAGGCTTGTGCACAGATGGAATGAATCCATACCGAACCCTCAGTAGCACACATAGTTCATGGCCTGTTTTATTGGTAATTTACATCCTCTCTCCTGAAGTTTGTATGAAGCGCAAATATGTCATGTTGAGTATCATGATCTCTGGTCCAAAGCAACCCGGCAATGATATTGATGTATACTTGTCACCGCTGATTGATGATTTGAAACTTTTATGGGCTGATGGTATTAGGGTGTATGATTCTTATAAAATGGAATATTTTCAACTGCATGCAGTGCTTCTATTCACTATAAATGACTTCCCAGCATATGGAAATTTTTCTGGATACAGTGTTAAAGGGCATAAAGCATGTCCAATTTGCGAACAACAGACGTCATATTGTCAATTGCATCATGGGAGGAAAACAGTGTACATGGGTCATCGAAAGTTTTTGCCTATGGATCACCCTTATAGAAGACTAAAAAAGGAATTCAATGGCTCACAAGAATTTGATACTGCACCTCAACCTTTATCCCCAGAATTGTATTTTGAGAGGGTGAAAAACCTTGATGTGACATTGGGAAAGACACAGAAATCTGGTAATGATAGACATATTTGGAAGAAAAGGTCAATATTTTTTGAGCTACCATATTGGAGGTATCATGAAGTCAAACATAATATTGATGTCATGCACGTGGAGAAGAATATCTGTGATTCTTTGATCGGAACATTGCTAGATATTAAAGGAAAGACAAAAGATGGGTTGAATGCAAGGTTAGACCTACTGTCAATGGGAATACGTTTAGAGTTAGCTCCCACTCCTAAAGGAAGACGAACATTTCTTCCCCCGGCTTGTCATACATTATCGAAGAGGGAGAAAAGTAGCTTCTGTCAGTGTCTTCATGATATCAAAGTGCCTCAAGGTTATTCTTCAAATGTAAAAAATTTTGTCTCATTGAAAGACTTGAAGTTGATAGGTATGAAATCACATGATTTTCATATCATGATGCAACAAATTCTACCAGTTGCACTGCGTGGAATATTGCCCATCCGTGTCAGAAAGACTATAATGAGGTTGTGTTATTTTTTCAATTCAATTTGCAACAAGGCGATTGATGTGAATGCTTTGAACATTTTGGAAAAGGATGCAATTATTATACTTTGTCATTTGGAAATGTATTTTCCTCCAACTTTTTTTGATATGATGGTGCATTTACTGATTCATCTGGTTCGAGAAATAAGGCTTTGTGGACCTGTATATCTTCGTTGGATGTATCCTTTTGAAAGGTATATGAAAATATTAAAGGGATATGTTAAAAATCCATATCGACCTGAAGCCTCCATTATTGAAAAGTATATTTCTGAGGAGGTAGCAGAGTTTTGTACGAGTTACTTGGCTACGGCGCAACACATAGGTTTGCCTCCATCTCGCCATGAACGGGTTAATAATGAGGGAAAGGGGATTCGTGGCTTGAAAGTCAAATCACTGTCAGCTGAACATATGAAGAAGTTAGAATCATACATCTTGAATAACATAGCTGATGTTCAACCGTATATCACATTGCATATTAATGAGTTGAAACAATGTCATCCAAAGAAGAAAGAAATGTGGATTTTGAATGAGCACAACAAAACTTTTTTGCCATGGTTTAAAAAGACCTTGCTTGGTAGATCAGATGTATCAGAGACATTAAAATGGATAGTGGGTGGTCCATCTTTAAATGTGATAACATGGTCCGCTTATGACATTAATGGCTATACATTTCATACGAAAGCTCAGGACAACAGAAGTGCAGTTCAGAATAGTGGTGTATTGGTGTTTGCAGAAGCAATGCATTTTTCGAGTGCTAAGGACAGAAACCCAATTTCGGCATCAAGTGCATATTATGGAGTGATTGAAGACATATGGGAGGCTGATTACTTTAAAATTAAAGTTCCCGTTTTTAACTGTAAATGGTTTATCGGTAACAACAGTGTCAGACACGATGAATTTGGAATGACACTTGTTAATCTGAATAGATTGGAAGACACAGCTGATTCTTTTATAATGGCAACACATGCCAAACAAATTTTCTATGTAGTAGATCAATCAGATATGCAGTGGGCTGTTGTTTTACAAGGGAAAAACCAATATGTTGGTGAGGATGAATTTGATGAAGATGCTGATTTATGTGAGATCCCTACTTCCATGGAAAGATTAACAGAACATAATGATGAGTATGTTGAAGACATGGTTTGTGCCATTAGGAACGATCACGACGAAGGAATTTGGGAAAACAATCCAACTGTACATTCCTAAAATTACAGGTAACACAAGTATATATCTTGTTTACATTTAGTTTTTTCATATAATGTTAGATACTGTAAATTTTTTACTTATTAAAATATGTATCAAACCAAAACGATAAAACAATAAAAACCGTAAAGAGGAGAAGTCCTGCGCGCACCGGCAACCGGTCCTCTCTGTCTGTACCACCGGCCGGCCGCTGGCTCACCACCGGCCGGCCGGTGGTTCAGACAGAGAGCCTTCCTCTCTGTCTGGATCACCAGCGGCCGGCCGGCCGGTGGTGAGCCAGCGGCCGGCCGGTGGTACAGACAGAGACAGAGCCTCTCTGTCTGGATCACCAGCGGCCGGCCGGTGTTGAGCCAGCGGCCGGCCGGTGGTTCAAACAGAGAGGAAGGCTCTCTGTCTGGTCCACCGGCCGGTCGCTGGATCACCACCGGCCGCCCGGTGGACCAGACAGAGAGCCTTCCTCTCTGTCTGGATCACCAGCGGCCGGCCGGTGAGGAGCCAGCGGCCGGCCGGTGGTTTAGACAGAGAGGAAGGCTCTCTGTCTGGTCCACCGGCCCGCCGGTGGTGATCCAGCGGCCGGCCGGTGGTCCAGACAGAGGAAGGCTGTCTGCTCCACCGGCCGGCCGGTGGTGAGCCAGCGGCCGGCCGGTGGCATCAGTGAGTCCACTTTTCAGCTTTCTTATGCCAACTCCTTGGCAACATTTTGCCTGTGTTTACCATGTTTATCATTGTTTAACATGCTTATCATATTACCGATGTTTACTATTATGTAATTTAGTACACTTTTCTATTTGTGAACTAATGTTTGTTTTTTTGATTTGAAGGAAAATGACAGATCAATCAGTTGATCAGCCACATGATTCTGGAGATGAGCATATTGGTCATACATCTGGGGAGGAACATTCACATGCTCCTATTACGAAAAAGAGTTCAAAGGTTGGTAAGAGTGGGTGCACACGTTTACCAAAATTATCACTTGCCCGTACGAAGGAGGAGAGGATAGTCGTGGAGTTTGATGAGGATGATCTTCCTAGAGGTCCAAATGCTAAAGATTTTAAGGGTTTTGTAGCAACTCAGGCTAAGAGCAAAGTAAGCATTCTTTATGATGATTGGAGAAGTGTGGATAAGGCGATAATTTCTCAGCTGTGGGAGACCATTTTGGTAAGATCTTTTGCTATTGTTTGACTGTTCTTTAAATGTTTCTAGTATATATAATATTTTTAACCTCTTTTTTATCAGATGACATTTGATATTCCTGACACTGGAGGAGTCAGGAAGAAATGCTTATCGTTGGCTGCTAGGAGATGGAGGAATTTCAAATCAACCCTCTCATCTGATTTCATTTATGGTCATAGGAGTCGTGAGAATCCATGTCGTATATATCCTTTTATAGATGAAGACACATGGAGACAATTTTTTGAAAGTAGAAGAAAAGAATCATTTTTGGTAAGGGCAATGTAAACTTTTATAAGCTTTCTTATATAAATGATCTTATTATTGTTTTGTTAATGATTACTTATTCTTAATTTACAGCAAACAAGGAAAGCTCATCAAGAGATCCAATCTAAAAATGTATACCCTCATAGTTTATCTCGGGGAGGGTATGCATTATTGGAAGAACAAATGATGGCAGAAAAATTTCAACAACTAAGAGCTGAGTCTTCAATCTCTGGAGAGGTGGCCCCTCCATCCCCTCCATCTAGACATGAGAAATGGAAAAGAGCTCGGAAGGGCAAAAAAGGACAATATCTTTCGGAAGAATCGAGACTCGTAGTTGAGAGGATTGTAAGATATCTATTTTATTTATTTAAGTTTACTATTTTCGTCATATATTTCCAATCATTATAGAAAAGTTCAATTAATTATTACAGGACTCTCTTGAGGAGCAGAGTTCACAGGGGACATTTACACCATCTGGGAGGGAAGATATTTTATCTGTGGCATTGGGAAAGCCCGAACATCCTGGCCGTGTAAGAGGATATTCGGCAGGTGTATCGGTAAGAAAAGTGTTGCCACGTTCCTCAACTTCTAACGTTGAGGGAGTTTATAAAAAAAAATAGAATCGTTGGAGGCTGAAGTCCATAATATTAATGCGACAATGGAGGACAAGATTAGAGCATCGGTGCAGTTAATGTTTGCAGACTTGCAAAGTCAATTTCAGGGTGCAGCTCCCACTCCACCTCTCCCAGTAGCTCCCACTCCCCCACCTCAGCCTGCGGACCCCATTTTTGATCCTCCTCCTCCGCCGCAGCTACCTACTTATTGTGAGTTGTATGTTGATGATCCTCAACATCATATAGTTGCATATGGGATGGTATATTGTATAGGAGATACAGTTCATCATCAACAGTTAGAGGTAGAGAATCAGAGGGTCACTGTACAGGATATTATAGATAGATCAGCTCGGATACCATTACCTACAGATGAGGTGACGACAGTTGGACATAGTATCGGCCATTTTTTACTTTGGCCATCCAGACTTCTTCGACTCATTACCATAGAGGTATGGATGTTATATCTTTTATTTTATATTTTTATTAATGTTTTATCATTTGAAAACTAATATATTTTTCAATTTATTTTTACAGGAATACTTCAAAGGTAAAGAAATACTGTATAGACAACAACAAAGACAGATAGCTATGACATCAGATGCAGATACTAGCAGTCTTGACAAATTGTCAAGATATTCAAATTTGTTGGCGGATCATTATGACTTTACAATGGAAGCTCATGTCTGTGGACGTGAACTATGTGTGGGGATTATGAAAAGTGATATCATGGAGTTTGTCACTGGAGATAAGATGGGCATCAACGTGGTGCAAATTTTTATCATGTAAGTCTTAACTCCTTTTCCTTGCGTTATATTTATTAAAAATGTATACTTATGTCTGCTTTGTATTAGGTATATGTATAAAATTTGTGAGAGGAATGAGCTGACAGATGTATATGGATTCATGGACCCACAATTGATTTCCCCTGAAGCATGTGCATTGGATGAGGAACAAAGAATGCTTTATATTGCTGATAGATTTGAAAAGAATGTAATCACACAGTGTTGGATGATGCCTTTTTGTGAGAGGTATGAAACACATCCCTCTCAAAGAGTTAATTATATTTTAACATAAAAAACCACTAACGTTAAATTTCCTTTTCTCAGGGATCATTGGATGTTAGGGGTTTTTTGCCCTAGGGAGAAAACACTTTATTGGATATGCTCTCTCCATGATGATGTGCGAGAAAGTTTTAAGAATATATTGGAAACGTAAGTTTCAATTTCACAATAGTTTTATATATTATAATGAATTTTAAATTTACCCCATTCGTATTATTTTCTAACAGGGCATGGGTCCACTTTCGAAAAAGCGCAAAGAAAAGGAATTACAAGATCAAATATGTACATGCGAAGGTAAATATCCATTTATAATTTGTACATTTTGATTTATTACATAAAAATAATATATTGAATTTACACTCATTCAAACAGAAATGTCATGAGCAACAAGGCATCATCGAATGCGGATATTACATGTTAATATTTATGTATGAAATAATAACAACTGGGACAGTTCTGAGTTTTGACCTGGTAAGATTTCCTCTTTCTAATAATATTTCAATTTGATTTATTCATTATACACGTTGACTACTATCCTTTTCCTTTGTAGCTTTTTGATGACCCTCAACCCTTTACTGCTGAAGATATCAAACACTTACAAGTGGAGTGGTCAAATTATTTTACAGGTTCGATTGACTTTTAGTTGTTTGTAATGTGAAATGTAATTTTGAATATTGTCAATGTAATTGTGTATTTCGTAGTCGTTTAGGTTGGATTTAGTTTTTTTTGAAGTTGACATTGTAAGTTTTGAATGTTATATAAGTGAATGTTTAATTTTTCTCTACTTCTTGTTTTGGTCTACTGTTGATGGTTTTTCTGGTCTGGATTTTGGTATGGGGGGAGAGGTTCCAAGGGGGTGGGTGGGTGTTTGGGGGGTGTCCAAGGGATATGGGAGGGGTGTCCAAGGTGTGTTTGGGGCTGTCCTAGGGGTCGGGGGGGGTGTAAATGAGGGTGGGGGTGTCCAAGGGGTGGGGGGTGTCCAAGGGATATGGGAGGGGTGTCCAAGGTGTGTTTGGGGCTGTCCAAGGAGTCGGTTGGGTGTCCAAGTGGTGGGGGGGTGTCCAAGGGATATAGGAGGGGTGTCCAAGGGGTGTTTGGGGCTGTCCAAGGGGATGGGGGGGTTTCCAAGGGGTAGGGGGGGTTTCCAAGGGGTAGGGGGGTTTCCAAGGGGTAGGGGGGGTTTCCAAGGGGTCGGGGGGGTGTCCAGGGGGTGGGGGGCTGTCCAGTGGGTGGGGGGGTGTCCAAGGGGTGGGGGGGTGTCCAAGGGATATGGGAGGGGTGTCCAAGGGGTGTTTGGGGCTGTCCTAGTGTTCGGGGGGTGTAAATGAGGGTGGGGGGGCTGTCGAAGGGGTGGGGGGGTGTCCAAGGGGCAGGTTGGGTGTAAATGAGGGGGGGGTGTCCAAGGGGTCTGGGAGGGCTGTCAAGGTGTGGGGGGGTGTCCAATGGGTGTTTGAGGCTGTACTAGGGGTCTTGGGGGTGTCCAAGGGGTGGAGGGTGTCCAAGGGATATGGGAGGGGTGTCCAAGGGTTGTGGTGGGGCTCCAATGTGGTGGGGGAGGGCTGGCCAGGTTGTTAGGTGGGTATAGATGAGGGTGGGGTTCAGTTGGGGCTTGGGGGAGGGCTGGCATGGTTATTTTTGTTTGGTTTCTGGTTGCTTTTTGGTGAGAGCAGTGCAATTATTTAAAAAAAAAAAAAAATTCTTTCACATCGGTTATAAAATAACCGACGTGGTAAATAAATCGGTAGGGGTTTATCACGTCGGTTTTTTCTAGAACCGACGTGATAAACCTTTCCCGGGGATTTTATCACGTCGGTGCTTAGTATAACCGACGTGATAAAAGGCCTGGGAATCGATTTACCACGTCGGTTATTGAATAACCGACGTGCTAAAACGTTTCCCAGGCCTTTTTATCACGTCGGTTTCCTAAATAACCGACGTGGTAATAGGCCAGGGGAAGGGTTTATCACGTCGGTTATGACATAACCGACGTGATAAACGATATCCCAGGCCTTTTATCACGTCGGTTTAGGGAATAACCGACGTGATAAAGCCCCCCGCACATATTTATCACGTCGGTTATTATATGAACCGACGTGATAACCACCGTGAAGTTAGGGATATTACGTCGGTTTTAAATAACCGACGTAAAAAACGTTATTTATAACGTCATCCGTATTAACGTCGCCTAAAAACCGACGTAAATAATAAAAAATAACCGACGTAAAAAACGTTTTCTGCACTAGTGCACGGACTACCGCCTCTACGAATAGTCATTTTTTGTTATGGTTTTAATTATTTATCTAAATTTATTAAAATCAGGTTAAAAATTATAAAAACATAAAAATTATGTCATTATAATAATTTTTGTAATTAAATAATGTTAATAAAAACAACTCCTTAACCATACTCACCAATCTAGTTTAATCATTTTTGAGTTCTGGTCAGTTTAACAACCTACAGAAGAAATTATACAAAAATATTTTATGGGTGACCATGAAAACATAATTACTAATATAAATATAGTATAATAATAATAACATTAATGTGTTCACTAACATCGCCAAAAGAAGCCAAAACTTATTCCATTTTCACACAACATAACTAAAAAAATAATTAAATTATATAGGATATTTAAAAATAATTGTAAATTATGTATTAAATTAACATTAATGATATATTAATTATGTTCTTGGTGAAATATAATTTTTTATGATATCAACATTATAAAACATGAGAAAACATTTATTGTTTTTAACACCCGATGGTTGAAATAAGTTATAACTAACCACTATACACCTAATAAATGATTATAAATTAGGTATATAAAAGTTAAAATATAAGAATAAGGTTATTAAATAGATTTTCTATTAATATGTAGCTTTTTACATGAGGGTAGAGTGTTATCAACTGAGAAAGGGTATGTGTTTCTTGACAAAAGTCGCTTTTTTTTGTGAAACATTCTCTTTTATACACCTAGTTTATATAAAATGGTGTAAATTATGACAATTTGATATTAAAAATACTATATTACTTTTAGTTATCTTTTTATGAACAAATTCAAGATCACAATCTCTTTACTTCAAAGGTGTTTACTATAACATTTATTATATTTTAATGGTCTTCCACTCATGTTCCTATCATTGAGACATGTTTGGTATTATGAATCTAATTTTATTTATTTAGTTTTATTGAATATTTTATAGATACCAAGTAATGAGTTATATTTTAATAATGGTATTTAATTATTAATTTTACGATCAATATTTCAAGGGGTTTTGATTTATGTGTTGCTCAATCTAGAAGGTACTCAAAAAATCAAACACATCTCTATAAGTTACAAAACACTATTTTTGAACTGAATTTTTCAAAAACCTTCAACGTTAAATTATTTCATATTTTTATTTATAAGGGAAAAGAGATTTTAAAAATTTACATTTTAATAAAATTATTTCTTTCCATTTTATTTTAAAAACAAAGGATCCATTTTGAAAAGAAACATGTAACTACATATTTTATAATGATGGTTTTTCCAAAATCTATTTTAATGATCCTATTTTCATTATGATCTATCCCCAATGAAACGTTGATCTAGACATTTTCTATCCCAAATGGATGTTTATTTAGAGAAGAGGCACCTAAGTGTACAATCTCTTTAATTGGGACATTGATCTAGACACTATCATCATCAATTGTATGATAATGGACCGTGCTACACACTAGGTTTGATACTCTTGGGGGTATGCTATGGATATTAAAAAAACTCATAACAAACTATCATGATGAATATAATTATATGATGGTAATGGATGACATAGGATAAACCTATGATTTCATTGATTTAAATTAAGGAAACATGATTTGGACAACCTATATTTTGTGTTTTCATGATTATGTTGTTTTCCACTTTGATTAGTGTTACTCATTGTATGATGTTTTTATTATTCATTGGTGGAAACCATAAGAATCTAAGTTAAAATTGAATGTGAGAAAAAAATACTAATGATCATAAAAATTTTATGATGATTGTCGTGAATGATATTAGGGTTATTCCTAATCTGTTACCAAGGTGTTTTAAACACATTCCTTAGGGTGTACCACCCACACAAGCTTATTATTTACTAACGGTGCATTAGACCCCACATTCCCTCTTTCCAATGGCTGGAAAAATTGATCACTCATAAAAGAAATATTTTGGGACATACCTCACACTAAGACAGGGGTGAATCGGTGTTGGAGAATTCTTAAATCAATTCATCCTTTTAATCCCTATACCTCCTGACCTATTAGGATCTTTATTTGCGTATTCTCTTTTCCCTGTCGCATGCAATAATAGAAAGCAGTAAAAGTATGCACATGATATTTTTAAAAGGTTCACCACTCAATAAGAGAACATATTCCCTTTCCATGCATGGGAATTACCATTTCATGGATTCTCCACCATAATATAATATGCTATTATAGTCGTTGACTAGGAAAACAATCCTCTAGTCAGTATGGGTCCCTACACTTTGGGGGGGGGAGATAATCTGCTTACAACGTTCGACAAGTAGGATATACAAATACACATATCGATTCGTTATACTGCCTCTGAGGATATTCTTCATCCATTGTGAATAACATTGGTTCTTCTCTTGGCCTTATTTAGTGCTCTTCTCTTGATAACTTGCAAAGAAGTAGACAAGCAATTATTCCATCTTTCTTTCTCTTCTTCTCTAGTGAAACACCAACTGCACTAGACTTATTCTTTCTTCTTCTTAGTGCAACAACCAACTGCACTAAAACGTCTTCTCTCATCTCATCAAGAATCACATACACCGATGTGATTATTCATGCAATAAAGATCAGTTCACATGGAATCATATGAATTACTTCTTCTCTCTTGTCCATGAATGAATGTGAACATTCATATGACATTTATTTTGAACCTTTTCTTCCCTTTATATCTTCTTCTTATTTACACACATGGACACATTTGTTTTTTTCATTATTTATGTCACATAATGTGTACATGTGCATTCTTGTATTCATTCAATTATTCCTATTATTTTGTGAGAACACTAATGGGTATGATTATTTGAGAAACCACTCATGTCCTCATCTCCTCTTTATCTTATATGATTCAGCAAACACAAATTGGTGAAGTTTACTTTAAGCATACACACTCTCGGCCTTGACTTTTCTTCCGCTTCTTTTCTTCTCTTCCACCATGTTAGGGTGTTTCCTTACGTTTATTTGTATGAATAATCATACTCGAATGGGTGAACCCTTTTTTCTTATGAGAACTCTTTCTTCAAAAACTCAATCATGGCCTCGAGATTCCTGAAAAAAACTCATACGTGCATGCATGTGTGCTATCCTTCTCTCCCCTTCTTCATCAAAGAATTAACCCCTTCACACAGTAGGGTATGAGTAAGAGTACCATAGATGTTTATTCTTATCCTCCTGAAACCAGGATGGGAACGGGTTATATTTTTCACGCAAGGTTGTGTGGTTCTTCTTTCTGCATGAGTAGCAAAGATCTCCCTCTTTTTTAAGCTTAGTGAGAATGAATCTCAAGAATAGGGTCACAATGGTGTGGCCTTCACGAAGCACAGTGAGGTTTTTACAAAATCTATTGCTTGTTCGGGTGCCAGATCATTGCAAAGCTGTTTGAGGGTGCATAGCACCTGTCGAAGGATTGCGAGACATCTTATTCACAGAGCCTTAAAGACTCTCGGTTCTTTTCTTTCTCTTCGCGAAGGGATTCGTAGAGATTCTATGTTTTTCAAAAACACAAGTTCTCAAGAATAAGGGAGCAACATATCTTCTCATCTTGGGATCCTCCTTTTATAGGGAAGGGATACATCCTCTTCCACGATCAGATTCCACGTATATAACATTATGATTGGGGATTTGAATCCCCAAGATCATTGCGTCCATATTTTGTAGCCGAAAGTCAAGGATATTCCTCATGTCTTGGGTAATTAATTTTTAAAACACTAGATCCCATATTCATGAATGGATTCAAGATCGTGTGAAAATTCTCGTGTGTGAATCTCCCTCAAACATACACGGCACCAGAAAATCTGTTTGCCTCGACTAAACCTGGATCCTTGAGATATCGTATGCATGCAATAAGTAGATTGCATGCATTGTCTCGATTTGATCTGAAAGTCACCAGACATGGGTTTTTATCATCAACGTTGACCACGAGCATGATCCGGATGGATCAGAAGTAGTGACGACAAGAAGTGGTGTCAGATGTCTCTTCGTGCGGTCGGAGGCCGAATATGAAGCCACAACTGTTGGATGAGCTCAGATTACTCTTGGATGACCAAGATTATTATACAGGAGGTGTGATGGAGAGTTTGGTTTATATATCATGTGAGATCAGATGAGCGGCCAGGAATACCTCTGAATTTTTTAAAGCCACCCCACATGGAAATATAGACATGTATGTGACTCATTTATAATATAATATGTGGAAGCAATTGCTCATAATTCTCTTCTCTACCTCCATGTTACCTACCCATATTGTTTTCACCCTGCAGATGAACTCTTAGAGCCCACTCGGCTCCTCAGGTGCACACCTAGAACCCACTATGCACACGCTGGGGATTATACACGACCTCTATGCACCTCTTGTAGGCTGGCTCTACCTTGGCTTCCCCATGTGCACGGTCAACCCCCTGTGGTCCTACATGTGCCACGGGTTGAGTCTGGGGTAGCTTGCTCGTGGGCTGGCCCCATTTTTTTTATGTGATCCACATAAAAAATACTCAGTATGACACCGATTATACACAAAAATTCATGGCCATCATTAAACACAACATAAAAATCATGCATGGACACCCTAAATTCCAAGCCTCTTCTTCATCAAATGTCATAATTCTTTACTTTTTGAATTATCAAATCCAAAGTACTTCAATTGTCGTTAATAGGTTACTACTTCGATGTTGTACAAATTGTATCACACATGATACAAGTTCATTGAGCATTCAAGATCAATGTATCAATAGATTGATTTAAATTCTAAATTTCACTTAGTAGAGTGTCATTAACAATCATTTACATTCATTGACATCATTGAAAACAAATACAACTCAATTATTAATGTGGTACCAACAATCTACCCCTTTTTATTTGTTAGCAATACCGAAAGTTTTTTTTACTAAATTAATGTTTCAATGTGTCTTCACTTCATTCCCTATCTTAAACCATTATTTCACTTCTATCCCCCTTATTGAAAATATATACAAAGTTCATATTATAGGGGGGATAATTTCATACATACAAATTTTCCATCAATAATTTCCCTCCAAGCCTACTTGATCTATGCGTGGTGTTGAAAACAATAGAATTTGATTTAGACGACAACGATTTCGATTACCCACTGAATATGACACCTCATGAAATGAAAACTCATGTACTTGTCTTCAAGGGTTTTCCACTTGCATTCCTAGACAATAAGTGTGATATGAAATAATCAATTTGAAACTCAAGTGATCTCTCCAATAAAAGGATCAAAAGCATTCAAGTGTGATTGGAAGGATAAGTGGCCTTGGGAAACTTTCAATCTTCTTATGTCACTAATTAACTTTGTTACTGCCCTTTGTATAATAATATTTATTTTGAGTAACCCAATATTAGGGATTAGGGAATAACATACCATTTCCAATGACATTGTCCTTAGAAAATATTTAGAGTAATTAATTTTTAGACCAACTGATTTTGATACTGATTGAGATAATGTCTCTGGAAGCTTCTTCACGTGTCTCCCCCTCAAGGGAACACGTCTCGTCACTAAATCTCATGTTCTCCCCCTGATATCATGCTTCACTTTCAATTCCCTTTATGATAAGAACAAATACAATAAAAAAGATTTAAGGGAATAAGTTGGATCCTTTTTTCTTCATCAATTTGATTAACAAGGTTGAGATGATTTTCTCAACCAAGATGCTCCATTATTCACACTTTCACAATTGATCTTCAATGTGGATTGTTATTGTGTGGCCCTAAATAAATATTCCATATCGTTTTGTGTAAGTCTTCTCTCTTTAATGTATTTCAATGAACTAGAACCTCTTGGTGAAACATTCATCTTCTTGAGGAATTCTGGTTGGACTGGAGTAAATTCAAATCATCTTCTAACAGTGTGACCAGACATGTTGCACATTATAAAGAGAACTTCTTTTTATTAGTGTAGAATCTTCTTTCTATTTTTAGTAATATCTTTAGAATGTTCATCTTTATGAATTGTCATTCATTCCAAATATTTTGGCCAATCCACCAATATATCATTAGGGATTAATGAATCAATATTGGATCTTCTACATGGATTATTCTGAGTGTCATCCTTCTTAGTAGTTCTTTATGATGCACTACCCATCATCTTCTTGGATTTATAATCCAAGGACATTTCATCTTTACTTCTTGAAATCCACTTGGGAGAATTTGTTTTCACATTATTAATGTGATTTCATCCCAAGGATGCTTATTCATTATTACCCATCATCTATGGTCTTCTTGTCTTATCTGCTTTGGGTACCTATTGAAATGTACATGCCCCATTAATGTGACCACTCCTACAGCATACATCATAGATGTTATCTAACATTACAAATCTATTTGTTGTATACAGATGCTTATTGATCTGTGTATTTTCTTCTTCATATCTATATTCCCCCTATTGAGATGGGATTTATATTTTCTTTTACATTTAAGGGATTGTACCAACAATCCAGTTCATAATGCCCAAATCTATTGCGGCACCAACATTGAAAAACAATCCATGACCTCTTTCCATTTTCATTATATGGTTTCTAAATCTTCTTCATAGTATGTTCTGCATGCTGTGGGGATATATATTCTACACTATTTCCATTATCCATCATATCAATGGTGGTAGGTTTCATCTCCTTCTTCTTCATCCAAACATGTTTATAATGTTTCTTCTAACCTACACTTTTTTAGATCCAATTGTAGAAATATTATTACAGGTCGGTATGGATGACACATTTACTTTCTAAGATGCTTGTGATAGATGAATGAGTGACGCCATGATCTTTATGTCACATGGTGGAGGTATTTTGAAAGTAGAATCCTCTAATGAGCATTATGTACTAGTAGTAACTGTATCCTTCTTTTGTGGAGACTCAATATATGTCTTCTCACGGTTGGTCAACTCATCTTCCAATACTAGACATCTCATATTGACTATGACTTCTTGGTCTTAAATCATAGTCATTTTCTATTCACAATCCTTCTTTATTAATTCAAGATCATCTTCATGCATCTTTATTTTGTTTTGTAACAACTAGTCAAGTTCATTGATCTTCTTGGAGTATTATTCTAAATATAACTCCTTGATATCATTTACCATTTTCAGAAGATATTCATGTGCATGGATCTTCTATTCCAAATACTTGTTGAATCCCTCATTTTCTTCAACATATTTGATCCAATTTGAAGAACATACTTCAAATCACATCTTTGTTGCTTCAATGTCTATAAATTTTCTAGAGATCCTTGAACATTAAATTTTTTTTATTGTAATATTTTCTCGAAAATATCAGTTCCTTCTTCCATCTGAGTGATATTTTCCTACATACATTGAAATACTCCACAAAATAGGGATGTACTTTCTTCTAGAATACCATGATGAAAAATTCTTAATCATTCAACTAATATTTCATAAGATGTTGTAGATTTATCATCACTGCATGTTCTATAATTTTCAAGATGATAATAAAATGAAAATGCGCTGAAAAATATATGTTGATCAGTTGAGGTAGGAAGGATGTCAATATTTTTTGTGGGGACTTGATCTAGCTTCTCATTACTTTCTATGTCTGGAGTGTCTTCAATTTTAGCCAGATATATAGAACCAGATGCTTTCTCTTATTTAGATAAGAGGGATTTATTCCTAATCTTTATCTTCACGTTATTATTCATGTTCATCAATGTCTTGGTAGATATATCCTTCTCATCGGAGATAACTGAATCTTCACTGAATGTTCACTTCATTCCTGACTTGAGAAAGAAACACATGTCTTCAAAAGAGAATAAGTTCATTGTAGAGAATCCAACAGAGTTCAAACTGTCGCTCTAATACCAATTGAAGGGACTAGTTTGAAATATTCCTATCACTTAGAGGTGGGGTGAATTAGTGTTGGGGGATTTTTAAACCAATACAATCTTTTTATCCCTGTACTTCCTCACCTCTTAGGATCTTGATTCACTTATTCTATTTTCCCTATCAAATGAAATAATAGAAATTATTATAAATATGCACATGATATTTTTACTAGGTTCACAACTGAATAAGAGAAGCTACGTCCTTTCCATGCATAGAAATGACCAGTTCATTGATTCTCCACAATAATATGACATGATATTACAGTGGTTGACTAGGAAAACAATTATCTAGTCAGTGTGAGTCCCTACACTTTGGAGGGGGTGGGTGATAATCCTATTCCATCTTGAAACAAGTAAGATATTCCCTTACACTTTTTGGTTCTTTATACTGCCTCTGAGGATTGGTTTCTTCCTTCTCAAATAAGGTAGGTTATGCCCTTGGACTTCTTTTGTGATCTTCACTTGATTACATTCAAAGGAGTGCGAAATCAATTATTCCTTCTTTATTTCTCTTCATCTATAGTGCAACACCAACTACAATGGAATTATTCATTACTATTCTTAGTGAAACAAAAAACTATGAAAAATATTATTCTCTATTATTGTCTATAATCACATTCACCAATGTGAATATTTAGGAAATTAAGATTAGATCACTTGGAATCATCTGAATTAATTCCTCTCTCTTGTTCATGAATGCATGTGAACATGCATATGTCATTTAGGTTGAACCTTCTCTTCCATTTCATTCTTATTATACTTTAAACACATTCACACACATTATTTTTATTCTTTATTTAAGTCACTTCATGTTTTCATGTACATGCATGCATGAATGCATGAATTCACTTCTTTCTCTTCTTGTGTGATAACTCTAATGTGTTTGATTCATCGAGAAACCACACACAGCCTCTTCTCCTATTTATATAGTGTGATTATTTAAACCCAAATGGGTGATGTTTTCTTTAATCATACACACACTCAAACTATACTTATCTTCCTCTTCATTTATTATATTGCACCTAGTTAGGGTGTTTCCTTATGTTAATATGGTTTATATGTATAAATCATCAAACCTGAATGGGTGAACACTTTTGTCTTCTACGAAATCATTCTTCAAACACTCAAACACGACCTCAGAATTATTCGAAAAAAAACTCATGCATACATGCATGTATGTTGGCCTTCTCTCCCACTCATTATCAAAGCATTAACCCATTTACACACTAGGGTGTGAGTATGCATACCATAAGGGGTGCTTCTTCTCCTTGTGGATCCTGGATTGCCACCAGTTATGTTATTCACATAAGTATGTTCGGTTCTTCTCTATGCCTTAGTAGAATGGATCTGCCTCTTTGCTATGCTCATTGATAGTTAATATCAAACACAGGCTCACGATGGTGTGGCCTTCGCGAAGCACAGTGAGGGTTTACAAAACCTATCACATGTTCGGGTGAAAGTTCTTTTCCATGCTATTCTAGGGTGCATAGTACCTGTTGAGGGATTGTGGGACCTCTTCTTTGTGGAGCCTTGAAGACTCAGGGTGCTCTGCTTGATCTCTGTGAAGTGATGCATAGAGATGATCTATTTTTCAAAAACACGGGCTCTCACAAATAAGGGAGAAACAGCTCTTCTCATCTCGGGGTCCTACTTTTATAGGAAATGTATACTTCCTCTTCCGCATTCAAAATATTCATACCTAACATTAAGATCATGGATATGAATTATTTAGATCATTGGCTTCAATATTTCGAAATCACAGTCAAGGATAAGATTCAAGTCTCTAGTATTTCCTTTTCCAAATGTGGGATCCCATCTTCATGCATGGAATTAGGATCGTGTACACAATTCTGGTGCATGAATCTCTCTCGAACTTATGTTGCCTTGGAAACTATATTTTTCATTGTAAAACCATCATCCTCGAGATTCCACATGAATGATAGAAATAGATTTCATGCATAGTTTATTCTCAATCAGACGATCAACATGCAAGATTTTTCATCATCAATGCTAACTGGGAGCACTATCATGGTGGATAGGTAGTAGTGATGGGGAGAAGTGGTTTCGAATGACTCTCTAGGTGGTTGGAGGTTTAAGACGATTCCATATACAATGGATCAGCTCATATTGATCTCGCACGACCACGATTGTAATGTAGGATGTAGGATAAAGCATGTTGTAGAGATCTCAGGCGAGATCATATGAGCAGCCAGGTTTACCTCCACATTTTTAAACTCGTACCGAATCAGAATGGAGACATGAATTCAGATAATTTCTAATACAAGTCATGATAGTAGTCACTCATAATTCTCCCCTTTCCCTCTGCGGTACTACCCTATTCCATGTTCACCCTGCAGGCGCGTCTTAGCACCACTCTGCTCCTCGGGCATGCAACTAGCACCCACTATCCACACTCTGTGGCTTATACATAGCCCACATGTGCCTCTTGTAGGCCGTCTATACATTGTATTCCCCATGCGCGTGGTCGACCCCCAATGGACCTGCATGTTCCTCAGGTTGAGGCTGGGGTAGCTAGCTCGGGGGCTCACCCCATTTTTTATGTGATCTACATAAAAAATACTTGGTATGAAACAATGTATACAAAAAAAATGCACAACCATCATTTAACACAACACCATCCTCATGCATAGATATCCTAATTTCCAAGCCTATTCTTTAACGAGCTTCTTCTTTATTTAATGTTTGAATTATCTAATCCAAAATACTTCAATAATCCTTAAAATGTTGCTACTTTAATTTTTTAAACGTTGTATCACACATGATACATGTTCTTTGAACGTTCCAAATCAGTGAATCAATCATCTGATTTCCATTCTCGATTTCACTTGGGAGAGTATATTTAACCATAATTGGCATTCATTGACCTCATTGAAAACAAATACAACTAAATTATTAAAGTGGTCCCAACATCTTCATTAGAGATGTCTACTCCTCGATCAAAACAAGATGATGGGATATCGGTCCCTCCATCTATGGATTCCCCCTCGGAATTCGTCGCCTAGTCTAGGTCACCCTTATTGATTAAGAAATTGTTCGTGAAATTTATTCATGCTGAAATTTCATAGTTAATTCCCGTTAATTACACTTCATCTATCTATACAATTTCAAGGGGTCAGGTCAGGGTAGCAACTTTTGGTAAAGAGAGTATTCATATTGGGAAACACTAGAATTTCTAGGTGTTCGAACATTAGAACAATTGTATTATTTCTTATTAGAGGGATTATAAGAGGAATACAAACCCAAGGAATCCCACATCAATTGTAGGGTATTTTCATAGAGGATCTCTTCTGAGGTTTCCCCATGGATCCCATGTTTTACATGGGGTACATTATGAGTTTAACGTCTAGAAGAGATGGTGGGTTGATCAGAATGCTAGTGAATGTGGATCAGATAGGTTCATCCCTATGAGAGATCATCTAGAAGTTTTACCAGATGGATTTATTAGAACTCCCACTGAGGGTGGAACCATAATAGCATGTCTCCAAAAGGGAATATTTCATACAATGAAAGATAATTTGGACACCATTGAGGGTAGATCAAGGAGGAATACCCCAATGAGGGGTATTCCATAGTTTACCATTGGTTGGGATTGAATGTCGTGGAGGCTTATTAAATTCCCAGTCTAGGATATATGGATTGAAAACCATGTAGTTTGTTTGGATTTTTTTTGTATTATGTGTTGAGAGTGACTTCACAAGAGGATTTCCTCTTGGTTGGATTGTCTAGTGTGGGGATTACAAATGGTTATCTTCTCGGATACTACTTGAAGTAGAATTGATGTGGATAAATGGGGATTACACACTAACATGGAACATGTGGATGATGTGATCCCACCAGGATAAAGGTGATGTGATGAAGCAGATGAGTGCGGCATAACATAGAAGCTTCCAAGGTGAATGCCATGATTCCATTACGATGTGGTAGCCCAGGTAAGAACTACTGTGGATATGGATGAGATGGGAAAGTTGGATGGAATTAATGGGTTGTTTATGGTGTTTGTATTGAACCTTGGGGAGGATTCCTACATATTCTAGGTTGTTGGGAATCAAATTTGACGTAGTTTTTAAATCGGGGAATGGGTCATTCTTGTAGAATCTTCCCTATGGTCTTGTAGGAGATAAGGTCTCACATGTGAAACATATGATCTTATTAGGGATACAACCCAAATGAGATCAAGATAAATTCAGATGATCGGATTGGACCTCATAGAGGATTTTTACGTAACCCAGTTGGTTGGGAATCAAATTGCACATAATTTAGAAATGGGAATTATGTATTATAGCTAAGGATGAGGTCCATGTGAAGGGTGATCTGAACACCACTGATAGTGGATTTGGGAGGTTCACACTAAAGAGGGGGCATTGAATTTTACTTTCTGTTTCGATTAAACCTCATGGAGGATTCATACATATATTTTTTAGAAGATAGGGATCAAAACCCACGTAGTTTGGAAGGAAGAATGTGAGGATTATGCATGAATTTATCCCATAGGAAGCTAGGTGTAGCAATGAAGGGGATGGGGCGTACATGAAAAAAATGGCCCATGAAGGTGAAAACTATGGCTTAGTCTACAATGGATTCTAGGAGGATGGATTAGGGTTTCATAGTTACTACAAAACTGTAGGCCCACATAAGTCATTATCGGTGTGAGAAACAATAGGAAGTAGTACACCAGATAGTCCCATTGTGAAAGATGCTTCAGTAATAGATGGTGTTGGGATTACACATGGAAGAAGCATGAGGTGGATGTCTTGTCGTATGAGGAGTATCTCATTCCATGTGAGTATGATCTCATTCCATGTCATTCATACATAGACAACCCTATTAGTGGTATGTTAAGGATTATGTGGAAAATTCGTAAGGCACACATGTTGACAAAGCCCAAACAATGAGATATATGAGAGGGCTCTAGTGACCATCCCCTCTCAGTTCCACTTAGAAATTCCACACATGTAAAAACTATAGTTTAAGATCATGTGTTGAGGATTTTAGTGCTGTTCAATTTAACAACTTTTAGATTGAACCTACGTGAACTCACTCATCCCCTTGGACTTATATAACTGACAGGAACCCGCTCTTGAATAAGCGAGGGCATCAGCAATTCTTGGTAGGAGTGGGGTGTAGGAGTGGTGAGTCATGGGGCCCATGTTTGTTTATCTATGATGAAATTAAGTATTAATTAGAGTACATGTGAAAAAATGAAATAGGTTAGGAAACATTATAATGGGAGCCCCATGATGGACTAAGAATTCACTACTTACAATCCTGGAGGGCCGCAATGAGGAGGGTTTAGAGAAGAATGAGGAATCATTGAGAGGTCCTCCGCTAAGCTTAAGTGCTTCATGGAGGTCAGGGTATTTGAGAATATAGGATCTCCAAAATGTAGGGAGAAAATTCCTTTGAATAAATCTTTGAGTTGGTCAAGGAGTTCTTTATGAAGGCATAGTTTTTTTCGAATCTTCAAGAACCTCAGAGGGCCTTCTTCATCATGAATGGTTATAGGAATTGAGTAAGGGAATAAATACCATATGAAGTGGTAAATACTAATAAGGGAAATTGGTTTTTTAGAATCTACCATACCATTTGTTGATAATTTTTCTCTCTGTTTCATAGTGCTTATGTGCTTCATGGTACAGTAGTTGAGAAGTTGAAAGGTCAGTATAGCAATTCATTTGAGGTGGGGTGAGCCAACTATGTATAGTAAAAGGGGTATTTTTATGCTTGGATTCATTCCAGGAAGAACAAATTTTCTTCGCATAGAGGCATGAGTTGTTGGACTCATGGAGCCATCCTGATACAGCCTTAGCACTGTCCTCATGCTAGTAATACTCGCAGAGCCGTCCACTTATGGATCTCGAGTTTAGGATGGTGGGAGATTTCTGCAGAGGAGCATCATGAGGTTGAACCCATAGATGATTTTTTTGGGCAATATTTTCTTAGAAGCATCCCGATATCCATGTATTTGGTTAACTTTTCTAGGGGAACATATTTCAATGCCAAAACATTCCCCTCACAATGGGATCCATTTGGGCAATGAGTGTCATATTTTGAGTGTAAATCGATGAAACATTCTGGTTGATCTGGAAGATGGATCATGAATAAGGGAATGTGGTGTGCACTAGTGTGGGGTCTCTAGGAAGCATGGGGGTGTGAAAACCATCATGAATCTAGTTTGTCCACTAGTTATAAATAGTTCCTGGTCCCCCCATTATCTATACATGATCTTCACACTCTCTTCTTCTCACAAAGCTCCTTTTCCCTAATAATTCTATTTTTGAATTGGGTTCCTTGAAGCATTGTGCCACACAAAATTCCTAGATAACTGAGGCTTCAGAACCATCTATTTATTTTTGATACATATAATGTGCACCATGGTTCCATGAACTATTTCTCTGTGAATGTGCTTTTTGAATGACCTTTAGGAACCCGTTTAGAAAAATTGACAAAGTCCGAAATCAATGGACACTTACTATATTTCTCAGGAGATCCTTGCAGATGAAAACCAATGGGAATAAATGATTATTTATATACTAATTGGTGAGTATTTATGGATCCATTTTGATCATGAATCACTACTCAAACTATTGTAAGATGTGCATAATGAATATCCACATTAGAGGAAATGACCTATGTATGGCTTTGATTTGAGAGTTGATGTCTTCGTTTAGGGGGATATCATGGATATAACGACCCATACTTTACATAAATTGTTATTAATTCAAAATCGAAGCATACTTATTACAACATATAACAAAACCATGAAAGGACCATATAGGTATAGTGTCTTTAGAAACTGGGAAACATAAACAACTGGTTCATAAAGCGTCTACACTGTCTCCCATTTATTTCATCATATCTATAGTCCCTTTTGGCATATCTTACTTAATTAGCTTCTTCCTGGCCTAGGGAAAGAAAACATACAAAAGGGTGAGCTCAAATGCTTAGTAAGGGTAAACAAAAGAAATATCAATCACATCATATTCATAAGAACATAACATTTTGGAAATCTTAACCTGCAAAAGAGAGCATAATTTCACAATATGGGATAAATCATAATAGTGAAATGATATCCCAATAATCATAACTTAAAACATGAAACTTTGTGGCATACACACATAATCATATAGAATCATTTCTTATTAGTCAAGACTCATTTCCAAGACTATCTTAGTGGACAAAGTCCATTTCTGAACCGAGTTCACTCCTCGTTTCAGTCCTGTTTCACTGAACCGGTTTAACCTGCCGTTCCAGCCATGTCTATCTCATGAGATATAAAATATTTAACCAATGAATTGGAGGGAGATATAGGTCCCACCCATTTCATAATGATACCATTCTTATGTGTGCCACTAAATCATACATCATTTCATAACCCATGTAATAAAAATGGGATACTTAAATAACATGACATCATAAAACAATTCATATAAGATAAAGGGATTCATAAAAATAATTCCATCACAACATAATCAAATCAATCTAATAATAGGGATAGAAACAGAACCCTATATTATCATAGATGGAAAATAATTTTGATAAAACACTTGAACTCCATTCTTGAGGAAAATATCCTTTCAACTTCAAAAACATTTTTTTTTCTTAACATGTCATACAATTTTAAACTAAAAGAAGTTGATTAAAAATAAACTTGAAAACTTTCAAAGGAAGATTCTTGGAAATAATTTTTTAAAAATTCATTCATGTCGTATAAGTTAAAAAAACATTCTTCTCGTACTTTTGTCGGAAAAGTCAAAAAGTACCTCGTATGAAAAACGACAAAAGATTCCTTTCATATCTTTTACTAAAAACTCACCAAAGGGTAAAATTGGACATAAACTATTGTAGAAGGATATAAATATTACATGTTGAGGAAACATTTATGTGGATGATAAAATACACCCTAGTAAATTCCAAAGTATAAACAATCTCAGATAAAAATTGAGATTGCGAGATTTCCCCTTACCTTAGGTCCAATTTGCTTCGTAAGTGTCCGAACCTCCTGTATAATGATTTAAATAATTTTATTGACTTATTCCAGAATCATACATATTGTTATGATATCATATATGGTCATATTCTTAGCTTCTTATTAGTAATATTTCATTACTACTTTTTATTCGGGTGTTTATTACTTTTTGTTCTTATGCTTGTTTGTCGAATAAATTCGTATTCTTCTCATTAGGTTATAGATACCTCATTAACAGAATTTTATTAGTGTAATATATATCATATTCATTCATTAAATGCATTTATATAATAATTATTCAATGAATATCATGTAGAACGAATCGCATCACATCGTGGAGACGGTATTCCGTATGTACACACGAGCGATGATATCGTTCCCATGATCATGGAATTGTATTGGAGTGTATGTATACTATTTCATAATCAATAACACATTAAAATAATAATATATATTCATTACTTTCACCCATATACCCATCCAAGTAAGGTGGTGGTGGAAATTAGATTACACCACGACGTGGAGACGGTATTCCGTACGTACGCACGCGTGGTGATTTCGTTTTCCGTAGAATGGGTAAGAGGTGAAATAGGGTTGTTTCATATTTATAATAACATATTAGTATATGAGTGATACTGATGTTATTACCTAATAATTAAACAACTAAATAAGAGGGAGTATAGGAAGAATGGAACTTGAAGAAAACGGTAGAAGGTATTACCTCTTTCTCGAAGTGCCTCCTTTAAACTTTCTCTTAAGGAACTAGAGATGGTCTTTTGATAATACCAGTACCTCTAGTAGGTTTCTAAGGAAGTGGGGAAGTTAAATGGGTAGGGTTTGGCCGATCTTGAAGGCTCAAATTGGTGTGAGGAAGAGAGGGAGGAGGTACCCTTTTATAAGGGAGGAGAGGGGCACCTTAGGAAATATAAGAAATATTAGTTTATATTAAATCTCTACCCTACATAAAAACTTCCAAAATGACTCATATACTAAGCTTAGATGAGATAGGGTTGTAATCTCATCAACCAATAGAATTTAGACATGTTAGGAATTTATTTTAAAAATTATCATCTTGCTTTATCCTTATTTGTCAATTTAATTTTATTTGTGGTAATAATATTCTAAATTTTAAATTATTATAAATAATTACATATGTGTTGTTAACATTCCATAATTTTAAACTTTATTAAATTTCCGACCATATAAATTTAAATTTATATTTTTTAAATATTTCTGTGATTTTTAAAAAAATTTATAATATGTTATTTTTATAAAATAACAATAGTGTCAATATTGACACTATTAATTTATTTGAATTTAAATAAAATATATACAGAAGATATGTTCAAACTAAAAGCTTTAATATATTCATAAAATGTCATAGGTATCTAGAAAATTAGTGTATCACATTAAATAGTTCATATAATATTTAGTTTAATATTTTTAAAACAATTTATTTGACATTTTAATTAATAAAATAATTTCAACATCACTATTGTGTCATAATTAATGATAATTATTCAATCCCTAAAAATTCTAAATAAATTCCTATGATGTAGATAATTGTATTATCTTTCTGTATTCTATTCAGGTTTGAAGTTTCATTAAGTTTATCAGCAAATTAAAATTATTATACTTATAACATTTAAGAAAGTGACATGCTGTCACATACTTTGGTTTTAATAATAATTAAATTATTTTCATGGAACAAAGTCCATTAAATTATTCTAATCCGACCCTTAGGTGATATGGGTCGACTTTTAGTCATCCAATAAGATTTTGGCAGTTTTTAGGGTAATTTTATAATCTTATATTTACCCTTAATTACCCGATTTACATTTAACTATGGTAAATGAAATTTACCGTAGTTACTATTCATAATGCCCAAAAAAAAGTAGTCTATTAACATAATTTGGACCCTATGATTCTGAATATGGAATCCATTTTTTAAAATTCAAAACATATAAGTTGCAGTAATTAATTTAAAATAAATCTCGTTGTTAAGAAAACGGGTTTTAGAAGTTAAAACATTGCCAAAGATTGAAACGTTTTTACCTATGAATTAAATGTGAAATTAATTCTAATGACATACAGTATATAAAAATTTAAAAATATATTCTATTTATTCTTTAAAACCATTCAATATTATAATTTATCCATATAAATTATCTCAATGAAAAAAGTTGTTTTTAATTAAAAATTAGCATATTTTTACTATTCATCAAAATATGAAAGTTATCAGAAAAATACCAAAAATTTATCTAAAGTAAATTTTGATACCCGGATTCAAAATAATAATTTTATTTTGTCAAATTGAAGTAATAAAAATGTCAAAAATTAGATTTAATGTGGGTGCGCCATCAAAAGGTGGCAAAACTCTATTTTTTGCAAAATATTTCTTTTATCCAAAAAAACTGATTTTGCTTTTATACCTCATTCTAGAAAATGTATAAGTTGAATTAACATGTTAGAAAATTCAAAATCCAGTTAGTACTATTCATAACATCTAGTTTTAATAATATTTAAATAGTGTACCGTTGTTTAGTGAAACTCGGTATTGCGTACGATGCAAGCTATCGAGGAAGGCCGCGGTTGCGTGTAAAGAAAGCCAAGCTAGTGTTGTGTGTAGTGAAAGATTCCTTTGATGATTTATATGACATAAAAACAAAATATTTCTCATAAAAGTCTCGGGTGTTACATTCTACCCCCCTTAAAATGAATTTCGCCCGCGAAATTCATCACTTTGTAACAAACAGATGAGGATATCTCTCCCTCATCATATCATCAAGCTACCATGTATATTCTTATAATTGGTGGTTCCTCCATAAAACTCTCACCAAGCGAGTGGTCTTGTTTCGTATGACTTTTTCTCTACGATCCAGAATCTCTATCGGCTGTTCTTCATAAGAAAGATCTTGCTCCAGCGGTGCAACTTCTGAGCTGAGTACATGTGAAGGGTCAGGTATGTACTTTCTCAGGAAAGATACATGGAACACATCGGGTACTTGAGAGAGATTCAGTGGAAGCGCCAATGAGTAAGCTA
This sequence comes from Viscum album, assembly GCA_963277665.1. Taxonomy (NCBI): domain Eukaryota; kingdom Viridiplantae; phylum Streptophyta; class Magnoliopsida; order Santalales; family Viscaceae; genus Viscum; species Viscum album. The sequence continues at coordinate 606,299,089 of OY728119.1, read as the reverse complement.
CCTTCCCAACACGATCCATTATTTCGAAAGGACCGATATATCTAGGGCTCACCTTCCACTTCTTTCCAAATCTCATGACCCTCTTCCAGGGAGATATTCGTAAGAATACTTTATCACCCACTTCAAACTCTAGGTCTTTTCTTAGGTTGTCGACATAACTTTTCTGTCGACTCTGAGCTGCTCTTATGTGTTATTGAATAGATCTGACCTTTTCTGCCATTTCATCAATGAGATCATGTCCTAATAGCTTTATTTCCCCAACTTCATCCCAGCAAGTTGGAGTCCTACATTTCTTTCCATAGAGATCTTCATAAGGAGCCATCTGAATACTGGTGTGAAAGCTATTATTATAAGAAAATTCCACCAAAGTTAGGTGTTTATCCCAACCAACTTTGAAATCCATAGAGAAAGCTCTCAACATATCTTCTAGAGTTTGAATTGTTCTCTAAGACTGACCATCTGTCTGAGGATGATAAGTAGTGCTGAAACTCAACTATGTATCCAGAGTATGCTGAAGACTTCACCAGAACTTCGAGGTAAATCTCGGATCCCGATAAGATATAATAGAAAGTGGTACTCCATGCAATCTTACCACATTCTTTACATATATCCTGGAAAGCTGATCCAGAGAGAAATCCTCTCTAATAGCAATGAAGTGTGCAGAATTTGTAAGATGATCAACTATAACCCAGATAGCATTATTGCCTTTGGATGTTTTAGGAAGTCTTGTGCCAAAGTCCATAGTGATGTTTTTCCATTTCCATTCAGGTATGGGTAATGGTTGTAACATCCCCTTAGACTTCTGTCTCTCAGCTTTAACTTGCTAACAAACCAAGCATCAAGAGACATATTCAGCAACATCTATTACAATGCCATCCCACTAGAAGTACTCTTTCAGGTCCCTATATATCTTCGTGCTTCCATGATGAATAGAGAATGAAAAACTATGAGCCTCATCCAGCAGCTACTTCATTAATTCAGGGATGGGAGGAACACATACCCGATTCCTGAACTTTATTATCCCATCACAATCAGGGTTGAATTCAGGATCATTTTTCACCTTCTTTTGTAACTCTACATCTTCTTTCTGTGCCTCTTTAATCTTTACATGTATAGATGGTTGAACATTCATTTGAGAAAGATACGATTTTCCCCCTTCCATTATAATTCCCTGATCCATCCATTGTAAATCCATAAATATTGGATCTTTTGTGATCCTCATCATGGATAAACTGGCATGGTCTTGTCAACTTAATGCATCTGCCACCTTCTTTGCATTCCCAGGGTGGTAATGAATTGTGCAGTCGTAATCCTTAATAAGCTCCAACCATCTTCTTTGACGCATATTCAGCTCCTTTTGTGTGAAAATATACTTTAAACATTTATGATCAGTATAAATATCACACCTTTCACCATAAAGGTAATGCCTCCAAATCTTTAATGCAATGATTACCGCAGCTAACTCCAAATCATGAGTTGGGTAATTTTTCTCATGGATTTTCAACTCTCGTGAGGCATAAGCTATCACCATATCATTTTTCATGAGAACACATCCCAGTCCCTTCTTGGATGCATCACTGTAGATCACAAAACATTCTCCACTACAAGGATGTGTGAGTACAGGTGCACTGGATAACCTTCTTTTAAACTCCTTGAAATTCTCTTCACATTCGTCTGTCCACACGAACTTAACTCCTTTTCGAGTCAACCTAGTGAGTGGATTAGATAATCATGAAAAATCATTCACAAAACATCGATAATATCCAGCAAAACCAAGAAAACATCGGATCTCAGATACTGTTGTTGGTCTCGACCATCATTCGATAACCTCTATTTTTTTTGGATCCATAGATATCCTCTCTTTTGAGATTATGTCACCAAAAAATTCAACTTTTTTGAAGCCAAAATTCACACTTGGTAAATTTGGAATAAAGCTTCTCCTTTCTCCGGGTCTTTAATATAATTCTCAAGTGATCTTCATGTTCTTCCTTGCTCATTGAATAGAAAGGAATATCATCTATAAAGACTACCACAAATTGATCAAGGTGGTCTCTAAAGACTCTATTCATCGGATCCATGAAGATAGCAGGGGAATTAGTAAGACCAAATGGCATCACTATAAATTCATAGTGTCCATACTTTGTACGGAAATCCGTCTTTGGTATATCCTCCCTTTTGACCCTTAAATGATGATACCCTGAATGAAGATCAATCTTGTTAAAGTATTGAGCTCCGCATAGTTGGTCAAATAGGTCATCAATGCGTGGGAGAGGATATTTGTTCTTGATAGTGATATGGTTATGTTCTTGATAATCAATGCAGAGTATCATTGATCCATCTTTCTTCTTAACAAACTGAACAGGTGCTCCCCAAGGTGACGCACTAGGGCGTATAAATCTCTTATCAAGATTCTCTTGGAGTTTCTTCTTCAATTCCTGCAACTCAATTGGGGCCATTCTATAAGGTGTCTTTGAATTAGGCAAAGCACATGGTTCGAGTTCTATTGAAAACTCAACTTCACGATTTGGTGGAAGACCCGGAAATTCCTCCAGAAAGACATCATCAAACTCTCGTACAATGGGCATATTTTTAATTGTGAGTTTCTCACCAAACATTTGAGATAAATAACCATCATTAAGTGGAATAATGACCCATAAGATGGAAGAAATTTCCACTAGAAGGTTATGTTCATCCTTGCATCGATAGACGATCATAGATTGATCTGGAATATGAAATGTGACTTCCCTTATTTGGAAATTGATATGAGCTCCATATAATGAAATCCAATCCATGCCATGAATCACATCAAATTCCACTATAGGAAGGATCACAAGATTTGCAGGAAGCACTTTCCCACAAACTTCTATCGGGGAAGAATTATAAACTTTTGATACGGCTGTTGTGCCATTAGGTGTTGTCACATCTAACTCAACATCTAATTTTTGAGGTAAAATGGTGATATCCATACAAAAATCTTCAGAAATAAAAGAGTGGGTGGATCCAGAATCAAATAAAACATTTTCTACTTTAGAGTGGATGGTACGTGTACCTTTCACCACATCGTTATCATACTCCACATAGCTGATAGAAATTGCATGTGACTTTCCTTTTTCTTTAGCCTTATGATTTAGTTGATGTCAATCATCATCAACAACCCTTGTATTAGGGAATTTATTGGCATAATTCCCCATCTCCTTGCACTTGAAACATTGAAGTGTAGTAGGTTCATTCTGTGTGTCCCTTCCTTTGTTTTCATCATTAGACATCTTCTTCCCATCATTGCGGAATTCAAATGCCTGATGACCTTCCTTTCCACATTTGAAACATTTACTTGTCCCTTTAAGACAACTCCCTCAATGTTTTTTTCCACACTTTGAGAATAAGGGAAAGCTAATCTTCATTTCAGTGTGCTCTTTAGATTTTCCTTTGAATTCCATTTTCCTCTTCTTATCAAAACCATATGAATGATGGGTTACTCCAATCTCCATCTCGACTTTGATATCACATAGAACGATTTCCTCGTAGCTATTGAAGTCCCTTATGGCTAATGCCCTTCGAAGACTTGGTTTTAAGCTACTAAAGAATCGATCGATCTTACTCTCAGGTTAGATAATAATACCAGAAGTGTACCTTGCAAGTCTTGTAAAATTTTCTTCATAGGTACCAACAGATTCATCATCCTTTTTCTTCAGTTCAAGAAACTCTTTCTCCATCTTTGTTCGGAGAATACGAGGGAAGTACTTATTGAAAAATAAGTTCTTGAACTCGTCCCATTCCATGGACTCAATTTCATCCCTTTGCCTTGTATTCTTAATAATATTCCACCATTGATCAACATCTCCTTCCAAACGATACACTGCTAGGATGAATTTATCATGTTCAGAACATTGAAGAACTGAAAATATCTTTTCAGTGGTACTAATCCATTGTTCAGCAACTAATGGATCAGTAGACCTGCTGAAAGAAGGTGGACGCTGCCTCATGAAGGCTTCAACAGAATGTTGCTCCTTCCTTTGCTCGTTTGGAAGTCCTACATGATTAATAGCTTCAGAAAGATGTGTGAGCATGGGTACAAGATTTTTCATTCCATCTCCCATAACGTTTGGTTGCTCAGGGGGACAATCATTGCATTGCCCGTCGCATTCCGCATTAACATGGTTCCTTCGGGTTCCAGCCATTGACTAAAACCAACAAGAATAGTGTGATGAACACTAATTATAATAGGAAAACCACATAATCAAGAATAAAATTTCAAACTTAAGGTCTTATCCTAGGTTATTCAAGGTCATTTCTAAAACACTACGATTGTGTTCTATTCTTAGACTTTTCCTTAGGGGTCTTACTAAGGCTCTCACATCCTAGTTTCCAAAGGTTGACTATACCTTTCCTCTGATACCAACTATAACGACCCATACTTTACATACATTGTTATTACATCAAAATTAAATCATATTACAAAATATAACAAAACCATGAAAGGACCGTATAGGTATAGTGTCTTTAAAAACTGGGAAACATAAACAACTGGTTCATAAAGCGTCTACAATGTCTCCCATTTATTTCATCATATCTATAGTCCCTTTTGGAATATCTTACTTAATAAGCTTCTTCCTGACCTGGGGAAAGAAAACATACAAAAGGGTGAGCTCAAATTCTCAGTAAGGATAAACAAAAGAAATATCAATCACATCATATTCATAAGAAAACAACATTTTGGAAATCTTAACCTGCAAAATAGAGCATAATTTCATAACATGTGATAAATCATAGTAGTGAAATGAAATCCCAATAATCATAACATAAAACATGAAACTTTGTGGCATACACACATAATCATAGAGAATCATTTCTTATTAGTCAAGACTCATTTCCAAGACTATCTTAGTGGACAAAGTCCATTTCTAAACTGAGTTCACTCCTCGTTTCAGTCCTGTTTCACTGAACCGGTTTAACCAGCCCTTCCAGCCATGTCTATATCATGAGATATAAAATCATTACCCAATAAATTGGAGGGAGATATAGGTCCCACGCATCGTATAATGATACCATTCTTATGTGTGCCACTAAATCATACATCATTGCATAACCCATGTAATAAAAATGGGATTCTTAAAAAACATGACATCATAAAACAATTCATATAAGATAAAGGGATTCATAAAAATAATTCCATCACAACATAATCAAATCAATTTAATAATAGGGATAGAAACAGAACCCTATATTATCTTATATGGAAAATAATTTTGATAAAACACTTGAACTCCATTCTTGAGGAAAATATCCTTTCAACTTAAAAAACATTTTCCTTTCTTAACATGTCATACAATTTTAAACTAAAAGTAGTTGATTAAAAATAAACTTGAAAACTTGTAAAGGAAGCTTCTTGGAAATAATGTTTTAATAATTCATTCATGTCGTATAAGTTAAAAAACATTCTTCTCGTACTTTTTTCGGAAAAGTCAAAAAGTACCTCGTACGAAAAATGACAAAAGATTCCTTTCATATCTCTTACTAAAAACTCACTGAAGGGTAAAATTGGATATAAACTATTGTATAAGGATATAAATATTACATATTTAGGAAACATGGATGTGGAGGATAAAATACACCCCAGTAAATTCCAAAGTATAAACAATCTCGGATAAAAATTGAGATTGCGAGATTTTCTCTTACCTTTGGTCCGATTTGCTTCGTAAGTGTCTGAACCTCCTATATAATGATTTAAATAATGTTGTTGACTTATTACAGAATCATATTTATTGTTATTAAATCATATATGGTCATATTCTTAGCTTCTTATTAGTAATATTTCATTACTACTTGTTATTCGGGTGTTTATTACTTTTGTTCTTATGCGTGTTTGTTGAATAAATTCTTATTCTTCTCTTCAGGTTATAGATACCTCATTTCCAAAATGTTATTAGTGTAATATATATCATATTAATTCATTAAATTCATTTATATAATCATTATTCAATGAAGATTATGTAGAATGAATCACATCACATCGTGGAGACGGTATTCCGTACGTACGCACGAGCGATGATATCATTCCCATGATCATTGAATTGAATTGGAGAGTATGTATACTATTTCTGAATCAATACCAATTTAAAATAATCATATATATTCATTAATTTCACCCTTATATCCATCCATGTAAGGTGGTGGTGGAAAATAGATTACACCACGGCGTGGAGACGGTATTCTGTACGTACACAGGCGCGGTAATTTCCTTTTCCGTAGGATGGATAAGAGGTGAAATAGGGTTGTTTAATATTTATAATAACATATTAGAGTATGAGAGATACTTATGTTATTACCTCATAATGAAAAAACTAAAGAAGAGGGAGTAGAAGAAGAATGGAACTTGAAGAAAACGGTAGATGGTATTACCTCTTTCTCGAAGTGCCTCCTTTAAACTTTCTCTTAAGGCACTAGAGTTGGTCTTTTGATAAGACCAGTACCTCTAGTAGGTTTCTAAAGAAGTGGGGAAGGGAAATGGGAAGGGGTTGGCCAAGTTTGAAGGCTCAAATTGGTGTGAGTAAGAGAGGGAGGAGGTGCCCTTTTATAAGGGAGGAGAGGGGCACCTTTGGAAATAGAAGAAATATTAGTTTATATTAAATCTCAACCCCACATAAAAACTTCCGAAATGACTCATATCCGAAGCTTAGATTATATAGGGTTTTAATCTCATCAACCAATAAAATTTAGACATGTTAGGAATTTATTTTAAATATTATCAACTTGATTTATCCTTATTTATCAATTTAATTTTATTTGTGGTAATAATATTCTAAATTTTAAATTATTATAAATAATTACATATGTGTTGTGAATTTTCCATAATTTGAACCTTTATGACATTGTTGAACATATAAAATTTAATTTATAATTTTTAAATATTTTTTTGATTTTTAAAAAATTTTATAATATGTTATTTTTATAAAATAACAATAGTGTCAATTTTGACACTATTCATTTATTTGAATTTAAATAAAATATATACAGAAAATATGTTCAAACTAAAAGCTTTAATAGATTCATAAAATGTCATATGTATCTAAAAAAGTAGTGTATCACATTAAATAGTTCATATAATATTTATTTTAATATTTTTAAAACAACTTATTTTCTATTTTAATTAATAAAATAATTTGAACATCACTATTGTGTCATAACTAATGATACTTATTTAATCCCTAAAAATTCTAAATAAATTCCTATGAAGTAGATAATTGTACTAGAGTTCTGGAGACTATTCATTTTCGAAGTTTCATTAAGTTTATCACCAAATTAAAATTATTATACTTATAATATTTAAGAAAGTAACATGGTGTCACATTTTTTGGTTTTAATAATAATTAAATTATTTTCATGGAAACAAGTCCATTAAATTAATCTAATCTGACCCTTAGGTGATATGGGTCGACGTTTATTCATCCAATAGGCTTTTGGTAGGTGTTAGGGTAATTTTATAATCTTATATTTACCCTTAATTACCCGATTTACCTTTAACTATGGTTAATAATATTTACCGTAGTTACTATTCATAATGCCCAAAAATAAAAAGTAGTCTATTAACATAATTTGGCCCCTCTGATTCGGAATATGGAATCCATTTTTCAAAATTCAAAACATATAAGTTGCAGTATTTAATTTAAAATATATCACGTTGTTAAGAAAATGGGTTTTAGAAGGTAAAACATTGCCAAAGATTGAAATGTTTTTACCTATGAATTCAATGTGAAATTAATGCTAATGAAATACACTATATTAAATGGTAAAAATATATTCTATTTATACTTTAAAACCATTCAATATTATAATTTATCCATATAAATTATCTCAATGAAAAATGTTGTTTTTAATTAAAAATTAGCGTATTTTTACTATTCATCAAAATATGAAAGTTATCAGAAAAATATCAAAAAATTTATCCAAAGTAAATTTTTATACCCTGATTCAAAAGAAGAATTTTATTTTTTCAAATTGAACTTATAAACATGTCAAAAACTAGATTTAATGTGGGTGCACCATCAAAAGGCGACAGAACTGTATTTTTTGAAAAATATTTCTTTTATCCAAAAAAACTGATTTTGCTTTTATACCTCATTCTAGAAAATGGATAAGTTGAATTAAAATGTTATAAAATTAAAAAATCAGTAAGTATTATTCACAACAGCTAGTTTTAATAAAAATATAATAGCATATCGTTGTTTAGTGAAACTAGGTATTGCGTACGACGCAAGCTATCGAGGAAGGCCACTGTTGCATGTAAAACAAGCCAAGCTAGTGTTGTGTGTAGTGAAAGATTCATTTGATGATTTATATAACATAAAAACAAAATATTTCTCATAAAAGACTTGGGTGTTACAATGGAAGAATCATCTTATTAGTTTATAGGTACACTAGGGAAATATCAATGGTACTGGGATGCTAATGGGCACATTGGAAATAATCCCTCCACTATCACAGTAGGCTTCCTCAACAACCATCTCAACAAAATTGTTGGGAGACCATTAGAAGGAGAGGAATATCCTCCAAAAGACAAGACTGTCATCACGGTGGGACTAAGGAACCTAGTGAAGGGGTGGAATAATGATAGTGACCTATTCCAGGGATGCATTTTCTCATACGATTAGGACTGGGCCTTCCGGGTATCTGTGTCTTGTGTAGAGTTTGGGGATGATATGAGGTGGTTATAACCCAATGAAGTTTCACATGATTCCTATTTCCATGTTTTTCAACCAAACGACATCATTCCAGAACATCATAGTTGATGTTCATTACGTACCAATACATTCCATTTTCAGCATGGAGCAGTCAAAATTATCCTATGGGACCACTACCATATTTTTGGGATCCCCATATTAGGGGATATGAAAGGTGAATTAATCACCATAGAGAATTCATGGGAGGATTAGAAGTAAATTCCACATATAGTAATGTCACTACGAAACCTGGTGTCAGGAACAAATAAAGTTAAGCATATGACGAGGAATGCCCACATTAAGTAGTGGTTCATCATCATTCCAATAATTCCTGTAGGTTATCCTACTAAGTGGGAAGATGAACCCATGAAACTAACTATGAGTCCCCATACCTATCCAAGAGGGCCTTAGTGTGGTAGGGATGGATTTTACTAGAGGATCCTATAGTATTTTCAGTGGGAATTGTGTTTGGTACAACAACAAAATAAAGAATCAACCTATAGTTTTGTTAGAAGGATTCATCAACACACTCATATGTAGGTGAATTTTTCCATTAAATGATTCCCACATGGGGGGTATGTCCTTGTATGTTTATCGTAGAGGCAATGTTATCAACGGAGTAGCATGTCAATCTTGGGTTCCTGGTGTTGGTAATTCTATATAATGTGCTCTAGCATATCATTGTGAATAAGATCTCATTGAACTTTAGTGAGCCACTTCACTATCTATATAGCTAGGTGGTGGCGCACATGGATGTATATGAATATTTGAATTTTGTATGCCCTCCTGGGACAAACATCTGACCAGTGATTCTGAACATTGAGGGGAGTTTTTCGTTCAATATGAGCTCTATGGATGTGCTAATCAATGATGGGAAAGTGGGTGAATTCAATTTACACCCATTCCACATGATTAAAGGGGTGATAACTGATGATGGAATAGAAAACATATAGCAGTGGTCATATCTCCTGGACATTTTAGGTGGAGAGCTAGGGGCGAGGGCAGACCGTTATCCAGTCTATAGTAAGTAAAATCATAACCGATTTTTGAGGTAGTTCATCGGTCTCAATAAGCTGATCCCAATGACATATCTAGAAGAATAACATGAATATATCCAATAAGTGATGAGGAAGATCATGTTCATGTTCACTTGGGAAGAAGAGAACATGTAGAATGAATGTTATTCTTCCACTTCTTCGCATGGGATAGTTGAGGAATATTTAAAAGGATGAGAGGATACTTATCCTAGAGAAACACTAAGGCGACTGCCCATTTAAGACGATGACGGAGTGGTCCTACCACCTAGGTTCCAAGGTCGACTAGAAGCAAGGGATCATCATAGGAGAAGGTCTATAGAACAACACAATGATGAAGATAAAGTAACATGTATGGAACTCCATAGTATATTATCGATACCATTATCAACTAGAGGTGATGGAAGAGGATAAACAACCAAAAATAGAGTGCTCTCAGCCATGAGAACCTGGGAGGAAGGGGATCCCTCAAGTGGGTTCCATGGGATATCAATCTAGGATCCATGGAAACAATTATATCATGTGGCTATTCCTAACGATGTTGTCTATCCTGAGGATTGGGAAGCCTGGTTTACCTGCAAACAATTTTTCAACACTAGAATACTATGGGATAATCTGAACAAATATTGGATGTATCTATGGAAGATCAACTTTGATAAGGGTTGATTAATGCGTCTTATGTATAGGTATCACAATTCATGGAGGAATTAGAGGAACTTGTGCATTACCAAGGAACATCACGTTCAATGAATGATTGAGTGAGGGTGCTACTGGACATGACCCCCCACCGAATATGTATACGGCTGATATGGAGAAATACTACCCATTTCCTGAAAAATTCATTTGATCTAGGTGGAATATGTTAATGAAGGGATACATCAGGAGGATGTTGAGGTCATAGATTCACAGAATGCCTCTTTGGATAAAGGTGAGGTAGCATCCTTAGGGGGCACTTCCTCATGGGGATTCACTGAAGCTCTCAATGTTAACTTTAACTCATTTCTTGGTGCTGCCACATATTTCATGATTTGTCTTTATTCATTGATGGAAATCTATTCCATACATGAGAATGTGTTTTACGGAAGACCCCTTCTCTTGGGGATGGATGTGTCACAATGTTCATAGAGAACCAAGCAAGGGGACCTTTGTTTAAGGAAATAGTAGATGTAGGGTCAAACATTGTTGGGGTGGCTAGGTTATCCCATATGGTACCATTGGTCCCTCAATAATATACAGGAGAGACATGTCCTAGTATCCCAATGACAACAAGTTGATAGAATGAGTATCCATTGCGTGAACTCTATAAGTTTCATACATCACAAATCCATACTTGTGGTTTATTTGATCATATTGACCAATTTTTTCCTCTAATGAACTTTCCTCGAAGTTGTGGGTGATCTACTAGTGATAATGGTCGGAGGACTCAGGGTTCCTTTCCGGAAATGGGTTCTGGTTTATATAAAGGTATGTGTCTATGTTGAACCAGTCACAACCTTTGGTGATCAAGAAATTGTGGCCACTGGTGGTGCTACTAGAGGCATAATATCTGGGGCAAGCATGGAAAACATCATTGAGGTGGGGTTATGCGATGACGATCAACCTACAGACATGAATCATATCCCATATATCATAATAATAAAGGAGGATCCATCTGATGAATTCCCTACTACATTTCCATAGTATGAACTGACATACCAGGAGTATCTCGATGAGTCTGATTCTGATGCGGTCATGGAAAGTCAGCATACCAAACTCTATACATGGTAGTTGATAACGAACATCATTTAAAACACTATAGAACTAGATTGGAAAAACAGTATGATATCACTTCATCACTGGCTACAGAGTCTATGAACTGAATGTTTGGGTATGAAATATATGCAGATACCCATTTTGGAATACCTCATAAGGAAGGTGTGTGAAAGCAGTCAAGATCTTAATATCACCTTCAGTTTGGAGAATTTAGTCAGCACACGAATTCTTCAGGTGGCTAAATAGGAGATCTGGTGTATAGAAGTTTATGTGGATTAGTGATATTCATTTTCTACAACCCAATCTGGACTGGTATCACGATTGAGAGACCAATTAAAGGAATCCCAAGAGAGGCTGATATAGATATATTGTCACATGGATGATCTCTGAACTGATCTATATTGGGCACAAAATAGGGTAAATGATCTCCATATGAAATAAAATTAGTAATAATGTGATATTTATCATTGATAACATATCCAAGAGGCCACAAACCAAAGGATGGAAGAGCTTAAGAACTCTATTTAATGGGAAGATCAATGAAGGTTTTGTTTTTTTTTTCTGAATTGATGAATCTTATTGTTGTTACTTTTGATTCATCTAGGTGAATGAATGTACTTTTTCTTACTATAATTATTTCAACTCAATCATATATAAGAGATAACTAATGAACAATATATAAGCTCACATGGTTCAAGAATAGTGTGAGAGACAATGGATGACTACATAACTGTTCAATTTGTATGAGAGTGTCACAAAATTATTGAATACTTTGGGTCTACTTTTGTTGACTGATCTCCAAGAGGATTCTGGCATAACGAGGTTGTAAATAGAGAACATGACTCTCAGAACAACCTACTTTCCTTTCCATACATGTGATAGTGTATGTATGGGATAAAACCATGGGCATTGGAATATATCCAAACTAAAGGGAATATGGAATTTGAGTCATGATATCAAAATTTGGTACAAAATCAAAGAAGTGCCAAGATATTTGATTACTACTGACCATTTTCGACAACACAACATCCATTTTTATTATCCTAAAATGCGGAACAAATAAGGGTCAAATGTTGTTCATGTTAGAAACATAGGAATTTTCTAAAATTGTTTTCTAAGGTCTTCTCATGCATTGGCCTAGGATAGTAGGTGAGCCATGAAGCTAGAAATCATGGAATTAAAGGGTCCCTTCGGACAAGTTATATGATGAGGACATGAATAAGGGGAATGTAAATAATGGGAGTGGAGTTATGTGACATTAGAATTGATTCGAACGTACTTAAACTAGAAATCATGAATTAGATAACATTCTTGTAGGCACATTGGTTTGAACATAGGTCAATCCTATCATTCAGGGGAGTGTCGTCTCAGATGATGTGAAACAACTGATGATGTCAACAAGGCGGTTGATGACCATCATTGAGGCAGAATACCGATCAGTTGAGGCCTTGGATGCTTTTTAATTTTACTTCATGCTAAATTTGGATGATGAACATGTAGTCTATCATTGTATGGTGAGGACAATGCAGGGCAAAATTTAACATTACGTGACGATGAAGTTTCATGTAGTTTAACATCATGTGACTAGGATGATACACATAGTTTATGGTTATACTTCCTGGACCCTAGAAAATATTGTATTGTCATGATTTAGGGACTAGTAAATATCTTTTCCTATATTATGTTTATGGGACAAATGATGGAAACATGATGTGAATGATCCAAAAGAGGCTTTCAAGACACATAAGTATCAAGAAACATATATATATCAACGAGAACAGTGACAATAGGGTTCATGTCGGGGCTCAAATCCATAAAGGGGAAAATAGTATAATGTTAGGGACATGGTACCATAAGGAACTCATGTTTGGATCAACCACATTTGTATACACATTACCTGAATTCGTAAGACCACGTGAGAAATGCTTGTTGTGGGAAACAAGTAATCGTACAAGGGTTTCACTAATATATGGGAGTGTATAATGATGATGAAATAATTGAATAAATACCACCATGAAATAAGGACATGAAAAGGAGGTCGGTAAAGAATTCAAAGGCTTGGATGAAAGGGGGACTGGTAAGAATGGATCAATATTTGATCATGCTCGAAACATGGGGATCGAATCAATACTAGCCAACAACATGGTGATAAATGTGAAATTGACTATTGACCAAATTCAGAACACGTGATTCACCATTTGTTACCAAATATCCAATAGGTAGTTGGCCCAGAATGGGATGTAATCCAAATCAGCATTGGACCATCACCATTAGGGGTCTATCATGATTTGAAGGATGATAAGTAATCCAATCCAATGAGGTATTAGTGTGTGGGTAAACATACCAGAGAGTTGGATTCAGACCCTTGTGTGAAAATAGTATAAGTTCATATTGTATGGACTATGGAAAATAGTCTAAAGTAACCATTCTTATACTGTTAGGTGTCTAGACTTAAGTTATGCATATAGAATGCCAGAGTTAAACTACAACGTGGATGAGGACAAGGGGGTCATTTTTTCATATAATCCTCATATCGAATGACAAAAAGATTTAGGTTACAATTCATAGAAATTAACTAATGGTATATGGACAAAAATATTAATAATATTTTGTATGGTCTCGATGATAAAATATTAGGGCATGACTACGTATCCCATGAGGAGGGGAATCAAGCTTCATGCAGTTCTAAAACACCACATGGTAGGAGACCAACACAGGAGGGGAAATCCTCTCCAGTGAGAAAGATAAACCATCCCTCAATTTCCATGGAGAATCCTAAACATGATTTTTTTAAGATCATTATTTAACATAGTTCGTTATAGACATTAACTCTTCTTTTAACATCACAGAACATGGACCACAAGTGAGGCTAGGGGAGCAAATTTTTGATAGGGCTTGTGTTTGGACCAAATAAAATGTATCTAGGTGTCATTACATATCCCGTAGGGATGGGAATCAAGGAAAATGATGTTATTAATAGATGGTATGATAGATGGAATGTTCCAAAGGTGAAATCATTTTAGGAAATAAAACCCCAATGAGTCCTTGTATTTTGATGTCTTAAATGATTGGACTATAAGGGATAAGAATATTTTAAGTTCATAATGTTTGGACAAGAGAACAAACATTTATGGTTCATGTTACCATGATATAGGATCTTAATTTTAGGTTATAGAGTTTGGACTGTTAGTAAAAAATGGATTTAGGTGGATTCGTGTGTCATAGTTATGTCAAAAACCCAACGTGAATGAGGTCCTAGGAGGAAATAACACCACACAATGTAATATGAAGAGAATCCTACACGTAGTTTAGAGAAATAGTTATTGGAATCAGGTGCTTAGTTTAACATCATGTTCCTTTCATGTAAAATATTATGCAATTTTTTATCATGAAAATGGGACGATTCCATGCAGTTTAACAGCATGAGGTAAAGATGTAAGGAGGAAAAGCAATTTGAGTTTAATGTGTATTATGTTTTAGCAATAAAACAATGTGAATGGAGGTTTTAGATGTGCGCATCACATATTTATAGGAGGAAATAAAGTATAACGGAAAAAATTAGTTTTACAGTGGTTCGCAATGAAAAAAGGATTCGACACTTCAATGTATCCAATAAGGATGGAAATCAAGCCACATGTAGTTCTAAACACTAGATAAATAGTGTAGCTCCCCATGTGGGTAAATTCCTTAAAAAATCCCTAATCCCATGTGATCTATGATCTGTGTGGGAATCAAGGAGTGGTGATAGGCATTCCCTATCACACATAGAATCATACAAAAATAGTGACTAAATTTCTGGTCGGGAATGTCTCAAATGAAACTAGAACATCCACTCAACACGCTCAGATGCATGAAGGGGAAACACCATGGGGTTTTGAGTTCCACAAAAACATAAGATGGGGGAATGTGTGAATCATAGTTCCCTATATATGGAACACAATGAGGGTGGAATGAATATGGAGGATAATTGCAGTCCTTTTATGAAACGTGTCATCCATATCGTATTACCTTGGGTGAGAAATGAAAAATGAGGGTCAACCACTAACCATGTTTGAAAACATAGGACCTATCTCAAAATCATGTCTGAATTGTTATGGGGAGATGGCTCAGTAATGTAGGTGAGCCATGTTTCCAAACAACATGTTGTTATGGGGTCCCTTCAAAAATTGGAAGAGGGTGTGGATCCAAATAGAGGGACACGTTATGTATGGATATGGAATGAGATAATGTCATTCCATAATCAAACACTCTAGTTTCTAAGCCACAATGCACATGATTCTGTCAATGAGGCATCTGGTGTAGGGATTTAGAGCCCTTGTCAAAGAGTGAGGTCCTAGGGTAACTCTTGTATGTCATATTATTGTGGACCAGTGCCAAATGTACATAATAAAATTATAGTGAACCTATGGATAGATTAAAATATTTAATTTCCAGGTGTCGCTTTGTATCTCTTAAGGGTAAGAATCAATATATTCATAGTTCTTGAATTCCATGCTTTTTAACATCATACGGTAAGGATGTTAGTTGTCACACCATTTATCATAACATGGCTTGGATGATAAGTGCAATTAAATTTAACAAAATGGGACTAGGATGTTAAGGGGGAGTACCTTCAAAGGAATACATATGATGCAACGGTTATAACATGACATGAATAAGAACCATGGAAGTTCAAACCGTAACATATTTTCATAGGGAATCCATGTGTCTAGACCCAAAGAAAAAATTCAGGGGTGACACTATGTATCCCTTAAGAATGTGAATCAATAAATACATAGTTCTAAAATTCTGTATAGTTTAATTTCATTCATTAATGGAAAGAGTGAATTGAGGTGAAGAATATGGAATGTTAGGACTCGACCCAAAGATAATCTATCTTTGCATCACTATGTATCCTTTAAGGATGGGAATCAAGACATATGTAGTTCTTGATGAAATTATACCTGCGCATGTCTGACCCACACATAGAGAGAGGGGAATATATTTTTTTTTGTTGTTTTTAAGAGGCTAGAACAAAATGGAAACTTAAGTATTGACTCTGTAAACCTTATGGATGGGAATCAATCCATATTTAGTTCTTGAAACATTTAATCTTTAGGGACCAAGGTTAAATCTGATTAACTCACTTGTGATAACACTACAATGTAGTGCGTTATTTATATCATGTGGTCAGGACAATGATGTCCCAATTTAAGGTTGTATGATAGTACCAGTCCATGCAATTAAACATCATAAGGTAAGGATAGTGGATATAATGAATTTTATCATCATATATATAGGAAAATGTTTCATAGTATATAGTTATTTTTTAATGACTTATGTGGTCTATTTATGGTATTGTTGCTCGGACCATAGAATCCTAGTATAACGATATAGAGTTTGGACCCTCGCATCACATAAGTTAACATCGATTAACCAGGATGATGGTAAGGATCAGTGTTACATCCTTCATCTTGGATGGTAGTATCTTTTACAAATTACTTCTAGAGGAACATGGAATTGGTTGGAGGAGTGATGTGATCCCCATCCATGATGACCAAATAATATGCTTTTTTTTGGTAAACATTATGAACGATGGAAGGAACTTCCCATTTGGGCTCTATCTATGATGGCCTCTAATCGGGTATCACTATCATCCATAGATCCATTACTTTGTTACCCTGAAAGAAGGATTAATGATATAATATTTAATTAAAGTCTCCAGATATCTTATTATGGTGCCTATATGGATTTTTAAAGGCATAGAGCCTGTTTTTGTCGAGGGATTGTAGTTCATCGAAACAAACATCAACTATTTTTATAAAAATATTAGATCATAGAAAATTTTGAAAAGTGATGGAAACTGAATATCAGTTGGATTGAATACCTCTATTCCATATAATAGGAAGTATGGAGTCACCTGTGTGAAATTCTATGTTGTCGGCCGATAGGACCAATAATCGTTTGAGAGCTTGTCTGGACAAATTTTCTTATTATAACCAAATATATTCAATAAATTTATGGAGTGGGTCTTATTGAACACATCGATCTACCCATTTTTTATTTCATGGTAGCAAGAAGTATGGTTGGATAAGATGCAGTACTTAGGTAACAATTTCTTCAGCTTATCTGCGATGAAATTGGTGATGTTATTGGGGAGAAAATCATGGGAGACTCTGAATCTAGGTATGTTGTTGGAACTCATTAACTAAAAAATAGAATGTGTATTTACTTTGGTAATAATAATCAATTATCATTACTGGGAAAATAAATTTGTCACGGTCAGAATGAACCTGTACTAGCAAGCTATCGTTGGTGGATATGGTCCCACAACATCAAGACCCCATATTGCAAAGGGCTCGAATACATTATATTTTTGGGGGGTTCTGGTGATCGAGGAAAAATTTTGGAATGAATCTAACATTTGTGGAACCTCTTGGAGAACTCAATATAGTCATGGACCATTATGATTCAGAGGTATCCCAGCCTTCCAATATAGAGGGAGAGCTTCAACACAACCTAATGAGATCCCAATGAACCAGTATTAATTTCACTCGGAAACTAGAGAATCTCATACCCTTAAATGAATCAGAGAATAATCCCACTGATCCCACATTTTTATTGATTCTCTCAAGGTTGTGACTACTCTGTAAGGTGAACTGTACTGCACATTGAAAAATTCACCCATGTTCAGTTGTATCTAGATGGATAATATCATATTGTAGATACTCAACAAAATGATTCTTCCAATCATATGTCTCTTCACTTTGGGTGGATGATCATGGGGTCCTTACATGGAGGCACGTGTGGTAGGATTGCATACCCACGGGTTATCATCATTTTTTGGAGTAACATGTGATATGAACCTTTGATGCACCACATGGATGATTAGATCTTCCTGTTCGGGATCTGTAAGAGACAATGATAAACTATCCGAGTCATCTACTCTACCATTCTATGACTGAGGAAAAGTAGTGATCTTAGTCAGAGAATGGAACCGATCCATCACCTGATGATCATGCTCTAGCAGGGGTATAAGCTATGGCTTTCTGATGACATAGCCATATTTTATTTTTTTGATGACTGGATCAAATTTTTCCTTCACATGTAATTGAGGAAAATCAATCTAAAGGGACATATCATGTCATTTGATGAGATACTGATACTCTACCTCACTGTTGGTGCATCCTTATGATAGCTATAACGAATATGGAAATACAACACACATGGTAGTGATGAAAATAGTCCCCCAACCTACCTTTTTGAGTCAAGGATCATTGAGGCTTTTACCATTTAGTGCTTAGAATTCACTACTTCAGACCCTCTTAGGTATTATTTTCTCCTTTTTGTCCTCCTTGTAGTTTCCTACCTTCATTCCAATAAAATAAATAATTTTTATAATGAACTAATGAAGGATCACATCCTAAGGATCTATATATACTTACAACATTTTGAATATTAGGATATACATAAAGGATCAATAAAGGAAACCATCTATATACCATGATGTTGTAAATAGTATCGTAAATTCATCACTAAAAATCACCATGAGGAAACTCTTCTTGATTGAAGATTATATGAACTCTTTCTCAAGCATCATAAGACTGAGATAGGATAAACTGTTTGATGTCCTTTCATTTTTCATCTATGTGAACAATGTTTCAAGAGATCATTCTAGGGAGGTCACATAGAGTACCAATGGTTTCCTAGAAATTTGTTTAATCCAAAATAGAGGATGTTGCAAATATTGATTGATTTCTTCAAATGTGTTCCTAAATTCTTCATCCCATTAGTAAATGAAACTATTGTTCATGAGCTTGTAAATGGTCTTAAACAGTCCATTAAATTTCAATATGAGTTTAAATATGCAGGCAATATGGCCTTTAATGCCTCAGAACTCCTGATGGATTCTCTGAGGAGGACTGTGAATGATAGCCTTGATCTTCTCTAGATCAATATCAATGCCTATGTATCTGATAAAGAATATTATATTGTTTCCAAATGTATCCTAGAAAGAAAAAATCAAGTGGTTTATCTTCGTATGGAGTGTGCGGAGGAATCCTAACACTTTCCCAATAACTTAGAGATGGTCCTGACATTTTCGAGATCTGACCACCAATTCATCTACATAGAATTGAACTAGTGTCCAAAGGATTGGTTTGAATATTAAATTCATGGAAATTTGGTATTTATATCCTACATTCTTCAGATCAAAAGGAATTACCTAGAATAAGAAGGTCCCATGCGGTTCCCTAAATGTGGTGGACACTTCATCTTTATGGTTAATTTTATTAGATTATTTTTGGAATATGCATCTATGAAGGGGAGATATTATAATTTAGTGGTGACATCAAGCTACATATCTGTCACATGAAGTGGAAAATATTCCTTTAGAGAGTGACGATTGAGATCTCATAAATCGAATCATACTCTGATATCTCTATTCTTCTTCCTGACATGAATGATTTTTTCTAATCATTTAGGGTACTGATCATCCTTGATGAATTTGGATTTGATGAGCTTATCAACTTCGGCCTCAACCATGGTAGAAAGAGAGGGGTTCATCTTCCTGGGTGGATTATTGAACACACTATGTCTTGCCGGGAGGCCTAGGAGATGGACGGTGACCTGAGGGTATGTTCCTGGAATCTTATCATAGCTCTAGGAAAATACATTATGTTGTTGCTTTTTGAAATCCACATACTATTTTTGTTCCTCTATAGGTATATCTGTGATTATTATTTTTGTTTGTAGATCTATCGCAATACCATGTTTCACCTAAACTGACTCATCGACGGAGGTGGAGAAGTCTTCTTCGAGCAGTGGAGAAGTATCCATAAATTATTATTCATTATCTATGAGAGGGGAATGAATGGGGGAAGATGGTTCATCCAATCTAGCTGATTCTGGAGGAATATTGGTCTGCACTTGGGTGGATGTGGAATATTCCCTTGTAGACTACTAAATTGCTAAAACCATGAAAATAAAGGTAGTAGACCCTATTCTATTAGGAATCTAAAAGAGCGGTCTTTGCATAATGATGTCAAATAAGTGGTGGTGAGTCAGTTTTTTTGAGTCAACCCAACTCAATGGAATAAGACGGTTTGCAGAATAGGTAAAGCCATACATGAATGTATCAATACTTCATAGTGGTAGGTGTTTATAGTATTAACTGAGCCAGACCCATGTATGAATATGGGTTAATCTTACGGAATTACATGTACATGGGAACATGTCATCATCTTATCTCAAAAAGACACATTAGAGACCCATGTCTCGGGTCATGGCCTCAAACTGGTGAATCATGAGGATGAATGAATCAGCCATGTCTATCTATGGGTCAACCATAGTGGTTTTGTGCTCATCCTCATTGGTCTAAACCCACTTTTCCATTCTCTTTTAATAGTCATTATCTATATAGAAGGATTCACAAAATAAAAAAGAAGGTAAATCACATTGGAGCATACCCATTAAACCATTTAGAGAGTACATGAGGCCTTTGTGATATAATTATTGAACTTCTACTTATAGAGGAATCCATGGTCTACCCAATAGCACATTTATATAGGCATCCTATGAAAAATACATGAATTTGGTGTTTATAATAATTCCACTGAACTGGGTATTCAGCCAAAATTTTCCACATGGTCACTATTCGGTCCGGTCATAACCCTAAATATTTTGGTCAGAGGGACTCATATCTAATTTAGCTAGTCAATGCTTGAAGAGTTTTCATGTAAATATGAGATTAATCTCGTAACCTATGACCAATGGACAGTGGTATACTTCCACAAAATTAAACTAGAATGTGATGTACAATAGACAAATGTTCCCATACACAGGAGGGCCTTCACCTTTTTTTTAAGAAAAAGAAGAAAGGTCTGCATTATTATCACTCAACTTCAATAGCATGAAAAGTATCATTGGCCACTACCTCTGCATCAAACTGGTGGAGGCAATTTAAAGACAATATGAGGTATTCACACATCACTTCTGAAAGGTGAAGGGCCTCAAGACACAATAGGTTTGAAGGAATGCATGAATGTTTCTTGAGAACATCATATTTCTTTTCAAGATACACATTTAAACCAGCAAGAGTTTTCTCTTTGGAAACAGGTATGGAAGGAATTTTATATCAAAATGATAGATTATGTTTAGTGATGTAAATATCCTACTACTCACTGGCTAAACCATGAAAATTTACTAATGACTTACTGTCATATGATTGAGGACTCTATATAGATGGGTGTGACGTTTCATGATGTGGTCATTTCTATTCTACATGGACATGTAGCACAATAGGCAATGGTAGTGACTCTAACAATATTTGTAGATATATCTATGTCTACTAATCACTACGTTGAACTTATTTTCTAGTCTGGGTAGTATGCATGGATTGGATGGAAGCACTAGCATGAGCAGTGTAGAAATTCACATATCCACAACCACTTCGGCGATGACGCCATATGGATACATTAAGAGGTACTTTTAGAAAATGATTCTCATATGGAACCATATAGGGATTCAATATCTTGATGGTATATAGAGGGGAATACTCATGGTCATCATCAGAGGAGTCCTCTAATTCAGGAAGGACTATGGGAAAAATTCCCATCTTTGGAGTAATGAAATCTCAAAGGGTGAGTGATAGATTTGGCACCCGTGGTGGGGGGGGGGGTTCTTTCCCTTAGGTTGTAAAAGAATTATTTCTAAGAAGTAGAAGTCCCCATTATGGATACAGAAGTAGTATCCAAGGGAGACATAATAAATTTGAAAGACAGAGTTCAATTCAAATGGGCATGGATGACACCATGTGCATGATCGACTGCTCAATGAGCTATCCAATCATCATATATTTGAGACCTAGGGAAGGAGACCTTCGATTATCTGCCCCTATTACTGTCAGAGACTACAGATATGCATGCACTTCTGTCGGGTTAGGGCCCAATATAACTAAATTTTATCTACCTGGTCCTCGAGTAATTACATGAAAACATATAATTTCATAATGCTATAATTATTTAATTTGTGATAAGGGTAGTATTCAAAGAGATTTTTGAGCTTGGCCTATTGTAGATTCCTTCATTCTGACAGATTCAGAATTCCTTGATCCATGGAACTTCAGAAATAACATGAAACATGAGCCTATTTGAAAAATTAGGACCCATTTCTCATATCTGAGAAAGGAACATTGGGATCCTAACCATGAAATGGTTATGGATCCTAATGGGGGTATATATCCTATTTGTCTTTCCATGGTAGTGGTGCTTGACAGGGTGGTTCCTGTCCATTCTTTGGTTGGTGATGTTGAACATGTGGCTTGGCCTAATGCTATTTTACTAGAAATAATATATACATGGATCTACTAGTAATAATTATAGCATCCTAGGGACCTCAATCTATGTGATATAAGTAGTCTCTTCATTCGTATCTCTTCTCATAGAAGTTATAGGAGGAAATATGTTCTCGTTCATAGTTTTCTGCAATGATCAATCTAGGAGTTGATCTGTGTCAGATAAATTCTAGAAAACTCCTTGTAAATTTAGATTTATGATGGAGGGAACCAATTTTTCTTTAAAATTCACCAAAAATATCATCATATGTTTTTCTTGGTTAAGCAGCATGTTAAGAAAATACATAAGTCCCTTCCACCAGGTGAAAAACTCTACAACATACTCATATGGTGATTATTTACACTTGAAGAGGATGAAAATACTCATCTTTGTCTAGTGTAGTTGAAATTCTAATGTAAATTCATTTGAAAATAATTCAAAAAATTAATTGACCCATTTGTTAATAGGTTATACCAGAGGAATTCATGTCCTTTCAATGTATATATGAATCACTTGAGCTTGGTAGATACCTAGTGTGTTAGAGTTATCAATATGGGTCCACACCATGAAATAATGATGGATACATGGTTTAGTAGGCCACCTATACTATTTAAAGAAAGATAATGTAGGATTCATGAAATCTAGCAGTGATTTCACATCACCTAACTATGCAAGATGAGGGTTTCTATCAGGTGGTATTTCCAGCAGCCAAGTCTCAAAGGCCTCATGGTGGGAGATTATAGTGATCATCATATTGCCCTAAATGGGATTCCTATATTAGCAAGGATCTCTGACCATCAGTGCATTGGTAGGCTATTTAACATGATAGGCAGGCTCAGTAGCCCATAGAGTGTCTAGAGTGGCCTTAGGGGAATCTAGAGGAATGACCTGAAGAGATACTGGAGGAATGACCTATAGAGATGCTAGAGGAACTACCTGAGTTGGGTCATGAGGAGGGTTCTCATGTATCTAAGGTGGATTCTGTGACAAATACCATAGTAACATTCAATATGCTAAAGTCTCTACGCTGTCAGGATTCATGGGATTTTTGAGATTGACTGGTGGAAACAATCCAAGTAGGACATGTGGATTCCATTGATTCCCTAGTGGGAGAAATACAAGATATTATTGAGGTTCCCCATAGCCCTAATGAAATTCTATAAGTCACTCTGTGAGGATCTCTTTAGTGAATGTTTTCTATTCTGCATGTTGTTGGGGAAAATTATCCATAGAAGAATCAACCTTCATTTCCTTTTCTACATCAGATGGGTCAGAGGGAATAGAGTTATTGATCTGATGCTGACCATTGATAACGTTTTTACTAATGTGAAATGAGGAAGATGGGTCTCCATGACCACGTTTCTACCTTTTTAGGCATATTAAAACCCCTAGGGGTACAACATATACTATTCTGCACCATGGTGCAGGCTATATCCTTCATACCCTTCTTCAATTTCCCTTATCGGGTGTGTCTTGGGATAACCATGTTTACTGCAACAGTTCCTAGAGGTACATCCCCAATATCACTGGGTAGGTAGGGTTGTAGTGTCATGTGACAAAAATGAGGAAATTCATACTATCCTAATCCTTGGATGTACACATGTGAGGTTTCCTCTTCAATAAATTTTTAGAGCATGGTGATGATCTAAATGAATCATTTTTGAATGTTCTGATAATAGAATGGTAATGTGCGATGCAGAGCCATGGGATGTATTTCTAACTCAACAATGAGACATTTTCGGATGATGTCTTCAAAATGCATCTGGCTCTTCGGATACACCAACTAATAGTCACAGAGGCAGAAATGTGTCACCCAGATAGTCTAGTGGAAACACATGATCGCATTATGGCTGAGCAATCCTGTAATTTCATAGTTGGGAGTAGTGATTGGCCATAACATCTTGTAAAACTGATCTTCCAAAAGAGTGTCTCGCAGGCTTCTCAGTTTAGAAGTAGGATTTAGCTCTTGGATTCCCCATTCTTGGACCGAATGTGGCTCTTGGATTCCCCATTCTTGGACCGAATGTGGCTAAAAACTAGAAAAGGCACTGATGTAGAATGATGTGGTTGTGGAATGGATGGTGGATAAAATTCTACACATTCTGAATATACACTGGGTCATCTCTTGTATGTAGTACTAAGTTATTTTCCATGTCCCTATTGGAAGGGGTATTTACCACTGCCTCATGAGCTGCAGAATCCACTATTTGTGGTGAGTCTAGAGGTTGCATGTCATCAAAAAAACCTCTGTGTGAAATTTTTTTGAGGTAGAAAATGAAACTAGTGATGATAGAGGGGGCTGATCGGCAAGACCATGGAAGGGAACCAAATTTGCTTCTCCCGATATCTACCTGTAGAGGGATTCAGGGATCTAGTGCATCTTAGATTCTTGGATAATTAAATTCACATGCCACGATACTTCCATAAACATTGATGTATAGGATCAGGGTGAAGCCTCCATCATTGTGTCATATTCTACATCATAATCATAGAAGTGGAATGGATTGAAAATGATTTAGTACTTCTGGGAGTTCATCTTTCGGTGTCGATGGTTATCTATTATTCCCGAGGATGAGTTTTTTGGGTAGGGAAAATATTTGGTACAAGGAGGACCTCTGTGTGGGTCTGTGTTGGAGTGGGGAGGGCCTCCAATTGATCCAGGTCTGACATGAGTAGGACCTTTATATCGGATGTTGTTAAAGATGTAATGGCCTCAGCCTGGACTATTGTGAGAGTAGGGATGACCTTCACTAGTGTTGTTGAGAACATGGGGGCCTCCATGACAACTATGAGAGTAGGGAGGACCTCCAATTTGGTGAGATGAGGTGCAAGGTGTAGCTGGGCATATTTCAAATGATATAAGGGTAGGACCTTCATGTTGGTGAGCTTGAGTATGAGGAGAACATCTGTAATGGTTGTTGGATGTTTGGGGACGAACTATGTGGTGATGAGTGCTAGAGTGGGGAGGACCTTCATTAAAGATGGTGAGAACATGGGGATGACAACCATGTTGGATTCTTGTTGCACAAGGAGTCCCTCCATGCTTATTTGAAGTGGTATCATAAGGAATACCTTCATAACAATTGAAATGTACAAAGACATAACCATCGTGTTTGATATTCATGAAGTGGGGATGGATTAATATTTGATGGTTACTGGAGTAGGGTGGACCTCCACTTGAGTTGGGGATGGAATGAGGATGACATTCTCACTGAGGATTCATGACATAAGGAGGGTATCTATACCAGGAATCATAGGCACTAGGAGGACCTCTGTGTTAGATGATGATAAGACTAATACTGGATGTGTAGGAGGACCTATGTGGTCATGAGTTCTAGAGTATAGAGGATATATACTCTAGATGGTAATCGGTTAAGGAGATAATTCTTATTGGATCTCATCATCATAGGTTCACCCCTAATGACTCTTAGATGTTTCAGGGATCAAAAGGGTAAACCCAGCATTCTCGTGGGGTTGCTGAAGTCTCGAACCTAATCAAGCATTGATGAGTTCCATCTATATATTAGTAGGGATCTAGTGGAATGAAATAAGGTTTTCATGGTCCACTGGAGTTGTAGAAGTTGATTCTCCCTGATGAGAATCTTCCTGAGCATGCACCCAGTGCCGATGTCTGGTTAATTGTAATGGGGATTGTAGAGTCGGGGTATAAATCACCTATTCTTCAGCCTGACAAACCAATCATTGTTGTTGACTATGTGGCCTAGGTGATCTATCCTTGGTAGATCCATGGTATTAGTCGTTGCTGGGGTAACCCAATAATCCCCTACCTCATTGGCATAAGGGAGATATTCATAATAGCACTCCGGGGAGAGGCTCTTGAAGAAGTTGAATGGTGGAGTGGGAAGGAGTGTCTCCTTGCACGACCCTTCGGGGTGGTGGTGACAAAAATGCGTAGAAGTTTACAGGTCCTGATGGTTGATGTCCCTCATGGGAGTTACCCCTTCTACTCGTACAATAATACAAGTGCATTAATCATACTATACTGAACAAATTCTGATAGTGAGATGGGTTGTGGTCACCTGGTAGTTGTGGTCATGGATGACATCATGGTGGAGATGGAGTCACTCAGTGTTTCTGTATGGTTTTTCCTTCTACCCATGTTTATATGGGTCTTGTCGATTGGTTTTATATAGATTGGGTCCTACAAAGCAGGAAGATTCGTCAATCAATATGAATGTGAGGAATAAAATTCCCAATGAACCAAATCCATGCAATCTTATATTGATGGAGAGAGAGATCCAAACTGATGATATCATATAACTTAATGGAAAACAAATAACTACCCTGAATTTTGGTGAGTTCCATGTCAACTGAATATTTTTTTAATGGGACATAGTATCAGATAACCAGATATGGTAACATGTTTATATATTGATATCATGAATTATACTAATCCCCACATTGATAAGAAGAGTTTCACATGGGGTTCAACGTTTCAATTTCTTACTCTTTCATTGGGGAATGCTTCCTGCATATATTTATTGTTCACTAAAAGTTAATTTTACCCCGAATTATCACTTTCCACAGAAGGAATCATTCTTCACATCTTCAGATATGTCTTCTCCCTAATTGAAATGGGGTGATGGGATGTCAGTTTCACCTTCTAGGGATACTTCCCTTTAATTTTTCACTTAGTCAAAGTATCACTAATTGATTAAGACATTGTTCAGGAAACTCATCCTTGTGCCATCTCTTTGGGGACACTAATTAATTAAGCTTCTTCTATCTAGAAATTATAATGGGTCATGTCTTGGAAAAATCCTTTAGTTATGAGAGTAGCCGCATTGGGCATTGCAAGAATGTTTTGATGATGGAAAATTAGTACACCTATATTATTCCTCATTAGAGTTATTGTAACTGGAACCAAATCCCAAGGCACCCCATGTCAATTGTGGGGTATTTTATGTATGAAGTATTTCATAATAGGTTTTCATTAGGTATCCCATCTATAATATGGGATGACAATGAGTTTAATGTCTTTTAGAGATTGAGGTTTGATCAGATCACCTATGAAGGTGGATTAGATAGGTACATCCCTATGAGGTAGATCATGAAAGTTTTTCTGGATGGATGGATGAGAACACCCAATGAGGGTGTACTCGGGATGGAATATCCCATAAAAGGAAGGATTAACACCGTGAAGGCTGATATGGACACCACTAAGGGTAGATCTAGGAGGTATACCCCAATTATGAAGATATAAAGGTTTAATATTAGGTGGGTTGAACCTATTTGAAGCTTCCAACACACCCTGTCTAGGAGAACAGTTTCAAAATCAATGTAATTTGTTGGGATGGTGTTGTTATTACATGATAAGACTTCCCTTAATAGTTGGATTGCTCTTGGTTGGATTATTTCATGTGAGGATTAAATGTGGTTGGATTCTTGGAGGATGCTAGGAGTAGAAATGATGTGGATGAATGGGGATTATGCATTGAGATTGTCCATATGGATGATGTCATCACACTAGGATGAGGGTGAGTTGATGAATAAGTTGACATGGTATTACGCATAGGAGTTTCTGGGGTTAGTGGAATGACCCTATCGGGATGTGGCGGCTCAAGTAGGAGTCAGGATGGATATAGATGAGGATGGAAAATGGATGGAATGGATGACTTGTTGAGGGTGTTGGGACTCAATATTGGGGAATATTTCTACCTATCCTAGTAGGTTGGGAATTAAATTCCATGTTGTTATGAATGGGGGGCATGTGGAAAAAATGTAGAAGCTGACTGATGGGATTAGAGGAGGTAAGGTCTCCTAGGTGATGGGAATGATCATACCAGGGATACAACCAAGAAGATATCAAGATGAATATAGATGATGAGATTGGTCCTCATAAACGATTCCTTCATGTCCTAGTAGTTTGGGAATCGATGTCGACAAAGTAATGAAAGGGGAATTCTGGATTATATAAATGGAGGAAGCCCATGTGAAGGTTGATCTAAACACCATTGAGGGTGGATCAGGGAGGTGAACCCCTAGAAGGTGGCACCGAATTTTAACTTTGGTTGGTATTGAAACTCATGGAGGTTTCATATGTATCATATTTAGAAGACATGGATCAAACACCAATATAGATTAGAATGGTGAATATTGGTATTACGAATGGAAGAAAACTAGATGCTACTAGAGGCAACAATGATGTGGATGTTGATTACATGTAGAAATGACCCATGATGGAGGAAACTATGGGTTACTCCATAAGGGATTCCCTGAAGATTGATAAGGGTTTCACAATAACTTTTAACCCATAAGACCACATGATTTATGTTTAGTGTAATAATTATGAGGAAGTGGAAGACCATACAATCATGTTTAGAGTGACGTTTTATCAAGGGATGAAGTGGGGATTAGGAATGGAATGATACTGAGGAGGATGTATTTCTTTACGAGGAGGATACCTTCCTAGTGAGGCGGATTACATTACATGTCAGTTGACACAAATTACCCTATCTATGGTGTCTTGGGGCTTACCTGGAGACTTCCTGAGGAACACATGGAAAAAAATACCAAATAGACAGAGATATGAGAGGGATAAGGTGTATATACCCTCTCTAATCCTCTCATAAATTCCCAAAATTTATCAACTATAGTTTAACGTCTTGTTCTGATGACGTTAGTGATAGAAACATTAACATCCAGCCGCTTAGATGTGGAGGAACCCACTCCTAAGCCCTTGGAATTACATAACTGATACCAACCCACCCATGGTAAAGGGAAGTAATTAGAAATTCCTAGTGAGAGTGGTTTGGAGGAGTGGTTAGTCATCAAATCCATGTAATAAATGATATGAAGAAATATAAAATCCATTAGCATACCTATTCTAAAATGAAAAAGGTTAGGAAAAATAATAGTGGAAAGCACATGAGGGACCAAGAAGTAACTATGTATAAGCATAGAGGGTTGTATGGGAGAGGGTATCCTGAAGTAGGGGGGCCTCATTTAGAGGTTCTTCATGAATCTCATATTCTTAGTTTAATTCATAGGATTCATGAGTATAGGAGCACCATGAATCAGGGTGACCCTATCATGGAAAAAATTATTGACATGGAAAAGGAGTGCTTCACGAAGGCTTTGTGGTCCTTGAAGACTCAAGTACCCATGATTTCCTTCCTCGAACTTGAATGGAATATTCCTTCATTAAGGAAATGCATACCATAGTTAAGGGGAAAATAGAAATATGGGAATGTGAGTTTTGTGATGCTCTGATACATTGGGTGACTAATTTTTTATTCAAGTCTTTGGTGCTTGGGTGCACTACGAAAGGGTATATCGTTAGTGGAAAGGTTGGAGTAGTGGTAATTTTTAGGTGGGTGATATGACTATTTATATTTAAAGGGTTATCATTATTCTTCGAGGAGCACTGTATCATAAAAATGATCTCTAAAAAAGGAAAGTGTTATCAGAATTGTGAAGCCTTCTTCCTCCAACCATAGTGTGGTCATAGGGATATTTGGACTCATAGATCCGTCCTCTTACACCTCATGAGTTTGTGATGGTATGAGATCTCCACCTAGGATCATTGAAGGGAAAACTCCACAGATTAGTTTTTTGGGTTATTGGTGATTGGATTCATATGGATGGCCATGGATTTTCTTTTCAAATCCAAAGGCATGTATTTTACACTAATTCTAGAAAAATGATTAAAAACATGCACCATAACCAACTCTCATACTCAATAAATAATTGAGGGATATATTTCACTAAGTGTTATGCTATTATTGATCATAGAGGAGTGAATATTATATTTTATATATATTGAGAATGTGGGATGAATCAGTATAGTGGATGCCATAGAGGAAGCATATGATGTTTTGAGTGTGTAAAATAAGGACACAAATCAACTGATTATAGGGGAAAAATAAAATGTTTAGTAAACACAATGGGGGAGAACAATGGTCTCTTTAGGGTATCAAAAACTATTTAGAATTATAAATGTTGAATGTATGGGAACTATAAAATCATTTTCCAAGGGGAAATCTCATGAAGATAATAAAAATGTCAGTATGAGTAATGGTTATACAACTAAAAATAATGATACTACAAATGAATTATGAAAAGAAGGATCTATTAAGGAAAAATATGATGAATATATTTAACGACTTCAGAAGGAAGTGGGATTATTAAAGTATTTATGATGTGGGATTCAAGATTTATGAAATATTTAAAATATTTTTATTGTAAGTTTTTGGTAAAGGATTTTAAATGATATGTTAAATGAGGTTGATGAACTAAAAACGAGATTTAATGGTAAGTTTATATTCATTGGAAACACATGATTAAGTAAAAGATACCCCTTCATATGTTCTCAAATTTGAGATAATGGTGTTGGGATAAAGAAATGATGGATATGGATAAATTTAATTTTGTAGTATTAATGACCTCAGAACTCATAAATGATTTATAGGCAAATTGGATTATATTATCATTGATGGAGTTTATAGAATTACATTAATTAATGAATATATTCAACAATTTTTGGTTTTATTCATGGAATAAAAAATAATTTATTTTTTCAATAAGGTATTATGGTAATTCAGGTTCGTCCCTATTTTAATAAAATACACGATTAAGGTATTGAAATTTTTGGTATGTGAAAGTTCAAAGAATCTTCATGATATTTATGTGTTTAATGTTATGTTTATTTTGAGAAATTTAGCTACATTATTTATAAATTTATATGTTTGGAAAGGTTATAAAGATAAAAATTTATGGAATGTTTTTGTTAAATTTTGTATTAGGTTTTATAGATTAAAGTATTATATGAAAATATGAAGACTTATGCCTAACTTGTCCAAATTATTTTATTTTTATATTAACTACATATCTATGAAATATATTTTCATTCTATTAGTGATCATAAGATCCATTAAAAGTGAACTATAGTGCTTTAGGAATCAAAATTAATTTGTTGATATTAATTTTTTAGAGTAATTGATGAATTGGTAATTGATCAAAGAAGTGGTTGAAACTGTTCTCATGAAATGTAATATTATCAAGCAAGTATATTTCCTTATACTTTCAGTCAGGAATAGTATTCCTAGACTCTTGGAAAATGATATTGAAATAAAATATTATCCTAATACCATTTTTTGTACATATTTTCTTTTAAATAATTGCATATTTATGGATTTGAGCCTCCTAAAATTACACTAATCATTCACTTTTTATGATCAATGTTATGAAACACCCTTCCTCAGTATTTGGGTCTTATTTTTCTTTTCTATGAACTTTTCTGCTTCCTACAAATGTTCTCCTTTTTAAAACCTATTATGAGATATTCTAGATGACTTTGCAACAACTATTACACTTTTTCAAGAAGATTTTATATTAACAAAATTATTATTTGAATTCTATGTTGTAATTTTCTTGTGTTAAAAATTTTATGATATCAAATAATTTCAAGGGAGAAATTCATTTTAAAAGGGGAATAATGTGATGCCCTGAGATTGTGTGTAATATTTATTTTGAAATTAATTTAATCTTTTAAATGTTTTATGATACATGAAACACTGAGTTTAGATTGTGTTATAAACCATAACATGTTCATCATGCACTATAATCAACACCGCGTTCAATTTTTTTACAAATAACATCGATTTTATCTTGTTTTACACACCAAACTCTGTTTAACTTGTCTTAAACGTGACAATTAGATTTAAAAAACATCACATACTATTAAAATTATATTATAATAATTATCGAATTGTGGTTGAAATTGTAGGTATTAATATTATTAAATAAATTTGAAAAATATATATTCTAAAAATGTATATAATATGAATTCGTAATTTAAAAATTAATTAAAAATTTAACTTTTTTTGAAAATAATTGAAATATATTCCTGAAAAAACAAATTTAAGAAAAAAACATGTTTTACCTAAATAAATTTAATAACACTTTATCAGAATTATTTTAATGAAATTCATATATTATATATTCAATTAAATTATTAGAATTTATATAAGGTGTTTTTATAAAAGAGATAATAATAAATTTATTTTTATTCCTAAAACTATATTTTTCTAAAAAGCAGTTTTATCACCTTTTTTACGCACTATTTTGTAATAGTTTTTTAATGTTTTAGAATATTTATTTGATGATAATGTTTTTTCTGAAATGATCCAAAAAAATTATCTCAGGGAATTTTTTTTAATTCTGTGAAAATATTAATTTTTTGATGAATAGTTTAAAAAAATGGATTTTAATTTAAAAATGCCCTTTCATATAAATTATTGATAAAGATAAATTATATTTAAGATTTTTTTAAATTAAAATTAGTTAAATTATATATCTATTAAACCAATTTAAATCATTTTAACCAATTTTATATTTAAAATTGATCTAAAATAGTATAATATTTTAAATATTTTTCTCTTTAAAATCCCACTTTCTAATCGTATATAGAAGATTGATTTTAAATTATAATTTTTAAATTAATATAATTATATTTGGAAAAATTGATTCCATATTTGGAATCATAAAATTTAATATTATGTAATATATAAAAATAATTTTCTAGAAAAATGAGTAGTGAAAACAATAAAAGATTAATTATTATAATAAAGTTTAAAATGAATTTAACATGGGGTTAAATGAACAAGATAAGGGTTAAAATGATAAAAAACAGATTTAAATATACTTTATTAGTACTTTATATAAATACTATCCTTACAAAGTAATAATATATCATGACTTAGAAGTTTTTCCCTTAGGAATTCCCTTTTTATTATGGATTCTTTTTTGAAATTTCCTAGTAGTTTCCAAGAAGGTTTTGTTCCCCTGTATATAAATGCCCACCACCACTATAAAATTATTCACATCCCTAAATAAATATATTTTATAAAAAAGTAAAAAATATATCCCCAAAATCCTTAACAATTTTCTAGAGATTTGGTCCTCCTAAAATACCAAAACTAGGCTCCCTAATAAGAGATAAATGGTGGTTCTTCTAAAAGATGGAACTTTCCTTCAATATGCGCCATTTTTATTTTTATTTTTTCATCCATTAATAGTTTATTAAAACCCATAATATTATAAAACTTGTATATCGTATATATTAACTTGTTATTATGTTTATATTATAACCAAAAACCACCTGCAATTCCATGAAATGTTTAATAAAATAACCATTCGTGTTTGCGGCAGACTGCCTCATCATGAACTGATGTAATTCATTTATCCATTAGACCTCTCATGGTTGGGTATATCGATAGATTAAATTTTTATGAAGTATATTTATGATATTTATATGATTCTATAATTATAAAATCACATGTTATATTTTTTTCATTCCATTCTGCGGGAATATAATTACATTATTCATCTGTACGGCAGATTATCACCTCAAGAAGTGTTGTGATTCGTTCATTATTTACATGGAAGGTAATACATATGGTTTTAATGAGAATATTTTATATATATAACATAAAAAGTATTATTTAATTATAATATATCATTTAACTTTATTTCTTATAATCTGATGAGATAGTGAAAATGATGTTCATGCATACATACAATCTACCGTGTCCATGACCAATGTATTTCATTTTCTATCACTAAAATTTATAGATTAATAAAAATACATATATAATGAATATATATGATATATATCTAATGGTTAAAATTATTTATATGATTAAAAAAAATTTAAATAAATTGGACCGAATATATAGAATCAAAACATATGTGGAAAACCAACTAGTTATTACCTGAAACATAACTTTAACATGAAATTCTTAATAAAAATGTAAGAAAATGTCATAACAAAATCATATTTAGTATTATATATATAATATGTTCCTATAATATATTTTTAATAAAAATATATTTATTATACATTATGTCTTAATTTTCATGATGGAAGTTAATATGTAAGGTAATGGATTATTATACCATGTTTTATTATTGTGACACACATGGAATATTCAACACAAATTTCTTTTATGCGTTGTATATAAATTAAATGAATGTATTTTATGATTATTATAATAATCATTCAGGTGTATTAAATATCAATTTTAGTATCTCTCCTTCAGGGTGCTTAAAATTTAAAGATACCAAAGTGAAAAAAGATTTTATGATATAATCTCATCATTTATTGGGATTATTTATGATTACATTTTCAGATGATGAAATATTATGATCCACCTATCAAGAAAGACAAGAATGTTTTTATACTATGGTTATTAATTATATTTTCAATTAATATTACAATTTTCAACTATTTTCTCCTTAAAATATTTTGGAAAATGTTTTTCGTACAATCTAATTGTATTTTTCTCTTCGATTCAAAATCATTTTTCTTAAAAAATATTATTTTATAAAAAAAATTTAAATAATGATTTACCATTCTCAAATGATTATAAATATAATTTTTTTATAATTTAAGAAATAAATTATAAAAATATTTCAAAGTAATATTCATGTCTTTATAAAAAACAACGCATTTATGAATTTTAACAAAAATGTCAAAACCCCATTTTCTTAACATGCATGACATAAACATTACTCTTCACTGTCATGACTAATCAAGGATTTAAATATTCTATACGATGTTTTCCAAGTTATTATTGAGGAAAATTGTTTTTAAAATTAAATAATTTTTAAATACTAATCCTCAAAAGAAGAAAAAATATTCTAATCATGAAATGATTTAAATTGTTTTCTAAATATTTATTTACATTGGTTTTAAATTTATTTAGAAATAAATGGATTTATAAAAATATTTTATGAATATTTAGTTTATAAAGTATTTTATATGAAATGTTTTCATCTTCAAGGAATATTCCAACTGATTTTATTTCAATGTTATTCTCCATCTAATATTACATAATTTGATGTAACATATAATATTCTAAGCTAAACCAAGAAAAACATTTATTCTTTCTTTGAGTGGTTTATGATGAAAATATATTTCGAAACACCTTTCTCTTTTAAGGGTTATTCCATGATAAAATTATAATGAAACACACTTCTTTTTTCTATGGGTTATTCTATAATAAAATCATGAAATGTTTATAAAACCCTTTTTTTCATGGATTATGATATGATGACTGTTTTATTATATTGCTTCACAAATATTTTTTAGTTTCATCATGTAGTTGGTTGGACCTATATCTCACACCAATAAATTGGTTATATCTTCATACCACTTGTGATAATAATGGGAAACAAGTTAATTAGATTAATGTACTATTAAGAAGAGTTTTTTCATGATCAACTATGGGAAACATCTATGTCCTGATTCACAATGGAACAGAAGTGTGTCCTAGTACCTAGTGGGAACCAAGTGAGGTTTTATAATTCAATATTTTGACGTTCTTTGTAGTTAACTGTCAAATATTTATTTGTTTCAATATTTATAATAAGGACACATTTTTATGGCATGGAATTATGGTTCATGGTTGATATATGATGATTTATCACAATTTTGGGTGATGTTCTTTGAAATGATAAATTATTATTCCATGAATCATTAGTATGATCCATGAAAGGTTGTGAATGTACTTCGTAATAAATTTTCCTTCATACATACCATTATTCATATATGAATATATCATTTGATCATATGTTATTATCACTTTTTTTTTTCCTTTACTGAGCATCTTATATCTACCTTTCTTATATTTACTTATCCATGTTTTGATGAATGGTTTAGATGGGGTATGTCTAAGAGGAGTACTAGGTGAGAATATATTTTTGTGAGATAAATTTTGTAGATATTTCACCAAATTAGGATATTGTTTAACTATTATCCAAACAAACTAAACTATTATGGTCCTCAATAGTGTGTATGTGTAATTTATTGATTATTAATCTAAAAAGATTTAATATCCATGTGTGAAAATAATATTTCTCTATATTAAATTTTATTGAATCTATAAAGGGGATTAGTGATTTTGGAATTCAGAAATAGGCTTGGGTCACGATTTTTTTATAGGTATGGATTCATTCATACATGACTTTCAGGTTTGATAGGGATCCGATGGATTTTTAAATTAAGAATGTGTTATCAAGATTGAGTTAAGGGTCAAAAAAGTGGTCGTGGGTTATTGAGGAAACTAAAATCATATAAATTAGTGCTGATTGATTTGGTTCATGAAATTTTATTGGTGTGAACCCTAGGTATACTTCCTAGGTGCTGTCATACCTTAAATTTTTATATGGAAAGAAATGGGGAAAGACATGGAACCCTGAAAGTTCCCATGTTAGAGGCTAGGATGGTGGAAATGATCTTAGTAATCTATTAAAATTCATGGTTCATGATAATTTCATGTGATTAGAAGGTGGTTTGTGGAATATTTCTCTCATTGTGGTGTTTAGTAGAACATAGTATGTAAATTTGGGTCTTGAGAATCTTTGAGAAAGAAACAAAAATGGGAGAGGAATTATAGAATTGAGTGGTTATCCATAGCTAGTCGGAATATTTATGAGGCTATGATAGTTTTTGTAATGGGTAATGAGTATATACTGGGGAAAAATAATTTTTGGCGGGATACATTATATATTCTAGGGTTGGATTTTGAGTTTGGTTTTTGTGCATTATAGACCATATTGGGATGTACATGGAATGAGTGATATTCATAGTTCTTTTCGTGGTAGGGTATGAACTATGGGTCTGGAAGATAATATGGGAATATCATCAGGGATTGGGTGGATATTAGTTCTATGTAGTTATGATGCCGATGCTAGAAGTGGATGATGAGATTGTACAGTGTATGTGTGGTGGAGTAATTTGTTACACCCTATACTATATATATATGTAGGGATCTTAGTAAATATATTTTAGGGCGACACAAAGGTTTGTTATGGATAGTTTTTTATATCCTATCCATGTTCATAGATCAAATGATGGGTTCCATATGAGATGATAACTTGAGTGAAAGGTATTATGTGTGAGACTTTGTGGTATGATACAACACCTTGAGTTAGAGGGTGGTGGTATGGATGAGATATGGGACCCCACCCAGTATGAGATAATATAGTTATGAGTTGTGGCATGAGAACTAAAATTGAGTGATAGGGTGGTGGTATGATATGTGTCATGATACCACATACTGAGTGTGTGAGTGGAGGACTAACATGTTGTATGAGTCCTCACATGGTGTGACAAGTTTGGTGGTATGAGATACAGAATTGGAGCTTTCTCTGAGTGTGTGGTTGGAAGTTGGAGATTAGATATGAGTCTAGGATTCAGTATAAGAACCTACCAAAGGTGATAAGGTTGTAGTTTAGAGTCAATTATACTTTATTACATATAAAAATGAGGAATTATGGATGGGTTGAATTATAAGATTCTCATTACATTATAATTCTCTAAATCATGTGGGGTTTGGAATTAGAGGGGATAGATATCACTCAATGACATTTATTGATTATTTAATGATTAATTTTGTTTCTTAGTTTACATTTTGATGAACAATCCCCAATAAATCCTTGAATGAGGAATCTAATCTAGCAGACATTATTCATGATGGGTGTTCATAGTCCCCATGGGATAGACATACTTAGCATGGTATTAGACATTCTATAGTCAAAAAAGATTACCTTTATAAATATAGTTCTGGAAGTTGTGGATTTCTACCCGAGTTCCGACATGACCCATATAGATGATGTAAATCCACACTAAAACAAATGATTAATTACATGATAAAATAAAACCAAACATAGAACATCATAAAAAACATACAACTGGACATAAATAAATAATAGTAAAAAATGTCTCAGATAAAATAGAAAAGAAGGATGAGATGTCTATTATAGAGAGAATGAAGAATAAAAGTAAAAAAAAGATATCCAAAAAATTCAAGTGACTCAATGATCCACCACCTACCCTCAAATGCCACTAATAATCTATGAGAAATCACAAGTTGATCCTAAACATAAAATGGTAAATAGGGGGAGCTTAAGAACATATTTATAAAGAAATAGATACCAAAAACCATGAATGACCTTTAAATAAAATAATTTCTTCTTTCTTGATCAAATTAAATTATATTAAATATATTATTATTATCTATATATTTAAAATAAACCATGATTTGTTCCCCATTATCTTTAAAATAGTTTTTTTATAAAACAACTAGAATTAAAACATTTAAAAAGGGGGTAATCCTTTAAATACATAATTTAAACTATTCTAATACATTTTTTAAAACATTTAAATTCATATTTTCAATTCTTAATGTTATAAATAAAAGAGTAGCAAAGAATAAATAAAATATGGAAAATGTATACAGTAGTAATACATGGGAAACATGAAAAATATTTCTTTTCATCATGGTAAAAATGAAATTTAACTAATAATATATAGACAAATAACAATGACCATGGAATTATTAATAGATCATGGGAAATTATAGAATATAATAAACTAGGATGCATCCTAATTAATATTATAAATAAAATAAAATACCCTAATAGAAGATACCACCATACCGGCCTAATAGAGTGGGAAAATCCCAATATTAGGAGAGACCCATACTATGTTACACTATTCTAAGAATGGTCATAAAAAAGTGTCACATGTTTTCTTAGATGTTACACAATACAAACTTGGTTCCCATGATATAAGGAAAATGGTGATAAACTAATAAGTAATAAATGTGATGATTTGAGGGGAAATGTATATACAAGAACAAGAAAAACCCATAAAAATAACCTCGCCCAAATCACCCATCACATAAATAGTTTCTCACTCATAATAAAATAAATATAATAATGTTACCCCATGATAGAGATAAATTATCTATTTTTAACCTAATAAAACCAAGCATCATTTCCCATATACTATTGTCATAAGGAAATAATTTATCATAGTGTTAACGAGGCCTTACAAATTTCTAATAGAAACAATGCTATAAAATTATAATTTAAATAAAAAACTCCATTACTAATATAATGAAATACATAGAAATAACTTTTTAATTTTAAAATAAATTTTAAAATAGAGAAATCATCAACAAAGTATATTCAATATTATTA
Organism: Viscum album; assembly: GCA_963277665.1. Classification (NCBI taxonomy): domain Eukaryota; kingdom Viridiplantae; phylum Streptophyta; class Magnoliopsida; order Santalales; family Viscaceae; genus Viscum; species Viscum album. Next base: position 606,259,264 of record OY728119.1, on the reverse strand, counting down.
ATAAACACATTGTTTTCATAAACTTGTAAAATAATGATATAACATATATTGAAATTGAGAAAAACCCTTTAAAATTTAATGAAAATAAATTACAAATTGATTCCCCTATTTATTAATCCATAAACATACATAATATTATCACTTGATAACCAAAAAGTGAATTTAAACACATTAGAAATCAAGATTAAAAAAATATAAAGGCCAATAAAAAAGAACCAACCTCAAAATGATGTAACCAAGATACTTCTTCCATGATGAGGTAATAATAACCGTTAGGGAACCCAAAAAAACTATAAAGCAATGAATGACCCAATTAAAAATTGATCCATGGGATTACCTAGCTTTCTAAGACCACAACCAAGAATAATAATGGAGATGAAGGAGGAAGGGAAGAGAGTAGAGGGATATATAGTGATTGCATTTAGATTCTTGACTCAAATAACAAAGAAACCACCATGTAAATACCATTCAAAAGAGAAAACATATGTGTGGAGGGGTTCTATGGTTAGAATAGTCATGGAGTGAGGATTGGTTTCTTTAGGGATAAAAATAATGGGTGAAAAAAGAGTAAAATAAACAATTTTAAAATATGGGCAAACCTCATGGTTAGGATATATACTCTACCAAACCATGTACCAGTCATGTGAGGCTTAAAAGAATCACCTTTCCCATTTCATAGTTTGGTAACATTGTTTTCACTATTGTTTACCTACCATATGAAACATATATATCAAATGAAACACTAATATTGTGTGCTTACTGCAAATTTTTCTATAACCATGTAAAAGATATACACTAGTACACCTTGACACAGAATATATTTCTATTTTTTAATAGGATTCACAAGGTCTAAATATGACCATATTCTACCCATGTAGAGATATTATACATTAATATTATGAACATCAAACATCGTTATGTACAATTAGTTGCTTTTTTTCTTCAAAAAACCTCTAATAACCATGTGATATAGGTATATATCTTCAAAAAAAATTAGTTGGAAAAAATAACAAAAAACAATAGGAAAATCCCAAAATTAATAAATATATAAAATATTAATGAAAAATCTTTGTGGGGTGTGATATTTCTCCCATCCATAACAATTTTGTACTTGATCAAGCCTTAGTAGATTAGATTGATCAATAAAAATGATAAGGTTAAACTCGTCATCACAACATCATTCTCAAAACCAAGGAACAACATGACCTCCTCTAGAGTCAAACCCTTGTAATAACTAAAACAAAAATAAATTATTTCCCAAACTAAATTAATAACTTAATAAACCTAATAGAATGACCCTAAAAAGGGATTCACTACCAACATAACCATTGACCAGTCACCAATATCCCAACACCAACGCAGAATAAAGGCAACAATAAACTCTCAATTAGATCACTAAGGGGACTAGGTATTGAATAATTGATAATTCATACCAATAAATTATTGTTCATGGAAATAGAATACAAAATCATGGAATTCAATATATAATTGATCACTCTAGTGCCCCCTACCATATTAAAATTCCACAAAGACACCCATCATACCAAAAAATATCAAAGGTCAAAAAAATAATAATAGAAGGATAAAAAATTGTATAGATCCTGGGATACCAATAACTGTGAGAAAATCCTCGTAATTTAACTAGTTTTAACTCAAAAATTCAATAAGAAACACCTTTCTGAAAATGATTAAAACATCCGTGTAAGAAAAGTCCAAGAACACTATATAGGTAGAAAAACTAAAAGGGTGAGAAATAATTCCTCAAATAGGGGCGTGACTAGAAACATGTTCTATAAGTTGAACTAGATAATATTCCAATGGAGATCTAGATCCACTCCTCTTTATAGAATATCCCATTCCAAATCTATGAGAATGTACCATATGGCCACAATCATGAGAATACATTCAAGAAATATAAAAAATGGATTATTGTGAAATTTCATAGATATTGATGGAACATTCGAGTCCTAACACAATGAAGATGAGTTTCCTGGTATAGAGAGCATGGAACCAGACACTCCCAAAAGAGGACAACATTCAGAGGAAAGGGGTCCGACTGGCATCGGGATGTTACTGTTGTACCTCTCCTCAGGTGGAATCACAGATGAACCTATTTTTCAGGAGTGATTGGACGGTCTCCCTCTAGAAGTCAGTTGAGAGATGGGGTATGTTTTATTCAGCTTGTAGTTCCATGCAATTGTTTGTTGAGTCCTGGTATGTAGGTGGGGAACAACAGGGTATTTGGAGCAAGGTCTGATGTATTATTCTCACAGCTATTTTCTAGACGTTGTGGGAGGCTCGTAATAAATCTAATCTGGAAGGAAGAATTTTGGTTCCTCTTCTCCAGACGAGAATGCGAGGGCTATTTCATGAGCTAGGGTCCCTGGTTAAGGTGGGTTAAACTCTGATCTTATCTGAAGTTATATCAACAGGCCAGTTTCTCATCATTCTACCCAGGGAAGTTGGGGGCGTTGGCATCCTCCATGTTCCGGGCTGAAGTTCAATGTTGATGGTTCCTTTTTAAATGGGAAAATGCGTGGGGGGGGTCTCGTTAGTGACAAGAATGGTTTAGTGTTGGTGGCTTTTAGCAGCTTTTATGGCACGGGGAATTCACTGGGTGCAGAAGTGTGAGCTCTACACTCTGGATTGATTCTTTGTAAGAGGGTCGGCTGGATGGCTTCGGAGGTGGAGTCGGATTCTGAGCTTCTGGTGTGGGCTTTACGAGGGGAAGAAGTTATTCCTTGGGACATGACTTACTTGGTCCGCGGTTTTGCCTCTGAAATTGCACATGGTGGTGTGGTTTGTCATATACCCAATGAGGCCAATTTTTCCACTGATGGTCTTTCTCGAGGTACCTGTCCTAGAGATCCGTTGACGATTTTTGATACTTTGGGATCCCTTCCTCAGGAATGTGTTGGTATTATTCTGGTGGACACTCTTGGACTCCACCATTATAGACCGTCGTGATCCTTTGTTTAATGTAAGGCATTAAATGAATAAAAATAAATAAAATTTAGTCTTACCCTAAATGGATATTCTAAGATACAAAAAGACTTCTTGATCCCATCAATTACCACCATAGACTAAAAAACATCCCTTTCTTTTTATGGAACACCCTTTAACACTCTCGAGGACAATGGAGGTAGAATATACCATAATAAATCTTAAAAACCCACTTTAAATGTATCCACCTACCCCAATTATTCAATATAAGAATGTATGCCAAACACCAATACCATTGTAGAAATATTGATAAAATACATTTTCAAAACTATCAATCCTTTGTGGAATCATACTTGTTCAACCACATAAGACAATGACCTAGTTAAAAAATGATCGACATACCCTAAAACTGATTGATCACCATGTTTGTGATATAAATTATAATTACCTTTTCTAACATTTTTTAATTTAGGAAATATTGTTGGATGAATTAATCATTAAAACACTACCTGGAAAATTCCATTCCTAGTTTTATATGATCTATAGACTTCCACCAACCCTATATCGGTCCATAAAGAATAAAGGTCGAAAACTAGATCTTCAGAGATTTTTGAAGCTCGATAAGCCCACAAATACATTAGATTACCCAAAACCACTACCCCTCTCTAAAAATATCTAGTTAACTGTAAAATATTGGATGAATAAATTTCATGAACTCTAAGATAAAACATGTAGGTTCATCAATAGAAGGGACCACTAGTAGAGGATTATGCATATCTTTCCCATGGAAATATATAGAATCATATTGGGAGTTCCCTATAAATAGAAGAAACACAAATCAAAATCAAATACATTTTCAAAAATGAAATATAATGAAGTTGAATATGAAAATATCAAATTAAGATCAACAAAACAACATTCATGACATTAAATGAAATTACACCATATTTATATTAAATATGCTTTCTAGGTTGACACTAATAATTTCTCAAGCCTTATTATATATATACAAATAAATTTCATTCAAGGAACACTTGATTTACTACCTAAAACTGAACTTCTTTCATTTAAAATCGTCATCCCAAATAAAATTTGTCTCAAATCACATTAAAATAAGACACACCCACATTCAAAAATCAAAATATAACAAATAAATCTACATTAATAAAGCATTTTTATCCGAAAAAATTTCTTAGAAATATAAACATAACTTTTTAATAATATTAATTTTAAAATGATCATTTATCAATTTGAAAACCATAATATTACTATTTTAGATCATGTTTTTTGAAATTAGATACAAAAATCACATAATTAACTTACAAAAAATATAATTCAAAAAAATTAGAAAAATATGAGGTCTAAAATGACATTTAAAATTGAGAATGTATTTGTGTTCATCCTGATCACAAGGCTCAGAAGACTATGTTCCATTTACACTACTGAAAGTAAGAGTCATAACAAACTATGTATATGGGCTCCACATGGATTGATAGTCCCTATGTGATCTATATGAAAAAACTAGATCACTCCTCCTACCATCTCCCAAATAGAAAATAATAATAAAAAACTAACATTATTTTATGAAATAAAAAACCACATAAATTAAACTCTCAATACACGGAAGAAAAATGATAAAAACACAATACGCAAGACTCAAAACCTACTTCCCTTTGAAATTCAAGGATCTAAACATGAAATAGCTAACTATAATATTCTTATAATACCTTTTGAGTTTTTATAGTCCTAAATTTAATCATTCATTACTTACCAAATAATAAATTGGGTTTTTGAACCCAACCCCTCTTAAAAATCTATGATATGAAACAATTTATTCACTAACCATCCCCATGAATCCTTTAAACATGGAACATGATTAGTCATGTGACATCCCTGAGGGATGTTCCCATTCCCTAATGGGCAAGATAAAAGTAATAGATAATCCAAAATACTGTAGTGGGAATTATATCACCTAATAAATATTATTTTGGAAGTAGAAGAACTCTTTTGGAAACCTAGGACAACCCATCTGATTATTTGACATCCATACAAAAAAAAGTATATACAAAATAAAACCAAAAATAACATATCACATTATAAATAAACACAAAACCTGGACTAGAAATATAATACTAAAATAGACATAGACATAACAGAAAAGAACGCCAAGATGGATGATACACCTAAAATGGAAAATAAAACTGAAATATATTCCCAAGCTACCCTCCATGTTACTCTGTGACACACATCCAAACCTCAAGAACCCCTGATAATCCCAGAGTGTTAAAAAGTCGATGTTAATCCTAGAATTTTAAATATGCGTGGGCATGAGATTCTAGTTCGAATGAAGAATAATCCACATCCCATGAATTATATTTTGGTGAAATATTAAATTCATGATATACGAAATAAAATATAATAAATATAATATTCTCATATATAGTTTTTATAAATATTTTTTTATGTTTCCCTTTTTAGGTAAAAATATTCTTAATAAAACAATGAGGATTAAAACATTTAAAAATGGGATAATCCTTTAAGAGTTAACATCAAATTTTCCAAATGATTTTTATAAAAAAAACTTAAATCACAATCTTCCTTTTTAATGAAATTAATAAAAGATAAGTAAGGACATATTAAATAAGAAAAATAAAATCAATAATATTTTTAGGGAAACCCAAAAAAGATATACAATCAACCAAGGCGTAAGGAATTATTACCTATAAAATAATAATAAATTCCATGGATAATGAGATTCCTAGAAGTTCAATGTAAAATCTATAACATACCAAAAATATATCCATCCTATTCTGTTTAATATAAGAAATCAAATCAACATAATTCTCAGTACTTAACTACCCATCATAACCATGGAAAAAACCCCAAAGCAAGGAGAACATCATTTTGGGGGATACTTGTCAATGAGTGAGCCAAAAACAGTGGAACATATTTTCATAGAATTAATGTTCTCTAATATTGGTTCCCTTGATATATATTAATGTGGATAAACTAATAGGTAATATAAGTGACTATATAATCCTAGATATGAATAAAATAATAAAGAGAAACAATACGGAGAACCTCACCCTTAATCCCCCTTCATAGAAACAAACCATAACTCACAAGAGTATAAATATAATTAATGTGTTCCATTCTTGAGACACAAAACATTTTTAAACCAATGAAATTGAGGGTCATATCTCACGTATGTTTTTATAATTAAATCCCCTGTTAATGTTCAAACCAGACATTAAAAACATCCTTTAGAAACAATAACATAAAATCCAATTTTAAATACCAATCTCACCTTTAAAAATTTACATCAATACTTCAGAATCATTTTAAATATAAATATAAATTTTGTGAAATTATAATTCATTTACAATACACATTTATTCATTTTGTTAGACACTCTATGCGTGCAGATGAGTAAAATTAAGTTACAACGTATATAAAAATTGAGAAATTCCCATTCAATTGGAATGAAAATATTGTAAAAAACGATTTTACTCACAAATTATCCATAAATATTCTTAATATTATTTTTCAATAAAAAAATAATGAATTTAATCAAATAAGAAATCATGATTCTAAAATTTAATGGATAATTCAATGAGTAACTTCCTCAAAAATTCGAAAAAAAGTTAATTCAACCAAGAGTGATTATTATCCATAATTAATATGTAATAAATATCCTTAGATAACCCAAAAAAATCAAAAACATGGAAGAAACCAATATTAAAGGAATACAAGTGTTTCCATATGTCACTGAGACCATAGAACGGAAGAAAAACAAGAGAGGAACGAGGAAAGGAAAAGAAAAGTGGGATAAAGAGTGATTTTATAAAGAAACTAGAATGAAATCATAAAGAAACTACAATGGAACAATCATGGAATGGAGTAAAATATTTTTAGGTGGGTCTCTTGGTTATCATTATTCAATGGGGATATGAGAGTTAAATTTAGGTACTAAAACAAAGAGGGTAAAAAAGATTAAAATCAATATTCTTAACATTCTTGGTAGACTCTAGGATTTAGATACCTAATATTGAAAACCATATATAAACCATGAGGGGATTGATATAATAAGATAAAACCTTCCACATATTGGCCACACTATTTAGTAAACCATGCACCAAACATGGAAAATGGATCTATCTAATTATAGTCAGAACTTACATGCTTTATTCATGGTTTAATCTATTTGTGTGAAATTTGTGGGCAAGTACTCCTAGGTACCAAAGCCCTTCCAATGATTCTATTGGGTTTTGAATGGTTTAAACATGACTATGTTCTACTCATATATACAGACCATACATTAATTGTTTTTTACTATAAATACCCCTATGTACAATTAGTCAAATGACTTATACTAAGCAGTTCACACTAGCCATGTGTCAAAGGCATAAATATTCCAAAAACATGAAATTATAACCCAAATCTTCTGAAACTAAAATGAAATAAAATAATATAAAATAAAAACGTGGAATAGGGTTGGGGAGTGATATATATTATCAAACATGTATACACTATATATGGTTACATATATAAGGAATTTATTGGTGGACCGCTACTAATGATTACTATCACACAATACATTGGTACCCTGGTACATATGAAAATATTATAATTTGATATTAGGTTTATTGGAATATCTTTTATAGGAATATGGATGAATTTATGTGAATGGTCAATGGGGGAATACGGTTTTATAGGTTATTTGCTTGTCATTTGGTATTTAGTTTTTCTTAATTAGTTAAATCACTGGAAAAAAAATTTGTGTCTATGTATGTTGATCACATATACCATTTATTTTATAACATGAAATTTATATCTATTATTGATGGGAAGAATTTAGTTATAATCCAATACTCATACTAGGATTTTTTGTATAATGATCCTATTATTGAGTTTCATTCCATTGGTTGATACCAAGAGTATAGTCCCTCTTATTTTTTATAGGCTCTAGTTGCACGTCAGTAGCCTCTAGCACATGGGGAGACATGACTAAGGTCTTATGATGCTTCATATGGGGTTTTATTTCATTTATTTCATTTAGGGGGAACATATGGAAATAAAATATATTTAGTGAGATAAATTTTGACCCTAATTTACCCCCACCTAAGGTGATTGGTTATGTTCCCCAATGATTGATGTTGTATTTATTATCAATGATATGATGTGAAGTAAATGTTAATGTGGGGAAAAAATAATATGACTGTATCTTATTGAAGTTCAAGGTAGGAAATATTAAATATTTAATCCATATAAATATATATATGATTTTTGATTTTTTGATCTTAATTTTATGGTCTAGCATTGATAAAAAAGAAAATTTCTATTATAATTATGATGGTGTTTCAAGAAATTTTTCTTGTGTGTGATTGAAGAATGATTATTAATGAGTTCATGTTGGCTGGGAATATGAAGAAATCCTTAGAGTAGTAATATAAATGGAATATGATAAATCGGGTGAAGGAATATCATTTGATGATTTTTTTACATTAATTGGAGTGATTGAGAATACCTATGGATTAACTAAAGTGGTTCTGATCTAAATGATGAAATATTTTAAATTCAATATAATGAATTCATTCATATGAAGTGCTACATTTATATTCATAATATAACCAATTTTTTATAAGATGTGATTTTTTATGCTATGAAAATTGTAAGATAGGTTGTTTCTTTATGAAAGGAAGATATAAGAATAGTGGATGACATAAGAGGACCCACATACAAGTCACCAATGTCTGAGTGATATCCATTTATGGGTGATTAATATAAGATTCACTAACTTATGAGTGAATTAATCATATAGGGATCCACATACGAGGATTCAAGTAGGAATATTGATGCTTATAGACTAATTTATGAGTCTGTTTTATCATTACATTTATTTTGTGAACTATACAATTAAAATATCAAAAAATTTAAATAAGGAAATTTTATTTTCTTATTATAGTGATATTCAGAATTTAAATATCACTGTAAAATTATGATGATATTTACTCAATCTAATAATTCAGCATCAAATAAAAGTGTATGTTGATTGAATATGGATTAAATATAAAAGATTCATAATCTATGAAGCGATACCATGTTTCAGTGATATGAACACGTAGATAATTGAATAGAGTTTTATGAAATAGAGTTCATTAAATAATTAGATGATTGAAAAACATAATTAATATATGGATTCAAAAGAAATCACTTTATGAATATTTAGGAGAGATTTAAATAAGGATTATAACGTATTAAATATCTTATAGTTTGATAAATTAAATTGATTGTTCTCAAATTATGAGGATATTTCAAATAAGATGTGGAAACTAAATATTATTGAATATGTGAATATAAAAGTAGTTGAGTGGAAGAAAAAATTGAAATCTCAACACTAATAATCCCAATATAAATGCATCTAGGGAAATAATTTAGATTGATAGATATTTTACCTATAAAAATAACACATGTTTGTATAAAGGGAGAAGAGTAAGAAGGATTAATGGGATAAGGAGGAATCTGATTCACCTATGTTTCATAAGGCTACCATAGAGAAGAAAAATAAGGATTAAAATCGTACAGTGTACTATATCTTATTCTTAATAATTTGAGACCAATTTGTGTGTTCTACCAAAGAAGCTGGGGCAAAGTTCTTGGTCATCCCAACAATACCTCACAATATAGAGAGATTCAAATTCATACTCACTAGTTCATGGAAGATCCATTGAATCATTGTGTATGGATTTCAAGGCAATTCATGAGGACTATGAAACATAAGGAAATAATAGGGTTGGTGTGAAGCTATTAATAAAGTGAGATTCAATACAAAGACCCTATAATTGTACTCTATAGTACATAATGTGTCTTTATGTAATAATTTTTGACACCAAGTCATATAACCACTTCACATGATATAGTGGAAGAATCCATGATTGAGGTCAAGAAAGAATCATTATAAGGATTGGTTTTTTAAGAATGGAGAATAGAAATCCTTGTGGTCTAGTATTTTAATTTACTACAAAATAGAGGTATGGTTTTGATATGTAAATATAAGTTGTTTAATTCTTTAACTGGTCTATGATGTTAAATTTAATTAGGTAAATTTATAAAAAGAGACTAATGATTCACCCCATCTTAGTGGTCCATCAACTCTGGGCACTAAAATTGTTATTAATGAAAAATGATTATCTTCTAAGTGGATCGAAATCTTATGTTTTTAGTATCTTTAGAAAAATTGATGTTTTACGGATGAATTGGAGATACCTAGTGTGGATAATTTATTCTTTATACTTATTTATTTTAAAGATGAAGTATTAACTAAAAAAATAAATAAAAATAATAAAATAGAATTATGGAAAATAACATTGATATTAATTGAAAATGAGGATATATTAGTATTTTCGTTTTCTAAAAGTGACAAATATTCATATACCAAGACTATTTAGAAGGATACTTTTTAAGAATAAAATTAATGTTATGTAGTGTATGGGGAAGTTGTTCCCAAAAAAACTATTTACTTCATTGACACTAATATCAATGATCATCTGATGAAAGTTAATAGTGAATGGGTCAGTTATATTTTTAGTACTGTCATGGAACTACTTTATTATAAGGAACAATTAATAGAGGATGTTTATGAAACTATGTATGCGCTGATTATGATGTTTCATAAATGAATTTATCTCATAAACATTGTGAAAGAAAATGAATAATTAATAACACATTTCAATAGAATATTTTTTATAGTTGAAGAATATTTAAAAATGTATGTTTGTGAAAAATTATTTTTAAATTTTTATTCATATAAGTTATCAATGGATTTTAAAAACTATACAAAACCACCTTCAAATTTAAAAATTCTCATATTCAAGTTAAAATAAAAACTAATAATATTGATTGATAACTCTTGACATGAATCAATAATATTCTTGAATTTAAATTAAGAAGTGAAATCAATATTGGAGAGATTGATTGAGATTATTTTAGGATTATAATTTCAAAATAAACATGAAATGTCTTGAGATTATAAGGGTAATATGAACTCTAAAACAAAAAAAATGAAACTTCTAATATTTTTTTTAAATAAGAAGATACCAAAAAAATTCATTGAATTTCAATGATCAAATAAGACTTATATTAAATGAAATAAGAGATTTAACTCTCTAAATATGAACTGTGTTGGGCTTGAGGTGGGATTATGTGTCATGACCCGACCCTACCCGGGCTCGAGCCACAACTACCCCCAGCCCGCCTCCATGGGACAGGGGCTGGCGACCAGTGCTGAAGGCACAATAACTCGGGGAGGCCTTTGCCTAAGTACCTGTACACACACGCGCATCACACTCAATGCAATAGTGCAGAGTAACAGAAAATAAAAGAAGAGTAAAAGAGAGACTTCTTTATATATACCACAAATGTGAATCGACATATAAACAGTACAAGTAAAGTGCTGAAAAAGAAAATGGGGTAAAACACGTGCCCAACCCGAAACGTTCCACAACCCGGCAACAGGTAAACAAAAAAAACAGCTGACGGGTCTCCCACATGGAACCCGGCTACGACCACCGCACGCGGTCCAAGCCCCCGAACTCCTATGCTCCACTGAAGTCACAACCAACATGTCTGTCGTCTGCAAGGTCACACCAAGTGCGGGAAAATCCCAAGCAGGGGTGAGTATAAAAATACTCAGTAGGATACCCCGAAGGCTCGAGGGAGCAACAAAGGAGGTACTGAAGGGTGAGCAGAAGAGCGAACAGGGAAAAGTAAAGAATCACAACCGAGGGTGCATTAAATAGTCTAGCACAACCCAACAAGAGTAAGGAAGTAGAATCGTCCAGGAACAAGGAGCTGGAAACGGTGAGAAGATTAACTTCCCGTCGAGTCTTCGCTACCTATAGCTGGAGAGTAGACTCATCCAACCATGAGAAACTAGACACGGAAATCACATGGCATACCCCGCGCGTCTTCGCCTCTCCTGGAAGAAGAGTAACCAAACCAAAGAAGTGGGTACTAGAACAAGGTATACACATAAATATGCTCTCCCAAGAAGCTCGAACAAGCTCTTAAGGGGATCTACATCCCGTAGCTCAGCCCAAGAAAAGAGTAGCCAACAGTCCCAGAGGTAAACTCCATCGATGCCCAGCATCCCGCACGTCTGCCCCGAACCGCAAGCCATGGGGCTCAATCACCACACTTCGACACTATCCTCTTTGGGCGGAACTGACTCGCCCGCACGGTTTTAGATCACGTCACAAGAACGCATCTCGGTGGGGAAAGATCCCCTCGAACTGGAGAGTTCTAGGGAAAAATCCAACCACACCTCGTCACTGCCCTGCAGTCGAGAGGTCTCCTCAAAGTCAAGGCGTCACAACACTGACCAGTATAACCAAGGGTCCCGCTCCAGTAATCACGGAGGTAAGCCACAGACTAGCCTAGCAGAGAGGACTGAGTCTGGAATGCCAACAGGTGTCCCACTGCCCAGCCCTGCTGGAGGGTAATCCATAATACATCATCTGGCGAACCACTACCTAGCCCCGCTGGAGGGTAGGCCATAATAAGATACTGGGTGACCCACTGCCTAGCCCTGCTGGAGGGTAAACCATAAGACGTCACCAGGAGACCCACTGCCCAGCCCTGTTGGAGGGTAGACCATAACACATCATCAGGCGACCCACTACCCAGCCCCGCTAGAAGGTAGACCTAGAACTAGACGACATGCGACCCACTGCGCAGCCCCGCTTGAGGATAGACCCTAAGAGGTCGTCGGGTGACCCAATTCCCAGTCTCTACTGGAGGGTAGACCCTAAGAGGTCATTGGGTGACCCACTGCCTAGTCTCTGCTGGATGGTAGACCCTAAATGAGTCGGGTGACCCACTGCCCAGTCTCTATTGGAGGGTAAACCCTAAAAGAGTCGGGCAGACTGCGCCATCGCAAAGCTCTCAGAAAGGCACGTCAAAAGCACTACCCACATGAGTGAAACAGATATCCGGAGAATCCCAGCGCACCGCATGAGAGCGGTGCCACATGGGACCCGCATCCCGGTCCCGAAACTCAATGAACGGATCGCACCATTGCGATCCTCTCGAAAAAGTACACGAATTGGACTATTCACTTGTCCAAAACGGTCGCCCGGTGATAAAGCTGGAAATCACCGTCAATGCCCAAACGACCCTCGTGGGCCCCGCACCATCGTGCAAAATTAGGGTGGGCAGATTTCACCACTGCAATACCCTCGGAAAACATCCAGAAACGACTGCTCGCACGCCCCGAACGGACGTCCGGTGAAAAAGCCGTGAAACGCTGCCCGCATCTCAAAGGACGGGCTGTGGGGCCCGTGCCTCAACTTCGGCCTCAATGCGTGAAACCACCCTGGAATTCTCCGACTTGGTGCCAGGGTTCCAACGCCACTGACAGCGCTTAATTCGGACGTCGGACGCGTCCGCGCCGTCCAAAACAAGATTCCCGGAAAAACGCTCGTCCACTTAAAGACGCGTCGCGCCTCCGTGACCCCTCGTTTTGGGAAATAAAAATTCACGAAACCATCTCAACATGCCCTCCTCGACGATACGGCCCCACAGCCGCAGACGGTGTACAAATTGGACACCCTTATTGAGAATTACGGGCATCCGAAGGGGGGGGGGAACCCCATGGGCTGGACCGGCCTGGACCGGCCGGTCCGCGGCCCAGCCGCGCGGACCGGTGCCGGTTCGCAGCCCGCCTGCAGACCGGCCACGAGGGTAGGTCACCTCACTGCATGAAGACCTGCCAGGCGCGGGTCTCTTCCTCCTCCTCGGGGTCGCGGCGTGCGACCCCGGTCTCCCTGGTCAACCGGCCGGAGCAGCCGGCCCGTCCTTCCGCTCCGCGCCGCGCGAAGCCGCCGCGGCAGGGGCTCGCTGCCGTGCCGAAGAGCGCCGCCACCGGGGAGGGTAGACGCCGCCGTCAAAACTGCCGGACCACCGTACCTCCACCGCATGGAGATCGCCGGACCACCGTGCCACCACTTCCTGGAGATGGTCGGACCACCGTGTCGGCCAGAAAACCCCAAAAACCTGCAGATCTTCGCCGAACCGCTGCGGGGGCATCGGAGGTCGGATTTAGAATCCTAAACAAGCGTTGGAAAGCTAGAATAACTTACTACATGATCATGGGCATATATCGATGATCGGATACCAGTTCGATGCTATAAATTGGGCTCAAAGATTGCAGGAAATTAAAAACGAAAATGATAAACTTTACTTCGATGGGCGTAGCCCGACGCTTCATCGTCAACCCGCCGGGGTGGTCGCGCCTCGCCAGAGCTTCCATGTCGGTGCTTCCTCACCGAAGCTTCCTCGCCAGAGGTGAATGGGAGGGGAGGGTTTGAGGAGGAAGAAGAATATGAAGAAGAAGGGGGGGGGGGTGTTTAAGTACAAATCACTTAAACGCCCGCCCGACAACCCCGAACCCGAACTCCCGATAGGGTCGGGATTTAGCCTCCCCTAGGATAAGAACCACACTTTGAGCGCAACGGCGGTCTCGGAATTTTATTCCGAGACCCCGTTCAAAAGTTACTAAACTTAGCGCCTGATGCCACCAAATTACGAAAACGCCCCTGGGGCCATTTTTCACAGACGGGCCGCCCCCTCAAAACTTACACCCCTCCTAGGGTAAAAGGAACGCTCCAAACTCAACGGTGCCCTCATTTTTCCTATCCGAGCCACCGTTTAAGAGGTACATGCGTTTCATCATTAAACGAATAAATTAATTAATTAATTTATCCGTTTAACCTTCCGAAAGCGGGCGAGGGGTCCAAACATCCCGTGCTGACAAGTTTTATGTCATTCCCAGGGTAAAGACTACATTTTGGACCCATCCGTGCACTCGTATCTCTGATCTGAAGCTCCGTTTAGGAGTTATCCAATTTATTTATCATTTCCAGGGTGAACGCACTGAAAATTTAATTCTGGCCACTCCGAGGCTCGGAATCGCACACCGTCTGAAGGCGCTACTCTGGAATATCATCAAGAATATTCCAAAGTCATTCACAGAAAAAATTGGGTTCTTACATCATGAATTCCAGAACAAACATAAGTTAGAACTTTTAATATTATGGGCAATAAATATGCTACCAAAAAAAATTCAATGAAAATCACGGATTCTATAAAACTCATATTAGAGGCCATAAGATCTTGAAGTCATTAACTGATCATGTAAGGTAGCCATAATGTAGTTATTTTATACTTATCCAATGTCTTCTCATGTTAATGTAAAGGTTCTAAAACAAAAACCATATAAAATAGGTTTTGGAATAGGCTAAAAAATATACTATAATACAAATTGTTAATTTCAACATATGCAAGGGAAGAAATATACAAGAAAATTATAAAAGAGTGGTGGTTACGTCCAAAATTAGGAAGATATTAATTAAGAAAATATTGTTTCTTCATGGAAAAAATACTAATAGGGTATTTTCATTCATGTAGAAATATCCGGAATACGGATAATGAATATTGGAATAAAATGTAATTTTATGAATATAATGAGACAAAAAAAATTGGTCCATATCAAAATGAAATAGAAAACCTTGTGAACAAGATGATAATGTAGATAAAGGTAATAATATACATGTTTTTAATAGATTAATCTTCTATAAATAATTTTGTTAATAATACTATAAATGTTCTCCTAGGGATGATGTGTATTCGAATAAACCTACTCAACACTACACTTATAATATATTGAAGTGAATACCCCCAAAAAGAATGAAAAATGTTATGAATAAAAATAATCCATCCATGATAAGTGAAAATAAAGAGATAAAAGTGACTCTAAAAATGTATAATGAAAGAATGAAGATGACTTCATGATTCCTTTGAAGAAACAATAATGAATTACAAAAAATGGAATCATGAAAATGGATAATTACTTGTGTGAATAGTGTTAAAAATATATGATACTCCAGAAAATGGAATAGAAATACTACTTGAGTATTGGTAGTTTCTTAATAAATAAAATTAAGAACTAAATTAATCTATGATAAAATAGGTAAGGTGATAAAGTGATTTTCATATAAAAGAAAACATGAGGATGGAAAAAAGTCTTAGTTGAGTCTCAAGCCACATCATTGTTTCTTTCATTAAGATCGAAAGGTGTCCCACCCTATTAAATTATTTCATATTATTGTGTGTTAATACGCAAAGAACTGTATGAGGTGGATAAGTTCTTCCCTATTTTATGAGAAATAATGTTTTCATTATAGATTATTCATAATTATATGGATTATTGAATGCGTGTGCATCCCTTTAGGGGGATAAAATAGGCAATGAAGCTATGAAATTATCAACATTCTGTGAATTAGGAATTTAATAACAACATTATAAATATGGATAATGAAGATTAAAAATCATATTGATTTTTCTTATCTTTGAGGTTATCAATAAAATTTCAAAGGGGGTGTTGTTTGATTAATGGATTAAGAAATGGTGGACTCTTTTACCTTGTACATGAATTGTTTTTATGTATTTTATGAGATGCATTCCAGATTAAATATCTTATAATAAATAGACATGAAGACTCCCTCCCCCTAAAAAAATATGTTCGGTGTTGCTATCACATGAATGTGAATGTATGAACAACATTGGTAAATGTAGTTATATAACTCATGTTTTCTACACCAAAATAACCTACTTTGCCTTATTGTTGACTAACTATAGGATGATTCATATGAAAATCATGTGGTGATATTTTTATCTCAAAAATTATAATTCCATGATTCTAAATTAAATGTAGAGAAGATTATTTTTATTTGAAATGATAAGAGGATGAGATGATAAGACCCTTATATTCCCTTTAAATTTATTTTTATGAATGGGGAGATGAGTTACTCTAATTTTCATGATGATAAATCTTCTATTTGAAAAAAAAATTAAAAGTGTGTAGTATGATGAATTAAATTTATTTATCATATATTCAATTTCAATAAGTATATCGGAATTAGAATTCAATTTATTCCATAAAGTATATGAGTTTTTCTTCTTTAAGTAATAAGTTTTACAACATCAATGTATCATCATTTATATATTTAATGATTGATGTGTCAATCTACAAATTAAAGACAAATTATTATGAATAAGAAACTACATTTTATAGTTATGAAGGTTTTTGAAAAAATATATATATTAAAATATTGATTAATTTTTATTCAAGAGGTAAAGATAGTCGAGAGGATGACAAAACCATCGAATGAGTGATGTACATAGAAGATGATATATCTGGTGAAATAATATCCATGGATGTCTTTTTGGGTTGATTTGGAGTGATTGATAACGCCTTAAGAAAGTCAATTGTGTTTTGATATGATTGATATAATTTTAGGAATTAGTTATGATAAAATACATTTATGTTTAGAGTTTCATTCAGGTATATAAATTATCAAATACTGTGTAACATATGTATTTTTCATATCATAGAAAACCAATAAGATAGGTTGTTCCTATATGAAAGGATAATGTATGAATGTTGGATGATGTAATGGTATCCATGTGTTATTAAATTATGTATGGTTGATATTCACATACGAGTGATTAATTAAGCCATGGATCCACACATGAGGATTCTTCTATGGATATTAATAGAAGAATATTTTCTGGTGATGAATGATTATATTTACATTGATTTTGATAATTCATGAATTAAAATACTATAAATATTGAATAATTTAATATAAAAACATTGATATTTTGATCTTCATGAATTTAATATCCAAATAAAATTATAATTATTTTGATTCAAGTTGATAAATCAAAATCAAATTGAAGGTCATGTTAAATTGAGATTAAGCGTTGAGATGAGATTGATCCTGTAGTTAAGGATACCATTCCATAGTTCCATACACACATGAATATTTTAATGGAGTTAAATGAATAATATTTCATGGAATAAAAAATGAAATAATAAATCAAGTCTTAAGGGGCCTCCGAATGGACTCATTGACTGTGTTTTGATTCAGATTCCAATAAATATTAAAAATAATGAAATAACTTCATGTTTTTGAAAGAATATTTCATCCTAAAAAATTATAATATGTTTTAAAATTAGCCATGGAATGTCAATATTAATGACTTTGTGAATAATAAATAGTATTAGATTAAAAAGGAAATTGATATCATAATAGTAAAATTCTGTAAAAAATTAAATCCAATGAAAGAAGTGAGAGCGTCTGATATTGTGCCAACACAAATAAAAACTACTATTATTGGGGGAAAATGATAATAAGGAGGACTATTATAGACGTATATTGTATAATGTGATAATTGAGAAGAATAAAAAGGCCAACATGCATGTGGACTAACTATCATATTATTTTTGGTTGATGATTTCTTCACTAGTATTTAAAAAGAAGACTGATAAGAAGAGAACGATTTAACCACCACCGCATCTGCCTGTAGAGGGAGTCAAAATCCTACATACCAATTCATGGAATAAATATTCAAGGTGTATATTATATAGCTGAGTCAATTCACAAGTACTAGTATTTGCGAGATAGTAATCATTTTAATGAGAGGTTTGTAGCACTCCATGATGTAGTATAATGAATTTTAAATGTAAATCTGTAAAACATGATAAGTATTCATGTTGTTAAGTTGTGAGACCATGTAAAATAAAAACATTCAATGAAATAGTGAATAATAAGTGATTAAGGGGGTAACAAATCACATCAATGAATATGGTATCTCGTCCGAAACTTTTAATTCATTTTTTCCTTCAGACATTATTTAAGACATAATTCATGTGAGGCTATAATCCACTAAAAAAATATCATCAAGGAATTAAAAAGTCTATGTATATTAATTAAATTAGAAATATTTGTAAAAATAGAGAACTAATTAACCACATATCTATGGTCCATCGATCCTGGGCACTATAATTGGGAACTTCATGGATAAAAAACATCATTCTTATAAAGGGAGAGGAGTTTGAATATAGAAATAAATATTTTGATGTCAAGGAAAAAAACTTATAATAGTCTTTGTAAGAATATTTTAAAAAAAATTGATAGTTATGGGTTTTATTAAATTTTTCTTCCATTTCACAAAAATTGATGGATTATCATATAATGATGATGATTCCAAGACTGGGCATCACCTACCTAGGGCACATTTCCCCCGACTGTTATAGAGTGATTCTAAAATCATGTTAAAAAACCAAACAAGTTATGAAAATTTCTAGATTTAACTTATATTGAATTTAATTGTATACATCACCTATTATATATGTAAATTTAATATGACACCTGCCATTATAGTGAATTCT
Organism: Viscum album; assembly: GCA_963277665.1. Classification (NCBI taxonomy): domain Eukaryota; kingdom Viridiplantae; phylum Streptophyta; class Magnoliopsida; order Santalales; family Viscaceae; genus Viscum; species Viscum album. The sequence continues at coordinate 606,240,027 of OY728119.1, read as the reverse complement.
AAATTTACTTATCTGTAAATGGAACATCAACATGTCACATCTCCTAGAAGTGAATTCTATATATCACCCAACATCAAATTGAAACCCATATATCTACTACCCTATGATTGAATTTTATATTTTTCATCCTATAATAGATAATTCTATTAATTTCATTATACTATTTTGTCATATAAATATCACCTCTCACCATTGTGATTTATTTATATCATACTCTATATTAGTAAATTAATAATTTTTCAATCTATTAGAGTAAATTTTATATATAAATAATTTTAACGTTTAACCCTAATAAATAATTATTCATGAAATTTTATTTTAAATACACATATTTTAAAAACAATAGAATATACAAAAGCATATTTACATATCTACCTACCATATAACAATTTATGTGCGTATATTTTATACTAATGTTTTAATTTTTTATAGTTTATTTTATGTTGCCTTCAAAACTCACTAGGGTATTTATAGATTTTAGGGATTTTCCATAGGAATATATTGGAGGAGGAAACTTGAAAATTAATTCCTCATAATACATGTTACATGAATAGGGTGTTATTTTACAACAGGGACCTATAAATAATGATATTTTATAAATATTTTATAATTTCACTGGTCTGTGTGCTAATTTTTCACTAGTTATGTTCTTTGGCATATATTTTCCATTAATCCAAGATTTATGATGAAACAAATTTGGATGTAGGTTATAAAAATTGGAATTGGGCCATTCGACCTTAGGATACTACTATGGAAAAAAAATTAAAGTGCATTCAAGTCAATATTATTTATGATCAATGATAAAATGCGGATAGTGAAATTTTTTGGGGAAACTCTGCCAATAGCGAAGAAAAAAGCCTATGAAAATATAATTTGATGATAGAGGATCGACACTAAGATTTGGGATACATGCTCTCACTTATATAGTAGTTCTATGCTCATTTCCACATATATAGATATATAAGATTTTCAATGTTGAAGTTAGGATAAATCTCAATGAATTATTTCTCTATAGATGTTGAATAATTATTTCTGATTTTAAAATTAATTTTTAAAAAGAAGGATTGAGGATATATTGTTTTTTATATTCCTTTAAAGAATTTTTCTGCATGTTTTCATTATTTGTTATATTATAGACAATTATAAATATAGTGCCTAAAAAGTAATAAGAAACTAAATTTTAGAGTTGAAGAATTTTCAGTATAGTGACAATCAACCCCCATTATGTCATTATATAATGATTGTTGTGAATTCTGTAATATGAATTAAGATATTATTCAGTGATTTTTAAAAATACCAAATTTAGAGGAATTAAAATATTCAACTTCTAACTTCTCATAAAATTCCTTAAACTCTTTCGGTGTCATTTCAAAATTTATTTTAACATTTTTGAAATATTTATCCCTTGGAAATTAATTTCACATATACATTCACTCTGTAAAACTATTCACTATGGTTTAAACCAAAAAAACATAGTATTACTGTTTATTGGATGAGTTTGGAAATATAAAACTCTAAAATTTAGTGTGTACATGTGATGACCACACCATGTTTTTTATATCATATATTGAGAATGGTATTAACATACTTGATCATCAAAATTATTTGTTTGATGTTGGAATGTATTATCATTTCATATTTATTCTTTTATTTTTTTGCATATCATTCTTCAATTTTTTTATTTTTTTTATATGATACATTGTAATATTCCCATCTATATTTAAATAATTGTTTTGATAGGGAAAACAGAAATATAGAGAAAGTATATTCCTCTTGATTTTTCTATAAATATTTAATGAGATTCAAATATTCTTTCCATATAAAATCAATCAGTGTAGTATTAATGTTAATTATCACTATAACTATCAGTATATTTTTAACTAACAAATATTTTAATTAGTATTGGTTGTAAATTAATGGAATGAATCCATGAAACTTCCGGCCAGAAAAATGGGGAATTTTTATATAAAAATTAATTTCTAATTATATAAAAATTTTAATTTTTTTTATATAATGTGTTTCTATTTTGAAGGATTAATTTCATTTTAAAATAGAGTTCACTAAAAATTTAAAATAATTATAATTAATGATATTAATGAAATTATAAGTGGAGGCGAAGAAAAAAAAATTCAATAATAAATCATTGAGAAATATAAATTTGACACAATAAAGAAATTAAATACTTATACATTTCATATTATATTGTGTTTAAAAACATAGATATTGATATAGTAATTGTAGTGGATAAATATTTTGAAAATCAAGCACTGAAGGATTTAGAGAAAGGTACACCTCATTAATTTATTTTGAATTTTAGTTAATTAATTTAATTTATTAAATTGGATGATATATAAATAAAGTTGATTGATATCTTCCAGACACATTAATGTTCATCTTAGTCAACAATGTTCATGTTATTGAAATGTAATAGATAAAAACCCATTTGGTAGTTCATGTCATGAAAACCATATCTACAATCAAAACATTGTTTATTATGAAGGAAATTAATTCTAATTACTTAAAATAAGTACTTTCTTATGGTTAACTCAACAAATAAGGTCGATATTATAAATGTATAGTTTTAAAAAATTCAAAATTCTCACTTCTCCTATGTGTGTAATAGTTGGCCTTCAACATTGGAATACGATAAACTTAATTTTTTCACCGATTTTATTCTATAATGAAGTTTTTTTAATCCCACAAAAGGTATATTATTTGATAAATTTAATCATTTTTAGGTTTTAATATTAAGTTTTTTAATTTCTTAATATATCATAATTTTATATTTTGGACTTTTCTATGTTGAGTTTCTATTTAAGCCATAACATTTTCTACAATAACTATCATAGTGAAATTCATTTTTTTGGACACCATACATGTTTGTTTTCATTTCATTCAACTATATTTAAAGATCAATCCATCATTTTTAAGACCAGAAAATATCACAATCCTCTACATGAAATCTGTACATATATCTAGATAATATTTAAAATGGGCCAATATCTGAAAAATTAATTCTTAAGTTGAGAATAAATTTGAAAAAATTATTGAGAACACATCGGGGATCAACTTCATAAAATATGGAATTTCATTATTATACATTATTATGGGTCATAAATGTGTGGGAAGTTGGATCATTAAAATTCAGACAAACACTGGGCTAGAATAATTTACTGAGGTAAGGTTTCCATAACTCCTTCTCTATGTGTCCAATGAAGCTCAAATTCTGTGAGTGAATGAATAAGTCAATGTTGTACATCATTTATGATGAATCTATTTTCAAATTCTATAATGAATTGGGTTTTCATTGTAATAAGTTGGAATATTTTTTCTAGTATTTTCAAATACAGGCATTGGGTTAGCTAGGGACCAGAGAGGCCAGGTATTGATAAATATATATATTGAACATGTTATGTTACACACATGTACCAATTTTTAAATAATGGAATAACTCTTTCATAGAGTCTCAAATAATAAATCACATGCCACCATAAAATCGTGAATTTGAGTGTTACCCATGGCATGATATAGTTATTGTACTCATAGGGTGTCCGACATGGTCACTATCATGGGAAGAATAATAAATAAATTAATTGCTTAATTTTTTTGTTTATTATTAAATCTAAAATCTAAACCATCATATAAATAAAACTTATTATGGAAAATACATAAGGTTAACCACATAGAATTAGGGATTCAGATTATTTCCATTGGATGTAAGGACCTAATGTTTTACAAATGGAATTCCTTTATCATAAAATATCATTAATAAACACAATTCCATATCAAGATTAAATGAACTACTATGTAACCATTAATCATAAATTTTCCACCTCTGTGTTTTGAATTTCAAAAAATTTGACACACATGGTTTCGATCAGTAAAATATTTTCAGTCTAATAGAAAAAACATAAATTTTAGGTGAATAGTAACATACCCTTGTGAATAGTAATATGAACATTATGAATAGTAAATTGGCCATATTAATACGAATCTTACCAATGATAGTATCAATAAAGTTTATCCATCCTATAAGTGACAATATGATATAATTAGGTTATAGTGTTTCTATTTATATAACTCATGAATATATAATTATTAATTTAATAATTTAAAACAAAATTTATTTTCATAAAATGTATTAATAAACTAGTATTTAGATTTATTAGGATTACATGACAATTTAATGAGACCTTCTTTAATTTTTCAATGTGTTAGAAAAGCATATTTAATTTTTTAGTTTTTATTTTTTAAATAATGTGTGATTTTAATAAAAAATTAAATTAATCATATTTAATAACTTATTTTTATTAAATAGTTTTGATTTTTGAATTATACACATCAGAAAATATTTTGGGTAAAATTTTGTGATTTTTCTGAAATACAAGAATTTTTGTGAATAGTAAAATAAATTAATTTATCATATCAATACAGTAAAATTTAAATCCACTATTGCTGAAATCATGAGTGATGTAGGAACCCAAATAATTAACTCATGTTCACTTATTACTACTTCTAGTCATAAAAATACCCACTATTTATTGTCTTGTGGAGAAATAATATTTTAATTAATATAATATAAAGAAAACCCCACTCCCCTCCACTATAAATACCACCCTTCATAACCTCATTTCCCTACACCTCTCATGCCTTGTTCCTACTCTAAATTACACTCAAATCTCCTAGAAAAATCCTCCCCCATGTCCATTAGCTCAGGGTATCATTAAAATACCAAAACCACTCCTCCAAATAGGCTCCCAAAGAAGATATATTCACGATGTAATTTCTCTTTATCCTTTCATTCAAATTCCTTTCAAATTTCATTTATTTTCGTCCCTTATACCCAACTAATCTTATCCAAATGTCATTATCACTCAATTATTATTGATATAAAATTATTTTATCATGTTAATGGAATATGATACATTATTATAATCCCCCTATTTCATTATTTATACAAATGAAATCATTGTCCATGATGTGTTAATTTACTAACATTATGGTTGATGCACTTACATTTTATATAAAATAATTCAATGATGTCAATAAAATAATTATATTTTATAACAAATATTTTAATATTTATTTGTTAACTCCTATTACATTCTGGATAAAAAATTTATACATAATACTAAATAATGAAATAATACATTTTCGTTGTGATCCAAAAAAATCCCAAAATGACATAAAACAATCATCATTAAATTTTAAATAATAATTCATCCACATGGTATATAACATAATTCATTAAAATATCATTTAAAATCCTGTAATATCATCAATAACATGTAATATTAGTCATTGATTTTTATTAATGTTCTACACGAATATCCATTTATGTGTTCAAGTAAACCGTTCATGAAAACTAAAAAAAACTCCCAAACTATGAATTTAAACTCTATTACACATCCAAAGTCCCATAAATGAACTTAATGAAACTATAATTAACCATATTCAAGTATAAATCAATTTTAAATATTAATTAATAAGTAAAATTTCATTATATTGGACATTAAAGCGAAGAAAGTGTTCAGATACAAGGTAAGGAGAGTTCTCATACCCAACTCCGTTTCTTTGGGTCTTTTCTCTTTCACCCCATTTTTACTATGGTTGGTCCATAAAAATAGTTTATTAATCATTTTCATATATTTTATTAGAAAGAATTTTTTTCTAAAAGATTTTATGTCAACCATAATGATTTCCAAAACAATTCTTCTTTCAGAAAAAAACACCTTTTACTTCTCAATCAAGGTTGATGGTTCTTGTATCAAGTAAGTTATTCCCTTTTTCATTTGGGAACACAAATATTATTGAATTAATTAATATGAAATGAAACCCATTACATTCCATAGATTACTATATTTTCCTGATGGATATATTTTCTATGTGTCATGCATTATAATAAAATTTTTGTCTTGTGACGGGTGCACCCAGAATTATATATCACTCCAATGCATTATGTTATGTGAAGAATATAATGAGTAAAGTGAAGTATGCATTATCATGACACTAGATTTTTTCACAACTATGTGTGGTAGTTTACCACTAAGACATGATGTTTTATTATTATGCATTTCCATATTTCAAGTATTCTCTCAATGCTTCCTCTCATGATTATGATCCTATGCTTATGTTATGATGATAATAATTATGATCACCCCATGATAAATTGTTTCATGTTCTTATCATTACTCTTACTAGGATTTTATCTCACCCCATTTTTATGTATATCATTAGGTGACTACTTGTACTAATGAGAATTAAAGGTCCAATAAGAAGCTAGATAATAGGGAATTAAATAAATAATTATGTTATTATGGCGTTAAAGTTATGTATGGTCCTAGTTTTCCCAATACAATAAACCTTTGTATCCTTTTGGTGTAATGTTTTTATGTTGCTTATCATTAAAATTTTATAAATTTAATTTATGAATGTTTAGATTTCTATAGTTGGTATCAAAGTCATGGTTTAGTTTATTTGGATATTTGGATTATAGAACATTATTGAAAACCCCCTCATGAGACTATGTAAATATAAGCACACAATAAGTTTCTCTAAACATTGGGATCAAATAATATAATCTATTATTGTTAATTTCACAAAGGAATAAATTATCTATTCCATGATTTTTGACATATGTTTTCTTCAAACCAATTATATTTTAGAAAATTGTGGGGACTATGAAAAACATGACCAAAAACCCGTGCAAGGGATAATATTGTGATTTCCTGAATGAAATCCTCAATGTTTAGGGAGGTAGAGTTAAACCATTCATAGTGATTTTTACCCAGTTTTCTGGTTATGTATAACAACATGAATAATGTGGATCATCCTCTTTCACCTAAGAGGTAGCAACTAGCTCTCAAGTGTTTTATGCTGCAATAAAAATTGGGGTTTAGGGGATCATCAGATCTACCTTTTGAGAAATATTAGTTAATCTCAATGGAAAATATATTTTCAATTAATCACTGCACTGAGATGGAGAAGGTGACTCTATCTATTTATCCTCTCTAGGGAGAGGTTGAAAAATTGTATTATTTGATTAAGAACTCCAAGCCAATAGAAAAAATTGAATAAATAAACTGCGAATACATTAATATGATGTTTCTTAACAAGTATTTCCAATGAAAAAATCATACAAAAATGGAGAGAGATTTCATAGAGGTAAATTAAAAGGATGGAGAACATTTCTTGGTCTTTAAAGAGAATTTAAAAAGTATTTAAGGTACTCTTTGAGTTTTTTTGTCGAAAATGACCAAAAAATTAATAGATTATTTAGTTTATTAAAACCACGCCTTTGAAAGGATATTTAAATTTTAGGCTTTAGGAGTTATGAATAAGTTTTTCATTATGCTCTTAAATTGTATATGGAATTTAAAGAATGGTCCCAAGGATATGGTAATAGGTAACATAATAAGTAGTTTCAAGTTGGACGTTCTAATGAGAAAGGTGGAAAGAAAACTCAACCACCCACATGTCAAAAGCATGGGAAGAAACATCACGAGAATTTCCTAAAAGGGACTGTGCAATGCTTCAAGTGTTGGAGAAAAGGCCACCAGTCTCAAGAGAGTCCAAACAAAATAAAAATACAGGACAATGTGGTGGATGAATGGAGAGAACCTCCCATGGTCCAATGCTACCATTTTATAGAGAATGTACATTATGCAAGCCACTGCACTAATCCTCGGTCCATTGAGTGTAGTCAACATCATCAGCCTCCAAATCCCAAAGAGCAAGAGAAGGCTTATTCCATCACTACTATAGATATTGAGAAAGAAAATGAAGTCATACAAGTTACACATTATATTCATTCATGAATGGAAAAAGTGTTCTTTGATTCTGGTTCTATGCATTCCTTTATATCTGGGTAGTTTCCTATAACTATTGAATCGATTCCCTAAAACCTTTATGTAGAGAAAACATTAAAAACACAAAGAGGTTCAATAATTGCTACCTAGGTGTTGGACTCTTCTCTGGTTGGCATATGTGGGGATATTCATCAAAAAAATCTCGTGATACATACCTTGGTGGAATTTAAGATAAGAATTGTAATGGATTGGATCTTGTTATATAGATCACATATCAAATATCAGGAAAAATAAATATCCATTAATATTCTAAACCATCACATCCTCCTCTACAAATGAAAGGAAGATCATTAATTTCCTTTGAAAAAACCTTCAACAGTGTGGGTGATGATTCCTTATGAAGTGGAATACTTTAATCAAATGGTTGTGTCAAAGGAAAGTGTCAATCTAGAATAAATTCCTATTATAAAGGAATACAGTGATGTACTTTCCAAAGAGTTACCCAAATATACCACTGATCGTGAGGTAGAGTTCTACAAAGAACTCATACCCAGAGCTACTCCTATCTCAATGTTTCCATATAGGATGGATCCTATCAAACTGTATGAGTTAAAGAAGAATCTACAAGATCATTTTGAAAAAGGTTCCATATGACCTAGTGCATTCCCTTGGGGTGAACCAGTTATCTTTGTGAAGAATATTGATGGATCAATGATGTTGTGTATTGATTATCCGAAACTCAACAAGATCACCATATTGAAAAATTATCCTCTCCCAATGATTGAATATGTGGTCACTCAGTTAATTGGAGCTCAGTAATTCTCAAGTGATGATCATTGATTTGGATATATTTTTCTAAATGTGAAGAAGGATTACCTACAATATACTGCCTTCTAAACATGGTATGGGAAATATGAGTTTCAGATGTTGCAATTTGGACTTAATAAAACCCCTAAAATCATCATGGATATGATGAATAGGGTCTTTAGACATTATCTCAACAAATTTATGGTAGTGTTTATTGATGATATTCTCATCCACTCCAAGATCGTGTAGGAACATAAATAATGTCTTAGAATTTTGTTAGAAACATTGACAAAGGAGAAGTAGTATGCCAAGTTCAGCAAGTTTGACTTTTGGATGAACCAATTCACGTTCATTGGACATTTGATCATAAGGGAGGGAATTTTCGTGGACCCTTCTAAATCAATGGTTATTAAAGAATGGACCAGACCCTCTACTATCACTGAAATCCATAGTTCTATAGGATTAGTTTGTTACAACCAATATTTTTTGGGAAATATATTACAGTTTTTAAACCCACTAACTATGTTAACAAGGAATGGGGTAAATAATGTAGGGATTAAATAATGTGAAGAAATCATTAAGGAGCTAAAGATATGTCTAATCACTTCACATGTACTCAAATTATTGAAAAGTGGAAAATAATTTTTGATATAAAGTTATGCTTTGAAGAATATCATGGGTTGTGTACTCATGAAAAATGATAATGTTATATCCTACACCACATGATAGTTTAAGATCAATGATATGAACTACTAGACACATGATCAGGAGCTAGTGGCTATTCTTTATTCAATGAAAATCTTGAGGCAGTACCTCTATGGTGAGACGTGTGACATATATACCAATCAAATGATACTAAATTATATATTCACACAACATGAGATCAACATGCATCAAAATAGATGGTTAGAGATAATCAAAGACTATGATTTTTCCATTCAATATCATCTTGGAAAGGCAAAAAAGAAAGATGATGCTCTAATAAGAAACGAACCTTCTACTCTATCTATGATGAGGATTGAGAAAGACCATATCTTCATGGATATAAAATGGATATATTTGGAAATCATTATGGTAGAAAATATATCCTACCTTCCCCAAATTATTTCCAAACCATCTATCCATGATAAGATTAAGGAGGCAAAAAGAGATGATCCAGAGATACAAAAGAAGGTGAATGTAATAAATGAAGGGAAGCTACAATAGTTCCATATTGATGATGATATTGTGATTTGGTTTTGAACATGAGTTTGAATGCCTTAATCACCTAGGATAAAGAAGGATCTATTGGATAATGCAGATATATTAACTCTCTCTAACCATCTTGGTAGCACCACGATTTAATGAGGCCTCTGAGAAGGCCTCTAGAGTGATAAAAATGAATAAGGATATTGCATAATATATCTCAGTGTTTATGATATGTCAGCAAGTTAAATCAGAGTGAAAAAATACCAAAGGGTTTACGCAACCATTTCCTATACATGTGTGGAAAGAGTATAATGTAACTATTGACTTTATCACGGGTCTCTAGAAGACATTCAATGTAAATAATTCGTTAAGGGTTTTGGTGAACCAACTCACCAAGACTGCCCACTTTATCACTATCTCAAAGATCTATCTCTTCAAAAAATTGTAATGATATATGTTAAGGAATTGGACAGACTACATGGGGTTCCACTCCTCATTGTCTCTAATCACAATCCATGGTTCACTTCTAAATTATGGATGAGTCTCCAATATGCTTCGACTGTTGAATTAAAATTTAGCATGGATTATCACCCCAGACTGATGCTTAATTGGAAAAGACTATTCAGACACAAAATGATATATTAAGATAATTCTCTTTAGAATTGAATGGTAGATGGGATCAGAACCTCTCATTGGATTAGTTCTCATACAACAATAGCTTCCACTCAAATATTCAGAATGCTCCATATGAAGCATTGTATGGAAGGTGATGTAAAAATCCATCCTACTGGGATGAAGTAGGAGAATGAAAGCTACTTGGACTTGATCTTGCACGAGAGATGATATAGAAGGATCTATTCATCTGGCAACACATCAAAGCTAATCAGATTCAGAAAAAGAGCTACAATGAAAACCGTCGAAGGGACTTAGAGTTCGAGGTTGGAGATAGCATTAGATATCTCCATGGAAGAGAGTCATGTGGTTTGGAATGAAAGGGAAGGTAAGGCCAAGGTACATTGGACACTTTGAGATCCTGGATCGCATAGGAACCATGGCCTATCAACTTTAACTTCCACCGAATATGGATCAATTTCATGACATGCTTCATGTATCACACCAGAGAAAGTACATAACAAATCCCTTACATCTACTAAACTAAAATATGGTAAAATTCAAAGATGATCTCTCTTATGAGGAGTAGTTAGAAATTATTCTAGAATAAATAGATAGGGTCCTATAAAACAAGACAACCCACATTGTCAATTTTTTTTGGAGGAACCATAAGTATGAATAAGAAACATGGGAACCGAAGTAGGCAATGAATGGGAAGTACCCTCAAATGTTTATTTAAAAAGAAATTTAGAGGGAGAAATTTAAAATGGGGGGAATAATGTAACCACCAAAATTTTTATCAATGTAATTCCCTTCTCATAAAATCACAATATAAAACATGATTCTATATCCTCGTCAAATGTACTACTATGTGACTTTTAAATATAAATTTTCAACTTTTGTATTTTAATTTTTGAAAATATGACCTTCAGGATTGTGATCAGTATGATATTTGAAGTTCAATAGGACAATCTAAAACTTTTGTTGAATAGTAACATACCCTTATGAATAGTTAATTTTCCATGTCTATAGGAACCTTACCAATGATAGTATAAATAAAATTTATCCATCATATAAGTGATAATATGATATAAATATATTATAATGTTTATATTTTTGTATGTCATGAAGATTTAATGATTAATATAATAATTTAAAAGAAACTTTTTTTCCTTAAATGTATTCATAAACTATTATTTATATGTCTTATGATTATATGATAATATTATGAGACCTTAGTTATTTTTTCAAAGTGTTATAAAATCAGTTTTAATTTTATCATTTTTAATTTTCTAGTAAAGTATGATTTTTATTACAAAAATAAATAACCATATTTATACATTTTTATTCATAAAATGGAGTTAATTTTTGAATTCTACACTTTGAGTAATGTTTAGGCTTAATTGTTATTATTTTCATGAAATACTTGATTTTCTGTGAATTATAAAATACATTAATTTAACATATAAATACATTATAAATAGAATCCACTATTCTAGACATCCTCAGTGATGTAATCACAAAAATCTAGAACTCACATACACTTATTAGTATTTTTAGTCACATGAATCCCAACTATTTATTTTCATGTGTAGAAATATTTAATTGATGAATATAATATTGAGAAACCCCTCTCTACTCCACTATAAATACCACCCCATCACAACCTAATTTATTCACACCGCTCAATCCTTTTCCATACAAAAATAATTCTCAAATCTCTCACCAAAATCTACCATCACATACATTAGTTCTTTGTCTCATTAAAATACCAAAACCTCTAATTTAAAGAGGCTCTCAAATAAGATATATTCAATAGGTAATTTCTATCTCTCTTTTTTTTCAAATTCCTTTTGAATTTCCTTCATTCTCTTCAATTATCCCAATATTATCTAATAAATTATTTTGATAACTCTAATATGACTGATATACTATAATAATATAATTTTATTTGATGATTATACATTATAATCCTCCCCCAATTTCTTTTTTTATAAAAATAAAATCATTTCATGTGATGTGTTAATTTACCTAAATCATGGGTGATGCACATCCATTTTACTTCAAAAACTTCAAGGATATCAATAAAAACATTAAATTTTTTAAAAGATATTATAATTTTTATTTTTAACCCCCATTATTTTCTAGAAACAAATTTTAAACATAATAAAAAATTATAAAACAAAACTAGTTCATTGTGATAAAAAACCTCCCAAATTAACCTAAAACGATCAACATTAAATTTTAACTAATGATTAATCCTCATGGTAAATACAATAATTATATAATAGATCATTTAAACTAATGTAATATTATTAATAACACATAATATTAGTTTTGGATGTTTATCCATGTTCTACATGAACAACCATTCATGTGTTCAAGTGAACTGTTCATGAAAACTATGAAAAAGAAGACTCCAAAATCATGAATATAAACTCTATAACACACCCAAAGGCCAATAAATTAAAATATTGAAACCCTATTGATCGATATTCATATTTTAAAATTCTTATATGTATTAATTAAAAAATCTAATTTCATTTTATAGGACATTAAATTGAATAAATTGTTCGGATACAAGGTAATGTGATTTCTCATACCCAACCCTCCTTCTTTTGGGTTTCCCTCTTTCACCAAATTTTCAATATGGTTATTCAATAAGAAATTTATTCATCAATATTTTATATTTTTTGGGATAGACAAGTTTTATATGGTAATTTATGTCGAACATAAATTTTTCCAAAAGAACTCTTCTTTCAAAAAAAACACACCTTTTACTTCTTACTCAAGGTTGATGGTTCATGTGTCATGTAAGTTTTCCCTCTTTCATTTGGGAACATGAATAGTTTTTTAGTTTATACTTATAAAATTAAACCCATTCTTTTCCATGGGTTACTATGTTTTCAAGATTTATATATGTTCTATTTGTCATGCATGATAATTTAAATGTGGTGATGTGATGTGTGGCCCAGAATTATATAGATCAATGTAAATGTTATGATGCGACGGGTGAGCCCTAAATTTTATAGAGACATAATGTATTGGTTAATATGAATAAACTCATGAGTAAAGAGTTGTATGTGGGAAAATGATTCTATATTTGTTCACAACTATGTGTGGTAGTTGACTACTAATACATGATGTTTTGTTTTGATGCATCGTCACATTTCATATCTTCTCATAATGATTCCTACCATGATTATGATCTTATGCCTATGTTAAGATGATAATTATTATGGTCACAGCAGATTAAATTGTATCATGTAATTAAATATCCTCATACTGGGATTTTATCTCACCCCTTTTTTATGTATATCCTTAGGTGAATACTTGTACTAAAGGGAATTCAGGGTTCAATAAGAATCTAGAGATGAAATAATTAAATAAATTTCTATGTTTTGTTTTGTAAATTTAATGTATGGTCCTTGTTTTCCTTGTACACTAAACCTTTGGATCATCTTGGGGTAATGTTTTTATGTTGTTTATCATTAAAATGATGTAAAAGTAATGTAAGAAATGCAAGGTCCCTATATTGAAGGATCATTCTTGGATGATCAACAGTGGATCATTGATTGAAAATCTATGTTGAAATGATGCTTGTAGATATTTGCAAAGTCAACGATGTGAATATATTATTTTTAAATTATTGATATAAACCAATGGTAGGTTAGTTTTTAGTTTAATCCCCATTTTCTTACCTCATTATGAACATGAATTAACTCAACTAAGATATTGATTTACAATTCGAAAATGTTTTTCACATGTGGACTTATCATCATATAGAAAGGAAATGATTTTTTTATATTTGATTCGTGGTTCTTCATTATTTATTCTCATGTATACAAATAAATACCTACCTGAATAACAGTTTAGTTTTTCTTTCTGTTTTGGTGTGTGTTCTTTTCAAATCCTATTATTCACATGTTCAACACTGATATTTTCTTTAGTGGATGGTTTGATCAATACATAATATATGATCATTGTGTGTTCTTTATTTTCTTCAATGTATCATCACCATGGATTTGGGTTCATGATCGATGGAGTGATCAAGTTGTGATAATGATAGATGGTGATCAGAGTTGGATCAATGTCGAAGAGGTGTTTCCTCATTTCGCAGTTTGGCATGCAGTGAAGGGATATAGTTATAGGATTCAATCCCCTATTGGATTAGATGGATGGAATAATTTCACTATTTAATGGTGGGATTAGTCAAAATAATATCCAACATTAGAGGAATATCTTATGGAAAATGTATTCAATGTGAGCAAAAGATGTGTGAATGTTCAGGATTTCTATAGAAATCTGGACTAACTAGTGTGTAGTCCTAAAAAAATTATCATGTGGTTACCTCACTGCATCATATATAGATTATGCACACACACAAACATCTAACCCAGTATGGAACCACCTCATACCATGTGACCTATGGATATCAACTCGTCTTATACCTTAAGAGTACACAAGCACATACACATCCATGTAAACGAGCTTAGCCAGAGTACACAATAATGGCTCAATACTCTGACATGATGAGGTACACAGACATGAAAAAATCACATGATAATGTCTTGATTTACATAGGTATATTCTATTAAAAATGGAATATATATTGTAGCATATTTCATGTCGTATATGGACCTCTACACGCTATATACCCCTAAATTAAATGATGTGCATATGGGGAAAGACATGTTATGTGTGATGGAAACATACATGCAATCTCAAGGAAGATAAGACATCTTTTTTTGTCCCTATATAGTCCCTGTAATTTTTCTAGGGAAGGTTCAGGCCCCACACTCTTTAGTGTGGATCAGTTTATGTTCGGTGTGTTCCCTTATTTCATCCCTTGAGGGTACAGTGGAGAATTACATCCTAAGTATTGGATGTAATCCCATCAATAGGATTTTCCGTTGATAGAATTTAGTAATCCGTCATCATGACCAAAAGATTTATCCTCTATCATTTCTAAATCTTACCTATGTGAGGTTTGAGTAATCTTCATGAACAATTTATAAGTTCATATGATTCCCTTCCTAGAGGTTTATTCCATGTAAGTTCTTATATATCCCATAGGCCCTTGGTAATATCGATTATGTGTATTGAGATATTTAGAGTTCTAAAGAGTGATTATTAAATGAGGATTGATGATTAAAATTTCTTAGATGATAGATGTTAATGATATCTTGAATCATGGAGTTAGTTATCCTAGATGAGTGTTTCCTTAAATCCTCATGAAGGATCATGTGGTTTGATGTATGTCGAAGAACTCAATGAGACTTGATTTTTGTTATAAATATGTTTGGGTGTTCTTATTTCTATGTATCATATTTTGATTCACATTCCATCACGATGATGTGATGACTACTCACTTTATGTTTTTTGTTTGGTGATTTCTGGGCGTTGTATTTGTAATTTTCATACACATCATTTCATCAGAACATCCCAAACATGTCATGAATTATGAAAATGATAATACATTTGATGGATTTCTAGGAGCACTAGGAGTAGGCAGAGAATATAGTTCTTTAAAAAATTATTACTAACATACTAACACAATTTTATATCCATGGGTTGAAAAACTATAGGCAAAGTGTATCATAACACCACAATTTAAGAAAAACTATAGAGGTAGGGCTGGATGTCTAATTATATAGTCATGGTTTACAAAATATTATGGCCATATCCTTTACTATGGCCTTGGATTTGAAATAACATGGTAATAGATCAATGAGGGAAATCGAAATTTTGGAAAGAATGGTGTGAAAGGGTTATGACAATGGTTTTGAAACCCCATGGCAGTAGAGATGGATATGACCAGGGTAATTCTAAAACATGTAAATAGGATTATGAGAAATTACTTACAGCCATGGCTTGACAAAATTATGGTGGTAAGTCATGCGACATCCATGTTTTAAAACCCCATGTAAAAAGGATTACGTGGAATCCTCCATTACCGTGGTTTTTGATGACTGTGGAAATAAACCTCCTATAGAAATGGTTTTAAAAACCATGGAAACAGACATTCGATTTAAATATCAGTTTTTAGATTTAAAATTAAAATTATATATAATTATATATATATAAATATTCAAAATGGTTGGGATGAATCCCCTTTATTAAAAAATAAAAAGAAAACATGAACCCCTATAAGATTGGGTAAAGGGAAAACCCATAACAGTCCCATAGGCTGAAAAAACACAAAGCCATAAAATCCAATCCCCTTTAAGACTGGTAAAAGGGAAAAGGTTGGTGTCAATCCCCTATATATATATATATGTAAATATATAATTATAAATAAATATATTCATATAAGAGATATTAGGATAGTAGTAAAGTGTTCAACATAATATAATGGGCATCCTGTGATTCAAACCTGATAATTCTGTTTAATTTTTGAAATCATATTTCCATATTTTAGAAAACAATGTCAATAGGTATATGGTATGTAACTATTATCCATTGTACATATGGAAATTGGATATAGACCACCTATGGCCATGATTTATTAAATAATGATAATAGGTTATTTTGCAATAGATTATGGCCAAATTCAATGTGTACTATGACCATATCCTAGAGACTAACTACAATATATTAGAAGGAAACAATACCAAAAACTGTGGTTGTATTGGATTTCCTTGTTTTCTAATCCTATTTCCATGGTTTTGAAACATTGAAATAGTCTATTATTCTAGTTGTGCTAGAGTGATTTTATTTCATTCCAGGTGGTTTATGTAATAGTATTCTCCTCCCTTTTAGAAAGTTGGAATCTTTTATCTAATTTGGTGGGGTTACATTTTACCCATTATTCTTTCTAATGCATTTTGTTCCTCTGATATGGGATAGATGTTATGAATGCATTTTGGTATCAGTTTTGTTTTACCTATCACTATTTTATATGATTTTGGTGACATTTTCATGTGTAAATTTATTTTGGATAAGGCCTAGCATGAATGATATATCTATAATTACTTCTTGTCGCTATCTCCTTGTCGATTTTTGGAAGGATTGGGTTGTCATATTTGAATTGTCATTGGCTAGGAGGGCCCCTAAGGGTCGGATCGTGATAGAGAGGTATTAGAGTAGGTTGATCTTAGGACTTGAGACTGGAGACATTATATATTTGAATATGATTTTCAAACTAGGTAAACAATGTTATTGTATTGTGAGTTCAACACCTTGGTAATAGATTTTGGTACGTGTGATACAGTCGATGTATCCATTCATTATGTCTCTAAAAACCATATTGTTTAATTAGTACATATAGAAATTGGTTTCAAGGAAAACCTTTCTACATGAATTATATAATAATATTGTTGGGTTTCTATTTCCTTCATGATTCATCTAACCTGATATACTATTTGACAATGTTGTTTACTAATTATATCATCATGCCTCCATGAAAATAGTAATCCAAAATTTCACATCCGGATGATGATGATAATATTTCTAGTAAAGTTTTTTCATTAAAGGGTCCTATAGAGGAGGTTGTACCTCTGAGCTATAATAAATTCATGACAACACCAATTGAGAAATATTTTATGCTAGTAATACTCATTCTGGATTTATATAGAATGAGCACAGTCCAAGATTTTATTTAGTGACCTCATATGATTGATTTTGAGACACAACCCCATGATTTTGTGGTCTAGATTGAGGAAGTTTTTTTATTTCTCCACTTGTGATGACACCTCTATACTGGATGGTTATACCGGAGTAAAATATTCACTAGGGGTCTATAGGGAATGATAGGCTTCTGATGACTCAGACACATGATGAGATGGATATCACATGAATAGTGTTTGGGAATCTTTTCATGGAAGAGTTATATACAACCACATCATGAGAGTTGAAAATCCATGAGATACATCAACTTCAGTAGAGTAGCATGACAATAGTAGTTTATTCATTGAGATTAAACAACCTCTCGAAATACTCTCTCGATATGGTCCCAGATTTTTTCTCCTATGTATGGACCATTGAGCGAGGAATGCACTAACATATTAGTGGGGAATTGATAACTATTTTCATTCAAACAAATTTTAGATTTATATAGTAGGTTTTTGGAGTAGATATAGTTTTGGGAGAGAAGACACTAATAGTATGTGTTGGTAGTTGGATAACATAAGTTGAGACCACATCACCTAGTATTCCATGGGAGAAATAAGGATACATGCCTGTGAGATTCTACAAGAGATAGTCTCTAGATAGTGGGTCTAGAGTTTAGCCTTCCCAATATGGTTCATGTCATCCTATATATTGGTATTGTTTCTCTTATGATGGTCAAGGATATCTCATGATGGTTTTTCCGACCAGAAGTGTAGTTGAAAAAGAGGTGGTTGACTGACTCCGATGGAGAGATAGTAGTAGGATCATGGAGGTATGAATGGTAGTAAACATGGTAGAGGAGTAAAGACAGAATTTTTTGGTTGTATATGGTTTGAATTGTTTCAACCACCACTCCTGGAGGTCCACCCATAGCTGAGGGAGCTAATGTTCAAAGAAAATTATAATTTAAAGTCAGGGAGGATTTTAACGTAGAGGCTCCTAAAATGATTAGAGGTAGGATTTATATTTCTATAATTCAGCTAAATTGTTGAATAAATGTGGTGTGATACATTATTTTCATTCAAATTCTCATGTTTGAGGCTTATAGAATCTTCATGGGCCCTTGGATGGACCCTTTCACTTTGAGACTCCCACTAGAGGGGATTCAACAATAACACACTTCTTCTGATAGATTAATATGACATTGGAGGAGAGAGATTCTTATGGTATCTCATTGTATTAGTTATAAGGCTATCTGATATTATAATAGGTATATACTGTCTATCTGAAATTCATTCCCAAATTAGATATTTCATGCAGAAGATGTGGTGTTTCCAGGGTGATGGGATGAGGTTTTCCTTTATGGGAGAGAAGGAAAAATTGGAAGAGTATGATGGTATCATACATGGGAGGATATAACTAGTTACTCATAAATTTGATAGAATTACCCTTTGATCATTTGAATCTATTGTCTTTCATCTTACAAAAGTGTTGGTAGAGTATGTGGACATCATTCTAAAGGATGTGTCAATATTACCTTCCCAAAAGAGATAGACTTATTTTTATAATTTCACATACAGATTGCCGCAATATTGGTTCTAGTAAATTATATGGATGTCAAAGAGATTCATGAGATGAAGGTGAAGTTGGTGGACTTGTAGGGGTGAGAGTTTTTCATACCTAATGCTTCCCCTATGTAGACATAGTTTGGTTCACAAAGAAGTAATTCAAGAGAATGAGTTTGTGTGATAATTATCATCCCCTGAACCAGGAAATTTTGAATAATAAGTTTCCACTATTATGGATATATGAACTCTTCAAATAGCAGATAAGGGTGATATTGTTCTTTAATATTGATTTCATATCGAGTTATTATTGGCTCTGAGTAAGAGGCATATATATACTAAAGGAAATATTCAAATATCTATACATACATTATGAGTACTTGGTTATGGAATTAGGAATTAAAAACACCTTATATGTGTTCATGGTACTCTTTAATTATTTATTTCTATATTTCTTTTACCAGTCTTATGAGATCTTCATCAATGAAATCTGGGTGTACTCAAAAACAGAGGAGGAGCATGCGAGACATTGGAGGATGGTCCTAGGCACACATTGATAGAAATTCCATTATTGAATCTCTCAAAGTGTCAGTTATAGATTCGGAAGGTCCACTTTTTGTGACATGTCATATCAGTAGAGGATATGGTAGTGGACTCACCAAAACTTGAGGGAGTGTCAGCTTGGGATCCACCATAAAATATAATGGTTGTGAAGAGATTCTTTTGGTTGGAAATATACTCTAACTGTTTCATTCCCAATTTCTATAGAATATCAACACCCTTAACATTTTTGACTAATAAAGGGAATCCATACATGGTTACCTAGAGGTTCAAAGATGATTTTCAAGAGTTTTGGTAGAGGTTGACTAGATACCCTATTATGAGACTTCCATGTGTGGTTTTTTACAATATTTTTTTCAATGATTCCTGTTGGACTAGTCATGGATGTGCCTTGATATAGATACTGGTGGTTATATTTTAAGGGTCCTAACTAAAAATAATTGGTGAGTAGAGCTACTCATCCCATTATCTTATGCTGGAATTGGGGGACTTTTCCCAGAAGATTTCGTGACACAACCTTATTGGTTTGTTGTTTATCAACATTACTAACCATTGGAGTTGCATATATATCATTTTGTAGTAGGATCATAAATTATTATAGAGTTTATAGATATAATTACTCTTGGATTATTATTTTCATATATTCTACACTCTTGTGAAGGAAAATATTGTGGAAAATGATCTCCATAAGA
This sequence comes from Viscum album, assembly GCA_963277665.1. NCBI lineage: Eukaryota > Viridiplantae > Streptophyta > Magnoliopsida > Santalales > Viscaceae > Viscum > Viscum album. Next base: position 606,219,243 of record OY728119.1, on the reverse strand, counting down.
GATCTTATTTGTAATTATTTCACAATGCATAAGAGCAGTTATCCTCATTGAAATTGAATATAGTGGATGTTTATGGTGATGCTTACATACATTTGAGAGTTGTTACTCCTCCACTTCAACACTGTGTTATGTAGGGTCATCATGGAGATACAATCATTGATACCATAGGTTTTTAGATATCTATTATACGAGTTCCTAATGGATTTTCAGAAGTTGTGGAACACGTCGACCTTTTCAGATGAAGTAAAATTGTACATGGTACACTGAGTGAGTAGTTTATTAGGTAGTTACTGAAATCCCCACAGGAAGTACAACCTGGTGTGTAGCAGATGTATCCTGAACATCATCATCAGTTTTCAGTGGCTAGGGATGAAGAATTATTTAGTAGAGTTTATCTCTTTATGTGTCACATGTTTGTAGGTGAAATATGAGAACCCGTTTCAAGTGGGTTCAGATCAAAACCGTGAGGATCTAGACTGGATGTGGGATAGTATATCAATGGAAATAAATAATGGGATTTCATGATATTCTAGGGGATATGATACATACAGATGATCATACACTGACTCACCATGTTGGCCAATGTTATAGGTATTTGAGAGCAGTGTTCAGTTGAGATCATAGGATTCCATTATGTGGATGAGATAGTCCTGATTTATTTTGTTCCCTCAGTGATCATTTCATAAAATGATTCTTTCTTCATTGAATTTTTTTTAGTGTTTTACATTTGGAAATTAAATATCAGTTCCATTTGTTCCTGAAGATTCACCCCCAAATTGAAGGCCATACTGAGTGACATATTCAGGTTCAACAGGTCTTACTCCAGGATTTCATGTTTTATTTTGGTTATAGTTTCTACGATCACCTATCCATGGTGGTGTATTTGTAAAAAATATAAACTACCATTCCATAATTGGTATATCACAATTTGATTCCTTGTTTGGGTGATCATACAGGCCACCACAATGTGGAATTGATCTATGTATGTCTTCACTCATGGCCTTACAGTTGGTGAGAGTGACGATAGTGAAAGTACATGTCATGCTGAAGTAGATGAGTAATTTCCATATCTATAATAATTTGTATACTGGCTAATGATGTTGTCCATTTGATTTTAATGAGGGAGACCTTGTATTCCTAAAAAACTATCCTCTATGAGGTTTGTAGAGATTAGTTTAGGTATGAATGTTATCTAAGAGATTCATTGTCTCATTGCACATACTATGTATAGTCATATAGGTTGCATACCAATCTCCCCTATCATCATATCTAGACTCATTACATGACATCTTCCATGTGTTTCTACGAAAGAGGTATTTTCATGAACCATCACATGTTATTAACTTGGGTGTGATAGATATTAGGGATAGAGCTTCCTTTCTAGTGTACCCAATAGATATCAGGGATAGATAAGAGAATATACTTCAATAGAGAGATATTACCTTGGTGAGTGTCATGTGTAAGAATTATAATCACTGTGAGAGTACCTAGGAGCGAGGGAACTATATTTGATTCTTATACCCTCTTCCTTTTATGTTTTCTTTTGTTCTTTTTACGAAACGAAATAAATTATGTCGGTAGAATGTAATGACTCCATTTTTAATGCTCTAAATCATTAGAATATTTTATGTAGTATATTTAAATATATGCACTATGTTTGTTTGGAATGTCAGGGATCAGAGTGGTCTGATATAGATATAGCATCAATATTAAATATATTATACCACTGAAAAATAGATTTTCTGAAATAATTAAATAATAGAAGAATACAATATTTTATTGTAAATATAATACACACATTATATACTAATTTTGGGTTTTACCCCAGTTGTGATATATTCTTTATGTGTATCGGGTTTCAAGCTTGAGCACTACCAAGTGTGGTATAATTTTTAAATGAATAATTTAATTTATTTGTTTTTTTAACCCGAAAACTAAACCATATTATATATAAATTTACTTATTGATTATCCTTAGGGATTTACACATTACCATATACAGTGAGATAGGATCCATTGGAGGAGTGTTCTTGGATGAACAACAGTGGCCCGTGGATTGGAAATCAGTGTTCCAACAGTTCGTATAGAACTCAGTAATAACAGATACATAGAGCTATTCTTTATCAAAGATCAATCCAAATCATATGATGGGTTGTTATTCTTCATTGGATTAATCCTAATTTCATTAACCATTGAATAATTTTAATTGAATCCACTAAAAAATTCATTCATGGGATGATCATGTTTTTGGGTATTGATTTATCATAAAATAGTTTTGAATTGGTGGAATTTGATTATTGATTATTATTCTTTTATTAGTCATTATATAATAATATAATTATGTCCAGATTGAAAAACATATTAGGTTAATTCCTCTTGTTATGTTTGTGAATTTCTTCCCCATTCATTTCATGTTCACCATAGGTATTTTCTTTGGTCGACAGGTCAACTCATACTTGATGTATGATCATTGCACAATCATTCTTTGGTGAAATAGATCATTAAAATGCATTTGGGTTTCCTATTGACAAAGAGATTAATGTCTGATGATATTTTTGCATGATCATAGTTGGATCAAGATCAGACCAGTGATTTACCATTTTGATGTTTGGAATGTTAAAATGGAATGATGTAACAAGATTAAATTCCTAAGTGGATTTGATGGTGAAAATCCGACCATCGATGATGGGTGGGCTCAGCTGGTCTGAGATACATGATTAAATTTTAGTCACATAGTAGATATGGTGATGGTGGTTGTGTGAGTTGAGGATGCATAAAGGATATAGAATTCATGAAAACACCCTAACTACAGAGTGTGTGGATCTATGAACACACATCATGTGGGACCCTCTCTATAGTGACTATGGTTTATGCATAATGAAAAATATCAAACTTTGAGTGGACCCACCAAATGTCATGTTACCCATGAATGGAGGTTTAGCATGTAACCTATGAGTACATGGATGCAAACACATTCAAACACATGGGAATGGCTATATTAAACTAGCATACCTCGATAATTAAACACAATTAGGTACGCGTGCATGAATAGGGTACATGAGAACAACATGATGTACACTAGCACGGGATAGAGTACATGATATCAGGTAGTTGGTACATGCTCAGTTCTAGAGTTACCTATACATGTCATGTAGCCCAAAAGGACACACCATGTATATAGATATGGACATGTTGTGTTAGGAATCGAGACAAAGGTAGATCTGGAGCATATAGGAATTTTGGTGTACTCCTAATACACACAATTTACATTCTCCAAATTAGGTCATGGGCCTCCATCTCATATTAATAGCATTAGTGGTAGAATGGATCATGGATTGAGTTGGCTTGGGTACATGTTACCTTGAATCCTAGAGTAGTATCATGCGGCTAACCATATATTTGAGACCTATTTTATACATGGTGACTATTACGAGAATCTATGGGTGTTATTTTTATTTTTTTCTTATATTTCGATTGAAATGTATTCATGATAGTGTGATTACTACTCTCTTGTTTGTTTATGATTGGTTATTTTGGGTTTTCCTACTTGGTATTGTTAAACTTAGCACTACAAGGGCTCAGCTCGGACATGTCATGTCTTTCATAGATAACATTCCATTTCATGAAGTTTTAGGTGGAAATGGAGTAGATGGAGCTAGTGAGCTAGAAAAACCGTGGTTCATGATAACTATTTCATTTGATATATGTAACCTATAATTTAATAGGTGGGAATACTATATCATTTTCAAGGTGAATGTAATTGATTTTTTTGGCTATCCAATAATGTTTTCATACTCTAATGTGGGATATAAGTTACACAAGCATTATTTTATCAATTGAGTTTTACTTTTCATCATTATATGAAATTTTAGATATGTCTATATGTTTAAAAATAGTTATTTTAATTCCTCCCATGTGAGAGATATTCCTACTTAGTGATTTTTTCTAGCCCTTCGCATATTGGAGGCGAGATTGGGGTGCTACAGACATCTTATCGTTGGCAGGTGGGCCTTGGTGGGTTGAGTTATGGAAAATCCACCATATAATAGGGATACCGAGGTAGAAAATTTAGTAGACAAATTTGGACCAAAACTAAGCAACCATATTCATATAATTTTTCACTCCACCTCTAATTTTATGGGGTTGGAGACCATAGTTATACATTTTTATTAGGTTTTATGGAGATCATTTTACTGTAATTTTAGATCACATATTTTTTTATACATTTTCATATTCCTCTCATTATCTCGTTTATTTTCCTTTATCCATTCTACCAACATGTTTCCATCCCTTATGCACTAAAAATCGGAGATTTAACCTTCTGGACTGATAAAGGGAGGGAAATGTGGTTTGATTGAATTTCATTAGACTTAAATTTAAGATTCTTTATTTAATTCATGGAAATATTGAGAAAATTACATTTGATTGTGGTTTGAGGTTTACCCATTTTCTCCATCATTTGATATCATATTCTCAGTTATCATTCATAATTCCCTTTACTTTTTGTTTCATGTATATGGTTTAACATGACATGGGTAGTGATGGTTGGAAAGGTGGTCTCATAGATAACATTTAGAGGTGGATTGTCCCATATTTATTGTTCTCTATATAGGGTAATAACAATTCACAATGAAAAGGTAATGTAGGATTGTACATGATCACCTCATTGAGTAAAATGTTGAGATTTATTTTGAAACATTATATCAACTACTATGAACTCCAATGAATATTTCTTGTTTGTATTTCTTCTAACATAATTATATTAGTCATTTAATTTATATATATTTATATATTACGTAAATTTCATAACAAAACATACCCATATTTATTACATTAATGTTTTAGTGTTCGTGAGATTATAATAGTTCCAATATAAAGATAGTGGGGTGTGAGAAGCTTCCTTGAGAACAACCCTAGGTTGTTTCAGTGAGGTACATTCTTTCCAAAATAAAAATTTTAATTGAATAGTAGTTTTTGGAAAACTATTTTCATTTTCATGGTATCATGCCAAAATCCTACTATCTCTTATATTATACAAGAAATCACACAATTCTATCTGCACATAAATTTCCTCATGGTGCTGTAAAGATTCAACTAACGTGTGATATTCTCTTCTTTTAATTAATTTTATTTCATTATTTTCTCATTTCATTATTTATAATTTGTCTATGTTTCTTTTTATTTTATTTGATTTTAATTAAAAAACTAAAATAGTTTCTAATTCAAAAAAAATCACATTAAAATTGGAAACAATTATAAGATAAATATCTAAAGAATGTAATCATATATCTACCATATAAATAAGACATACATCTACTTATTTATAACATGAACAATCCATTTTATCCTTCATTTTATGATGGTTGATATTTTTCCATATCTTACAAAATTTATTTATATAATTTTCAAATTTTCAAATAAACAATTATAATTTATTTTTACCAATGGAATATAAAACTAATAAATTCTACAACACAGAAGACATGTATCCCATGTTGACAATTTTATTTTATTTCACTCATAAAAAACTATTAGAGCATGCAATGCCTTTCATTACATTCATTGGTTTCAATATCTATATAGTTGGAAGAATTATGAATTTTATATTAATGAATGAGATAATAGTTGAAAACATTGTAAACCCTCCCGCCTATTTATTTAAAATTAATTATATCCTATGGGTAATTTTAACCAAATTTATATTTTACGTTAAAGGGGATGACTATTTTTTCAAAAAGGCTATTTAAGGAGAATTAACATAATTGATCCAATGAATTTAGTTTTATTGAATCTTAATTAAAATTTTAAATTTCATTAAAGAATATAATTATATTTTATTATAATAATAGGAATAACTACTACTTAATAGTGCAGTAACCATCATGTTTAGTGATATTTTTAAATTTAACTGCTGAATATGTAAGGAGTTAAAGTTTAATATATAAATCATATTAATGAAATATGATATTTACATTTTTGATGGGATATTTTTAGAAGGAAAATTTATTTCATGGGGAAAAGAAATAATTTTGTGTGGGAGTGTAAAAAAAGAAGATGTTATTGAATTTTCATGAATTTAGTATAATATTTGACTCTTAATTTTTGAAAATAATACATCACCCAACATCCTTAAGTAATATTTGAATATTTGGGATTACATTCCTTATTTAATGAAATATTTAAATTTTAACATATTAATATGTAAAATTAATTGGAATAATATGATAAACATACATGATTCAGTTAATTAACCATAAAATAGAAGAATAATACACTTTAAATATGTGTGTGATGGTGAGGTAGACTATAATAACACATCAATGATGGTAGTTATTTTTGAAAGAAGGAATATGATAGTGTTTTTTATATTTGAGGTTTTGATTTAGGTTTGGAAGAATATTTACATTTAATTACTCTATTATTTTTTAAACTTTTAGTTTTTTTAGATCATACGATGTGTGTTCTATGTGTTTCTATTTTAATTTTATTCTTTTATAAAGGGTTATGTATATGGGAGTTAGATTTGTTTATATTTATTTATAAGTTTAAAATTATTTTTAATCAATTTTATATAGTTTTCAAATCATACTATTGTGTTTATGGTATGTTTTTTGTTTTTATGTGGAAAATATTTTAAAGGATAAAATGGTAAAATTAAATAAACCTGAATCTTTTTTTAGGAAAGGGTGTCATTTGATAACCTAATATTATAAAAGGATAATATTTAGTTAAAATATTAGAATTTCACTTGAGGTTGTGATCATTTATCATGGGTTTGTTTATTGTCATTAATTTCCCCTTAATAAATTATTTATTAGAAAATATGTCTTACCAATGATTATGAAATTTGATATAGCATAACAGATTTTAGCATGCCAGCATACATAAAAATATTAACATATAATTAAATCAGTTTTAATAGAATAAAAATGATAAAATGAGGAGAGTGACTCTTGTTCAGGGGATATTTGGACTATGGAGAAGGAAATATCTATGAAAAATATGATTTCAATATGAATGATCTATAAAAATATTATGGATATATATTTTCATTTCTATTATGTATCCCTACTCTTAGTGGAATTGATGGCCGACTAAACCATTTGATGTCTAGTCCAAGATGATACATAATGGATTTATTCTCAATGGTTAATAATTAATTATTATTATTATTTAACTTAATTTTTCAAACATGTAGTGATGATATTTTTGTTGGTTAATTTCATTTAAATAATTTTTTCAAATGTGTTCATGATATGTTCTTAACAGCTATCTATCAAATACTCTGAAACTATGTTTTGGTGGTCATGAATTTTCAATATAGTGCAAATCCACACCAATAATCTCTTTATATACAAAATTAGTAATTCATTAACAGTAATTGATATATTATTCCATGACCTAGTGAATTAATATATTTACTAGATTTTTAAGCCTTAACATTTTTCTTAACTTGGTATTACTTAAACCTTTTCATGTTTTTATAACATTATTTAAACAACTATCAAATCTCCATATGTTGAAAATTACTTTCAAACGTTGAAATGGTTCCCTACGGTTTTATCCTAAACTTCCAAAATACTAAAAAGTATTTAAAAATATTTGGATTTTTTTTACGTTAATGTTCTCATGAGATGACCACACCAAATATTACTCATCATGATGAAAAAAACATACATATAAGTGAACATCATACCAATATTTAATCATAGGGTGAACCCATCATCATAATACCATAATCACATATGTAAAAACCCGAAATATAATAACCTAGGTATAGTTCCCATTTATTAAAATGTAAGACATATACATTATATCAAAATATTCAATATCGAATTGAATTGTAGACTCAAGTGACTATATTTTTACATGAAAATTACGTTACATTATTAATAAAAATATCATCACAATATTATATAAATCATTATAAATACTACCATTCTTATCCTTAGGTTATATATATAATTCTTATATTATTCCTAGGGATATAGGGAAAAATATTAAAGGTGAGATCAAATATTTTGTAAAGGGTGGAATATAATGGAATCTACCATGAAATAAACATGAGACACATAATTTGAATGAAATAAATAGTCAAAAGATACCATATGAATGATAAAATAAACATAAAATATCCATCTATTAAATAATAATGGAAATGAATAATAATTTTTATAACAATAATAGATATTGTAATGATAAAATGAATAATTTCAGACATGAAGACCATATCATTAGGGACTTGTGCCAAGAAATCAATAATAAAAGATAAGGATACTAAAATTAAGATATGATAGTTTACAACATGAAACATATTGATTCATTGAAGGGATATATAATTATAGGATTTACTCATTATATAATATACCCAAAGCATCCGTTATAAAAAAATAATGATAAAATAATACAATAAATAATGTTTCATAAGGAACCTATTATAAAAACTTGAATGAGTAATCAGAAATTATCTGTAGAGAAACAATGAATATATTATTTTAAATGTTAATGAATAAAATAAAATAATATGGATATGTTGGTTAATATAAAACAATCAAATTAGAATGTAATAATATATTCATAATGCAATTGAAAACACCATTATCAAATGAAATATAATGGATAAGTAAGGTACGGTACATTAATAGTTAAAAGATATAAATGTGCATTAATCATTGAATATAATGGTCTGTAATGGTGGGAGATAATATAATTACTAGTTCAAGGGCCTCTAAAAATTTGGTCTATATGACTTGTATATATGATATGCAATATGGATTCAATTTTACTTAAAGAGAACCTCCCAGGCCATGAGTTTTAATACTGAAGGTTGACTTCTTCCCAAAAAAAAATTCCTCTATGGACCCATTATAGGTTGGAAATGATTTATTTTAGTCTTATTTTCATAGTTTAAGTCTCCATATTTCAAAATAATATATCAATAATACCATAAATACATGTTTTTTATTGGGTTTTGATGATGGATATTATGGTTATGGAAATATATTGGCATTATAATGACTTATGAAGATGGCATGCTAAGTGGGAATAGAGGTCTAAGATTCATATTTTAATAAAGAATTAATAGTAATTAGTAATATCAACATATGAAATGGAAATTTAAATGTATTAAAAAATTAAAATATTTAAATTGAATTATTATATTAATAATGTTTAGATTCATTAATGACATTCTAATACTAGATAATTAACACCATAAAACATAATTTACTTCTTAGAATAAAACAATAGAGAATTAATTTGAGGTGAAACAAGCTCAATAGTTTTTTAATGAAGTGGAATGTGAGTATTGTTTGATATTTAAATAAAATAAGTAAGAGTTTTATATTAAGCATTGACCTATTTCTTCGAAATTCTATGTTATGGAAAATTTAATACCATGGAATTGCATGTGGTTTTAAATCATGATATTGGAAATTTACCCTTGGGTTTTATTTATATAAATTAAGTAAGAAAACGAGTTATATTTGTTTACATTATTTTATAAATGTAAAATATATTTTTATCAATTAGATTTAATTTTAAAAGTCTTAAAATACATTTTTGACATTCGATGTTTCTTCTCTCGTTTAAAAAAATGATATTAGTAGTTTAAAATATATTATTTAAATAATTTTTTTTTATTCAATGTAAAAAAATTATATTATTTATTACATTATATTAAAATAAAAATGATGTCATAATACACAGAATATATGAATAGATTATGTTACAATTTAAATAACAAATTATATCTCTTAGAAAATTGTTAAATATTCACTGTTGGATAATTTCATATGTGGATATTATAAATTTGAAGCCATTTTCATGAAAAACAAATTATATACATGATAAATTAAATTATTAATAAAATTAAATGATTATTTTTGAATTATTAATCTAGTTTAATAAAATTCAAAACATTATTTAAAGATATAATAATAATTTAAAAGAACAGACAAAAAATTAGATTATTATTCCTTTTTTAATATTAGATATATTTATCAATTTTATTTAAATAATATGATATTATTTATTTTACATAGGACATATATATTTCACATAACAGTCATATTAATATTCTAATAATCATGTAAATGTTACAATAATCAATTTACATATCAAATTACTACATTACCAATGGAAAAAATAGTTCATCGAAAGTTATAAAATAATTCAAATAATTATCTTATATTCCTTACAATATCAATTAATTTGGTTCTGGATTTATGTATAATATTAATATATCTTTTATTATTTTCATTCTTTAAAAAAAATAATCTTTCAAAGTTAATGATTTGGGTGTTTCCATATATGATAATATTCACAATAGTTTTTCTTGAAGTAATTTTCAAGAATGAAACTCTATATTTTTTGTATCGCATGATGAAATAATGAAATATTATTTTGTGATGCTTATTATAAATAAATAATCATTTATATTTATAAAATCATGTGTCTTACTTTATTCCCCGAACATACACAATTTTATCCTTGAAATATCTTGTATATATTAATCTATAAATGAATATGGTTAAATAATCATTATTACTTCCTCAATATTACATTCCACTTAATCTAAATCTTGATTCTTATAATGATACATCACATTTAATGTTGCCCGATTGTATTAAACTTTGTCTATAATATCAATAATCTATATTGACTCATACCCCTAGAATAATGTAGGCTCTTGCTTCATTTTACTTGTGATGCATATATGAATTTTATTCTATCATGGACATCTTGGATAGTGAGGTACAAAAGATTTCATGCACTTTTGGAACACTAGGTTTCATAACAAAATTATAATAAATAATAATACTTCTCTATATAATCATCAATGGACAAATATAACATTTATATAATTTCTCTTTCTTACTAAACTATTTAACTCCAATCTATGTAGATGCCTTTCAGAATATGTGTCCCCCTATATGGAATTACAGGTCATTATATAGATTATTAAAAATGATTTTTTATTTTTATTTGATCAATATTTATATTATATTGAATTTATAATACTTTCTCTTCTTTATCCTATACTTTTATGGTATAAGCCTTCCATTGGTTATATAGTTCATCCAGATATGTTGGATTACAACATATTTTATGATATAATCCCTTGTATGGTTCCATTTTAAGCTAAAGTGGTTGTTTTTTATATAAATTTACCTAGAGGATGATATGTCTCCCATATTCATTAGCCTTTTCTGACTTCTCATTAGTTTTAGTTTGACTAATATTTCTTAAATATATAAATGTTTTCAAAGGCTTCGAAAACACATCTAAAATATTAATGTGAAATGATGTTTTGGGTCAAATGAAATTGAAATAAGTCCCACACCCCATAAATCCTATAAAAATATATTAATATAATGCCATGTATGTTTATCAAGGGGTCAATCCTCCCTTATTATAAGCATATATGAATATAATGGTATGTGATCCATGATTATCGATATTAATTCATTCTTTTTTCATGTTTGGGGAATCCATGTAACAATGTATATTTTGATATTTTCCCACTTATACATTTTTATAGAGAGATTTTTCATGAAACTCTTTGTAATTTGTATCTAAAATATTAGTTATTTCTTTGAAAATCATCTTGAAATATAGTCATAAATTTCCCAAATAATTATATCCCATAAAACAATTTCATAAAAAGACAAATATATCTTTGTTTTACCTGGGTGTATAGAGAAATTTGTGCTACGAGACTAATCTAGAAATTCATACATCAATTCAAGTACTTATGGTAGACATAATATCTTTCCTAACATCTAGACTCTATGTTAATTGTAAAAATATACCAATTTCCCTTCTAAAATGGATTTAATCTTCTATAGTATACCATTTTCAACTTGTTGGAAATATTTTTTATTCTCTGTTGAATTTGGTAGGGAAATTATTTTAAAAAATGTACGGCCCCCATCCCATAATAATTTACATATCTATAATTAATAAATTCATGAATATAAGATCCGTATTCTTCCTCAACAGGGATATTAATTCATTCTAGTCCTTATAAAATGATTTCAAAACTTTGTTTACCTTCCTCGTGTAATAGGGTATCACATTCTCAATGTCCATAAGTAGTTTAATCAATCTATTATATCTCATATTGATATATTTATATGTAAATATATACATCAAACTCATATTATCCATATATTTGTTTCATGTTAATAAATATATATAGTGTTGTCTAATATTTTTGGAAAATATAATTACATAAAACTATGGATCATGTATTGGATAATTTTTTGAGTCTATAATATAGTTAATCTATAAGAAAAAACTGTATCATTTTTTCTCAGGATAACCCCTAGTACTTTCTAAAATGAATCATTGTACATAAAAATTCCACCCCTCACTATTGGTAAAATAAATATTATTTCATCAATTAATCTCTTATTTATTTATTCGAAAAATTGTTCACAATCCTTTATCCATGGGAATTTGATCAATTTATTTTTAAAAATGGATAATGGGTTATATAATCTATAATAATGTTCTTGAAATAATAGATTAAATGGATATAATTGGAGGAAACAATATATTTATTGTATATTATTTGGTGTAGTCCATTATTAAACCACAATTGTATTTTAATGCTTCGTATATATTATTTACATGCAAAAAATATGAATATCAAAATAAGTGGTTTTTATCCCAAATTCATAATATATCAAATATGTGTATGAATGTTTTTTTATCAGGGTATTTACAACATTCAATAAATATTTATCATACTCTCCACTGATAAAAAATTAGATCAATATATCATAAAAAAATACAACAAATAATTACTGAGATATTTGATGAATATGTTGTTAATCATTACCATAAATATTGATGTTTTATTTTTTAATCCAAAAATAATTAATGTGAAAATAAATTTATCATACCACATTCCAAAATTTATATTTGGTATATCTTATTTCTTATCATTTGATTAATGATAACCATAATGAAGAACAATCATTGAGAACTATTAAGGAACTTGTAGTTGATGAAACATTTCCTCAATATGTGGCAAGGAATACTTTTTGTTGATAATATTAATAATGAGTTCCCAATATTCTATAAGCTATGTCATAAACCAATTATTTTTCATTTCCAATAGGATATGTTCTCTCCAATATTAGACACTAGGGTGTATGAATCTATTAACACAAAATTACTATATTTTCTTCTTTATCCCCAACAATTCCATCATATACATTAAATAGATTTCCTTATATATGTGTTTTACATGAATTTATGATCAATGGAGAATAAAAAATCATGATTTGGTGGATATAAAAGTAATTCCATTAGTTAAACATCAACATAATCATTGTACAATGATATAATTTCTTTTATTATAGTATCATTCTCCTTAAATGTTAGTATTTATTCTTCAAATTATCAAATAATTTCATTAATACGATCCATCGACGGTGGTTCTAGAAATGAAAAAGGAAAATACTTCTCCATCAAATCATATGATTTTATACATGAATCATATATTTTAGTAAATTCCAACCTTATAATTTGAGAGGAACTGTACCCCAAGAATTATTTAAATTTCCATCATTTGTATAACAATGGGTATGAAAATGGATAACCCATATGCATTATAATGAAAATATTCCAATGTAGTTTCATTGGAATATGATTTAAACTATGATTTTTAACTAATAAATCCTTCAATAATTTATCATGGGATGATTTAATGTTTTTAGAAAAATAAAATTTCATTAAAAAGTGTGTAAATCTAGATTCAAATAATTTATTATTTAACATTGACTTTATAATCAAGGTACCTTCTCTGACATTATTATGGACATCAACTTCAACCATAGTAATCATATTAGACTAAGCATAATTCACAAAAAAAATTGATGTAAACTCCCATGATTCATGTGGAATTGATTAAAATAGTATCATGTGTACTTTCAATAGAATCATTATACATTTTTATCTCTTTCTTTTGTTTTTCTCACCTAAGAATTATTTCCTATATCCCTACACATTAAGCAGAATCCAAATCCATTCAATGATGCCACATGGTGTTTCTTCATATAATGTAATATGATATAAATTATATATTTACATTCATATTATCACTCATCCCATTCTTATATTATTTTTATTTAAAAATTTAAAACTTTTAGAACTTCTTATTATTCAAGACAGTTGTCATTATCATCTCATATATCAAAGAGGTTTGAGAGATTTATGCCCTTTCATTGATTTTCTTTCGTCCATAAAAAATTCAGGAAATCATGTTTTTTGGATTTTGTACATAATTTACAACATGTCTTTATAACCTTGTAATTTTATCCCTTAATTTTCAATAATTTATTCTAATTTTTCTCATTAATTAACTAATTACACTTAAAAATAATATCATTTCTTCTAAAGAAATATAACGTTAAAAGGAATCCATTATATTCTATTTTATCTTCCTCCATTAAAATATTATAAATCAATGACTACCACTGATCATTATATTCCCTTTTATGACATAAAATAATTATAAAAATAATCTTTTCAATATAAATCAATGAAATAAATATTTTCTCTAGTTTATTTTTTCATTTCTCTAACAATAATTTTTTTGGATCTAACAAAATATAGAGGTTTATAAATCTTTATTCTTTCTAACATTGTTATCCCTTATTGAGGGGTAATATATTTTTCATACGAACAATGTAATTCGTAATAACCTATGTCAAATTATCTAATAAAAAGATAGAATTATTATATCAAATATGAACTTCATTTTTTTTCTCAGTGGGTTAAATCATACACCAATTAAAAATATTGTCAAAATTTCCACTCCATTAATTAGAAATAAGTTTGTAAAAGTATCATATAACAAATAGTTTAGTAATAATAATAATAAAAATGAATCGTAGAAAATAATTACCATGTAGTAATTAAAAATATATATCATGTTTTTTATTCATTATAGAAATATTTATAGAATATACTATGGTTTTATCAAATATTTTGTTATCTAACATTGTTGTTGAAAATATATATTTTATGGATTATACTAGAATTAATCTCATTCCAACTATAAGATGCAATACTCAAGTAACATAGTATTTGTAGTAATTTATTTACAATGGAAAATTTTTAAAAAAAATGAGACATAAAATCCAAAATTTTAATAGTCTCATGAATCTATATACATATATTAACATTGAATTATAGTAAAAAATAAAGTTCATCATAAAAATACATTAATACTTATTATTCCATAAATTATTATCCTTATATTATATGTAGTATTCATCGTGGTTTCCTAGGGAAATATGTAAATAATATAAAGGGTGATCTCAAACACACATTGAAAGATTACATACTATAGAATCTAGCATGGAATAAACCTGACATTCATAATACGGAAAAAATAAATGTTCAAATGATTCCATATAAATGATAATATAATAATTACACATACATGAATGACATAATAATGAAAATAAAAATCACCTGGATAACCATAATATATATCATAATGACGTATTCTGTAATGTTAGATAACATAATAATACCTCCATAACCTTATACTATGGAATCATTAATAAAAAGAAAGGATGCTACCATTACCCTATTCAATTGATTCCCATTATAACTACTCATCCTTTATGAAACAATATTATTTTGGGCCTTTATTGGTAAATTGTAAGTCTAATGTATCTATCATATTAAAAAATGACTAAACAATTCAATATATTATGTTCCCAAAATAAAAAATAAAGTAAATCTTGTCACTAAATGAAAAATCTAAACAATTAAAATCTTGTCAGAAAACTCCCTGAGATCATGATTACATACTAGTATATTCACATATTCTCGCTACCAGAATCAAAAGGGTGATATTAGGTATAAAATTACTTCAATATATTCATTAGATTATTACTGATCATCGATTGTTTTCCCAGTGGTTATAATAACCATCATCTATATTTAATTAACTTATATGACTCAATATTTAACTTATATAATGTTAAAAAATCCAAATTTAATTTATAAAATTGCCATATGACTTTAAAAGTTTTAAAAAATAAAACTAAAACATATATAAAATCATAGATATTATAAAATCAACAAAATAATGTGCCCCATCCGCAAGAAGCACCACAAAGAAACTCTAGATAATAACAATGTCCATTAAGATATCATTTCAAATTGTTTATCCTAGAAATCCTATTATTACAAACAATATATCAATTATAAAATTACTAATGATAAAATATTACCCGAACCACCATAACAATAATCTTAGAAACAAAACTTTTTACCGTCTTATAATTACAGTTTCTCACACCTCGTAATATTAGATGGGTCTGACTAATACTTCTTAAACTGTGAAATGTGGAACTCCTTATATATTTCAATGAATCGATGAGGAAAAAAACCATTATAATATATTTTTCTATCTCAAATGGACCCTAAAATGAGGTGTCCTCCTCCCTTTGATTCCAAACAACCTATAACCTAATCATTAAAAACCCTGACATAAAACATCATATTATAGTGAATTCCAATGGTGGAACTGTTTTATTTATATAATATTTATAGATGTTTTTGTTATATCCATAAACGTTTTTTCAAATAAACCCAATTTATATGCTTATAAAAAATCATATATCAAATCTTAGATTTATCATAAACCTCCTTCAAATATAAATGTGACTGAAATGTGTTGGATCAAAATATATCAAATATACACAAGAGATGGGTGAATTGCGTCTTTTACAAATTCATTGTTAAATCGTGTTCTTCCATTTGACTTTAATCATATAGATTATTGAAGTGGAAATTTAAATAGTAGGGACAGATGATGTATAATGTTTTGGGGAATAAAAGGCCCCTAATCCACTTCACCAGCACTCTACTGCATGAGTTTGGTGATTTTCACAATCTGGTTTTCTAGTCAATAGACAGTTCCACAATTGAGTACAGGTAGTTGACACCTTTACAATCTAAGGACAAACATAGCCTTTTGGTTCAATCACAGAACCTTCAAACCTTAGAAAGAGAAGACGATCACTCAAGAATAAAAATAATAAAATTTGTACTTGTAAAATACATTCTTATTATTATTCGTAATTGGAACAGAATGCAATTGACAGTAGATGGATCGTCACATTCTGAAATAATGATATTTCAATAAGAGTCATTCTGAGTCATTCCAGTTGCAGTAGAAATAGAAATGTAATTCACAACTTCAGGAATAGTAGATTCACAGTAGATCTTCGATTTCGAATGGGTGAATCTTCTATCATAATTATACAACTTCAATAAACAGACCTTTGTCGCTCTTTGTAATTAGTAGATTTGTGTTCTTGATAGTCTCTGTTTTTCTCCTTTGTTTATTTTTGTCATTGTTGTTTGGAAAATATTGTATATTTTCTCTATTTAAATATCATATATATATATATATATATTAACAATGAGAACTTCTCCTATAAATTTAGATATAAAAAAGTCTCCTTCTGACTCATGTTATTCAAAATAATAGAGCAGTCGTAACATCCATGAAGATTCAGCATAAAAAGATCCTTTTAGATTAATCCTTTGAATCATAGATAAACCGGATTTTAATTAGTTATATACGCACATTTAAAATCATCTTTCAATCTGGCTTGAAATAAGACTAATAATTCGCTTGCGGACTATTGAATAATAATATTGTTTTTAATTCTCCGATGCCAAACATAAAGTTGATATGTATAGCATGAATCTTTGAAACGTAAGGTTGAATAAAAATGTAGGGTTGATGTCGCATCCTTCAAATGTATGGTTGACTACAAACGTAGGATTAATGAACCAATTATTCAAACGTATGATAAATGATCCATACATTTATAAGAATCCAAACTTAAGGAACATGATCCATACTTTTGATGAAATGTTAGGTTTGTTTACAAAAATAAGGTTGATGAACCATACTTTTAAATATCCAAAACGTAGGGTTTATTATTTACATAGGGTTTCTCTTCTATAATTTTCCGATAATGTATGGTTTATTAACCATACTTTTCTGGTAACTCATAATGTATACACAACATTCCATCCATAGGTCACATTTCACCATGTTGGGTATAAATAGTGATTCCAGAACACACTTAAGAAGTCCCCAAATATATAAAGCATCAACAGTGTTTCCAGAACACGCTAACATGAATACTTTAGAAATTAAATCTCATTGTTCAAGAACTTAAATATTTGTTCTAGAAATAAATATATAATGAATAATAAATTCCTACAATATACTTAAAAATAAAATCATTAGAAAACAATTATCGTTATTTTTTAGAATCAAAAATCATCATAGAGATAGAGTATTGTTCTCAACAATCTCCCCCTCTTTAAATAAAAATATTATGTGTTGTTGAAAACCACACTTGCTCAAAAATCAACCCCTTTTTGATGATAAAAAAACCCATAAAATAACCAATGAAATTAACATACAAAATTAATTACATAGAGTTTTGAACTTTGCAAAGATAAATAAAATATTATATTTAACTTAATGTTTCCCCCTTTATCTCCCAATAAAGAGTGTATAAAAAATCATGAGTATATAAAAAATCATTTAAATACAATATGAAATAGTAAAAATATAAAATGTTGTGTTCATCCAAATTTGTCCCCCTTTTTATGATATCAAAAAGAATTATAGAATATGGAATAGATCACAATTTAATATAGCAGCAAATTAATGTTAATGCGATTATTAACCATTTTTGAATAATCGAATGTGGATTACTGGCATATTTGAACAAAGAGAGTAAAACAAATAAAAACACAAAAATATAAAATGAAATAACATTTCATTAAAATAAAATATAACATGTTAAATTATGATAAACTAAGGAATCACGGTGTGGTAAGGGTATGAGATAGGGTCTATCACCGCTGAACAATGGCCTTGATTTCTATAAATTTCTCCCTCATCTTTCTCATCATTCCAACTCCCAGCTTGATAATAAGATCTCTGTTCTCTCGAGTCATATGAATATATTCTATCATATTTACTCTGAAAACTCATGAAGTCTCTCTTCCTTCTCTATAAATAGTGTTAACTTCTCTATGAACTGAGTCAGCACAGATCTAATACTTGGTTCACTTGAGGTCAATTGGTCAACTAAAAATCTTTGATTATCTAATAAAACTGATAGTGGATCACTGTTGCATTGAAAATCATGCAATATGTCATTCATATTGCTCATTGCTGCTATGATAGCCTGAAATCTTCTGATTATATCTGGTGATGTACTTGATCCACTAGCTTCACCGTTCCTAATAGATGCTAAATGTGTCTCTATATAGTCTTTAAACTCTGATAGATTTGACTTCAGCACCATTTAAGATTTCATCTTGGATACTTCAATCAACATCATTTTCTTAAATGTTTCAACTTCCTACCATGAAACTCTAAGTTCTTTAAGTCTCTAAAATTTCAACTGTACTTTCCTAAGGATCTCCTTAGGGAAATATTTTTAGATTCCATATTGGAGAACTTTCTGTACAACTCTCCTACTTCCTCATTCACTGAATCAGTGGAACCCTATTCTTGTTTCCCATCCTCAGCTTATTCTTGATGCAACAGTGCTAATAGCAAAGTGTCTGCAACATGTTTTTCTTTTGCTTCATCCTAAGCTAGATGGTCCACAGACCTTTCCTTAAAGTCTTTTCTATACTCCTATAAAGAAAAGTCCTTATGAATCAACTTTGTATGAACTTTATAATCTTTCTCATTTTGAACTTCAGTAATCATTTATTCTACAAGATTTTCTAAAATCATATCTTCTTGATTTTCCTGAGGACTGGTCACTTCTTCACCAGGCTCGAACTCCTATTCCTTTTCAATTATAACTGTAGCTTAAACTACAATTTGAGGTTCAATTTCTGTTACAACCTCAACCTATTCATGTATATCAGTTTCAGATTCTTCTTGAATTTCATATTGTACTTGAGGAGTTAATTTAATTGGATTAGTATCCTTTTCTTGTGGCTTCTCAACAGCTGCTTCTCTGACAAAACTGCAAGTGACTAAATCTCTTGATGTTAAAACATGTGAACCAAGTTCCTCATGAGCATTAGAATTTCTTTTCCAATGAATCTGAATTCCCTCTTGACTATTTTCTTCTTGAGCCTCTTCATTTTAAAATCTTATTCTTCTTACAGTAGTTCTCACTCTTGATTCAGCCTATCCCTCCTTGGACATCAAAAATTGGGCCTGAGAACTCTCTTCCTCTTCTTCAGCTCCTATTAGAAAATGTTTTTTGTTAAATGTGTTCCAGAAGTAACCAATATTTCTCATGGTTCCATCACCGAAAGTGTTACTATGATGGCATCTAACTCTGGCTTCCAAGATCCTTAATATATCATTTTTGAACAAGACTTTTGATATGAATCTACCAAATGGATAAAAAAGAATGCAAGCTTCTGTTTGAAAAAAATAATAATGATAATACCTTACCATGTACCTAGGAAAATTAAGTCTAATATCACTCATCAATAGATAAATTATATACATGTCTCGATAAAAGATTCTTCATCTAAGACATCCTCGATGCAATCCCTGTTTGGACAAACATCACAAGGATTTTCTAATCCGGCTCCAAGTCAATTATAAATATATTCCCTATATATTTAGAACCAAAACAAAAAGACATAATATTTTTAGACATATGTACTGAATCTCCTATATTCTTCAAATCAAAATGAAAGACTCCCTCATTAGGGAAGTTCAGAATCTGACTAATCTTCGTAGAGGATATCGAAACATCTTTTTCTTCAATATTAACTACCATAGTATCCTCATCTTCCCCTAGACTAAACTGAACATATTTAGAGAAATAACGAAGTTCTACCTTATATAGAAACCCTGTAGAAACTCCATTAAACATCTATTCATGGTTTTGAAACACAATATCTTGCTTCAGCAATAGGTTCATCTGATATAACCATTCTAGATCAATTCCCTTTCCATGACAAAATTTCTTTCCTTTGAAGCATTGTATCTTAGCCATGTTGGTCTCATCCCCATCGGTTCTCATGGCCTTGGCCATTTCTGTCGAAAAATCTCTTATCATTCGAATGATTATTAGGGTTTCGAAGGTTCAGGTTCAAATAAACAAAGAGTGGTAAAGTACCATGGGTTCAAAAGGGTTTTTTGTAGAAATGAAATGATTCG
The DNA here is from genome assembly GCA_963277665.1 of Viscum album. Classification (NCBI taxonomy): domain Eukaryota; kingdom Viridiplantae; phylum Streptophyta; class Magnoliopsida; order Santalales; family Viscaceae; genus Viscum; species Viscum album. The sequence goes on along the minus strand of OY728119.1, from coordinate 606,198,033 downwards.
GAATTCGAAAAGTTTCTGACAGCCTTGATTCTCATGTCATCATTAATTATTACGTAGATTTAAAAAACGAATAAAATTAATCATGCGAGAAAGAAAAAAAATCTTCTTCTGTTTGAAAAAAAAATAACTAATTTATTTTAAACAGTATTGAAAGAAAAAAACATCATAATAAATTAATAATCTATTTAATAATTAAATAAACATATCTCCCCCTTAATAAAATAAAACCATGGAGTTTGAAGTGGTTTGGTAAGAATATTGGCTAATTTAATTTTAGTACTTACAAATTCTAATAATATATCCTTTTTAAGAACATGGTCTCTTAGAAAATGAAGTCTGATATCAATATAATTTGTCCTAGAATGGTTAATATGATTTTTTGAAATATTTATAGCACTAGTATTATCACAAAAAATAGTTTTACTATTAAAACATAGTCCAAAATCCATTAGAGTGTTTTTCATCCACAATACATGTGCACAACAACTTCCAGCAGATACATATTCGGGTTTGGCTGTTGACAGGGTAATTGAGTGTTGTTTCTTACATAACCATGACACAAATGATTTTCCTAAAAAGTGTTTCTTACTTGACCATGACACTATGAATTTTCCTAAAAAGTGACAAGTACCCGAAGTGCTTTTCTTATCTAATCTACAACATCCGAATTCTGCATCTGAATATGATATAAAATTAAAATCAGACGTTTTGGGATAAAGAATAGATTTAAAATTATTTCCTTTTAAATATCTAAAAATTCTTTTAACTGCATTTAAATGGGATTCATTAGGATTTGATTGAAATCTTGCACAAAGACATACTAAATACATTATATCTAGCCTTCTAACAGTAAGTTATAATAAACGTCCAATCATAACTCTATATAACTTTTTGTCAACTGATTTTCTGATTCATCCAAATCATGTTTTAAATTAGTACACATTGGAGTTGTATATGTCATGTTGTTTTCAAGTAAATTTTTTTTAGTAAATTAGTATTGTATTTTCTTTGATTTAAAACATTTCCAAAATCATTTTGGAAAATTTGATGTCCTAAAAATAAATTTAATTCTCCCATCATACTCATTTAAAAATATTTTTTCATTAGATTTGCAAACTCATGATAAAGAGATTTATTAGTTCATCCAAAAAATATATCATCAACATAAATTTGAACCAATAAAATGATGGAATTTACTATTTTCTTAAATAGTGTTGGATTTTCTATTCCAAAAGTAAAATCACATTTCAAAATAAAAAGAGCTTAATCTTTAATACCAATCTCCAGGTGCATGTTTAAGTCCATAAAGAGATTTAGTATGTTTAAAAACAAAATCTGGTTTTTGTGAATTTTTAAAACAAATAAGTTTCTCAGCATAAACATCCTCCATTAAATAACCATTTAAAAAGGCAGACTTAACATCCATATGAAATAATTTAAAATTAATATGAGATGCATATACTAAGAGGATTCTAATAGCTTCTAATATAGCTGTAGGTAAAAGGTCTCATCGTAATCTATACCATCATCCTGATTATATCCTATAGCTACTAGTCTTTCTTTATTTCTAGATATTATAACTTGATTATATTGTTTATTTCTAAAGACCAATTTGGTTCCAATTGTTGGATACTTCGGTGGTATTTCAACTAATTTTAAAACTTTATTTCTCTTGAACTATTTTAATTATTCTTGCATTGCTACCAACCAACATTCATCATTTAAGAGTCTTCTATAGACTTCGGTTCTAATTGGGATATAAAGGTAGAAAACTCAATAATATTTCCTATGTTCCTTCATGTTTTTACTCTTTTTTCTATGTCTCCTATCACAGTTTTTAAAGGGTGACTCTTTAGGGTCCTTGACTATTTAGGTAGTACAATTATATGTTCTTTAGTGTGATGTTCTTCTGAACTAGACGGAATTTCATTTATATATTTTTCAAAGTCACCTTTCAGGTTCTCAAGTATCATGTTATCCTTTTAACCAAGCTCATCTGTTGGATCTGTCTTTTTCCCAAAGGGACCAGATTCATCAAATTTTACATAAACTTATTCTTCAACAATCCTTGACTTTTTATTAAAAACTCTATACGATTTGGAATTAGCAGAATATCCTACGAAAATCCCTTCATCAGATTTTGGATCAAAATTTCCATGATTTGCATTGGTGTTTAAGTTGTAAACCTTTAATCCAAAAACATTAAAGTAAATTAATTTAGGTATTCTGTTATTCTAGATTTCATAGTGTGTCTTTTTAAAAATTGTTCTAAATAAAAATCTATTCATTATATAGTAGGCTATACTTACATCTTCTACCCAAAATATGTAGGAATACTATATTCATTTTTCATAGTCCTTGTCATTTCCAGAATAGTCATATTTCTTCTTTCAAAAATTCCATTTTTTTGAGGTGTTCTTGGTGAAGAGAAGGTGTGTTTAATACCCATGTTTGAACAAAAGTATTTGAATTCTAGATTCTAAAATTCTCCCCCACTATCACTTCTTAATGAATTTATTTTAAAACCTTATTCATTTTTAACAACATTTCAAAAACATTCAAATAATATAAAATCATTATTTTTAAATTTTAAAAAGAAAATACTTGTAAATCTAGAATAGTAATCAACTAAAACATATACATATAGTTTGCCATCCAATATTTCTACTCTTGAAGTTCCAAAAAAAATTATATGGATAACATCTAGTGGTTTAGATGTAGCAATTTTGTTAACATATTTGAAGGATGATTTGTGATGTTGACCAAGTTGACAAGCATCACAAAGTCTATCACTTTCAACCTTTAGACTAGGTAAATCAGAAACTAGTTGTTTCTTAAATAATTTATGAAAAGCATATATATTGTAATGTTCAAGGCTTCTATGCCTGATCCAAGATTCATTTATCTTAGCAGTTAAGCATTTTACTTGTTGTTATCACAAGGAATTTAAATCCAGGGTATACACATTGTCAATTCTAGGTGCTCTAAATTTAAGTAGTTTATTTTTGAAAACAGAACATCATTTTTTAGAAAAATCAAAAGCATAAACATCATCACAAAGTTGATAGATACTTATCAAATTGTGTTTCAATCCTTGTACATAAATCACTGTTTTGATTGAGATAGCTTATGGATCTCCAATTGTTACAATTCCAATGATTTTCCCTTTGGCATTGTCACCAAAAGTGACAATTCCATCATATTTTTTTAGTGAGTGTAGAGAAATTATATGAGGTTCCACTCATATGCCTTGAGAAACCACTGTTCGTATACCTTATGGTTTTTTATTCTATAACCTGCTTCCTCATCTGTTTCTACAATAAAGCACACGATGGATTTCAGATTTTCTACTTCCATCTCTGAGTCTGATTCTGAAGAGCTGCTATAGTCTTCAGACACACTCCATGTAGCATTCATTTCCTTCTTATCTTTTTTGCTCATAATCATTCCTTTTTATGAACTTATTCTTCTTGACTTATTTAAACTATGGACAGTGAGGTTAGATATGACACATCTTCTTGTACTAATAACATCTAACTTCCTATTCATGCTTTTAGAAATTTTTTCTACAACGTTTCTTATTTCTGTAGAATGTAATAATCATTCTGGCTAGCTGAGCCAGCTCTATATCATAATTTGATGATTCAGAACTTTATAAGTTTTCCTTTACATTTTTTTCTTTAGATTTTTGCATTTCCCTTGAGATGATACTTTTAAGGAAGTTTCTTCTCTCTTGATTAGAACCTTATGCTCATTTTGCTCATCTTGCATTTCGGCTTCATACATCATAAGTGTTCCAATAAAATCTCTCATGGTTTTTTCTTTGACAGGTGTTGACTGTCTGATTGTTGTATATATTCCATTCCATTTATTAGCCAGTACTCTCAGTACTTTTAATGCTTGATCAGCTTGTTTGGTTGGTTCTCCCAAGGCAGTTATATTGTTGACATTTTTTTCAATATTCAATTAATTTGAGTAATGATTTCACCTTTAAACATTTTTGAATGTATCAAATTTAAGCATAGTAGTAGCATATCCTATTTTCCTGAAATTTTCAATTCCTTAATAAGAACCAGCAATAGTTTTCCATATCTAATATGGTGTTGGGCATTAAGATACACTGTTAAATTCATCAAGTCCTAGACCACATATAATTGCATTCATTGCCTTCAATTTCATATCATATTCTTCTTCAGTGGTTGTACTCTAGGATTCATCTATCTCTGGTATTTCATATGGAGTTAGAATCATAGAATATACTCTGTATCCTTTTTTTAGATATATTATCATTCTTGATTTCTAGTATCCATTATTTTCTCTATTGAAGTATGGTGCTCTGACCATAGACATTATTTCTCTTGAATCAGTCATCTTGCTCTATGTATAATCCTTAATCACTTTCACCTTTTCAAGGCTTTATTGGAAAGATCCACCTTTGATAAATATTTTTGGATCGGGATATACCAAATATACACAAGAGGGTGGCAGAATTGTGTCTTTTACAAATTCATTGTGAAATCTTGTTCTTCCCTATGAATTTAATCAAATGGATTAATGAACCATAAATTTAAATAGCAGGGACACATTATGTATATTGGTTCGAGGAACAAAACCCCCCTAGTCCACTCCACAAACACTCTACTCCATGAGCTTGATGATTTCCACTATCTGGTCCTCTTGTCAATAGACCATTCCAAAACTAAGTACAGAAAGATTACACTATTGAAATCTAAGGAAAACAGAGCCTTCTAGTTCAATCACAAAACCTTCATAGCTTAGTACGAGAACCCGGTCACTCAAGATTAAAATGAATGAAATTTTTACTTTGAAAATACATTCCAATTTTTATTTATAGTTTCAATAGAATGCAATTGACAGTAGATTGATCATCCCCTTCAGAAATAATGGCCTTTCAAGAATATTCATTATGAGTCAATCCAGTTTCAGTAGATATAGAAATGTAATTCGTAACTTTATCAGCATTTGATTCACAGTAGATATTCAATGTCAAATGAGTGAATCATCTATCATAATTCTTCTTATTCAATAAACAGAGCTTCGTCGCTCTTCATAATCAGTAGATCTGTGTTTTTTATAGTCTTTGTTTTTCCCCTTTTTTATATTCAATGTTCTTGTTCAGAAAATCTTGTATATTTTTTCTATGTAAATATCATATCAATATAAATATATATATATATAATAACAACAAGAACTTATCCTGCAAATTTAGATCCATAAAATTTTCCTTCTGACATGCGATATTCTTAAATTAAAAATAACAGAGTAGTCGTATCTTCCCTAAAGATTTTGTATAAAAAGCTCCTTTCAAATTGATCCTTCTAATAATAGATAAAATGGATTTTTAACAGTAAAATAGGAGCTTTAAAAATAATCTTTTAATACGGCTTGAAATCAGCCTAATATTCTTCTCTCAAACGGTTTCATAATAATATTGTCCTTAATTATTTAACGCAAAACATAAGGATGAACTGTATTGCATGAATCTATCAAACATAAGGTTTAATAAAAACGTAGGGTTGATGTCGCATCCTTCAAATGTATGGTTGTCTAAAAATGTAGGGTTGATGAAAAAATCATTCAAATGTAGAGTAAATGATCCATAGTTTTATAAGTATCCAAATTTATGGATCATGATTCATACTTTTGATGAAAGGTATTGTTTTTTACAAAAGTAAGGTTGATGAACCATACTATTCAATATACCAAACATGGGGTTCCTTCCTAGTGTAGGGTTCATCTTCCATACTTTTTCTATAACGTATGGTTGATTGACCATAATTTTCTGATAACTCATAAATTATACACCGCATTCCATCCTTACGCTATGTTTCTCCATGTAGGGTATGAACATTGATTCCATAAAACACTTAAGCAATTCCCAAATATGTAAAGCATGAACAGTGTTTCCATAACACACTAATTTGAATACATTAGCAATTAAATATCGTTTTTCAAGAACGTAAATATATCTTCTAGAAATAAAAATATAATGAATAATATATTCATGTAATATACTTAAAACAATCATTAGAAAACAAGTAAGGGTGTTTGTGAGCATCAAAATCATCATAGAGATAGGGTATTGTTCTCAACAATCACCCCCTCCTTAAAAAAATATTATGTAATGTTGAAAACCAAACTTTCTCATCAAAATGGTTTACCCTATAAATTTTTAATGGATTTTTATAAATAGATAATTGATAAATATTGTTTTAAGATAAAATTACCAAATTAGAATTATATTATGATGAAATATTGAAATAAATGGCATAAACCTGAAAATTTTCATCTTATATCATCATGTTGTACTTATATGGCTCATATTTCTATAGATGGTAAGAAATACTCAACATTATCTTTGTACATAATTCTGGATTTAGAAATCTATAAAAATGAGAATTAAATTTCGAATCTTGATTATATAAAAAAATATTTGAGTCTATAATGTCTTATTATATATTAAAAATATAAAATCCAAAAATCATTAATCGACAACTACTTCTAAATCTGTATGAAATGATACACCTTTCTAAAATGGTCTACTATAACTCAAATTGTATCTCATGATATAGATGATTATAGATTTTGTTTTCAAAAATTACATAATGAATTCATCCAATTTCCATAATTTAATATGAAATTGTAAAATTTTAATAGTATGAACATGATGCTCTACCATTACATATAGATATATAATAATTCAAAAAACAATCTATTACATCATTCCTAGTTATTTCCCATCATAATTAGTTCACAGGATTATCATTTATACTAATCAAAATAGGATTGACAGCCTATTAAGAACTATGAAAATGTTATATAATTTCTTATCCAATGTTTATTTAAACCATTAAACATCCAAGAACATTAAAGATATTATTAGTATCCAGAGTGTAACTAGTTATATCCTTACTACTATGAATTCTTTAGTGAAAAAAATAGATTAAAAAAATCTATATTATAATTTTTTTAAGTTGTTATACTATGAAATATTACATTATAAAATAAAATAATATAATATAGCTATTCACTTCCCTAAACTCTAAATGTATCTTAATAATGAGATAAATTATTTACCATTAATCCTATTATTCATACATGGAATCCAACCAAGAATTCAAAATAAAAACATAAACCACTATATTCTCATTGCCTAGATTACAATCTATCTCAAAATAAAAATATTAGGGAAAATCCACTCGTCTTATTTTCCAGAGCTAAATATCATACAAAGAACAATTATATTTTTGGATATTATGAGATGTATAAACAACAAAAATTTCACCAAAAAATTATTTTTACAATTCTTAAGAGCATACACAAATCCTACAATATCAAAAGCTTATGATTATGGAATCATTATTACATAGTCTAAGATAAATTTAGAAATTTGACAAAATGCCATCTTCCTATATCATCTAACATCTGATGATCTAACCCAAAAAAAGAAAAAACATACCTATTATTTGAATAAATAAATTTAATAATCATTTCTAATATGGAAAATTTTTCAATTCCTAAAATGAAACTTCATATAGATCTTCCAACAAAAAAATACAATTCTATTAGAGTAAATTTTTTCGCTAAATTTTTGAACCAAGATATGTAATTAATGAAAATATTATAAAATCAAACTAGTCCAATAAATTATTGTTATTTAAAGAATTCTTTTGTATAGACCATGATATAACAATTGATTACTTTCCAAAATCCACTAAACTTCAATTTCCTGATATTATATTCCCTTGAAAATTTATCCCATTAATTTAGTAATGAGATTTAAAAAATATGTCCTAAATTTTATGATTTATAATATCTCTATAAAAATATTTAATTTTTTCCATGGTTCTCAATTGACTCAGTATATACTATGATATTATTAATATAAATGATAAAAAATAAATTAAGATTAGGGAAAAAAATCGTGTTTATAAAATACATGAATACAACGTGAGTTTTGGTTAATCCAAAAGTCATCACTAAAAAATCATAATTCCCATAACAACTTTTCACAAATATTCTTATAATATCATAAGCACATATAGTGAGCTCATGATATCAAAATTGTAGTATAGTTATAGATATCTTATAAACTCTTCTCAATTTATTTAAAAAATCATAACATTGTGGAAATAAATATTTTTTTAAAATATTCACCTTGTATAAACTATGGTAATTCATAACTAAAATTATTCTTCATCTCTGTTCATTGAAAAAATTACAGAATCCCTATGTGAAAAAATTTTCTAGATAAATATAATTTATTCAAAAAACTGAATATATAATTTCAACACTCGATGTTTAGTAGGATCTATTAAAAAAAGAGGAATTGATACTGACTTAGTAATAAATTCATACATAATAGTCAACATGAATAGTCTTTATAGATCCACACTCATGAAATACATTTATAATATATCCTGAAAATGACCAACTATTATAGAAAATTATATTATTCTTCCCATCTACTAATCCAAGGTTAATTCATGCCATCTAAGACATAGTGGTTATCAATAACCTTAAATAAAATAATTTCCAAACTATATGAAAATATAACTCACTAATAAATTTTTTGTTACATAAATAAGAGAAAAAATGTTTTTCATCTCTAATAGAATTGAATATGACCTCAAAAACAAGTTAACCAATATACGCCCAAAATGATATCAATCATTATATTGTCTGAGAATATAAACTCCCAAATATATAAAAATCCATTTACTATATTTCAAAAAATTCTAAATCATTTAATATTATTTTTTTCTTAATATAAGAATAAAAATATTCAAAAATCTATATAATTATTCCATATGTGGACCAAAATCATACTCTAAATGAAGATAAATAAACAAATTAGATAAAATACTTTCAAAAAAATCATAATATGAAGTGTAAATAAAATAAAATATGTAAAACCATATAATATAATTCCATAACATTTTTATGGATCATAATTATTGTATATAACTATTCCTAATTAACTCCATGATACAACCCATGATTTCTCTAAACACTTGGAGCAAAACACCCCTATAGAAATTATCACTACTAACCTCATCCACCTATAAGAAAATATATCCTTGGATAAAATACTCTACCACTTTATGGGGGTTCTACAGTTAAAAAATGTGATTCATTGTTAGAAAATAAACCCCTCAATAATGTAATTGAAAAAATATATAACAATGAAACTAGTTATTTTCCTATTTTCCACATGAGGCCTGTCATTTTGGTTCCATTTGATATAAATCTATGTTATGGAATTTATTCCAATTTTAAAGAAACTAGTATATTCCATTACTAAAAAGAAGGATATGAAATATATTTTATATAATTTTTGATCAGTCATTACCATGAAGAAACTCCTTAAAATTCCTTTTATTTCTTAGAGATGTTATATCTATATATTCCCTATCGACATCACCCATTTTAACATCATTTTTCCAAAATAATTTTCAACTATAATAACCATGTTCACTACCTCATTAAAAACGAATAAAAAAAGAACCAGAGATTAGAAAGAGGTTTATTAAATAACTAGTCTCAAACCACCTTACCTTTGTTTCATTGTTCCCCTTAAACAATGATATGAACCTAAGAAAATTATTTAATGTTTTTGGATACTTAATGGAAGTCATATTACCCAAGTTTAAATCTATAAATACTTAAGTCATACACAATCATTTGGTTTTAAAGTAAAAGTTATCATATAATTAAATCTAAATTCCATCCCAATAAATCCAATCATACCATTTTTTTTACACATGGACACTTCACTAACAACATTACATCCCTTCTAATGAAAACTCCATCAACCTCTCATTGTTATTCTATGTATAATTAACATAATAAAATATTTAATAGATAATTTCAATACATCTTCAATATATTTATGTATACCATATCCTCTAAATGAAAGAGGATGTTACACTTAAAAATAACAGGTTACGTAACCTATCATCACCTGTATTATTATTATACTTCCCTCAATAACTCATCAAAATAAATACATTCATAAGGGGATTCAGAAAATGATATGGGGGGAGAATATGTATATTAATCCTAATAATTCTCTTCAATATGTTTCTATGAATTAGCTTCGTTCCTTTGATTCCCACAAACAAGCTTATTAGGTTAAATAATACTGTAAAATAAAAAATAAGTTTTCTAATATAAAACACGACCCATAATAAAAAATCAATCATATATTACACACAATCAGCTTTTTTAAAATAAAAAATCATAATATTACCATTTCAAACTTATGACATCACTTACAAAATAATCCTCAATAATCACCCCACACATATCATTGAAATGTTAAAATTAGAATAATCACTTTACTATTTTTATCCTACATAATTTAGTTAACTAATAAATCCCTAATAATTTATTAATGAAAAACTAATTAAATTAAAAATAATTGAATCAATTAAAAAACCTAAATTCATATACGATTATAAAATTGCATCCCAAAAATTTTAAAGAATAAAAATGTTATGATAATCTTGTACCAAGAATGATTCATCAACAAACCTCCTCTATTCACCAAAATCAAGTGCAAATCATCATCTCTTGAAAATGTATGCACTTTCACATTTACACATATCTAATCTCCCAAACCCCAAAAATTATAATTTCTCCTTAATTGTTAACATTAACATACATTGTATCTGTTTTAGAGAGATACGTATAAAATTTCCATTTTAGGTTCCAAATATTATATATTTATATTTGGCATTATTCCAATATATGAAAATCAAATAATTGAAATAAGTCTCTCTTTGATACTATTTTTATAACATCTTATATTAATAAGATTATTTGATTTAGTTGAAATTTGATAAGACCAAAAGTACATTCCTTAATCACTTGAGGTTGGTGACTAGTTCTATGGGTTTTAAAAAAAGTAAGTTATGTGAGATTTACCTTCAATATAATACTATTATATAAGTTATAACATTAAATATATATTTACCATAAACAATTGAATTAGAATAACACCGAAATGAAAAAAATATAAAATTGTGATGAACATTCATGTAAATATAATATAGTTATATAGATTTAAATAAAGAAATCCAATAAATGTTTCCAGATATAGTACAGTATAACAAACAAAAATAAAAGCATAAAAATATATCCTATATAGTAATACAAAATCATTTAGAAATAAATATCCATCAATAAGCTAAACATCTACCATCTATATAGGGAAATATCCATTATCTGAATTATAATGATTTAAATATATAATTATCAAAGGTATGTATGCATACGGTGTGGGAAAATACATAGTAGGTTAAAACCAAAACCCCCTATAAATGTTTAGATATTTTAAGATCTTCACAAAATTAAATTAAATTATATCCAATGAATTGTATACATAAAACAAATAAAAATAGTAATCATGATAATTTTTTGTGTACTTACCAATCAAACATAACATTTAGATTTAATTTATTAGGAAAGAACCTAACCAATATCCTATATATATTTTATATTTTATATCTCACACAAATATCACTATTTATATCATTTTCAAACACATTAAAATACTCCCATTTCATCACTGATAAAAATATAAAATATTAAAAAACATTAAAATAATCATCGCTCATCAAATCTCAAACCAAGAATTTTAATAGTCCATTTCACAACTCCATCATAATAATAATTGATTAAATTTTATCATATCAAAATATGAAATCGATCATAATAAAAAATTCAACATATTTAATCTAGATTATTTAATCATTTACAATTCACTAAAATAGTTAAAAACCATTAAAAGTCAAATATAATGTTTGATCACCAAAAAAACTAATTGTAGGATTTATTCATATTAGTTCTAATATAAAAATCAACATTAAAATCAAATTTATTCTACTAAAAATTTATACATCTTAAATTTCGAATATTAAAAAGTATATTATAAGTTATTTATTTTAATATAAGTTAAAAAATGTTTTTCATTTGAGAAATAATTACAAAATACTATATAGATTATAATAATTTATTTCGGATAGAACCAAATCATTGTCATTATTTTTTGGAAAACTAAACAAAAATTGAAACTTCACATAAATAAAATAAAATAATATTATTGAAATAAATTTTATAAAAATGTTTATGTCACATACTTATCCCTATATAGTTGATTCATTCCAGTTTAAAAAGTATAATTCTAAGATATCACTCTAAAATATATAAAATTAACAAAATGAAAATAATTGTTAATTAATCTAAATGAAAATAAATTATAATCAACCACATGATGAACTATAGGGATTAACATATTCTTTAACACATGAATCCAATGAAATTGAATGAATGTAAATAAATCAATATTAGAGAATTCTAGATGAAAAATATTTAAGAGTAATAATCTCTTAGAAGAGAAGTTGAAGTACTTAAAAATCCAAAAATTAAATTAGAATGAAACAGGTAGGATGAAATCCTAGTAGCCAAATGAAAAAAATTCCCTCACTTAAAATGATGTCAAGGGACCATCGTGATCCCAATGGTGCCACACAACTATTTTCGTGGCTCTCTAGTGAAATATTCATTATGACTAAAATATTTAGAGCCTCTGGTAATCTCATTGGATTATCATTAACCTCCAACCAGGTGCATAGTTTCTATAAAAAGCACCAATATAAAAAAATATAAAACATCAGGATTTCCATTTCAAATTTATTTTTACTTATATTAAATTCAATAGGGTGTAAATAATATCTCTACTACTATATTTATTTTTAATAATGTCCATAGAGGAAGAATGTTTCAACCAAGAGGTCGGCTATTGGATTTGTTGACAAAACAATATTGTTATAACAGTGTTGTATTTGTTAATAATGTTTCAAGAGGATGTTAGTGAAATAGAGATTCATAATGGATTATGGGTATTAACATATATGGTGTAAAAACCATAAATATATTAAATAAATTGAATGGATATGAAAAATAAATAAAATAGCAACTAAAGACACAATAATTACTATGTGGATGAATTTGTGATGAAAGAAATACCTTTATATTTCTACACATCAATGCTATAGAATGATAATAATAAAAATTTATATATATGGATAATTCATGAATTATGATGATCAATATGTAATTTAATGATTGTTTAAGAGGTATAAATTTCTTATTCATTCATAACAATTATTTTGAAAATGTAAGATCTTTCATCGATTATTTTGGAGAAGGATATAACATATATGGTGAGGTAAACATCACCACACCCATTGTGGGAATGGTGGAAGATAAGTATAGATGAATGTTTTTACTATTTTTATTGTCATTTTGAGGTCTCTTTTATTTTTTATTTTTTATTAATAGAAACAAAATGGATGTTTTTTCATGTTGATGGTCATTTTGAATAATGAAATTAGAGGAATTCCATATTAAGAGTGAGTTTTTTAGGGTATTATTAATTTACTCTTGAGGAGATGAAAATATATGTAGAACATTCATTTAAAATTTTTATAGATTACATTCCTAATATTTTAATTTAAATGGGTAGTTGATGAATGAAATGGCTATAGAGTAATTTGGGGTGTGCTGAAAATGTTCTTATCGATAATGATGAACCCAAAACAATAATTATAAAGTGTTTGAATGTCTTCACATATTATTAACTAAATTGTTGTTCTAGAAAAATAGTATTTCATTGTGAAAAGAATTTCATATATTAGGTCTTCTTATTTTTCCTAAAAGTAGGCACAAATCCATTTTTTAGAATTTTTAACGTGTTTTTGTTATTATAATTATGATTTATGTTAAAAACATGCATGTGACCATAGTGGACGTCATTTCATAAATAATTTTATGATGATATAGGTTATTCCATTTTAAAAAGTCTTCCATTACATAATATATCAGGATATTGTTTGATTATAAGTTTAAAATGGAAAAAAATCTTAATATATATAGTATAAAATTACATGGGGTTTAGATTCAAAAATTTAATTATACGTCAAAATTGATTCTATGAGGCCATACACATTGTAGTGAGTAAAAAATTACGGAAAATAAAAGTTTACATTTAAAAATAATAATTATATAGATGTTGAAAAAATATTTTTTTGATTGATTCGATATTTTTGGATGCATTTCAACACATTTAAATGGGTGGGACAATAGGTGTGATCTCTGACAAATTAGATAATTCAAACTGATCTTAACCATTAATCAATGGTATAGACCGTTAGATAATATTATAAAAATTTTACTTTTCCAGGTCTAAATAATAGGGGATGTGAATTATATATATAGTTTGAGAGATAAATAATACTGGATAAAAAACAATATTTGAATTTACTGATACATATAGATAAATAATGGAAGATCCTTTCTCGAATGCAGTTTAATTAGAAAATATACCTTTTTGAAAGGAATATAGAGAATAAAAAATAAAAATTCTAGTTCAAAATTATTCTTCATTTAGTAGAGTTTATTTCCACTATTACTTCGTGGAAGACCATGGTTAGAATCATTATGAGGGAGTCATTACCACTTGGCCTTGTAGAGTAATATATAATAATAAAATATATTTTCACTTTAACAGATTCACAATTTAATGGTGGTTAATTAGCTATTGTTTTTTATAAACCACAGCCAAATATTCTTTATTTCATAAAAAATAACACTTTCTCCCACAAACCCCTCAACAGTAACCCATCCCCCATATCCCATGATACCTCACCACCACTCCCCTTTCCCCCTCACCACATCACCCCATCCAAGCTCATTACCGCTCCATAATACCCCTTGCCACCTCTCCTGATCGAGCCCCCATTTCACCATCACTATTGATCCATGATCTGTCATTTCACTGCTCCCAACCAAGACCACATTCCCCATCACCGCACCCTGATCCCCTACTACCTGTCCCAATCAACTCTCCAATTTACACTACACCAACCCTCCAATATTGATCTCACTTTAACTCTGTTTCCCCTTTTCTACTTCACTTTACGAAGCCCTCATGGACACATCCAGATCCCACGCCATAGTTAATCCCAAATAGCTCCCTGATGCCTCACTAATACTCCCCAATATGTAATTATACATGCCATTAAGACCTCTTAGTGTCCTTCATACCCCCACACTACCCCTCCTTGAGACCTTTCCAGTGCTTCCCCTTCACTTTTCCACTTTCTTCCTAGCCAACAAGCCCTAACTATCATGGAATCTCAGTCGATTGATCATTACTCATCCTCTAATTCCTCCATGATACAATAGATACCTCATCCTCAATATCTTTTTCTCATTTTATACCATTTCAACCTTTGTAGACATCATCCCCTTCGGGCGCACTACATCTTCAGCCCCCATTATATGGTTATTGACAAATTTGATAATTTTTAAATTTCATACTATCATGTTTTTTATTATATTTTAAATTCATTTAAAGTACATGTAGGAAAGATATAATGTTTTGATTAATTATATACATTAAAATTAAAATAAAAGAATAATGATGTTGTTCAAAAACATAATAAAGTTAAAATAATGGTTTTTTGTATTATTGATTTTGAATAAATTAGTATTTTATTTAAGTTCATAATATTTGTTATGTGTTTTAATTTTATTTATCATTGTGTAATAACTTTTTGATATATGGATAAAATTGGGATAAAATTACGAATGAACACTCCTCAGTATTCATAGGTTTTGGAGAAGTTTTAAATATTTCAATTTTAAGTCAATATGTTAATGGGACAATATGATGTACATTCCCTATTTTTAAATTTAAACATATGGATGGGAGCCATGATGTTTATAAACACTTTATTGTGATGAAACAATATATTCAATATTTTTATTGTATTCGGAATGGATAATATAACGTTATATAATTTTTAATCCCTGATGTCAGTCAACAGAATTAGCCCAAAAAATCATTTACAATGGACAATTAATTAAAAACACCTATAATCGATGTTTTGAGCATTCCAAGGAAAAAAATAAAAAGGAAAACATATTAGAACAACCATTTGAAGGTACTATAAAGAGTAACTTGAACAATTATGTTTTTGGGACTATAATACAACCAGATCAATATTGTAACATATAATTGCATCCTCCTTTAAATTCTAAAGAGTCTAAATCAAGATAAAACATCACTGAGTAGACGAAATTGTTTCATGATTTAGTTTAATAATGAAGTCAATATATATATAGTGAGTGTATAAAATATTTATAACATTATTTTCTAATGATTTCGTAACATATAAAAAGTATCTAAGGAATTAAGATTAAGGTGACGTCTGCGATGTTGGAATGATTGTGTAATGAATTTTTTTAATATAAAATCCTTTAGTATTTTTATGAGATGAATTTTTTTATAGAAAATATTGTTATGAATTATAAAAGAATTCAATGATTCAATCACTTATTGGGGAGAGGATTCATGTTGAATGGATTGAAAAAAAAACTTTCATTTACTGGATGGAAGTTAATAGGTTAAATTATAATTCTAAATCAACATATTTCTATAAATAAGAAGAAAATGAAAATAATGGTGAATATTTTGTGTTACATTACATTAAAAACTCTATAGAAAAAATGGGCCCTTTCATCAAAAACGACCTACCACATTAAGAGTAATTCTATTGAAGATAAGAATAATGGAAAGACTATATCAATGCTTATAAGTGTCTTAACATTTGTTCATCACTTGAGAGGTAGTAAATTAATATATTTTCCTTAATATGTAAACAATTGTTGGAACATTATTAAACACATAATTGTGTTCTATTTAAGTTGTTTCGAAGATATCATTGTCATTTGATATCATATGTGGAAAATAAATCTTAGCCCGAATGATTTATTTCTTAAAGATATTTAGTACAGTAGTTTCCTACAATTTTTTCTAGATATTTCAATGATATGAGGGCAGTATTAAATTGAGTTGGGTGTGTTAATTAAATATCAACTCAATCTCAACTACATGGAAAATAAAAAATCATTACTATTATTGGAAGATCAGTTCGGTGGATCTTAAATATTATAAAGATTGAAATTTATTTATTATTGGAATATAGATATGTGATTATAAATAGTGAAATTGAATATCCATTTACTGAAGATATCATGAAAAAATGTAATTTAATGAATTATTATACATAAAATTACACTATTTGAATTATTTAAATGTCTTATTATGTATGATGGTTATAAAAAACACATGCACTCTTTTGGACTTACCCTATCAGTTTTTATTTTTTATTATGAATCATTACTGTTGATAATATATCCATTTAACTGTTATCAAATGATTATTATAAATATATAGTAATTAAAAATAAAATGATCACATACAAAGGAAGTGATGAACTCAACTATTAGGATCATACCCTATGAATCCCATTTATCAGAGACTCTTAGGGAGATAGAATCAGTGGGATTTTCCATTGACCAATCCCACGCCATGATCCAATAACTAAATCATGACATAAATTGTTTACGATATAATTTTAAGCTGATCAAGATCACAACCTAAACATTTTTTTCTATACTACCCCATGAAAGTCCCACAATCATGAACCTTAATAATATGGAGTATGTTGGTGTATTACAGAGATGTGTATCAATACCCTGAAAATATTAACATATATATTGTTTTGTAGAGAATAATAAATATATTTTCATCCCATTATTGTTATTTTGTAATTTATTTTTATACAAGAGTGGAAATTGTATTTTTCGTTAATATTCAAAATAAATTCACGAATTTATGTGTTAACATATATTTTAAATAAATTATATTTTATTAAAATATTATTATTAAATAAGTTTTATCAAATATAAATGAACATTTAATTTTTAATGAGTCACCTAAAAGTTTTAGATGGGTTTGAAAAACTATTATTTGTAAAAAACCTGTAATTTTCAATAAATGTTGATTATTAATTTAAAACCAAAAATTTCATTATTTGAAAATTATTTAGTTAAAATGAATTTTAGTTTTGGAATCTAAACATTGTAATTATCTAAAGATGAATTTTTCCTAATTTTTTGAGATAGTTAAATTTTCATGTAAAAATTAAATACAATATAAAGATACCTTGTGTATTATATATCATAATGACCAAAAATGTGATGTAATAAATACAATAAAGGTAATGTGTGTGGAAGTATAATTTTTCCCTTTAAAATATTAATTTATGTATATTTATTTATTTCATAAATCCATTATGATTTATCCAAAAACATATAATATATTTTAAGGTTTCTTTAAGAGTATGACTCGCCTATCCATTAATAATGGAATTATTTTATAATGTTAGGTGATTTAACATAGAAATTTATAAATAGGAATCCATTTTTAGTAAAAAACCCATTTTCAAAAACCATGAGATGGTTTTTGGTTTTAAATATTGTATTATTTAGAGTCCAAAACCAAAATAATAAATAAATCACCCTTTTCCTATATAAACACACCCACTATCACATTTCTATTCACTAAAAATCATTGTATAACGTCTATAATCACCTCTACACTACCTAGAGTCATTCCAAGGAGCCCCTAATATATCCTAAAGCCCTCCCAAAAATTTTTAGTCACACACTTAAGTAAGGGATCCCCACTTTCCTATGTTTCATTCAATTCAACAACCTTTATTGAAATTAGTCTTTACAATATCAATTTTTCATAATTTATTTCTTTTATTATCATTACCTTAATTTAAGATTAATATTATTTTAATGATATACAATTCATACTCTCGCGTTTTGACCCTTACCTGAGCTGTTAATATGCTAAAATTTAATAATGGATTTCTCTCTTCCAATTTCCATTCAACAACTTCATTCATGTTATATCTCTTCAATTAAATTTTTTTATGTTGGAATATGTTAGTAAATAATAAACTGACTTTCAGTTTCATTTTTAAATTATTATAGAACCTTTCACTTTTATTAATACTCCAATGATACTTTATGTACACACGTAAACATGATGAAATATATTTATGATTATTTTATATATTAAAGATTTTTAATTACCTTATGCCTTATAATTCTTATTTATAATGTTGAGATTTGTTTCTCAATGTCCCTATTATTTCTCATTTTATTTCAATGTTTTGAGATACCCCTTTCTCTCCCATAATCCCATTTTAATTAATCTCTAACTGATGCTTTTATGCTACCAAAATATGTCCATGATTTTCTATGCCAAACCAATTCTTTAGTGAATATCATACCCATTTCCTATCAAGGGTGTTCACCTTTATGCACATATACATTTTTTTGGGGAATTATAGATATTTATTTCATTCCTCATGCTAAGGGAATACCTTATATTGATGACCAAATCCATTTTTTATGATCTATGTGGCTCACTTATGCATGATAATTAAATAATTAGAATGGGTGTGCCAATACAGCCCTCCAATGCATTGGGTAATGCTTAGTATCATGATACATCATGTTTGGAAAAATATTAAACATGATTCCTTAATGGTAATTTTCCCACCATTAAGTCTTGGTATTTTATTCTTGATATAATATTGTGATTTATTGCTTCATGTTCCTCCCAAATTTCCCTTGTTATGATTATCATGTTATATCATGTCTCATAATTCATGTTAATGATTCCTACTCTTTTTATGACCCATTTATATGCCTATTGTCTAACATGATTCTCCTTATTCCATGTTTATTCCCTTAATTGGATTTATAGATCCCCTCTTTTTCTCATTGTTTCCCTGGGTTATCCCATATAGTTTTAAGTAATAAATAATATTATGAATGTGTTATGGTTGTAGTCAATAAGTATTATGTATTTCATGTTTTATATTGTTATGTAATGTACCTAAACCTAAAATATAAAATAAATAAAAAATATTTTGTGATGTATTAAGTGTAATCTTACGTAATTAAATCGTGTATTAATTTGAAATAAAGAGTATGGTTTTTATCATTTGTATCAGATATATAGTTTTTCTATTTTTGGGATTAAGATTAGAGAACTCTAGAAAATTACTAGGGGTAATAAGAAAAAATCCCTAAATTTTTTTAATTTAGAGTAAGTGGTTTATCAAGAAAAAATATCCTCTTATGAATATTGTAAGTGTATGTGTTGCTGGATGAGATGTACCAAGGAGTAACAACTTCAACATGGTGTTCTAGACCTGTCTTAGGGTAGCCTCGTACACAAAAACAGGCCTTACTACACTCCTTTTTGACATTCTCAAGGGATATTCTTTAGAAAATTCATAATCTCATGATGAAGAATTATTAAGTGGTCAAATAAATGTCCATAGGAATACATGATAAGAAATAGATCAGGGATAACGTAGATTAAATCCTAGAAATTCAAAAGATAAAGAAATAAATGGAATCTATAAGTTATCACATTATTATCCTTGGATTACATTTTGTGAGTGTAATTATGTAAGGATACTCATACCTAGTCTTACATTTATTCAATTAAATGGATAAAAATAGGTGGAATTAGGTAAATAATAAGTGCAATGAGCAATGTGAGGACTTCCCCAATGAGATGCCAAACGAGATATGAGTTAGAATCAGGAACTTCATGAAAATAATCTCTCCTGTTACTCAGGTTATGAATAAAAACCAAGATATTGAGTAGTTTTAAAAACCCTTATGAGATAACAATCCACAATCAATAGATTCTTTTAACAATGACCTCCTAATTTCAATGGATCATCCGATCCCTTAATCGTAGAAAAATGGATCAAATCTATTGATGAAATCTTCTCTATCATTCAATATTCTGAATAATATATGGTTCTCTAGGATATGTATCATATTTAAGGATCATTTGATCAGTGTTTTACATTAATAAATAATACAAAACCATGGGAAGAGATCAAGCAAACGGAGTGCATAAATTTATGGAAAATATATTACGATAAATATTTTCTACACACTTTGTATATTAATATAAAAATGGATTTCATTCCTCTCAATAATAACGGTGGTGAATTTATTAGTTTATATGAGGAAAACATCAAAAGACCTGCATGATAAACATCTAGTTTTGTTGTCACCCTCGAATCAAAGGATTACTGCTTCTTTGGTTGGGTAAGGCCTAGCCTACAAAAGACCTAGAAATCTGAGACTTGGATAGCTATGAAATAATTGTACAATGTTCCCTCAATGTCAAAATGGATAATACTGAATCTCAATGTTTTAATGGGGCTAATAAGTGGAACATGGAGTTTAATATAGGTAGTTTGGTGGATAAATCTTATTGTGGAATGAAATCCCAAAGTCGCACAAGTCAAAGGTGTGAAAAGATACACCCTGAAAATTTCCTAATGTGGAAAATGATTTAGGTTTTGGAAGGAAAGACATATGGATAAACTCTACCAATGAGAGAAACACCCTAATGTGATGGAGTAAAAGAATAATCCTCATCTCACTATTCATTTCTACAACTACAAGGAACTAGGTCACATTTGTAACAAATCCACTAATCTAATGGTTTTTGGAGACAACTGACAACCTCTAAGGAGGAAAGGGTGATATTTTTCCATCACTATTGCCAAAGTGAATCCCAAAAACAAAATGGTGACATTTATGCTAGTTATTCATTCATGAATAGTGATTTTTTCTATTATTGTTTTACACAATCCTTCATATCATGATGTTTTATTATATTTATTAAAACACCACCAAAATTCATGGATGTAGAGATGTTGGTGAAGACAGAAAATTGGAAAATTATGTAATCCCATTTATATAACTCATCCCCTAACCAAATTTGTAGGATTAACATCCTAGAGATCCTTTTAATACCCCTTTTTTGGTATTTTATGAAATTATGGGTATAGATTGACTTTCCCAATATAGATCCTTCATAAATTTCCATGAGAAGGAATTCACAATCCTTATTTCAAATTAACCCTTAAATTCATACAAGTTAAAGGAGGGGGATGAATCTTCTTCATCACCATCATATAAATAATCAATATTATTTCCCTATGATAAAGAGTATCTTTCTTGAATAAATGATTCTAGGGAATGAACCATCCTCGAAGACATGCTTATTGAGAGGGAATACAGTGATGTGTTTCTCAAGAAATTACAAGGTCTTCCTCCAAGATTAAAGGTTAAATTTTAAATAGATATTATACCTAGGGTGTTTCCATTATCTAAGAATCCATATATAATAGTTGTTGTGGAACATTAGTACCTGAAGAAATGACTTCTGGATAATTTTGATAAAGGATTCAAACTCCCAAGTGCTTCACTATGGGGTGTACCGATCCACTTCTTCAAGGAGAATCACAGGTCAATATATGATTTCATTGATTATATTAATTTCACAATGACCAATATAAAGAACAAGTATCCTTTTCCTTTTATTGTTGACTTTTTCGATCAACTATGTGGGGAAAAATACCTCTCTAAGATGGATCATTAGTCATGATATTATCATGTAATGGTGAAGAAGGAAGATATCCACAATACCCCTTTTCATACAAGGTACGCAAACTATGATTTCATTGTTATGCCTTTCGGACTCACTAATTCTCTATAAATCTTCATGGACTTTATGAATAGATTATTTTGATATTTCATTTAAAAAATTGTGGTAATTGTTATTGTTGGTATTCAAATATACTCTAAAATCAACGAGGATCATGAGGAGAATTTGAACACTATGCTTAAAACCTTAAAATATGAGATTCTAAAAGTATAATAATTGTGATGTATATTTGAAGAAATTCTATTT